>HG995377.1:30240000-31451250 GCA_905333075.3 Atethmia centrago | reverse complement strand
GCCACTGCCGCGACACCGCTCGCTTCGCTCGCTCGGTTCGCGCGATTTTGGTCACAAACCTAACCCATCGCACCCAGTTCACAATTATTCGACAGTTTAAAATCTAACGGAAATCATACCGAAACATTATAAACTAACGGATCTCACAATCTTACGGTGACATACCTATACATTCACAAAACTTAGTATTGTGTTAGACGAAAAAATAGCCCGCATAGAGATAGTGGTTATGTTGAATCAATTTTAAGGTACGGGGTTATTAGGGGGCAATTCAACAGACATTCCTGTGGGTTTTTTCAGTGATAGCTGTAGCTGAACAACATGAAACTGTTACGTGCCAATTACAAATAATTGAAATTTACAGTGAAAGATTTTTTTTTTTTATTTAACGTGGTTTGACAAGGTTTTATATAAATAATCAAATTAAGAATCTATACCTATTCATTTTAAGGGTTCCGTAGTTAACAAGGAACCCTTATATTTTGGCATGGGTATACATATTGTGACACTGACAAAGTGGTAAAAAAAAAATTATATAAAAATGGTGGGTGCCGCACGTGAAGTGGGGATGCTTTCTTTTTTTCTTTGACCTTTCTCAAGAAGCAGGATGGGCATTTAAGTGACGGAATAGGTACGTATGTAGGTATATAAATTATCTCACGGCCTGATACTGAACCGTAACAGATGTGTGTTTTAAATGTCACTTGTTTTTGTAGTGATTCCTAGAAATTGATGTGTCAGCCGTCTCGTTGTCGATAATGTGTCGAAGGTTAATCGTAATATCTTGTTTTTGTGCACTCGGAATTAATTTGGCACAACGTATGGACAAAAGAAATGTACGAATACTAATTGTGCCTTATTTTAAATTAATTCAATTCAGGCAGAAGAGTTGTGGGAATTATCGTATCGATAAAAAATTCCGAAAGTAGATACAAACATTTATTAATTTGTACAAAATCGTTATAAATGTTTAACAATAACAAAAGCGACTACACCTACTAACTGATGACACCAAGACTTGTAGGTAATAGTATAGTTTGAGACTCGAAAATTATTATCTATATATTGTCCTTTTATAACTGTGTATAGCCGGAACAGGATCCGCTTAAGTAGGTACCTACCTAATAAAGAAACGGAAGCAACCTGGTACTCCGACCTACTTTTTTGTTTACATCATTATGATGTTATTCGTTTCAGTATTTATGTATTTATTTTGAGTTCTCATAGTTTATTTCTGGATAATATTTACATAATTTAAAACCTAATAGTCTTAAAATAATCATAATAATATGTACAAGTATATTAAAATGTTAAACATAACCTAATACCTGTATTTTAATTTCCGTTTTAAATAATCAATGTTTAATGATATTTAGCACATAAACGTCACCTTCCGAAAATGAGAGAATAATAAAAATAAATCAATTTGTTTATGGAAGCCACCCCTTTCATAAACAAATTGATTTATTTCCAAACTTCTTTCAGGTTCTATATATTAGTGTGCGTCAAAACGGAATTATTATTGTTTAAAAAAAATTATGATTTGATTAATAAACTTCTTTCTTAAATAAATTACTTGCTTTTTGATTTGGACAAATCTAAATCAATGTAGCGCACTATAAAATACTGAAAAGATAGTAAAATGAATGTGTGGCTCAGCAGGAGTTGGAGTTTGATGAGACTGCAAGCTACATGCTGAAGTTAGAAGGTTATGGTCTTAGGCCTAGCGGTTGCCGCGCTGCCGCGACCCGCCCGCGTAACTCGTAGGATATTATTGTAATTACCTGTTTGTTGATTGTTTACATATAGCCTGACGTAAAACCGATGTTCTTTAAAACCTACATAACCCTTAGCAAATCATTAATGTAACTAAGTATCCAAAGAATCAGTAAGTTCACTAGTATAAAACAGACTAATTGTTCTAACTACAAGTATAAGTTTATTGTTTTATAATCACGAGACCAATGCATCTTTTAGGATTTCTTTCATTATTTACATTAGTTATTTCGTTATTTAAATATCCATCTGTTAGAAGAATGCTCGTACAGTCAGCGTGTTTGTTTTTGTTTTTATAACTTTAGCGAAGTTTAATAAAGTTTATAAGTTTCAGCCTGATTGCAAATCCTTTAGTTTCTAAGAAATTAACCACAGCAGATGAAAATACTTTAATAAATTTAGAGATAAATATATGTCGACTGTCAAAAGTTTGTATGAGGTTATTATTTATATCTGAATGATGCTCAAATCTTAGCTAACTCTTGGAGCGGAACACCGTTTCGGTACATAATACATAATTTACGCAAACAAAAATGCAAAGTAAATGACACTAATAAATTTTGTTTTTGTTTTCGTTAATCGATATAAATACGCTGTTACACGCAAGGATAACATAATGTAACACTAGCTAGAGAGTGGAGTCCTGTTCAGATCCTTGCATCCTCCGGGCGAGGTTAAAACGCCGCAACCGAACCGTAACACCGTCGGTTTAGGGAGATTCACATATGGGTCACTTGCACTACACAACACTAGGCACTAGAGGTGGGACATTACCGGCTGGCACGGTGTCATCCCCCGACTCGTCCACGTCGGAGTCCATGCATTCATTGCGGGGCGCCAGGGTGTCCTCTCTCGCAGCACGGCACACTAGGAGTCGCGGCGCGCTAACACGCACGTTTTTATACTAAGATTCGCGACAGCGCGTCACCGACGTGACGTAGCGATTCGTCAGCGCTCTGCCTTGCGTCGAGGAAAACGTTTTCTGGGAAGCTGCGCTTGCGACTCGCGCGCTGCTCACTCGCGTCAAGTTCACACCCTGCACTGTAGTGCTGACAATTGATGAACACCGTTTATAAATATCAACGAAAGTGATAATAATATCAAAAGCAATAATTCGATAAGGAATTATGATTTAGATAGAACAGTATCTTCACGATGGTTAATTTTATAGAGTAGGCAGTTACAATGGATATTTACAAAAAAATATATAGTTCGTAATTGAGGCGACAGATGGTGCTTACCTCTCGATGGAACAGATCACAATACATGAACTTATAAAAAAAGACTAGAGGTACCAAACCAAATTCTGACAGAAGGTACATCGGTAATTTGTTTAACTGATAATAATTATATTTATATAACGACTAATTATTTATGAATGCATGATTCGCCATGCGCACCAAAAGTAAAATACAGGCATCACGAACTAATTATTATCAAGATAGATCAGCACTTAACTGTATATTTACACGATAAGACCAGCGGAGCAGATGTAACACGAGCTGGACCGCTAACGACCTGCTAAACAATTCTCTTGCCGTTCACAGTAGCCATATTTAAGAGCATTACAGAGTTACGACCTGAATCATTGTAGATACATGGCACATTGAATATATCTGGCGAACTTTAAGGGTTTTCTATCTAGTAGTGATATACCTACCTACGTAGCCACAGGTTATACATAAGCATCGAGTGAATACGGATGCTGGGAAAACCATAGTCAGCCTGCCAGCCGCCTCGCGACCTCGGAGGCGTTGCTTTATTTTTATATAGATACATATATTTATATAAATTGTTATTCTACATATACTTATATATTTTTTTTTTCGGAACGATTGGCTTTCCTCTTATAGCCAGTAGTGACAGTATCCCTCCAGTGGTTCCAACAGTACCTAGTCTACAAGAATAGAATAGAATATCATTTATTTGCATAAAACATGGTATACAGGATGGTAAGGTAAATGCAATTGTAGAACATACATGTTTTGCTTCATAAATATAAGCGTGCAAATTTTACATACATAACAATGCAATACAACTACTATCATCATCGGATTTTATGCTCTAGAAACTCCCTGACACTGTAAAAGCTATTAGCAGACAGCCATTTGTGTAATTTTATTTTGAATTATCTTGTACTTAATGCTTTTAATTCATCTGGTATCTTATTTACTCGGACACACATGGACATGCAGTTTGTTATATTTTGCAAGCCTGGGCAGAACATCTAACGCGAGCCTGTAGGGGTCGCGGCGGCTTCGAGAACTAACATCGCTTGCTTTAGTGAACAGCTCCATGTGCCTCCGCACAAACATACAAATTTCTAATATATAGAGAGACGGCAACGGTAACAAATCAAGTTTTTTAAATATCGGCCTACAAGATTCGTCGGGTTTAAGCCCATATATTGCTCTAATGCATTTTTTTGTGCGACAAATGCTCTATTTTGATTAGTGCTATTACCCCACAAGCCATAACGTAGCACTGATTCAACATAATGCATGATATGTTGTTATTGACGTTTTGATGTTTGTTATGTTTCTGATCTGTTTCAGTGCATATACAAACTTATTAATTAGTTTGGAAACTGTATCAACATGTGCTTTCCAGTTGATGTCTTGATCCAAAGTAACGCGAGCACGGCTGGCTCCCATCTACACTGATAACGCTTCTCATGCTCTGCTTATACTGCAATTTCTTGATGAAATCTTTCGCCGTGCTAAACCCATGTTATCCGGAAATAAACTTAAATGGGAGTGTAAGAAATGGATTTTCAACGACATATTTTTCAGCACAGCATCTGTTTAATTTAGTCAGGAGTGAATTGACCACAATCATAACTAAATAAGTTAGGACAATTAATACAAATACGCGGCATTTTGTAGATGTATGAGTAATCTAAGTGTTTTGATGACTTTTGTACACATCAATGATATGATTGTATAACTACCCTCGACCAAGTGTCGCGGAATGTAAACATCAATGATATGATTGTATAACTACCCTCGACCAAGTGTCGCGGAATGTAAACAAAGTAAGGTTGCGTTATTCATGTTTGAGGACGTGATATCTAAATGGGTGGTTCCACTCAGGAGGGACGAAAATTAAGTGATTTTTGGCACACCATTTTTTGGCATCTAAGATCAGAAAAGTAACTTGACGTCTAGCTTAGGTCGTTCTTTTACTGACCTGAAACAGGACAGTCAAAAAAATAAAATATACCAAATTTATGACCATTTAAAAAAAATATAGGCTGTACAGGATACTGAGTATTGATACAAAAGAACTTAAAAACCGTTGTAATTATTATTTTTTATTAATAGAAATAGTTTAATGGCATAAAAATAGTGTCTTCCATGGAACACTTCTATTGTAAGACCTTGACTCACAAATAATTACAAAATGACACTAATTAGTACTTATTACAAAATTAGGAAAATTGAAAAAAATCTATTCAAATGTTTTTTTTAGTGTTAACTTTGTGAAAGTTTTCAAAATAATATTGAAATAATTTTCAATTTGATGATTTAATAATCATCTTATATTTAGTACAAAACCTTCAAGGTTTCATCAATCTTCAAAAGTTTTATTATTTGTATCATGTCATTGACATCAATTACAGAGTTCAAAACATTCATAACAGATTCATCCTCCGTCTCCTGCCTATTATATTTCCAGGAGACTGAGGACAGGATACTGAGATTGTTTTTAGCCAATAATTACGTCAATGCAACATTTATTATTGAAATTATGCAATTCTGTAATCTAATGTAACAAATTTACGAATGAATGCTGAAACTGAAGCCCGTATTCCTTCCGTTGCCTGTATTGCCAGTGGCCTCGGTGACCCATTAGTACCTTCCCGCGACCCCGGCAAGCATCGGCCCTAATGGATCCCTACATTTGTGCTGACGACATCTCATTGAGGCGCGCGTGGAATACAACGCGCCGTCGACCCGGGCATCCTGGATAGAGTGAGGTTGTGCTGCGGCACAACCGCACTAAAACAACTCGCCGTAGCGCCTAAGCTAACAGCGAGCCGAGACGGACGCGAGTGGTTGTAAGCTAACTCAACAGTATCCTGGTTAGAGTGAGGTTGTGCTGCGGCACAACCTCACTCACACAACTCGCCGTAGCGCCTAAGCCAACCGCGAGCCGAGACGCGAGTGGTTGTAAGCTAACTTCTGTCTTATCTTTCACTCAGACCGCGCAGTAACGCGCTAGACGCGGTAATTCAAGCTGATTTTAACGTGTTATGATGTAGTAAGAGACTGAGATAAAAACCGAGAGACAAAATATAATGCACTTTTTTTTAATATGTTTCACATTTAAGGTAAAATTAGACAAACACATTGAAACTATATATATTATACATTTCTATTTTAGTGCAGATGTTACGTACATACTCAAAATAAAGTTATGATGCAGCCTTTAAGCTTTCAATTCGTCCGAGAGACATGCCAGGAGACTGAAAATTTGGCATTTTAGAGTACAATTTCTGAAAGATTCGAATTTTTAGTGTCATACTAGAAACCATTTAGTTGTACAGTTTCGATCGTAAATCAATATAATTTGCCTACAAAAACTATACAAAATAAGTTGATCCGCGGAAAATTCCCTTGCAAATAGAACCAGCCAAATATAAGTATGATAAATATCTAAGTTTAATATGTCTATGTTTACTAAGTATGCCTAATACGACTCACCACTCGGTGATGTTTGTTGTTGTTGTGTAATGAGTGCCTAGTTACCAATTAATATCTCAATATATGAAGTGAGATCAATTATCGTCTGATAAAGATGTGAGATCAGATCAAAAGATGTAATTCCCGGAACTAACAACCGGAATATTTGTAACCCATGGAGTTCCAGAGATATCGTCGCTACATCGCTTCGGAATTTTGATCTAGATTGCAATTGCTTTTATTGCTATTATTCTTCATCGTAATTTGGCTTAAACTTGTAGGTTCCTAATGCGCGTCAGTTTTAGTTAGTCTTTTCCTTATAAAATCTGTATCACGACCACGGTTTAGAGCTTAGCGCCGCGGTTTTTGGGATTACTTATAATCCCGTCTTTGAAGCGTACCTCCGAAGCCTGGTTGCAACCATTGCGTTAGGACGTATAGCTTTCAGTTCAAAAACTCGCGCGTTTAAGTTGTAAATCTAGTCCGTGAAATCTAATTTTACCCAAATATCTGTTTTAGCATCAGGAATCCCTTTTTATACCATGTGATATTTTTTAAATTTACGTTTTTACGAGTGTGATGTTTTCAGGGTTTATGTATGTTTTTATATAATTCACTAGCTGTGCCCACGACTTCGTCCGCGTGGAATAGTGACTTTCGGCAGCATTTTTATTTTTTTTAGGCTAATTATTTTGCAAATAAAACACATACATACATTAAAATAAGCTATTTACAGCATTTTATTGCCAATAGCTTATTTAAGTACATTTTCATACACAACGTTTTTTGTTTTTACTTCTTTTGCCAAACCAAAGATGTTGGATACACGTGAGCATGCCACATAGAGTTGCTCATGGGAAAAAAACATTTATTTTTCTAAATGTACACCTGCAACTTTAATCTATCCTTGAGCTTTATTTATTGTAATTGAAAATGCTGCTTTTAGGGGAAACTGCACTCTTTTGAACTGAAATGGCAAATCAGTCGGAATTATTGGAATACGGGGAATCAAAACATTTTCTCCTTTTGCCATTCCAGTCATGATTGTAACTTTTATAATGTTGTGTCCCAGATGTGTAATTTGTAGCCGTGTACCTTCACATAGCCTTGGCGCGTCTAGATTTCTCATTAATAGGACTGGAACACCAACTTTCATCCTCCACTTATGGGAAGACACTCCTGATCATTCTAAAGAATTGAGAAACTCTATAGAGTATAATGTGACTTGTTCAGTGCCCATAACATTGTCTTCTGAGAGGTATTCGACAACATCCCCCTCCACGTCTGACATGATTTGTTCGTTTATATGGTTAACTATCTCATTAGTCGGCGCCAAAATTGCCCTTTCACACAACCATTCCCGATTGCCCATATTTATTTAAAAATCAGGATAGACATTATTTTTTAGGTCATCAGTGTTATCGACAATTTGACGGAACTCACGTCTCAGTGTAATCATGTCGTTACTGTCTGTTGGCATACAATCTTCTCCGATGTTTAAAAGAGCAGCTGCTTATTGCTCTGCTATTCATCAAATTAGAAACATTATTCAGACGAAATACGCCCCTAGTAATAACCGGGAGGGTCTGCCCAAAGTCACCAGCTAAAAGTACCACCATCCCTCCAATGATACCCTGGTTGCCCTTGTGCGATCTGGTGCTTCGAATACTTCGATTGCTCTTTTATGGGACATCGTACATTCATCCCTAACCAACAGCTTACACTGCTGTAACATTCTTCCGCGCTCACTGCTTCTGCTAATGTTACATACTGGCACTTTCTCGTGAGCTAAGTTCAATGGTAGTTTTAGAACTGAGTGTGCTGTTCGTCCGCCGCTAAGTAGCAGCAACTCCTTTATCTTTCCAAATTTGGGTTAGTAGTAAATTTAAAAGATAGGTTTTGCCAGTTCCTCCTGAAGCATCCAAAAAGACTTCGCCATTGGCAACTTTTTGAATAACTGTGTCAAAACGAATCTTTATTCTGAATTTAAAAGTGGAAGAGCTTCCGTTATTTGTTGCATTAAAGAAACAGTATCGTAATCTAGTTCTCGCATTAAATCACTACTAACTTCTCCAATTCTTTGTGGTCTGCTCATTCCTAAATCGGATAAATCTTTTCCACTAATAATCACTTGGTCTTCAACCTTTTTTAACGCGTCATTGTAAATTAAATCATTGCATGCAACATTTGGATTCTGTTCTTGTAATCTGTGTAAAATTCTGTGCCATAATCTTTTTGCCGACGTCATCACACAAAAACTTTCATCCCTATTTTTACATCCTTTAAAGTTTTTACAAACTTTGAATGTCATATTTATTTATATCTAATCAAAAGCCTAAAAAAATAAGTTTCAACCTTTTATCTTTAAAAATGACTTAATTTCCATACAAACTTTCATCCCCTATTTCAACCCCTTACAGCCCTTTTTTCGCATTAAAAAGTAGCCTATGTCCTTTCTTAGGCCTTAGACTATCTCTGTAACATATTTCATTTAAATCGGTTCAGTAGTTTAGGCGTGATTGCGTAACACACAGACAGACAGAGTTACTTTCGCATTTATAATATTAATAAGGATTAGTTTTGGTTTGGTGTTTTTTTTTTATTTTTTGAACAAAATTATACTTATTGAATGTGGTGAATGTTTTTTTTTTATCTGAATCACACTACATCCTGTAGGACCGCTAGGCATAGGTTGGCGGGTTCTGGCAGAATCTTGATGCTCCGAAATTTATTTGGCATAACACACTTGGCATAATTTTCTTTAAACGAATATTATTAAGGCATAAAAAATATTTAATATAGTTATTGTTTGGCCGAATGTTTATATGTCCGAATTTACAATGGCATACCTTTAAGATGGCAGAATTTTATTTGGCATAATTACCTTTGGCAAAGTTAAAATTCCGCATAATTTCATTTAACATAACTTTTATTTAAAGCGACGATTATTTGGTACAATTTCACTTGGCATACTATGAAAAATAGTTAATATGTTAGTGACAGAAAAGAATCGCTGCAAAACCGACTCCACGTAGTCTTGTCTGCCCTACCCCTAGAGTGTAATTTAAGCCCGCGTAGGCGCGGAGGGGCGAGGCGGCCCGCGAGCTGAGGAGCAGGTGGTGAGCGCTAAAACCATCTGCGTCAATAAGCTCGCGTGGGACCGCCGGAGCCCCGCAGCGCCGGAGCCGTGACAGAAACCATGCTTGCTACATGTTGCATGCTCGCTTGCATGCTGCATGCTTGCTTGTATACATGGTGTATGCTTGTTTGCATGCTGCATGCTTGCTGCATGAATGGTGTATGCTTGTTTCAAAATATATCCCCTGACCGTTTAACGGACGTTTTGATTTAATGACTGCCGATATGAAATGTATACCAAAAGACGATTCTGACTGTGAACTTTCTGCGATATGATGGTTCTACTTTTTAATTATAATGGATATAAAATTTATGCCTAAAGATGATTCTGACTGACAAACTTATGAGTTTTGAATGTATGATAAATGAGTGTCTGCCAAACGATTTTCTGCGAAATGATGTTTCTGCTGTCCGCTGTTATGCAAAATAATATTATGACAAAAAAAGTTCTGCCATAAAGGGTAGACCCTAGGTAGGCTTATCTGACTATTTTTACAAGTAAGAGAATCGAATCTGTGGACACCGTGGCTTAGAATTTTGCAAATTTGATGGCACGGGCGTATCAGCTATCTATTAGCGCCGCTTATCAAGACTCCTCGCGAGGGAAGCCAAATCGAGTACACATACATAAATAAGATAGTGCAGTGCTGATTCCGAGAAGTGACCGAAATAGACACCATTGCTATAGGTAGTATGTCAACTGAACTGGCGCAGTATTACTAACGTAATAAAAAACGCGCATTACAAAGTCTGGAGTGGATTACGTCGAGCAGTCTGGTACGATAGGTTGTCGATCAGAAGGTTCATGCTATATATGCGAGAATATCAAGAAATCAAGAGGCAGGTAACAAGTCGGACGTGGTGTGGGAATTTATGACACTTTCACGTCGTAAGGGGTCAGGTTTGTCCACCTATATTTTGTGAACTTGATTTTGACATTTGAAATATAAGTTTGTGTCCGGACTTAGGTCCTCTACCTACAAGCACTGACCCCTTGACTTGCCTAAAACAGAAGTTATTTAAATACTGTTTTTTATTTATTGAGTCTGGATTTGTGGCCGGTTCAATCATGGCAATAGGTTCGCCCCCTATTACATTGGATTTAAACATAACCGGCGAAATGTAGGTGTACTATAGGTACATCTCTGCTTAACCCTTCTGAGAATACTGGCGTGATGTAATGTTATGTGTTTTTGTTTATTATTATTAAGATCCTATTAACATTACAATAGCTGGTATTCGGTAGGTACATAAGCATTGAAAAATACTCATGCCGTTCTCAAATAAGTATTGTTTTCGTCAAAATGTTAATAAATTGATTATCAGAGCAGAGAAAGGCACAGACGATATGGTGACGGTCTGGCGGCGATTCATGATTCACAGTGATAACAGATGACAGAAACAGCTGATAACGCCTACTGGTGACAAATCGACGGAGCTCAATGAAAAGCTATCAGTAACTATTATCTCATAAATATATGACATAATGGTGCAATCTCTATATCTACATAATATACAAAACACATCTGGTTACTAACTGACTGATTGACTGACTGGCGACGTGGCTAACGCTGAAGCATTTACATCACTTGCATTTCAATTAGATACCTAAGCTAAGTAGTTCAAACCTTCCTGTCGTTATGATACAATACACGATAACCGAAATACTAATAAATAGTGTAAATACAAACACCCTGAAAACGAGGTGTAAACATATAATTTGCAATTTAATTAACCAGAGAGTTAACAACTCAAAACCTCAACATTTAGAAGTCTATCAGATATTAAGATTAATGAAAAACTTTGCATACGTTATCCAGCTGTGTATCTATCACGTACAAGATACGAAAGCTATTAAATTGGTACTATCCAGATAATAGGAGGAACGCGTGGGAAACGGCCTTCATATTGAAGATATACAATCAAAGGAGATTTCCGGGTGCTGTTGGCAACATATAGGAACCTTAAATTAAAAACATAACAAATAACAATATTGACTTACGATAGTTTGGAAGGCATGGGTGCCGATGTGATTGCAGCCACATGAGATATAAGTATATCTCATGTCTCTGGGATGGCAATGATCCGTGATGCCTCTGCTATTGCAGGATCTCTTAGTAGTCTGTGTACAGGACGTCCACAGACGGCGGAGACCACTCACCACGAGGGGGTCATCGGCTTTGATACCTACTTCTTAAAGATAAGTACCTGTTTGAAACACAAAACCTTTACAATAGCGCCAGTGCCTGATCGATCGTTTTGTCTGATCGATACTTGGTAATCTAATTATAATTAATATAATCTAGCACGTATACAGATACTAAAGTTGATTGATGTTAAACGATCATTGATCCTTGAATTGTAAAACTTAACTAACTTTAGTTACCTAGTTAAGCCGGAAGAGGTTAGGGAAACTGCCCGACGTGCCTATGGCCTATCTTGTCTAGTCGAATGTATCATAAATAATCATACCTAATGCTTTATCTATGTTACCCAGCCCACGGACCGTTTTTTTTTTTTGTGGATGGGATATCATCAAATAACTTCTCCCGCTCTGGGTGGAGCGGGAGGGTGTGTCAGACTCTTACTGACTAAAACCCACCCGTATTCCTTCTGTTGCCTGTGTTGCGGGGGCCTCGGTGACCCATTAGTACCTTCCCACGACCCCGGCAGGCATCGGCCCTAGCGGACCCCTACATTGTGCTGACGACATCTCTTTGAGGCGCGCGTGGAATACAACGCGCCGTCGACCCGGGCCTGGTCCTTACCGGACGGCGAGCTACCCATTGCTCACCGTCCGCAAGCCCGCGCCTACGGTGGCCGGAAATCCGCCCAGGATTCCCGACGCCCAGGGCGTCTCCTGCGGCGGCTAGGGGCGAGAGGGCGCGAAACTTGCCTTTCCCTCAACCGTCCCGCCTCCTCCTTCGCGAGCAATACTGCTTCGCAGAAGTAGGTGACGGCTGCCCATGCCCTCTCGCTCCGTACCATCAGGGGCAGATCTTGAATTTGTGGGGCCCTGGGCTAATACTGCTTAGGGGGCCTACCTAATTACTCAACTAATTGCCATTTTGACAAGAAACTGGTTTCTGTAGTGATGTAGGTAGGTATATGTAATATATGTTAAGTAAGTAGGAAGAAAACAGGAAAACAAAATATTTTATTTATTTATTAAAACATTATTTATTGCAAAATAAATTGATAGGTTATAAATGGTTATGTTATATAAATTATAAAGCAACCTTTCTGTATTTTTGTGCTGCAAATTCTTTTATCAGTATATTGTACGGAACAGCGTACAAATATAAGATGTCGGACGCTGCACAGCATCAATTGATTATTACACACAGCAAATAATATAGCAATTAACAATCCAATTTAGACCATACTTAACTAAATGGTACAGCAAAAATTCAATCATAAACTCATCATAGTAAATAATACAATAATACAAATGTTAAAGCAATTAATAATAAAATTAAGATGTCAATATGCAAATCAAATTAATTTGTCAGTTAGAAATTCGTCAGTGCTGTAATAGACTTTCTCTAACAAAAGGCTTTTTAATCTATTTCTTAATTTATCAGTAGTTACTAAATTCTCTCCAATGTTTTGGCAACTTATTATAAAGAATTGGCGCCATACAGAATATACTTTTACGCATTACAGTTGTCCTAGAGCTCGGGATACGTAGCTTACTATTGTCGCGTCTATTTCGAACTACTTTATCTGACACTGAGGGGAATAGTTGTAGATCCGATTTGCCAAACATCATGGTCTCTAAAATATACATTGATTTATATTTATATGCTTTAAAAAATGGTTTGTAACTCTCTGTAACATGAAGACCATCGTTAGATAGGTAGTTACCTATCTTCGCCGTTGGTGTTGTCGTTAACCGTAGCATAAGTTTTATTGTAATACCAGTATAATTAGGCACGTGTACGAGTATTTATTATGCTGGCAATTTACTTCGTACCATTTTTTTTTTTTCATTTTGTTATCCCGAAGCTTGCGTTTCTCTACGGCCGCTCGGTGGCGGTCGCAGGGTCCGTGGGCTGGGTAACATAGATAAAGCATTACGATTATTTATAATACATTCGACTGTAGGTGCTGTCTTACTTACTGGGGACTTCCCTCCGCTTATCGCCCGACGCAATTTTGTTAATTTTCCGCACTTCTGCTATCATCGATTATATTAACGAATTGACTTTGTTATTGTTAGAAATGTGTTTAGTGCGTGTTTAGTTTACTAAGTGATAGATAACTTTAAAGTTATAAGGACCGGACCTTTCTTTTAATTTACAAAAATTGAAAGTATTCAGCATAACTAGACTTCCTGCTTTTAATAGGCAGTAGGTAAGTAAAAATAATTATAAAACATGACTTTTTAATTTTTATTTCAGTTTTCAAAACTAAATGAATCGAACTCGTTCGATATTTAATGATAATTTGTGAATTGCTACACTCATTACAAAGTAGGTATTAAAATTAAAACTGCCGTCGTAATGTAAAAAGGCACATCTAACATTTTGTAAATTTTAAGGACAATTTCTTTAAAATTTAAATTACTTAAATTTAGTTTAAATTTTTTGCTGTTTTTTGGCAAAAATATATACAAATAGTTGTTTTATAAAAAATGTGTTAATGAAAGTAGTTATATCAACATGATGTCTACAAAACTATTTAATACTAATAACTTATTTATTTGGCTATTAATAAATAATCTACATTTTCTCTTTCAACTTAGTAAAATAAATTATGTAAAAATATGATTGTTAAGTATAAAAGGCATAAATAACCTAATGTGACCTTTCTTCCTAGCATTTAGTGTTAACATAAAAAAAATATTACAATGAAAAGGCACATTTGATCCGTTGTGCCTTTTAATAATTAAGAAAATACTTCAAAAGTTGTAATGACTTAGTTTACTTTACCTATAAACTCAATTCTTAAATATTTGTTCAGGGGGGTAACCATCACCTCTTATAGCAGTATTATAATAATATTACTTCACAGTGGGAAAGTGATGGAGCTATACAGGACTTATAGCTCCATCTCTTTCTCACGCTAAAGTTATATTGAAATAATACTGCTATAAGAGGTGATGGTTACCCCCCTGGTTAAATAAAAAGAAATTAAGTGAAAATAAGTTTTATTTTTAATCAATATCTACCTTCCAAAAATAATAATTATTCCTTATCAATGAGGTGGCACCTTTTACATTTCAGTATCACAATGAGATCAATAGTATTATATAATTAAATCTTTTAACAAAGTCAGTCCTAGTAACAAAAAATCTATTATACTTAATAAATCAGATTATAAATCAGTCTTGCTTAATTAAACTTTGGTTAGTCATCATGAATTTGAGTGAGATCAGCAGAACCATCGTTTACAGGTAAAGATTCCCAAAAAACTTGGTAAAAAGCTTGGTGAGTATAGCAGACTTTATTAGTGATGGAATACCAATTTTTCAGTTTCAGAAAATCTAATTCAAAGTGTTCTTCTGAACTGTGACTATTTTTGTACATAAGAGATTTAAATCCCCTGCGGAAGGTTACTTCAGAAATGGTATTCATACAAGCTCGAGGAGTTGAGTTTCGCAATTTGTATACTGAGGAACAGTCTTCAAATTCATAAAAATCTTGAACATTCATTTTCTTTACAATGGTGCGGGAGCTGGTATCGGATACAGCTTTGCAGAAGTCCTCAAAGTCATATGCACGTTTTACCTTTTTTAGTGATTGTTCAACTCTATGGTGGAACTCATCTGCAGGCATGAACGTGTGGCCCACTGTAATACTTCCGTAGCGCAGTGTAATACTTCCAAAGCTGACGTCAGAAAAATTGACTAAATAAACTAAATAAGAATATAGCGCCCAATTTATGTTTTGCGCCGCACAGTTATCAAACCATAAAATCACGTGCTTCAAATCTCGGTTTTCCAGGAAAAATGACTTCCTTTTTTCTACCTGAAGTAGCTTCATTCCATAAACCTCCTAAGGTTTGACCAGTTTCATGTATTTTTTGTCTCCTACAGGAACAAAACTCTGATTGAAAACAATAAGCCGCGGGCAGAACATAACAGTTTTAAACTCTTAAAGCGTGGTCTCGCTTTTACACATAAGGCACAACTGACACGACTCGCTTCGGGACCGACCCCCTCACTTCACCTCTTTTCAAAAATACTAGTTAAGAAAGGCACATCTGACTAGTTGTGTCTTTTCTTTTAAACTCATTAACTCAGCGTATTGTGGATGAAAATTAAAAAGAATAGGCACATTTGGCTCATATGCCTTTGATTTTTAAATTTGACCAGATGTGCCTTTTTATTTAACAAAATATAAAAAAAATAAATAAAACAAAAAACACATCTGAACATTTGTGACCTTTCAACGTAATCAAAGTCAAATAAGTAAGTCCTTTTTCCGTATCTTTATGTGAAAAATGGTGTAATTATGCCCTTTTAGTTTAAGGTATCTTTGAAGATCTTGCTCAGATGCGCCTTTTTATTCTGATTCCGAATATGTATATAACTAAATTACGGAAAAATGTTAGTTATGCCCTTTTTCGTTAATACGGCAGAAAAGTTCTATCCCGTTCTTTGTTTATTTTAAGAAAAATATCTTATTTTACAAATGTCTGCTAGAAAATATAAAAGTGGAGCTGAAAATAGAAAATTACAGTTTGGTCGAGAAAATGAAAGAAATAAATGTGCAAAAATTGAAACTTTTTTTAAATCAGAACATATAAACGCGAATGAAATAGCTATAAATCCATTAAAAAACGTAAAGGAAGGTATTTTATTCGAAGAGAATCTAACCGAAGGAAGCAAAAAATTGCAAAACCAGGAAAAAAATACAAGTGATGAAATATGCAAGATTTTGAAAACCAGAAAAAAAATACCAACGATGAAAATGTGCAATATCTTGACTTCCAGCAACCCTCTGGTTCCTCTGAAAACGAAATTGGTGTTCAGCAAAAGGAAGGTAATACCGATACCGAGGTGGAAAGAAATTTAGAAAATATTAAGTTTGAGTTAGAGAAATATGTTGACGTGGGCTTGTGGCCAGATTTGTTAATAATGATTTTATTAATTTCGTCCTCTCACATGAAATGACTGACTTTCAAAATAAAGACCCGAAGAATATATATTCAGCTTCAATGAAGAAATATAAAGAACAAAACAGATCTTTTTCAAATAGGTATTTCACTAGAAAAATGAAAAATTCAGTCGGTGCACTTCCCGAAGTCCTAAAAAGCAGAAATTTGGTATGCAGGCTACGATTTGCACCCAAACAACAAAAAAATTAAGAAATCTGTAACTTTCACCCTCCCACCCCCGCAATGGGGGGTGCAGATCTGTATATAAAATAAAACTTCTCTCTCGGGTACTTCGTATTTCCCGAAGTCTTCGAAAGCTAAAATTTGGTATGGAGGCTAGGATTTGCACACAACAAAATAGTTAAGAAATCTGTAACTGTCACCATCCAAAACCCTAAGTGCAGGTCTGTTTATAAAATAAAACCTCTAGAGTACTTTCCGAAGTCCTAGAAAGCTGTTTGGTATGCAGGCTAGGATTTGCAAACAAACAACAAAAAATTAAGAAATTTGTAACTTTCACCCTCCAACCCCCTTAAATGGTGCAAGTCTTTATTTATTACGGATAATAGGTACCTATACCTATTTCCACTTG
The DNA here is from genome assembly GCA_905333075.3 of Atethmia centrago. NCBI lineage: Eukaryota > Metazoa > Arthropoda > Insecta > Lepidoptera > Noctuidae > Atethmia > Atethmia centrago. Next base: position 31,433,955 of record HG995377.1, on the reverse strand, counting down.
TTATGAAAGCTAGATTAGTATGTACTACATAAACAAACAACGAAGAAGAAATTCTGTTTGTTTGGCTATGAAAAAGTACTTGGCGTGCAAGAAATACCTTTTTACCTGACTATCCTAGAAGTAAGGATTATGACTGTATGAGTAATACCAGTGCAATATCACCACTAAAATAAAAAGAATAGAGCACTCAAATCCCATCAAAAACATTTCGTTTATGTTGCTAAGACTCGCTTCCACTGTTAAAAAGTTTTCAGATCTATTGTAGAGCCAAGCCACTAACTCTACAAGGCCTAACTCTACAAATCTTACAACTTGGTCAAATGTATGACTTGACCGTTCCATAGAACTATTGCATGACACAATATTAAAGACCAGTGACTTAATTTCTTACCATAAACCCATAGGAGTGTCTGTGCGACGGCCGCGAAACGGCCAAGCCGTACATTATGACCAAGATGTAAGGCTTGTAGAGTTAGGCGTTGTTGAGTGAGCTTGACTCTATATGAGGTCTGATAACTTTTTAAGTGTGAACGCGGTATGTAAGTCTTAGCAAGCTACTTTACATGAACTGGTTTTGGTGGGATTGTGTTTTTATTCAGACACTAGCTTCTGCTCGCAGCTTCGCCCGCGTGCATGTTGGAAGTTATCCCTCGGGGACGTGTTACCGGGATAAAAAGTATCCTATGTACTAAATCAGGTCATGGCCTATCCGTATACCTATCATCCAATCAGCCGGTAAAGGCTGAAAAGGTAACAGATAGACAAATAATAAATGCAATTAATCTCCTTTTTTAGGGTTCCATAGAAAACATGGAACCGTTATAGTTTCGCCATGTCCGTCTGTCTGTCTGTCTGTCTGTCTGTCTGTCCCCACTGTAGCTCAGAGACGCTCAGTACTAGAAAGCTGTAAGTTGGCATAGGTATACATATTAATTACGCCGACAAAGTGCTAAAATAAAATCTTGTTTTTTTTTTTATTATTTTAGCTCACCTCCCTTGCACGTAATGTGGGGATGATATTTTTTTTCCCATCTACCCTATGGTATGGGATATCGTTGGATAGGCCGTTCAAAAATATTGCAGGTCTATGAACACCGCTTTTCGATTCAAGGATCCACTTGCGTAATATTTGTTATTTAATTACCTAATTTTTGTTAGAGTAGAGTGTGGACCCCCCTCTGCCAACTAAATGGTTGTTTATGTGAAAAAAATCATGGCAGATATATAAAGAAAAAAAGAGAACTATCACGGCTAAGTACAAGTTAACGAGTTATAGTCGACCAACTTAAATTTGCAGTTGGAGAATAGAACGTGACGTATATGTACATGTTTTTCAACTACAATGTTATGTTTGTCTTTGGGATAAATTCATCCCAACATTCCCAATTACGGAACCCTTTATTGTGCGTGGTCCGACAGGCAACGGCCGTTTGTTTTTTTTTGGGTTGTGTAATTATCAAATAACTTCTCCCGCTCTGGGCGGAGCGGGAGGGTGTGTCAGACTCTTACTGACTAAAACCCACCCGTGTTACCTCCGTTGCCTGTGTTGCCAGGGGCCACGGTAACCCTTTCGGACTTTCCCGTGACCCCGGCAGGCATCGGCCCTAGTGGACCCCGACACTTGTCTTGTGCTGACATTTCTTTGAGACGCGCGTAGAACACAACGCGCCGTCGACCCGGGCCTGGTCCTTATCGGGCGGCGAGCTACCCATTGCTCACCGTCCGCAAGCCCGCGCCTACAATGGCCGGAAATCCACCTGGGAATATTTTACCCCCTAGGGAGGTGTTTTTACATTTTTTTTAAATTTTCATATCCCTCACTTAAGAAATGCTAAGTTCTCCATACAAACTTTCATCCCCTTTCATTCCAAAATAGTAGCATATGTCCTTTCCCAGGATGCCATCTATCTCGGTGCCAAATTTAATCGAAATCCGTTCAGTGTTTTAGGAGTGAAAAAGTAACATACAGACAGACAGAGTTACTTTCGAATTTATAATACTATGTATGAATTAGTCACACTCACACCACAGTTCTATTAACAGACTGGCACATGGTGACTCGGTCTGCTAGTCACCAAACTAATATCTAACTGATATGATTATCTATTATTTAAATCACTTAGAGGTATGTATCTGATAGCGTGACGGTTGACAGGGAGAATGGAAAGAGAAAACGTGTTGCGCCGACCACGAGTATCACGCGTCAGGGCAGGAAGATGGTGCTGAAGTGAATGTCATCATCATCTGCGATTGCCTTTCCTCAACTATGTTGGGGTCGGCTTCCAGTCTTACCGGATACAGCTGAATACCAGTATTTTGCATGGAGCGACTGCCTGTCTGACCTCCACAACCCAGTTACTGAGTAACACGATACCCTTGGTAAGACTGGTTGTCAGACTTTCGAGCTTCTGACGACCCGTAACGACTGTCAAAGATTTACAAATGACAGCCGGGACCAACGGCTTAACGTGCTTTCCGAGGCACGGAGGGGTCTTCGTATGTAAAGATGGTCACCCATCCACGGACCAACCGCGGCAAGCGTATAATAGCTTAACCTGATCGATCGGCCCGTGTGGCTGTTATTAATTAGCCACAAGCCCCTATGATTAAAGGTGAATGTATCTACATGTAAATCCATGATATGATTAACATGTTTAGGGACACGAGTATTCTGTGATAACAGATTTTATTGTTTCTCTCATCGATGTTTTTCGATAACTGATAAAAATGAAGTGGGAAAGGCACATTGCTCACATAACAGATGGCCGATGGGGCCCAAAGGTTCTGGAGTGGTGACCGCGTACCGGAAGATGTAGTGTTCGTTTGCCTCCTACAAGGTGGACCGATGACCATGTGAAGGCCGCAGGAATCAGTTGTATGCGGGTAACACTAAACCGGTTGATGTGACGGTGCTTGGGGGAGGCATATGTCCAGCAGTGGACGTCTTTCGGCTGAAAAAATGATGATGGTGATGATAATAAGATATTTTTTTATTTGTCCAAAACCTGAGTTTACACACACAGCATGCAAGATGTTAAATCAAATTATAATTATGTCAGACAGGCAGTCGCTCCATGCAAAATACTGGTATTCAGCTGTATCCGGTAAGACTGGAAGCCGACCCCAACATAGTTGGGGAAAGGCAATCGCAGATGATGATGACATTCACTTCAGCACCATCATCCTGCCCTGACGCGTGATACTCGTGGTCGGCGCAACACATTTTCTCTTTCCATTCTCCCTGTCAACCGTCACGCTATCAGATACATACCTCTAAGTGATTTAAATAATAGATAATCATATCAGTTAGATATTAGTTTGGTGACTAGCAGACCGAGTCACCATGTGCCAGTCTGTTAATAGAACTGTGGTGTGAGTGTGACTAATTCATACATAGTATTATAAATTCGAAAGTAACTCTGTCTGTCTGTATGTTACTTTTTCACTCCTAAAACACTGAACGGATTTCGATTAAATTTGGCACCGAGATAGATGGCATCCTGGGGAAGGACATAGGCTACTTTTTTCTCAAAAATTATCCAAAAGGGGATGAAAGATTGTATGGAGAACTTAGCATCTCTTAAGTTAGGGATATGAAAATTAAAATTTATGGTTTTGGTAAGAAATAAAAAATTACGTGTTTCGGCGTTTTTGTAAAAACACTTCCCTAGGGGGTAAAATATTCCCAGGTGGATTTACGGCGACTGTAGGCGCGGGCTTGCGGACGGTGAGCAATGGGTAGCTCACCGTCCGATAAGGACCAGGCCCGGGTCGACGGCGCGTTGTGTTCTACGCTCGCCTCAAAGAAAAGTCAGCACAAGACAAGTGTCGGGGTCCACTAGGGCCGATGCCTGCCGGGGTCACGGGAAAGTCCGAAAGGGTTACCGTGGCCCCTGGCAACACAGGCAACGGAGGTAACACGGGTGGGTTTTAGTCAGTAAGAGTCTGACACACCCTCCCGCTCCGCCCAGAGCGGGAGAAGTTATTTGATAATTACACAACCCAAAAAAAACAAACGGCCGTTGCCTGTCGGACCACGCACAATAAAGGGTTCCGTAATTGGGAATGTTGGGATGAATTTATCCCAAAGACAAACATAACATTGTAGTTGAAAAACATGTACATATACGTCACGTTCTATTCTCCAACTGCAAATTTAAGTTGGTCGACTATAACTCGTTAACTTGTACTTAGCCGTGATAGTTCTCTTTTTTTTCTTTATATATAGGTACTACTGCCATGATTTTTTCACATAAACAACCATTTAGTTGGCAGAGGGGGGTCCACACTCTACTCTAACAAAAATTAGGTAATTAAATAACAAATATTACGCAAGTGGATCCTTGAATCGAAAAGCGGTGTTCATAGACCTGCAATATTTTTGAACGGCCTATCCAACGATATCCCATACCATAGGGTAGATGGGAAAAAAAATATCATCCCCACATTACGTGCAAGGGAGGTGAGCTAAAATAAAAATAAAAAAATCAAGATTTTATTTTAGCACTTTGTCGGCGTAATTAATATGTATACCTATGCCAACTTACAGCTTTCTAGTACTGAGCGTCTCTGAGCTACAGTGGGGTCAGACAGACAGACAGACAGACGGACATGGCGAAACTATAACGGTTCCATGTTTTCTATGGAACCCTAAAAAAGGAGATTAATTGCATTTATTATTTGTCTATCTGTTACCTTTTCAGCCTTAAAACCGCGTTCACACTTAAAAAGTTATCAGACCTCATATAGAGTCAAGCTCACTCAACAACGCCTAACTCTACAAGCCTTACATCTTGGTCAAAATGTACGGCTTGGCCGTTTCGCGGCCGTCGCACAGACACTCCTATGGGTTTATGGTAAGAAATTAAGTCACTGAACTTTAATATTGTGTCATGCAATAGTTCTATGGAACGGCCAAGTCATACGTATGACCAAGTTGTAAGGTTTGTAGAGTTAGGCCTTGTAGAGTTAGTGGCTTGGCTCTACATTAGATCTGAAAACTTTTTAACAGTGGAAGCGAGTCTTAGCAACATAAACGAAATGTTTTTGATGGGATTTGAGTGCTCTATTCTTTTTATTTTAGTGGTGATATTGCACTGGTATTACTCATACAGTCATAATCCTTACTTCTAGGATAGTCAGGTAAAAAGGTATTTCTTGCACGCCAAGTACTTTTTTCATAGCCAAACAAATAGATTCTTTTTCGTTGTTTGTTTATGTAGTACATACTAATCTAGCTTTCATAACAAGTGGAAATAGGTATAGGTACCTATTATCCGTAATAAATAAAGACTTGCACCATTTAAGGGGGTTGGAGGGTGAAAGTTACAAATTTCTTAATTTTTTGTTGTTTGTTTGCAAATCCTAGCCTGCATACCAAACAGCTTTCTAGGACTTCGGGAAGTACTCTAGAGGTTTTATTTTATAAACAGACCTGCACTTAGGGGGTTGGAGGGTGACAGTTACAGATTTCTTAACTATTTTGTGCAAATCCTAGCCTCCCTACCAAATTTTAGCTTTCGAGGACTTCGGGAAATAAAAAGTACCCGAAAGAGAAGTTTTATTTTATATACAGATCTGCACCCCCCATTGCGGGGGTTCAGGGTGAATGTTACAGATTTCTTAATTTTTTGTTGTTTGTGTGCAAATCGTAGCCTGCATACCAAATTTCTGCTTTTTAGGACTTCGGGAAGTGCACTGACTGAATCACTCATCAAAACCCCCAGGTTTTGATGAGTGATTCATTCAGTCAGTGTCGAAATCGACGTACATATTTTGACAGGGTCCAACGTTCAAAAATCCAAACTATACAAGCTAGACAAATTAAACATAGTGTTCTATTTTAGAAGGTTTGGTTTCCACACTTGGTCCTTCAGGTGGACCATTGTGTGTGGCCCATGGTTTGCCGTCGGTGGTTATTCCAACCAGCCCACCTCCCTCCAGAAGTTGATCACGTCTCCTGGTCAGTTTAGAACATCTATGAAGGGTCTGGGTGCCCTGAGAGTTTCTGTTCTAATCTAGGTGATGCCTGTGCATTCAAAGCGTACATAAGCAACGGTTTCCTCAGCCATGGAGGCAGAGGAAACCGTTGCTTGGAACCGCTGCAAGCCTTGTTCAAGGGACTGCCCGTTGTGCCACTTATGTGGAAGTGTTTGTTTATCGAGCATTGTCCCGTGATAGTCTCCGTCACCAGACGTAGGCAGGTCCGTCCAGGAGTATTAAACGCTTCGTAAGCCTATTATTTAAGGATGGCATAGCCTCCTTGGACTGCCTAGAGCCCGGTGTCCAGGTCCGCCAGCTCTCCGCTTGTATGTGGATGAACTCCTGTAGCCACCACATGCGCAGCTGGTTGAAGGGGATGGGTACGATTGGTTCAGGTCCACAGACTGACGTGCTGGATGCTCCCCTGGCTAGTTCGTCAGCTGCATCGTTACCTAGTGATCCGCTGTGTCCTTTTATCCATTGCAGTGTCACTGTGTTGCGGTTAGATACCGTTATTCGTTCTAGTGCATTGCGACATTGTAGTGTTAGTCTCCAGGTAATGTATTTTTTCCCTAAGGATTTGAGAACTGAGTCGCTGTCGGAGAGTATACGTATATGGGTATCCGTAGCTCTCCTGGCTTCTATGGCGTAAGCCACTTATACTCGTATAATGCCCATACACTCTACCTGGAACACGGTGTTGAACATTCGTAGGGAGTCGTTATTAAACTTTATATAAGTCTGCTAACTACATCATATTTGCGTGAGGGACGGCCTTCTACGGCGACGACTGAAGATAACATCAGTGTTGTGCGGCGTATGATAGAGACTGACAAAAGAGTGACTTATCAGCAGATTCGGACAAGCTTAGGCATCGGTGTGAGTCAAGTGCACAAAATCCTCCATGAACATTTAGCGGTCAGGAAGCTTTGTGCCCGGTGGATACCTCATAATTTGACACAGGCCCGTCAACTCCGTCGTGTTGATTGGTGTCGTGAAATGGTACAAAGATTTAACGGAAGTAACTCAAATGCTGTATTCGACATACTTACGGGTGACGAAAGTTGGATTTATTGTTATGATCCTGAAACTAAGAGACAGTCTGCTGTCTGGGTGTTTTCTTCCGAGGAGTTGCCAACTAAAGTGAAGAGAGATCGAAGCGTGGGAAAGTCAAAGTCAAATTATTTATTTCAAATAGGCACTTAAAAGGCACTTTTGAACGTTAAAATTTACGTCGAAAAAAGATGATGGCCTCGTTCTTCGGAAAGACAGGTCATTACGCAACATTTTTTTTTTTAGAAGATTGAAAAGCAGTTCCTGCAGAGTGGTACACTAACAATTGTTTGCCAGTTGTCTTGGAAAAAGTTCGGGAGAAACCACGAGAACACCTCGTCGCACACCGCCAAGCAAACAATCGACAACTTGGCGATGTCAGACGTGGAATTACTGGGTCAGCCGCCCTATAGCCTATACCTCGTACCTTGCGATTTTTATTTGTTTCCGAAAATAAAAGAAAAACTTCGAGGAAAACGTTTTATGGACGCCGAGAAAGCAGTGGCTGCGTTTCAAAATGCCGTCGAAGAGACCCCTAAGGACGAGTGGTTAAAGTGCTTTTCTCAGTGGTTCCATCGGATGCAGCGGTGTATTGATGTAAATGGACACTATTTTGAAAAGTAACTAATAAACTAATAACTTGCTAGTTTGTTCAGGTTTTGATTTTCTAAGAAGTTTCAGTGTCGCCCTCGTACTATAGACTATAGAGAATGACGTTTACTTAACTTACCTACTCTTCTGGCTGACACCAATAGTGCAAAATGCGTCATTCATCAGTTCGGGAATCGAATCTGTGTTCCAACTAGTCACAGAGGTTCTAGTGAAAATCATTACCGCGTAAATCGTTTTACAATTTTTCGACGTGCAACACTAAATAAATAATACGTCAAAATAAATCCACAAACAAAAAATTGTTAACTGTCACACTGAGTTACGTTCGAAAACTCTTTTATAACTATTTCAATGTTTTATTTTAGTTTTACAAAATAATACATAAAATTCCCCTAAACAGAACTTTTTGCAAGTAAAACATAACGAAAAAAACTATGCAAAAGCAATATCTTTCATGGAGCATTCAATCGTAAAACTTTTCAGATAAAATTGACACTACGGATAGTCATAGATTTGATGATGGTTTGACTTGACTTTCGAACAGTGGCAGTGGGTGTTGAATGTTGGTTTGTTATTGATCATTTAATAAACTTGTATTGGAAATTAAATAACATAATAATGGTTATATACGGTGTTTACATCGTCAGCAAGTCTGGTGGCCTCATATTTAACTATGACCACAATATTCCCCGTGTGGAGACAGAGAAAACCTTCGGGTTTCCACTCGACATCAAGTTGCAGTATGAAAATAAGAAAGTTATCGTTGCTTTCGGGCAACGAGACGGAATAAATGGTGCGTAGTTATATATTGTAGACTCTGGTCGAGTCACTTTATCTTTCGAGTAAAGTTATTCTTTAAGAAAATTCTAAATTCCCTATGAAAATTGTAACTTCGTACGGGACTTTATTTAACATCTCCATTTTAGTCTTCTACAAATGTACTTAATAACATTCCAGTTGGGCACGTCTTGGTGTCTGTTAACGGCACCCCAGTGACGGGACGCACCACCGAAGATGGCAGAGATGTATTTGAAGTTATAGAAACTAAGGTAATTTGTATATTTATTGTTTATGCAAGACTCGGTCAGAGGTTTGTCTTAGGAGCTGTGGCTCTTTTTGTTCTCCTTTTCTGCCGATGTATATTATATACTTTGTAAGCCAGTCAATCAATTAACTCAGCCTACCGCACTCCACCACTGGACATAGGCCTATCCCAGGCTGGGCCACAATACCCTGTTCTCCGTCTTCCGCATCCAGTCTGTCCCAGCCACCTTTTAAAGGTTGTCGGTCCATCAATCTGGGGATGTCCCACACTATGCTTGCCCATACACTGTCTCCACTCCAGGACTCATCTGCTCCACCAGCTATTGGTTCTTTGTCAAACATAGGCAACCCACTGCCACTTTAGTTGGCTTACTCTACAAGCTATGTTGGTGAATCCGGTTCTTTTCTGGATATTTTCATTTCTGATTTTATTCTTCAAAGAAACTCCAAGAATAGCCCACTCCATAGTGCGGTAAGCGATCTTGCATTTGTGGACTAGCTTGACTGTACCATATGTAATAGCGGGCAGGATGCACTGGTTAAAGACAAACATTGTGGAATAGTCAACGAGTAGACTACTTGATAAAGTTTACCAAACGCTACCCAATGCAACTGGAACCTCCTGTCTGCTTCTTCCTCAAAGTTATGTCTACTGAGCTGGATGACTTGCCCTAGTTAGACATACTCATTCACAGGGTTGAGAAGCAACCTTTCGATGTGGATTGGACTCAGCAAGATGTGTGAATTGTTTGACTTTCGTCTTGTCCAAATTCATGCTGAGGCTACAATTAGGCTGTGCAGCATCTGTCTAACAGTTTCAGCATCTCTGCCATTATGACGATGTCATATGCAAAGCCAGTCTAGCATCTCCAAGATGTTCTCCAATGCATGTTTCATGCAGTTCACCCCTCTGAGTATTTGGATGGTGCCCGTCAGTCACACTGAAGGTGATTGGATGCGTGTTGTTGAGCAGGCGTGTGATTCAATACCAGACATGGAGGCTATTCTCATTAGTCCTCTGGATTTGGCCCGTGCAGTCTGTCCGTTGCCTAACTGGAAACCTCTAGAACCGGACGGATTGCTCAATTTCTGGATTAAATGGCTACAAAGGTCACACGCCTGCTTAGCCTCGCAATTCCAGTCATCTTTAGATACTGGGATGCTGCCACTGTTCTTTACGACAGGAGTTACCCACCTTCTCCATAAATCAGGTAGTACTGCGGAATCTAAAAACTATAGACCAATTACATGTTACCGTCGGTCTATAAAGTTCTTACATCCAATCTTAGAGCAAAAATTGCACACCATATTAATAACAACTCAATTATGTCTGTGTCTCAGAATGGATATAAGAATGGGTCCGGCAGTACCAAAGAGCTGCTCCTTATAGACACATGGCCATAAACCAAAAGGTCCATAGATCCCGGAAGGATTTGTCGACATGTTGGATAGACTATAAGAAGGCCTATGATTTGGTGCCACATAAATAGCTCATGAGGATGCTAGAGTTGTACAAGATAGATACAACACTACGCACCTTCCTGATATCGTGTATGGGGCAATGGGGGACGGTCCTTCTCTATCCAGAATGTCGACAGATCCGGAAGATCGATGAACGGATCAGGATCGAACGGGGAATATTTCAGGGCTTTAGTTTGAGTCCGCTTTGGTTTTGCTTAGTGTTGAATCCTCTAAGCCCACTGCTGGAGGATTCAGGTCTAGGCTATTGGTTGAGAAGAGGTGGTCAGGTGATATCTCACCTCCTTTACATGGATGACTTGAAACTCTCTGCTCCCAACAATTTGTGACTGATAGAGCTACTGAAGATAACAGAAACGTTCAGTAGCGCCATCTGGGTGGAATTTGGTGTATTCAAATGTGCAGTCATGCATTTAAAGCGAGGGGGAATTATGGAATCCGTGGGAACCCAACTGTCGGATTCTATACACCTTAGATCCCTCTCCTCAACTGAAACCTATAAATAAGTATTTGGATGTGTCGGAAGCATTAGGCATCAATGTTGCTGACATGAAACAATCGTTGAGGGAGCGCTTCTTTGGCCGCCTGAATAGTGTTAAATAGTTTTTTATCAGGTGGAAACAAGGTGCGTGCCTGCAACGGCTGGGTCATGCCGGTTTTGATGTATTCTTTCGGCATACCCAAATGGACTCAGACGGAACTTGAAGCCCTATTATTATTATATTATTATTATATTTCCTCAAACTGAAGTGAGGATTCACCGAGATGTGGTCGCAGTGGACAAGGGCTCCACCCCGCTCGCCTTGGTGAAAAAGAACTGGCGCAAACCTGCAGTACTTGATACTAACGATCGTAAGGAAGTATGGCAAGGTAAAAAGCTTCACGGACGCTTTTTCCGGGCCCTCCAGGGGCCTGATGTAGACTTTCTGGCGTCTGTATCCTGCCTGCGTTTCGGCGACCTCATCGGGGAAACCGAAGGTTTTTCTGTGCAATTACGGATGAAGTTATAATGACGAATAATTATCGGAAATACGAGTACATTGTCAAGGACGGTACGGTTGACATCTGTCGGGCATGCCCTCGTCCCGGTGAATCAAATGGACATATTATTTCCGGTTGTTCTCATCTTGCTTACGGTGAGTACTTGCACAGACGCAAATTAGTAGCTAGGATTATCCACCAGCAACTCGCCTTACAGTACAACCTTGTGGAGTCCGAAGTACCGTACTACAGGTATGTGCCCAAACCAGTTCTCGAGAATGGTCACGGTCAATGGTCACATTGTACTGGGATCGATCTATCATCACTAACAGGACTATTGTAGCCAATAAGCCTGATATTGTGGTGATAGATCGACGAGAGCGCCATGCCATGATTGTTGATATCGGTGTCCATCATGACGAGAATCTCGTGAATGCTGAGAAATATAAAAAAATGAAGTATCTTGACTTAGCACACGAGGTTGTTGACATGTTGGACGTGGACTCTGCAATAATTGTACCGATAATCGTAACGGTTAATGGCCTAATAGCGGAGAGCCTCGACCAACACCTCAGGGGGCTCTCATTGCGCGGCTGGGTCAAGGGCTTGATTCAGAAACCAGTACTCCTGGACACGGCACTCATAGTGAGGAGGTTCCTCTCTCTAGAGCCCTGACCACCGACAGCTTGGACCATGTTTTATATTTCCGGCCACAATTTATTATATTTTTAAATATTTTTTTTAATAAAAATATTTAAAAATGTAATTTAAATGTATGCACATTTAATAATATGTAATAAAAATATCTTTATAATTTCAGGAAAACTACCCTCTAAGTCTGAAGTTCGGGCGAGCTCGCGCCACCACCAATGAGAAGATAGTGTTAGCTAGTATGTTCTACCCACTGTTTGCCCTCGCCAGCCAACTGAGTCCCATCCCCAAATGTTCTGGCATCGAGTCACTGACCGCAGACACCTTCAAGTTATCCTGCTTTCAGACGTTGACAGGTAATTTTATTGTTTGATGTTCACCCCTCTGAAGTGAGGAAAGACTAGAGCTCTTTCTTCTGTCTTTACTTATCTTATGAAGTACATTAATAGTTCTATTTTAACCAACATTGATAGAATATTTCATAAAACTAGATTCAACATTCTATGAATTACATCACGCCATTTTCCCATGCGATGGGTTATCAATGCGCATGACTTCTCTGTTTGAGAAGAGGCCTTTGCCCTGCAGTGTGACAGTAACAGGTTGATGTTGTTATTAGTTTTTGATCTACCTTAAGGATAAGTAGAAACTAAATATGTGTTTGCGTTTTCTTTTGTTTGGTGTGCAATAGAGCTGTCTAGCCATAGGTAGGAGGTTTAAATTTTATAGCCAATGCCGTGTACGTTACTCCAGCAGGAAAGTGGCTCCTGGAGTGATATGAGTGGAACGTGTAATGAATGCATAATCTGCTGTGAATGTGCGCCACATAAACAATTTGAGCGCGTGGTTTTGAAAAAAAAAAGTTTCCTGCTGGAGTAACGTTGTTCCAGCAAGAACATTCTAAACGAATGATGGAGAGAAATACTGTGCATGGGCAGAGCTTACATTTGCGTAAAAATGGGCGCCGGAAATTTAATTTGTGCGTCTTCAGGTTTTCGAGATATTGCATTTCCTGCTGGAGTAACGTTTTGCAGAATCGTGTATCTCTAAAACCATTGTATGTGCTTCTGTAGAATAAACATACACGAGTAGCTCTTTATTTGTGACAGAATTAGATTTAAAAACATATTTATAATTTTCAAGTAATCGAGCTTTTTTGAAATCCCCCAAAATTATCGCAGTCTATGAGAAAACGTACATGGTCGCTGAAAACTGTATTCGGTCCTTCTTGACTCTTATAATAACCATAAAACGTTTTAAAAGTGTACATGCATTTACACTTTCTGAATCCGTCGCTTTTTTGTAGTCATTTGAATTCGGTCGGATAACCATGTTTTACATATTTTGTTTATATCTACTTAATGTCAAACATACATTCCAAGCTGAATACTTATAATATATTTTTGACTAAACGCGCTAGTTTTTGGTTTACATCCCCACATCTTGGGTTGAGCCGGTTTCTTGTATTTTGCCGTCAAAGTTATGACACCGTCGTTTTGACTTTTAGCAATATTATTCAATAACGCATGCATGTACACTTTTGAAACTATTTATGGTTAGGGCTGATTCACACCGGGAAAGCAGCGGCCGGCAGCGGCGCGGCGAGCACTTTCAGTGTGGAATAATTTTAAACTTTATCTACATAATTAAAAGACCAGTATCGCTTGAAAAGCTCGAAACGCGGACGTCCGCGCTTGTTGTCAGCGGTACTGCTCGCGTGGCATCGCTGGCGGCCTCTGCCGTTCCGGTGTGAATCGGCCCTTATTATAAGCGTCAAAAAGGACCGAATAGTTTTCAGCGAGCATAAACGTTTTCTCATTTAGGCGTTGTGATAATTTTCAAAGAATCGCGCGATTACTTGAAAATTATAAATATTTTCTTAAATCTAATTCTGTCACAAATACGCACTAATTATACGTTCCACTCATATCAGTCTAGGAGCCACTTGCCTGCTGGAGTAACGTACACGCATTGGCGTGCATAATAGGCATTGGCCTATTAAGCATTGGAGTAATAAATTGTCCTAAAAATGTACAAAGATATTATGTGTGTCAGAATATCATATTTTTGTAGCCTTACTTGATACTTACATAGGAGCTAGTGCTATCATTATCAATTGAGAACATTCACTTAACCTGTTAAGCCCCGCGCGACACCGATTCGGAGTCAAACATTAGAAAATCAATTGTGTCTCATTAGCGGTCCTTGACCAATTAAACCTCCTTTTCTTTAAGGTGTTAAGTTCATAATGGTCACCGACCCCAGCATGCAAGGGGCAGAGGTTGTTCTCAAAAGGATCTACGAGTTATATTCGGACTACGCGCTCAAGAACCCCTTCTACTCGCTGGAGATGCCCATCCGGTGTGAGCTGTTCGACACGTCGCTGCACACGCTGCTGGAACTCGTCGAGAAGTCAGGGACCGCCAACTTATAGCCACGGCGTTAGTTAGTGTAGCAAAGTTTAATGTAAATTATTGATATTAAAAACTATGTATAATTTAATATTATTTCTTGTTTAGAACCTTTGGTGCCACTCGTGCTTGACACTCGTGGCATGTAATTTATATAATTATGAGCTTTTGTAGATATTGTAAGAATAGTAAATTACTGATGAATAAACAATATGATACTAATATGAAATGCAATTATATCTTTCAAAATGAATAACCGTGTGTGTCAGGATCGCGGGTGTATACTCAGAAATGGTCGAAGTATATCTAAAAAAATAGTACCAAATTGTACCACTTGTTAAATAATTACCTAGTACCTCGTGGGATCGCAAGTTATTGCAATAGTTTCGTACACCCACAATTCTGACGTCAGCTTGGCGGGTGTAATTTAGTGTAGCCAAGATTACTAAGAAGTTAGATATGAAACACGTGGATATTTAGTACCTAATTGGTACCTCTCTAAACATACCTTAAGTCAGTAAAATCTTATCGGAATACGACAGAAATTGAAAAATTCATCAACAGCCATTGCTTTATACTGAGCGTTAAAATATGTTGTTTTGTTGACACAAAGAGTATAAGTACGAGAGCCCACGACCAAAACCATTTCGCATCGTTTTACAGCCAAAACCGTATAAAATCGTTAGTTTAGACGGTTCTGAACCCGAGTCGGTGGGCATTACCGGTCAGAATGGTCGCAGTTTTATGGGGCCCATTTCTTCTATGTCAAAAAGAAATTGGCAGACGGTTTTATCACAATATGTCTGATATTAAAAATGTACATTGGTTTCGTCATTTTTATTACGAAAACATGTTTTCAGATATTTTGCACGTCACATGTGGCCTGGGCGTATTTTCAAAAATGTCAAAAAAAATAACTGACTCGTGCTTATTACGCTCCTATCTCTCACAACAACAATGATGAGTCTGACAATGATTAAACATTAAGGCTCCTTGCGATTCCTCCTCCGCGACTTGTCGCGCGACGCGTCGCGACACAAAGGCACCGCTTTTAGCGCTACACGCGGTGTCTTTGTGTCGCGTCGCGTCGCGCGACAAGTCGCGCCAGTATGTAGGAGCCTTTATGTTTTTATTTGAATAAACAATATTTTTCAAACGTTATCCCAGTTTCCTTTTGTCCAATTTACAATTTACTTTTGTCCAGTTCAGAACTCTTTGTTAATCGTACCTACGTAAATACGCCGCAATACATTTTTTTAAATATTTTCTGAATATCGAAAAGTTGTCTGAGTAACGTGATACACTAAAGGGTCTAGCCGGATAAGTATGACGAGATCACAGTGTTGGTTAAACAGTTACTAATAACAAAACACCACAATCCAAGTCACAAACTACCTTCTAGAGCAAAACCAATGACAATACGACGCGACGTTAGTAAGCCAATAATTAGCGTGAAGTTTGAATCGGACTCTACGAACTTGTTTGTTTACAATTGTGACCGCGTACACAAGTGCATTATATCCATACATTACAAGGCGCGAATCACATTTTTTTTTCCCTAGGAACTCTGATTCGATTTTCTCAAAAAGTATAAAACTTACAACTATCTAAGTTATACCTACAACAAGTGCGTTTCATGGTGATTAAAATGACTACAAATTAATTCGAAAGTACCGTCAACTCACATTGTAATCAAGCAACAAACACAATGCTAACAATTTGATCTGTTTTCACCAGAGTTTGAAATTAGCGTTCTTTTTCTCTACAATGAGGGTAGTCGGATATTTCTTATCATTTCTTTAGTTTTTGTCCATCGTTTGCTCAGACGCGCGTGTTTTTGTTACTTTATTCGATTAATAATGGATACAACACCTCGGGAAACAGCTCAAGCTGTAGCATTACTTCAAGCAGGCATTGCGCAACGTGAAGTCGCTCGAAGGCTTCGAATCAGCAGATCTTCGGTGCAAAAAAAAAAAAAGAACAAAATTTTGGCCACTTCGATCAGTTTATTCGATCATGGTAAATGTAAATTATTATTTAAGATAACTTCTAACTTAAAGATTGCCATAAATGATTCTCTATTTTTTTAAGAAGATACATCTGCGAATATACCTACACCTTTTTTTAAGGAATGGCTGTTGATGAATTTTTCAACTTCTGTCGTATCCCGATGAGATTTCACTGACTCACTTCGTATGTTTAGAGAGGCACCTAAGTAGGTAGATGAGATACAAAATATCCAAGTCTTTCATATCTAACTTCTCAGTAATCTTGTCTACACAAGTCTACACACCCGCCAAGCTGACGCCAGAATGGCGGGTGTATGAAACTATTGCAATAACTTGCGATCCCTAGAGGTACTAATTATTTAACAAGTGGTACAATTTGGTACTAATTTTTTTGATATATTTCGACCATTTCTGAAGAATACACCCATACACCCGTGATCATGACACACACGAATAACCTACCCATACTGGATGTATCACAAAGAAACACTCGCCACTTTGTCACTGTGTGACAAAGAAACAGAAATGAAAAGACATTATCAGTTTACAATAAAAAATTTATTGATATAATTATTTATTTTTAACAATTCAAATGGGAGCCTGACCCCCGGGCCGCGTCCGCGCGACCCACAAGTCTAGATATCATATCGTTAATAACCGAACACTCCAACCTTTGTACTTGCTACGTTCACACTCACACACGCACATTATTGCCTGATATTTGGTTCAGATGGAACTCCGCGCAGACTGCCGCCTCGCCCGCGCAGCACGCCTCGTCACGCTCGTCACCGCGTCACGTGAACACTCGTCACCGGGTCTCGTGAACACTCGTCACCGCGTTACGTGAACACTCGTCACCGTGTTACGTGAACACTCGTCACCGCGCCACGTGATCACGCGTCGCCGCGCCACGTGAACACTTTCTGGTACATCTACGTAAAATACCTTGACTTCCGAATCGATGCGAAAAGCTCAGTCGTCGCCGATACTGTGCGTCAGCGTCGCGTGCTACAACATGGCGGGTAAGGCGTTGTGCGAACTACAAAAGCTATAAGATTAGTATCTCCAAAAATACAGTAAAATCAATCAAAAAGAAATAGTGATATAAAGGGCTGATCATAATGTCCCGCGAGCGTGGCGTCTGCGCGGCCGTCCGGTACTCCTAGCGCGCCGTACTCGCGGCCCGCTCGTACGTGCGGCCGGACGTCTGCGCGGCCGTCCGGTACACCTAGCGCGCCGTACTCGCGGCCCGCTCGTACGTGCGGCCGGACGTCTGCGCGGCCGTCCGGTACTCCTAGCGCGCCGTACTCGCGGCCCGCTCGTACGTGCGGCCGGACGTCTGCGCGGCCGTCCGGTACTCCTAGCGCGCCGTACTCGCGGCCCGCTCGTACGTGCGGCCGGACGTCTGCGCGGCCGTCCGGTACTCCTAGCGCGCCGTACTCGCGGCCCGCTCGTACGTGCGGCCGGACGTCTGCGCGGCCGTCCGGTACACCTAGCGCGCCGTACTCGCGGCCCGCTCGTACGTGCGGCCGGACGTCTGCGCGGCCGTCCGGTACACCTAGCGCGCCGTACCCGCGGCCCGCTCGTACGTGCGGCCGGACGTCTGCGCGGCCGTCCGGTACACCTAGCGCGCCGTACTCGCGGCCCGCTCGTACGTGCGGCCGGACGTCTGCGCGGCCGTCCGGTACACCTAGCGCGCCGTACTCGCGGCCCGCTCGTACGTGCGGCCGGACGTCTGCGCGGCCGTCCGGTACACCTAGCGCGCCGTACTCGCGGCCCGCTCGTACGTGCGGCCGGACGTCTGCGCGGCCGTCCGGTACACCTAGCGCGCCGTACTCGCGGCCCGCTCGTACGTGCGGCCGGACGAGCTGCGAGCGAGCCGCCGCGCCGGGCAGGCTCCGCACATCACTCAGAACATGCCGGAGCCTGCCCAGTGGTGTACTTCGCTCAATTATGAGCAAAATTAAGCAGTTGCCAACTCACAGTGAAGCAAAACTTTGGCAAACTAAACTAAGTATCTCGACGCAACGTTTCCTCGCCTAAACAATTATTACATTAGTGCACATCATACACATTTTTCGAATAAGCAATATTATATCGAATACACATTAAAAAGTAAACCCACATTTACAAGTATTTATAGAGATGTACATTATCTTCGCACGAACCAACCTACTCATTGAGGACCAATCAGGTCGTTAGATTATAAGGACAGTCTCCTGATTGGTCGGTTATGTCTTATTATTCGGCTGAGGTGCTAGACAGAACATGTCAAGTATAACGGCTTTGACAAAGAATACAACCTCGTGAGAGATTCAGTGATCGGTATAAAAATAGAGCCGTGAGCGGTCACCGCTACAAAATATACCCTCTGCTTGCTATTACTATGTGTCTGCCCAACACACAGACTGCACGTTTTCAGCACTTGACGAACTATCCACGGCGCTCGCTGGGGTCGCTCCACGCAGCCGCTCTTCAAGATGCATGCTGGGTACGTGCAAGTTAGTTAAAATTCAATTAAAACGTATCACATGGACCTCCATGTGATACGTTTTAATTGAATTTGAGTAGTTCGACATATACCTATATGTCGAACTACTCGAGTCCAAAACCCTCAATGTAGTCACAATTTTAACTTCAAAACACTTGCAATCTAGTAGTCAGACCTTCGCACGCTGACGGGTTTAGTTCTGAAAACGTGCATAGTGCGCCGAGAGCAGATCAAAGTCTTAATTAATTAATCCGAAGAGACCTAAATAAATTATCCTAGTAGCGTGGGCGAGCGGCGCGGGCGCAGGGAGTGTGTGCTGTACCTTACATTAGTCCAACCTTAATTTAGTGATACATATTTTACGCTATATCTACGCTAACCAAAATATAATCTTATCACTCCAAACTTGTAAATCACGGAAATGTGCGAACGTAAGTTTAAATAGAAATATTTTAAATTTTTATCAAACGTAATATAGTTATGCGGTTCTCAACCTAAAATAATATACATTAGTAAAACTCTGTATGGCCGCCACGGTGTGGCGAATAATTTTGTATGAAATCTGTTCAAAGTCCTAAACTAAACCTAGCTTGCAAACTTGTCACCACTGGACGCGTACGTAGGGACGTCCGCGAGTGACGTCACACACGCCCCCCGCCGCCGCGACGTCACCCCGCGTCGAGTATGCGGAGTGTCGACACACACCGCCTCTACACACGATACATTCCAATCTGCTCAATTCTCGGTACTTTGCATTTCACGCTCATCACAAACTGCTTATCGCACGCCGTCGTACAATTCCCGACGTAACGATCGGCTGCGCCGTGGAGGACGGCCCCACGTCAGTCCCACACACCATCGCTACATATAATTTACAGTCACATCATAGTAAAAGTTACACAATGTCAGTAGTCGATACTGTACAATAGAAATGCGAGTCAGAAGTCGCTAAGGTAGGACACGTCCCGCGGCGTGACTCCAAGATCACCACACATGTCGTGCCGCCGGTGCCGTGGAGGGCTGACACACTGCAGACCAGTCGGTACATGAGTACGTACGACTTCATTCACGTACATTTACAAATCTATGCGACGCTGGTGCGGCTGCGGAATCGTACATTTCCGAGCCGAAATCAATACTATATACTACTCGAAACTCTTGACTTGAGAGCAGGTGGTCGTCGCATAGCTGGTCTAAATCATATGGGAATAAAGGGTATACATTTTTCTTCGGTATATTCCCATAGGATTAAACTAAGCTACTGGCCGGTCAGATGTGCAGTGTGATTGTATGAGAGTGTACAGTTGTACACCGCGAGTTCATCGATGGCGTGGTGCGGCCTATTGCTGCTGCGCGTGCTGCGCTTGCCGCGCGGGCGGCGGGGAGGGCGCAGGTGGCGGCGGGGAGGGCGGGGAGGGCGCGGCTGGCGGCGGGGAGGGCGCGGCGGCCGCGGAGGGAATGTCCAGATTAAGCTTGCAGTGCAGACTGTTGCACTTCTTCTGGCAGATCAAACCCGGCGGACACCGCGTCCCTGTAAACAAAAAATAACAATTAATAATAGTCTCCACAAGCCTTGCAAGAATACAAGTCACAAAAAGTGACAAAATATCCAGCAGGAAAATACTAGTTGTTGATTGCTTGAAGAAATGAACTTAACCTTTTGACCGCCACGTCAAAAAAGCAAAGACGTGCCCTCAGCGCCAAGCTACAAATTCATCCTTTAATACCTACAAAATAGTAGTGAGTTCGGAATTATATCGATAAAGCACGTGTAAAACTATCTATTTATTTTTTAACATAATATAGTATATTTTTAATAAAAGTTACTATTTACCCGAAATATATAATACAGGAGTTTTATTTCATTCCTCTTTGTCCTATAAGACAGAAATGATAATGATATGTGTCACAGTTTCGGCGTTCTTTATAATTTAAATCCACAATCGATTGTTGTTTTTAACAATCGACTAAATCAAGTCAATACCATCACAGCACTATGATCAATCATGACGTACTTTTTTGTCACCATATCATGACCGTGGCGTAGCAGGCACGGCTGTTTTTAATTTGCTCGCCTCTGCACTAGAGGTGTGCAACCGATATTTATTAATAATATCGAAATAATAATAGGTATTTTATTTTTATGGTTTCGTATTTCCTATACAGTATCAGCATTGTGAAATAATAAAATTTAAGTTTCTCTGAAAGAAAAACCAGTAAAAATGCCGTACCGCTACGTACTGATGATATATTACTATTTACTGAATAAATACTATTTACTGTATATTATAATTTTCAGAACACGAGGAATACATGCGAAGGCAACAAAACTAACATAAATATAATATTCGCATTGTTATTGAGTTTAGAATTTACTAGACAGACGAACACCGCCATCTTTTAGAATTCTTACGAACAATCTTCGCACGTCGTGTTATTATTCTAATAACAGCGGCTAAACAGACCTATAAACAAAGTTTTGTACCATCAACGATAAATTATGCATTTTTACAAAATAAATACACAATCTTCAATGAGTCGAGTCATAAATAGGTACTTAATTTATAGAGATAAGTATGTCAGTGGTTAGTTAAGCGAGGAGGTATCTAGTCTACGAATAGGTGAGCGACAGCGCGGCGCACTAATGAGTGAGACCGAACGGTGAAATCTTAGCTGACTTAAATTTGAGCGTCGTAAAAGTGACGAAAGAAATCCATTATTTGGATACGATTTTTCAAAGTATTTTTTAAAGTACTAACTAGTAGAAACTAGTTGTAAGGGCCAGATAAAAAAAATACTGTAAATGAAAAGTTATTTGATTTTTTCATTGCCGTTTAGTGTTGCCATTTTATATTTATTCTGCCAAGTGACAGTAAGTACAGCATTATTGTATTGTTTTAGTTTGTTATTATAATTAAACGGAGTAAAAGAATTATCAATACAGTTTATTTCTAAGTGTAGGTGTTCCTTGCAGGTAGGTAAAAATACTGTGGTGTAAAAATAAATAAATGACTAGCAAAAAGACTAGTAAACCAAAACAAAAAAAAAATGTTTGCTTATTGACGACTGTTGATTGGTTCATAATGATGCTCATGTTGTAGATACCTATTGTATACCTAAAGTTAGGCGAAAGAGTATTTAGAACCACAGGGATTCCCTACCATAAACAATATTTTTACAAGACATTTCGTTATTGCCATTTTACTTCCTCGATTTGGAATATAAAAGTTATCATTGAAATAACCTACAAAAGTTCATGACTGAATATTTATTATTCTCGGCCTTCTCGAACAAAAAATCGTGCACAAACTAATTAAGAAGGTGAAGATATTTTTAATTTAAAGACGTCGAAATTTAATCTCAGCTAACACAATGTCTGCCATTGTTCATTAGTACGTATGGATATTATTATTTAATAAGAAGACTTCATTAACACACTATGTACGTATTGCAAAATGTTACATCAAATTGAATCTTATTTAACTCATCAGTACTCATGTTATTGGTATCCATTGTTATTACTATTAATAAAGGAACAGCTCTATTTGAAAATTTTCCGCGTGTGACGTCATGGGATTGTCATGATTAGATGACTGTGGCGTTCCAGTCACAGACAATATGACAGTGTGATGGAGACGGGCATTACAGTCATTATGATTTGTCGATAATCAACTGACACCGACATTTCCTGAGCAATCATAAAAACTACAATATCAAAAGTTTTATTTATTTATTATGGACTAATTTAAAGAAATTAAATATAACGTAGGTTACCGTCGAGGTCGATATGCTTGTTGTATTGATTGCTACCTACATCACTACGTGTCATGATATGGTGACTGTGGCGCTGAGGGCAGTACGTTTTTCGAACTTTTTAATGGGTATTCGTTTTTGTCATCATATGTTAATATACATGAAATATATAGAAAGAAGTTCAACTAATCTAAATTAGGATGAGTCAAGGAACATAATTAGCAAAGGAAATAATAAAAACAATATTGTTTTATGAGTTTTATTGACGTATAAAAGTCTGTCATGTAGCCGTGACCGTGGCGTGCTGGGCACTTATTGGCTTGTCATCTATACATGACTGTGGCGGTCAAAGGGTTAAAGGTTTCAAAAAAAGTCAAAGTAGGCTTACAGTTTCCTAATATAAGGATGAGTTCTGATATAATAATATAGTCTTAAACATGCCAGAACTAGACACACTCAACGACAAGCTACCGAGATTTAGTCAAAAATCACACTATCCTTGAAATGTTTTTTTTTATTTGTTTTAATTTTATTTGCTACCCAAAACATGCATTAGTATTTCAGTTATTAGGATTGTTTCTAACATAAGTGTAATGTATGTCATGTAGCTGTGTTTTTTTTTTTTTAATAAATAATTCAAAAGGAAAAGACGGAGCCGCGAGTCGTGCGGGCCTCACCCGTGTACTAGGACGTGTGCGTGCGCGGGCCCCACAGGCGCAGCGAGTAGTCGTCGGAGGCCGACACCAGCACGTCGTGGTGCACGGGGTTCCACGCCACGCAGTTGACGCAGCGCGTGTGGCCCGCCACCACGGCCACCGGCTCCTCGCCGCTGATGTGCCAGATGTACACCTGCAATACATGGGGGCTGTACGTCCTGGGACTTGCCAACGTCGCAAATAGCTGCCAAATATTTCGCTGTTTTTATAATTTCATCAATATTACTAAATTAAATTATAATATTTCGCTCAATATTTTCTCAATGATCTACATTTTAGTACAACACAGCGATCTTTCATTATTTAACGACTAGTTTGTTAAATAATGAAATATCGCTCTGTTTCAAACAAAAAAATCAATGAAATCAGGTGATCTGTATGGGAGTTTCGATGTTACAAATAAACAGATGGATATATTTTATGACTGTCTGTTGTCGGTCACATCGTGCGTGTGCGTTGTTTGACATATTGCCCATTTTATGTCTTGTCAATCTCATGCAATTATCTCTTTTCAATTACACCAACGACAACCGTGTAAAACCACATTATTTCATATCGTCTAGCCCTGCAATGGCTGAAAAGTTTTCACGCACTTAACACTTATCACCAATTGAATATTTCCATACCTTATTGTCTTCGCTGCCTGAGGCAATAAAGTCCTGGTGAGCTCCTCCGAAGCAGGCGTGGATGGTGAAGTGGCCCTGACTGAGGCCGCGGAACCGACGCACGAGCGCACGCGCACCTGTAACGCGAACATACAACGTACTGCATGTACCCACTTTGTTCCCGCACTAACTTCCACCCCTACATGCCACCCCCCTTAGGGGTATTACTAAATTCAGAGCGAGCGAGGAGAAAAATACGAGTCGAATATTTGTGACCTAAGTTTATTTCTTTTTTTAGAGGATTATATCTAAGATAAGAAAGCTTGGAAACATGCTAGTCCAGCTCCATAGCACAATCTAGTCTAGACAAAATCAAACTGGTTGCTATTTTAATTGTACAATTTATTATTTGATACAAATAATAAATCAATCAAGGCTGAATTTACATTCTGTGATTACTTTAACCCACACACTGACCTATTACTTTATTTATTATTTTTAAGAAAACGTATACTTTTACAATGTAAATATGTGAGCATCATGTACCTATCACATAATTAATTTATCTGTCATTGGTTCATTTTTAATTCCTTTTTTACCTATTTTGGTAAAGTAATTTTATTCTAGGTGCATCATTTTCACATATAATTACATAATGTACCTATACAAAATTTTGTAAAACATTTTAAAAGAGTAACGGTGCAGTTTCTTGCCCATCCTTCTCCATACGACTACCTTTTGGAAGGGGCAACTAGAATCAATTCTAATTTTTTTTTTGTAAATTATGATGTTTAAAAGTGCCTTTTATGTGCCTATTTGAAATAAATAATTTGACTTTGACTTTGAAGATTATTTAGCAGTGAGGGTAATCCACGAGCGTACCAACATACTGCAAAAATACAACTTGATTTTTTTCGAACTACTCCTGACACAAAACTACCATAGAGAACAATTTTCGCTTAAGATATTTACAAGATAGATGGATTCTGAAAGCTATAAGGCGTTTAGGTTTTATACTAGCTGTGTGGTGGATTGGCATTGAAAATAAAAAAGGTGCGCCTGCGACTACCTTAATACATAATTTTAGAGTAGCCTATTCTAATTTGTTGATAGCGTGTTTGGCGCAGTGGCTAAGCGTTTAACATTCGTGCTATTGTACGCGAGTAATAAGTTCCATGTTAGGTTAATTGTAACCCCTTCAGACTAAAAGCTGTTAAGTCCCATGTGATCTGTGATGCGACTCATCGAATAATCACATGAGATTTAATCACATACCAAAATAAAAATAGGCTTTTAGTACAGCGGTCTGTACACCCACGATTGAACTGAAGAATAAAAAGTCAACATTTTAAAATAGAAGAGCAGCAAGCGATCACAAGCAAGCCGCTCGCGAGGCGCGCCGGCCGGACTACGCACGTATGTCCCATAGGTGCACGCCCTGGTTGGCCACGTTGAGCAGCAGCAGCGAGTCGGCCGCGTTCAGCGCCATCGCCATCACGGCGTGCTCCTCCTGGATGCTGCAACACAAGCGCGCGTCACTACGGGGCACGGCGCCCGCCTCCCTGAGCTGTCCCATGGCAATACCGCCTGCCACTGTCCAGTGCAGGGCACAGGCCTCTTCCAAAGAAGAAGAAGGAAACCACGAGCATTGATCACCACACTTGCTCAAGGCAGGGTGGCGATTTCAGACTCACATTAACTGTAAGTCCAGATTTATCCATGGTGTTTTCCTTCGCCGATGTCAGGTGTACTGAAGTTAATTTCAATCAAAGACATAATTTTTTTATGTGGATATTTTGAAATTTGTAAAATGTTTAGTTGCATATACCTAGATAGATCTGCAATTTTTGTTTCTTTACAACCGGGTAACAAGTAAAGTTAGTTAAAATTTTGTTAAAAAAGTAGTGGTGTCATATAAAGGTGAAAACAGCATTAAATATAGTTTTCTATAACAGTAGCAAGTAATTAGTGTGTCATATTTGTAGAATCGACTCCTCAAACCCTTTATTTTAAAACCACCTGGTCATGGTACAAAAAAAATCGTTTCAAAACACCATTATATACATATATATATATACTTATTGTTATCTAAAATCCCCCATTCTGATTTTATAAAAACAAACAAATCTATAACCATCGCGCGACCCAGACGAGGCGATAGATACCCCATGTATTAAAATCCATTCAGCCGTTAGGATGCGTCGAGGGTATAAAAAATCCCACATAAGATACATAGATACAAGACAACCCTGTCTTTGCTGTCGCGCAGTAGGTTAGTAAGCCCATACGGCGTGAAAAAATACAATTCATTTTATATTAATTCCAGCTACACTCAGTAGATACTTTGATGTACCATGACTGATGTATATGTGATGTAATTATGTGCGTGTAGTGCCCGTTGATATACAGGTGTAATGTAATTATGTGCGTGTAGTGCCCTTTGACATACAGCATCTAATGTAATTATGTGCGTGTAGTGCCCTTTGATATACAGGGTGTAATGTAATTATGAGCGTGCAGTGCCCGTTGATATACAGGGTGTAATGTAATTATGAGCGTGTAGTGCCCGTTGATATACAGGATGTAATATAATTATGTGCGTGTAGTGCCCGTTGATATACCGGGTGTAGTAGAATTATGTGCGTATAGTGCCCGTTGATATACAGGATGTAATGTAATTATGTGCGTATAGTGCCCGTGGATATACAGAGTGTAATGTAATTATGTGCGTGTAGTGCCCTTTGCTACTAAGTTGAGAACATTTTAAATTGAAAATCAATTTTGGTTATAGATATTTTGAAGTGGAATAGGTAATAATAATTACAAAACGATGTAATTTTCTCATTTCAATTAAGCTATATATTCATATTTTCTATTTCCTTTTGAGTATACGAGGGCGACACTGAAAGTTTTTAGAACTAGCCACTTGTAAACGATATAATAGATAAACAAGTCAAATTAAAAAAATGGAATTCTTTGCCATTATTGTGTATGTATTTTATTAATTTATCATTTGTTTACGATTTGGCGGCAAATTGAAAATTGTCTGTCTCACGTCAGCATAAAATTAACGCGAGAAAATTTTCGTACAATACGACTTCGATGTCATTTAAGTCAACAAGAAAGTAATGATAAACTTCGAATTGGCCTTTCACGATGAAGCCCCATCTCGTGCCACTTTTTACAACTGGTTTAATGAGTTTAAACGTGGTCGCACTAATCTCACCGATGATCTGCGTGAGGGACGGCCAGTCGTCGCCGTAGCGCGACGACTGAAGATAACATCAGTGTTGTGCGGCGTATGATAGAGACTGACAAAAGAGTGACTTATCAGCAGATTCGGACAAGCTTAGGCATCGGTATGAGTCAAGTGCACAAAATCCTCCATGAAGATTTAGCGGTCAGGAAGCTTTGTGCCCGGTGGATACCTCATAATTTGAGAGAGGCCCAAAAACACCATCGTGTTGATTGGCGTCGTGAAATGGTTCAAAGATTTAACTGAGGTGACACAAATGCTGTGTTTGACATACTTACGGGTGACGAAAGCTGGATTTATTGTTGTCGAAGCGTGGGAAAAAAGATGGTGGGCTCGTTCTTCGGAAGGACAGGTCATTACGCAACAATTGTTTTAGAGGATCGAAAAACAGTTACTGCAGAGTACACTAACAATTGTTTGCCTCTTGTCTTGGAAAAAGTTCGGGAGAAACGACCTCGCAGTAGGATCCTCCTTCACCACGACAACGCCTCGTCGCACACCGCCAAGCAAACAATCGACTACTTGGCGACGTCAGACGTGGAATTACTGGGTCACCCGCCCTATAGCCCCGACCTCGCACCTTGCGATTTTTATTTATTTCCAAAAATAAAAGAAAAACTTCGAGGGCAACGTTTTATGGACGCTGAGGAAGCAGTGGCTGCGATTCAAAATGCCGTCGAAGGACGAGTAGGTAAAGTGCTTTTCTTAATGGTTCCATCAGATGCAGCGATGTATTGATGTAAATGGACACTATTTTGAAAAGATATAATAAAACGAATAACTTGCTAGTTTGTTCAGTTTCTTTTGCTAGGTACTTTCAGTGGCACCCTCGTATATGCCTTCGACAGACAGATAGGGACGGTCAGCGTTGCCACATCACTACAAATGGGCTGAACACTTCGAATGCAATGGAAAATCTCACGGTGAAAACGCAGGTGAAGTGAGCTGTCATTCCACCTGATGCTAGGGGTTGACATTATTGACAGTTCACTTCAAGTTCACTTCACCTAAGTTTTGACGGTGAGGTTTTACAGAATAGATGGTCAGAACTCCAGAAGTCTACATTATGAGACAGCTCAGGGAAAACGGATTACCGATGAACTTTGTGGTAAGTAGTACTGCCGCGCAGCGGTCGTTACCATTAGGGGCATTACCTTTTCTTAATGTTAATGTAAGGCCTTTGTGGAGCACTGCGGAAAACGAAATGATGGTTACAGGGTGATCTAAGCATCGTTTACACGATGAGTCTCTCGACTCGAAAAGGTGATTATCGGAGGAGTAAAAAAAGTTGATTCGTAGAAACAGTATGTATGATTAATTAACTAAATGTGTAATCATGATTACAAAATAGGTAAGTAATTCAATGGTTCTATATAGGTAAGTAATTCGAAGATAGAAGATGTTTGCTGAATCTTGCCGAGAGATCTGTATTAGAGTATTTGTTTTTCAGCCGATGTTAACGTGTGCGTCTGCTAGGCGAATCTCGCTCCTCGTCTGTCGAGCTCTTCGCGCGCTAACAGCGCTGTACTCACAGGTTTCGGTCGGTGAAGTCGTAGTTGTACTCACAGGTTTCGGTCGGTGAAATCGTAGTTGTACTCACAGATTGCGGTCGGTGAGGTCAGTGAAGTCGTAACTGCACCCACAGAATGCGGTCGGTGAGGTCGGTGAAGTCGTAGCTGTAGTCACAGGTTGCGGTCGGTGAGGTCGGTGAAGTCGTAGCTGTACTCACAGGTTGCGGTCGGTGAGGTCGGTGAAGTCGTATCTGTACTCACAGGTTGCGGTCGGTGAGGTCGGTGAAGTCGTAGCTGTTCTCACAGGATGCGGTCGGTGAGGTCGGTGAAGTCGTAGCTGTAGTCACAGGTTGCGGTCGGTGAGGTCGGTGAAGTCGTAGCTGTAGTCACAGGTTGCGGTCGGTGAGGTCGGTGAAGTCGTAGCTGTACTCACAGGTTGCGGTCGGTGAGGTCGGTGAAGTCGTAGCTGTAGTCACAGGTTGCGGTCGGTGAGGTCGGTGAAGTCGTAGCTGTACTCACAGGTTGCGGTCGGTGAGGTCGGTGAAGTCGTAGCTGTAGTCACAGGTTGCGGTCGGTGAGGTCGGTGAAGTCGTAGCTGTACTCACAGGTTGCGGTCGGTGAGGTCGGTGAAGTCGTAGCTGTACTCACAGGTTGCGGTCGGTGAGGTCGGTGAAGTCGTAGCTGTAGTCACAGGTTGCGGTCGGTGAGGTCGGTGAAGTCGTAGCTGTAGTCACAGGTTGCGGTCGGTGAGGTCGGTGAAGTCGTAGCTGTAGTCACAGGCTGCGGTCGGTGAGGTCGGTGAAGTCGTAGCTGTACTCACAGGTTGCGGTCGGTGAGGTCGGTGAAGTCGTAGCTGTAGTCACAGGTTGCGGTCGGTGAGGTCGGTGAAGTCGTAGCTGTACTCACAGGTTGCGGTCGTTGAGGTCGGTGAAGTCGTAGCTGTACTCACAGGTTGCGGTCGGTGAGGTCGGTGAAGTCGTAGCTGTACTCACAGGTTGCGGTCGGTGAGGTCGGTGAAGTCGTAGCTGTACTCACAGGTTGCGGTCGGTGAAGTCGTAGCTGTACTCACAGGTTGCGGTCGGTGAGGTCGGTGAAGTCGTAGCTGTACTCACAGGTTGCGGTCGGTGAGGTCGGTGAAGTCGTAGCTGTACTCACAGGTTGCGGTCGTTGAGGTCGGTGAAGTCGTAGCTGTACTCACAGGTTGCGGTCGGTGAGGTCGGTGAAGTCGTAGCTGTACTCACAGGTTGCGGTCGGTGAGGTCGGTGAAGTCGTAGCTGTACTCACAGGTTGCGGTCGGTGAAGTCGTAGCTGTACTCACAGGTTGCGGTCGGTGAGGTCGGTGAAGTCGTAGCTGTACTCACAGGTTGCGGTCGGTGAGGTCGGTGAAGTCGTAGCTGTAGTCACAGGTTGCGGTCGGTGAGGTCGGTGAAGTCGTAGCTGTACTCACAGGTTGCGGTCGTTGAGGTCGGTGAAGTCGTAGCTGTACTCACAGGTTGCGGTCGGTGAGGTCGGTGAAGTCGTAGCTGTACTCACAGGTTGCGGTCGGTGAGGTCGGTGAAGTCGTAGCTGTACTCACAGGTTGCGGTCGGTGAAGTCGTAGCTGTACTCACAGGTTGCGGTCGGTGAGGTCGGTGAAGTCGTAGCTGTACTCACAGGTTGCGGTCGGTGAGGTCGGTGAAGTCGTAGTTGCGCACGCGGTGGTGCGTGTCGGCGGCCAGCACGGCGCGCGCGTCCCCGCGGCACGCCAGCGCGTTGACGCGCACGCCGTCCCAGCTGTTGAGCAGCGTGCCCTGCGGACATGACACAAGGCTCATGAGCTGGGTACGGTATGTACGCAGTGCGCTGGTCCTCGGGCCAGTGTGTGCACTCACGTCGATGCTGCAGTGGTAGAACTGGCCGCGCGCGCCGCCGCACACGAACTTGTCGCTGGTGGCGTGCCACGCGACCGCGGTCAGCGAGTCCTCCTGCGAGTGTGTCATCTTCAGGTGAAGCTGCTCCGTCTGAGGAAGGCAAATCAATGATTTCAGTTACGACTATTACTGCTAAAAACACTCGAAGCGTTTTTCAACCGCGTTTGCAGGACTGAGATACGTAGAAGATGTCTAAAGGTACGCGTGACAGTGCGGCCGCTGAGAGAATGCATTCCTGACCTCTGTCAGTTGGCCATGACTAGTGATGGGCAATAAGTAACACTATTATTACGTTTTACAACAGACCCAAAACAAGAGTGATAAGTTTTAATACTTGTTTGTCTAACTTCTTATTTCTGAATAGCTAACTTAAAGAAAATAAGAATAGTAGTAATATTCTGATAATTTAATATAATATACAACAATAATATTTTGAGAAATATGTAGTTGCGACTGGGTTAAATATAACAAATAAAAAAAAATGTAATCAGACTCCGATTCGCTTGAGGAGGTTGTCTTCATCGTTTCGCCTACGTCAATCAAAGTATCGATTCTGATATCTCAAAGTTTTTGAAAATAAGATTTTTCTTTTGTTCGACGACCTTCGCCCAGTCATCTTTTATGACTTTCTCGCAGCTTTCTTTTAATAGGGTCATCATCTTCTTCGTGCCGAATGGCGGAGAAGTATCGTGCCGGGCTGCGTAACCTATGACATGAGCCCAGATTAACTCCATCGCATTATACTGGTAACGATATGGAGGAATTCTGAGAATACGATGACCGTATAAGAAATTTTGATCGAAAAGGAGGAATTTACGTTCGAGTAATACAGAGTCGAAATTTTCGAGTCAACTATTTTGTTATATAGTGCAAGCCTACATTCCACATGTGTTTTTGAAATGATTTAGGAACCAGATAGTATTTTTGTCTTCTTTTAAGCAAACGTTTCGACTAAATTCCTCCTTTTCAATCAAAATTTTTGTCTTGAATTAATGATAGGAATGTGATTATTTTACGTCTGAAAGAATATTCCATAACAATGAGGATTGTAAAAAAGAATATGAAATAGCCGAGTAAAAATAAAGATTTTTTTTAAAGCGGTCTCCATATAACTTAATAAAAAAACATATAGATAGATAGATAGATAGAATACTCTTTATTATGTACACCATAAAAATTACAGCTATAAATGTAGAAATTTTACATAGGGTGACACAATGGGCGGTCTTATCGCTAAAAGCGATCTTTTAAAGACAACCTTTGGATGGATTAGGGGGGATAGGAGAGACAATACTGCAGGTAGTCTGTGGTGTACCATTCACATATATACAACAAATACATACATACATACATACATAAAATATATTAAAATTATCTATATAATATATTCAATAATAATTAATCATAAAACTATCGCTAAGAAACAAAACAGGTGAAAAGAACAGAAAAAATAAAAAAAATAAAAAATATATGTTCAAGGAGAGAGATAGTGTTTTTTTACCATAATTTTAAAAATGGACAGAGATTGAGCACGCCTTATCGACACGGGCAAGGCATTCCACAACCGTACTGCTTGAACCGTAAAAGATTTATCATAGAAACTGGTGGAATGCATCGGCATCTCCAATCTCAAGTTTTCCGATGATCTATTATGCGTGTCATTTAGGAACTTGAAACGTCCCTTAAGATAAGAGGGGGTTTTAGGATTGAATATATGTCATATATGTCGGAAATATCCTAAAATTGATAAAAACATATTTAACTGATAGAGTTCAATGCACCGAAGTTTCTCGATTATGTCCCAAAACCAAATTAGAAACTGTATAATACTCAAAGAAAAGACCCATAAAATATGGCGTACCCCAAGGTGGCGTATTGGCACCACCTCTATTTCTGATTTACATCAATGATCTCCCAAAAATAATTCAGCATAAGATGGTTCTTTTTGCAGACGACAGCACAGCTGTAATAGAATGCAATGACATAAATAATTATGAAAATGATATTAATGAATCTTTAACTAAAATAATAAACTGGCTTAGTGACAATAATTTGAGAATTAACCTAAGCAAGACCAACATCATGCAATACCACCAGCGTCGTGAAAATAATAACATTAATATCAATTATAAAGATCATAAAATTCAGGAAGTTGATAGTGCTAAATTCTTAGGAATGACTATTGATAATAAATTGACTTGGAACATTCATACTGACAACATGTAAAAGACTAAGTAAATCTGCGTATGCACTATTCCAACTTTCAAAAAAGGTTAATATTGAGACATTACATTGTTAACAGCATACCATGGACTTGCAGCTTCTGTTTTACGGTACGGTATTATTTTCTGGGGGCAGTCTGCTAATAGGGAGGTTGTATTTAAGATGCAGAAACGCTGTGTGAGGTCTATGTGTGGTCTAAAAATGACGGATAGCTGTATTCAGTATTACAAAAACTAAAGATATTGACACTGCCAGCAATGTATATAATGGAAACTGCATTGTTTGTAAAAAAACAACCCGCATTTATTTGTCAGCTTGTCGGCAGTCAGAAGGAACCCATTGCGTACTCAATATTGTAACAAACTATGTAATGTTAAATGTAAAACAGCCTTAATGCGTAAAAGCTTTTTCGGCAACGCTCCAAAAATTTATAATAAAATACCGGATGTCATTAAAGATATGCCGTTAAAAAAATTCAAAAAGGCACTTAATAGCTTGCTTAGTGACACATGTTACTACACACCGGGTGAATTTTTAAATGATGGCTCAATATAATGTTTCTTTGTTATACGAAAAAACTGAAATTATGAACTTTTTTGAGATTGAAATTTATTATTAATATTGACATTTAATCATTTTTGACATTTTCAATTATTCTGACTTGATTTTTTTTTCTAGACATTTGTAACTAAATAACTCCTCATTTAAATCTCACATCGTTCAATTTTTAAATAATATTATATAATTGTTATGATTTATTTTGATATTTTAATTATGCATGATTATCAAACATCTTTTTATTTTTAATTCATAATATTTAGATACATGCACACCATATTTGTACGCCTCCTGGCATAACATAGCGTTCTGTTCACCAAACTCAAAATCTGCTTTACCTGTGTTAACAAATAAAAGTGATTTGATTTGATTTGAAATACGTTAGTCATTCGTTTGACTAATCGGGACGCCAGCGCCACCAAGCGGCGCTCGACAGTGTACAACATAACGTTTGACCGGGGTTGAGTGCAGTCTTGTCGGAAGTGGTCAAGAAGTGAACACGTTTAGAAACTGTCGCGCGTTCCGTATAGTTGTGTCGTGTACCTACAGTGTGTGAATAGCTAGTGTAATTATTTGATCGTAAATTATAATTTGATTTAAAATGCAAACTTGGTTTTTCTATTATGCAATAACCAACATATAACGGCATGAGGAACAGGGAGTATAGTTCACTCATCCTCCATAGAAAAAGGAGAATCCTTCGACCAGACGGGTGTCGTGTTTGGTGGGCAACTGCCCGACAGTTGATGTCGGGATGTTGTATATATGCTAGTTGCGCGGTAAACTCTGCATGCGCGATGCAGGATTTTGCGTGACGTCAGCGTGATGCGTAGTTGGCATGTGGCGACGTAGATGCCGCCACATCACTCCCCTCCGGAGACCGGAGGTCGATGGTGTGCTGAGTCGTGTATCTTGCGATGCTTGCCAGTGCCAGATGTGGTTCCAGTGGGTCGGAACCGGTTGTCGCATAGTTCGCGGTGGGTCGGAACTGTCTGCGGTGATGCCCCAGTGAGTCGGGGTGGCGCTGCGTTATGCTCCAGTGAGTCGGACGTGGTACAGCGCCGGGTTGAAGGCTGACTGCTGGCGTCGACCAGGAGAGGGTTGAGGAGCTCTGCTTGTTGACCGGCCGAAAGTGCGGTGTGCCGTGCCAAGGTTGCTGGTGAGGCTTAGGGTGATGACCAGGTATGCGCGGTCGCTGAATGCTGGTGGTCAGGATACCCGTTGAAGCCGTGAGGATCCTCCGACCAGACGGGTGTCGTGTCTGGTGGGCAACTGCCCGACGGTTGATGTCGGGATGTTGTATATATGCTAGTTGCGCGGTAAACTCTGCTTGCGCGATGCAGGAATTTGCGTGACGTCAGTGTGATGCGTAGTTCCCATGTGGCGACGTAGATGCCGCCACAAACACTTCCCATTGTACGCCCAGTAGTTAAAATATGATTGATGGTAACGAGAGAGACGTACCTTCTCCGTCATCAGAAGCGGGATTACGTGTTGGTTCAGGCGCAAAATGAGAACGCTGAAAGTGACCGTTGACGGTGCCATGTTTGAACAACAAAATGCAAACATGCGAGCGCTAATTGAAGCCCTGCAAGCGCCTAAAACCAACAATCGTGTGGATCTGCCTGAGTTCGACCCAGGCAAGATACTGATGCGCGATCATGGTGCGCGAAGCTGATTTGTTTTGCTGAAAAATCACTGCAAGGAGACCCTTGTTGCCTATGCGAATCGCCTGGTGACGTCGGTCACAGGAGCACAGAAGCAAGCCGATAAACAGCAGAGGAAGAGCTACGACGTCTTCAGTATCGAGCCAAGCAGCCGTCTGCGAAGCCCTTCGTGTGCTTCAAGTATGGGAAACCATGACATATCGCGGCCCGGTGCACGAATAGTGGCAGCCAATCGGATGGTGGAGCACGTGTTGTAAGCAGTGAATGGCGAGTGGATGTTTGCGTCGTACAACCACCCTCAGGCACGCTAGAACATAACGGTGAGCTGTATTGTTTTTTTTACGTTCGTAAAGGAAAGTTGTGCAGCCAAATTAAGTGGCAAACAAGTTAATAACGTTGTTGCGTTGACTGATATTGGTCAAACACGTGTATTCAGTACAGAACAAATCTTATGTAGCGTAATGATTAGCGAACACCAGTTGTGAGATTTTGTTACATGTGCTTCCCAACCTTCAAAGTAATCTTATGATAGGACGTCAAATAATGTCTGCGACAGAGATATCGTTACATAGAACTCTTGTAGTAAATTCGGTTATAAACTGTCATCGACAACAAGATGATTTTAAATCTATTGATAAGAACATTGCTGGTGCAGAAAATACTGAGCTATTGGATTGAGGAGAGCCGTGGCGTTAGAGGTCTTACTCGAGGGTTTCTGTAAGCTTGGGATTTTCTG
Organism: Atethmia centrago; assembly: GCA_905333075.3. Taxonomy (NCBI): domain Eukaryota; kingdom Metazoa; phylum Arthropoda; class Insecta; order Lepidoptera; family Noctuidae; genus Atethmia; species Atethmia centrago. The sequence continues at coordinate 31,398,307 of HG995377.1, read as the reverse complement.
TTGCAGTAGAGTTCAAAATTTTGGTTGATGGTACATGGCCCAGGGTAGTGATTGTTGTATTTTCCCAATTTTACCATGTTTGATTTTAAAGAGTAAGATTTGGTTAAAACAAAACTATAGAGTTTTAAAAAATTTCCTTATTTTCACCGACCCGATGAATCTAGAGTTTAATTGGCCGCGTCGAACAGACACTGTTGTTGATTTCTGGTTGCAGGTTAACCACACGACGACGTATGCAAGCAGGATGGCCGTGTCGGAAATACGTTAGTCACTCGTTTGACTAATCGGGACGCCAGCGCCACCAAGCGGCGCTCGACAGAGTCTACAACATAACGCTTGACCGGGGTTGAGTGCAGTCTTGTCGGAGGCGGTCAAGAAGTGAAAACGTTTAGAAACTGTCGCGCGTTCCGTATAGTTGTGTCGTGTACCTACAGTGTGTGAATGGCTTGTGTGATTATTTGATCGTAAATTATAATCTGATTTAAAATGCAAACGGTTTTTCTATTGTGCAATAACCAACACTTCCCATTATACGCCCACAGTACTTAAAATATGGCTGATGGTAACAAGAGAGACGTACCTTCTCCGTCATATATAATAATTATAACACGAAAACTATCTAGAATCGCGGAACATACATGGAGTAGTCACACATCGGAAAACCCTGAGCATGAGGCATCAAGCCGAGAGCGCGTCGGACCACGCACAATGATGCCCTATCAGCGTCATTTACTCATAAGTTTTAGCCTAGCCTGTAACTGGGTGTACATTATGCAAATAAATTAATTAAATGAAGGGTTCCGTAGTTGGGATGAATTTATTCCAAAAACAAACTTAACATTGTAGTTGAAAACATGTTCTCCCATACATCGATATACGTCACGGTCAATTCTCCAACTGTTAATGTAAGTATGTAATTTAAAAAAAAAATGTTGTTATAAAACTATGGACTTTTTCCTTTACCTACTTGTGCTGTGTGACCTTGCTTCTTTACTTGTGCTGTGTCACCTATAAGGGTTCAGTTTAATCCTTTTGAGGTACGGAACCCTAGAAATATTGTTTTTTTTATTTACATTCAATTTAGCGCGAAATTATAAAATTTACTGTAGCTTGACTTAATGATATTATTTATTTATTCGTGAATAAGGCAAATAAACGATAGCAACATTTTTATCGTAAATTCTTCGCCACTTCTGTTACATCGTCCTTTCGATCACGACCAGTCAGGAACGCATTCTCTCAGCGGCCGAACTGTAGTCGACACTCAATTGTCTCTAAACGATAATTAGAACGCGTAATTATTTGTTTTCTTGTGCGAAACCGTTTACCTTTGAACTATATTTGTTGCTCCAATATCAGCAATTTGGTAAAATGGAGAATCGTAATAATAATAGTTGTTGCGTGGATGAAACCAGATTTTTTTTATAATTAATTTATTTAATTAATTAATTCTGGTTTTGGTTTGGTAAAGTCAACGTTTTTAGCATCGATGGTAATATATTTTATTACCATCGATGCTAAAAAACGTTGACTTTACCGTACTACTGCACCTGTTCAAATTATTTGTGCGGATTCGAATTATCACCACACTAAAGTTCAACAATAGGTACCAAAATATAGTTTTATTTTGATAGCAAAAAATGCATACAACACAACTTACATCAAAGCGAAACAATAGCAGATACCAAAAAAAATCACTTTGTTGGTATGTTCCCTATAGTTTTATTTTGTCTGAAAACCCTAATACTCGAAAGGTCGGTTTAGGTAAATTCTGAACAGAAAGGAAATACGCTTTATTGCGAGTGGCGGTAAGGTACAATTTAAAATGTACGGCGGCATCCCTCAAGATCGAAGGAGTGCAACTTCTGTACGTCAGTAGTATACTCTATTCTGTGCTCGGAATTGCCGCAACTGAAGAATACACATAACAATAAATGAATCCAGATTATTGAGCGAGTGCAATGTGCGTACCTCCATGTTCCATATCCAGAGGTCGGGGCAGTCCTCGGGCCCCGCGGCTATGAGGTAGCGGCCGTCGGGGCTCCACGCCAGGAACGACACGCCGTACGTGTGGCCCTCCAGAGACTTTCTGCGGTAGGATACATTTTTGTTTATGACGAGTCCTTATTGTTTTAAAGACATCTAATTAGGGAATACAATCTCGATCTCGAGCCTTTTTTCGAGATTAAATCACGTGGGCAGAAATTTCGTTCAAGATTTCGAGACTTAGGGCACACTTCTTGAGAAGACTTTTACCGGACTTCAAAAAAGGAGGTTTAATGTTCGTCTGTATGTATTTTTCTTATGTATGTTCATCGATATTTTCGGCAATTAAAAATCGATTTCGATTTTAGCCCGGTAGTCCCACAAATTTTTTATTAAGTTTGCGTGGGGAGTTTTTGAATTAGCTTCGATAATACGTATTGAATCCACTTTGTGTATCTCGATTATATAATACTTCCTGTCACTGTTGTTTACATAGCAAGTAGTGGTAAGAAATGGTGTGGGGTAAGTGGTACCATAACAATAAGTGAGAAAAAAAAAAAAAAAAATTGCAAAGTAAAAAATAACTTTTTCGCAGGTCGGTGGCAAAAAACTAAAATATAGATCCAAAGATGGCGCTTCCGAAAAAGTTATTATTGCTTTGTAGTGTTTTTCAATATAATAATTAATGGGTTTATAGTGTGCTGATTAGTAACGTTATGTATGCGTAGTGCAGATGATTGTTACTTTAACAAACGTTGTCATTTTATTTCGAGATTCGATTAACGTTTTTTATTATAAAATATAACACGATTACCATAAAGTAGTTAACTTTACATTGTAAATACGTTCAAGAATTTCTGTTCTAAAAAGTAGGCTAAATCTCGATGAACGCGGTCTCGTCTGATTGCCGGACGAGATGTCGATTGGCCAATCTCGACACCGAACTTCGCACGCGAGATTTCGATTTGCCAATCTCGACACCGAACTTCGCACTTGAGATCTTGATTTGCCAATCTCGACACCAGACTTCGCATACGAGATCTCGAGTTGCCAATCTCGACTCGAGATTGCATTCCCAACATACCTGAACGTGAGGCGCTTGGCCACGGGGTCAAAGTCCCAGATCATGACGGTGTTGTCCTTGGAGCCCGAGGCCAGGCGCGCGCCGTCCGGCGACCACTTGCAGTACCACACCTCGTCGCAGTGCTCGTTCAGCACCTACCACACAACACCAAGATTAACTTTATGTGAGATGATGGATGAAAGATAGATAAGTAATTAGTTTTCTTGATTGCATCTTCTTTTCTTTTGATTTTTGCTTTGTCAATTTGTGTATTTTTCGTTTTCTTTTTATTGTTGTTGAAATTTGACTGTACAACGCCTTAGATGTATTTAAGTCTGTAATGTTGTGCATATACGAGGGTCATTCAATAAATGCTTAGCCTACAAAAAGTAAACGAAAATTTTGGAAAAGTGGCAATTTATTTTTCAACAAAGTCTCCTTTTAGTTCGATACACTTAGCCCAGCGATGCTCCAACTTTTTTAACCCGTCCGAAAAATAGTCAAATCAAATCAAATCAAACTTTATTTGTGAACATAGTACATAAAAGGTCTTAAAATATACATTTTCGCGAGATCTCTATGTTCTACCAATGCAATTGGTGTACAAATAATTTGTTATATCATTTTAATATGTAGGTCTAATGATTTGGAACATGCAATAATAATAATTAGATTGAAGAAGATTAATTTAAATGATTTCAAAAGTCTTAAGTCAATTACTAATATTAAAAAATAAAAAAATGTCAATCTCATAAATTATCATTTAAAATGAAATCTTCTATGGAGTAATAGGCCTTCTCTACTAGAAATAAGAATAATTTACTTTTAAATTGGTCAACATTTTCTACACTTCTTATGCATTTTGGTAATTTATTATACACTTTTGGAGCCATTACAAAAATGCTTTTCTTAAATAATGTGGTTCTAGATCCAACTAAATTTAACTGGTCACATCGACGCTGACTTGATACTCGAGAAAATCTATTCATATTATTTTTAACAAACATAACTGTTTCGTGTATGTATAATGAGGGCATAGTAAGGATTTTCATGTTTTTGAAATAAGGCTTGCAACTGTCGGTGGTTTGCAGATTACAAATGGCTCTTATACATCTTTTTTGGCACTTAAACACGATATCTTTGCCTGTGGCATTGCCCCAAAATATAATGCCGTACCTCAATGTTGAGGCAACTAGACCATGATATGCTGTTAAGACTGTTGCTCTATTTGCCGTTTTGCTTAACATATGCAAGGCATAGGAATATTGGTTAAGTTTACTACATACTTTATCGATCTGCGTATGCCATTTTAAAGTGTTTTCTATATTTAATCCGAGAAATTTTGTCACATTGGTCTCATTAATAATTTTGTCATTATATCTAATATTTAATACTAAGTTATGATTTGGTCTTTGTTGGAATTTCATGATTACTGTCTTGTCTAAGTTTATTATTAAGACGCTGACAACACCTAAACCGCGGTCACTGTCGGATTTCATAGAAAAGAAAGAGAAGCGCGACGACAAAACGCTTGTAATTTATTGCAAAATATGTCATTCATAATCATTAAACATGCACAGTATGACAAAATATATTTTGTCCAGCCAACGTAAATATTTTTTTACAATGTTTTGCTTTGCCGTAATTTTTTGAATTTTATAACAAAAACAGCCTTTCAAAGTCAAATATAACAATTTTAGCGCAGATTCCGGTTTTGATGGATGTAATAGGTGTTGGAATCAATGGCACGCGACAACATTTTTTTGGCACGCCATCGATGGAAACGAAAAGATTGACAAGCAATATAAGTAAAAATGCCCCTAACTACATTGTGGAAACGTGGTATTGGATCAGACACATTGAACTGTTTGATGTTGGGCGTGTAATTTGATTTAACGATATTTTCATCCAGCAGGCACTCGTAGGCCCCTCTTTGAGGAGTGGCTGGAGAGGCGCCACGGCGTCCTCACCTTCCGCCTGACGCAGGTCCTCACCGGACACGGCAGCTTCGGGAGGTTCCTGTGTCGGATAAGGCGGGAGGAAACGTCCGGGTGTCACCACTGTGTGGATCGCCCGGAGGACACGGTGGAGCATACGGTGGAGGTCTGCCCGGCTTGGGCAGAGCACCGCCGTGTCCTCGTGGAGGCGATCGGCGGCAGAGACCTCTCGCGTCCGGCCCTGGTTCAGGCCATGGTACGGAGCGAGAGGGCATGGGCAGCCGTCACCTCCTTCTGCGAAGCAGTAATGCTCGCGAAGGAGGAGGCGGGACGGTTGAGGGAAAGGCAAGTTTCGCGCCCTCTTGCCCCTAGCCGCCGCAGAAGACGCCCAGGGTGTCGGGAATCTCGGGCGGATTTCCAGCCACCGTAGGCGCGGGCTTGCGGACGGTGAGCAATGGGTAGCTCACCGTCCGGTAAGGACCAGGCCCGGGTCGACGGCGCGTCGTATTCCACGCGCGCCTCAAAGAGATGTCGTCAGCACAAAGTAGGGGTCCACTAGGGCCGATGCCTGCCGGGGTCGCGGGAAGGTACTTATGGGTCACCGAGGCCCCCGCAACACAGGCAACAGGAAGGAATACGGGTGGGTTTTAGTCAGTAAGAGTCTGACACACCCTCCCGCTCCGCCCAGAGCGGGAGAAGTTATTTGATGATTTCCCACCCTCAAAAAAAAAAAAAAAAAGGCACTCGTAGGCGAGGTGACAGGCGAGTCGTTTTTTAAAAGATGAATAACATTAAAAGACTCGATTACAAATAGTTTGGCGGATAACACCAGTTCAGCATGCATTGTGCTAAAAGTAACATCTTACAACCCTAATATAAGTTATTTGTCTTCTAATCTGCATCCACAGAATTCACACTAACGTTACGTTAGTTTGAATTACACGTTTAACATACTATAATATACTTAGTTTTTTTGGTAGTAAATTAAGATTTTGAGTTGATGGTATTTAGTTTTATTATTTTCCCAATAGTTACTAAATCAAAATTATTTGACGGCACATATAGATGTGCCGTCAAATAATTTTGATTTAGTAAGAAAAGTCTATTTACGGACGATAATTTTACGTGAGAGAGAGATGCGTCACAAGCCGAACGCTTAGGTCGATCGTGCCTCTCTATTGCTAGTTCCGCGCTCGCTCGCACGCTCGGCTCAGGCGGAACGTGACACCTCTTCGTGCGTGCCGCCGGCGTTGATCGATTTATAAGACGTTATCACGTCAAAAATGGCACGTTGATCTCCTTTACCACTTTCTAGTGCTTTAGCAGCACAGCTTTCTGTTCAGTTAGAAGAACTTGATTTTATACAATAGTATGCAAAGATATTTATTTACATAACCAAATTACAAGATGATTATTAATATTAACTAAATTAAATTACGCCTAAAAAAGGCCCTCGGGGCGTTGTACCGAGGATGCTGGCGGCATTTCCTCGCTGAATTGCAATGCTGATGCGTTGCGCGAGAAAGCCGCCAGCTCTTCGGTCACCAGTTACATCAACTAGACGTTTCGCGATTTCCGCGAATAACTTATGCGCACTGGGACCCCACGGACCGAGAGTCTCGACGCCAAAGGGCACAACGTTGTACTCTCTGCCAAAGCCATATTTAATGCAAAGTAATTAACATTACAAAACAAAGTTTACTTTAAATGATTTGCCATTTATGTCCGCTAGCACACACCAATATACAAAAAAAAACATTGAAAAATATACTCAAGCAGAAATAAAAACGTTAACTACCAGTAGAGTTTAATACTTAAATAAAAGCCTCGAGGCATAAATGACGCGCCCGTTCACACGCGCTCACAGACGATCGTACCTGCAGCGAGTGTATGGGGAAGTGGTCGGCGGAGCAGTGGTGGTCGGCCAGCAGCGTGAAGGGGATGGTGTCGGAGCCGACGTTGGGGCGCGGCGCCGCGTGGAAGCGGCAGCGCGCCGTCTGCTGCAGCGTGGCCTGCGCCAGCAGCGCGCGCAGCCGCCCCGGCGCCATCATCAGCGTGGGCGGCAGCACGGCCTGCGGGCCGGGCGGACAGTGAGCGAGCCGGCGGGCTGTGCCCAGTATAACGAACTACCGAAGCGTAATGAGTTAAAAAAGGCAAATTATATCATAGTATCCACCGTAAGCAAAATACGCGCATTGACATACAGTTGCGGATAGGGCTTCCAAAATTACGGAAATGTCAATTACGTAACTAATTACGCAACTTTTTTCTCTAATTCCGTAATTACGTAATTTTTCCTATTTTTTTTTAATCGACTATGAATAATACATACAATACATACATACATAAACTCACGCCTTCTTCCCACGGGGGTAGGCAGAAACTATAGAACGCCACCTGCTACACTCCTTACATACTCCTTTTGCTTCGTTTACGTTCATACATCTGGTCATACACGCACGCCGGTTGCGAGTACTACCTACGCGCCTGACCTTTTTGAAGAACATCATTAATGAGGTCATATATGTCTTTCTGGGGCGTCCCCCCCTCCCGGCATTTCCACTCACATCTGCCTTTTTTTTTGTTTAGACGCTCTGGGCGGAGCGGGAGGGTGTGTCAGACTCTTACTGACTAACACCCACCCGTATTCCTCCCTGTTGCCTGTGTTGCCAGGGGCTTCGGTGACCCTTTAGTACCTCCCCGCGACCCCGGCAGGCATCGGCCCTAGTGGACCCCTACATTTGTGCTGATGACATCTCTTTGAGACGCGCGTGGAATACAACGCGCCGTCGAGCCGGGCCTGGTCCTTACCGGACGGTGAGCTACCCATTGCTCACCGTCCGCAAGCCCGACTCACGTCTGCCTTGTAAATACCTTTTGATCGCCTTTCATTCTTCCTCTCAACATGGCCAAGCCATCGAAGCATACTCTTTTCAATTTTTGTCACTACATCTTCCTTTAAACCGCATCGTTGCCTTATCACATCATTTTCCAGCCTATAATTTATAGTCACGCCACACATGCTTCTCAAAGGAACGCATTTCCACAGCATTTACTCTACTTTCATGCTTCTTTTCCAACATTCACTTCCATACATAAGTGTAGGCACCAGCACACCATTATGAACAGCCAGTCGAGCCTCTTTGGCATCGACTGGTTGGTCACCATCGCATGTGTACCATTAACTTTATTTCCCGCATTTACTCTCCTTTCCACATCTTCATCAATCTTTCCATCCCTTGTAAACAAACTCCCTAAATATACAAATTTACTTACTCGCTCTACACTCTTATCATTTATTTTCACATCACACACCGATATATGAATAATATATTTGTAAATATTATAGATAGAGTATCTACAATTTTTACAATTATCTTTTACTATCTCAAATTCAAGGAATTATCAAAATAAACACAATATTTAAACAAAAAAATATTTATTGAAGAATTTATCATCGTACACCAGTTAAGTCAAACCATTTTTTTCTTCCCAAATATCTTCTTGAAAATGTGATCTCATAAATGACAAGGCATTTAAAGTTTTTTCACTACAAAAATATCCGCCGAATGAAAAGGCTCGCTCGGCTTCAACACTTGTAGGCGTTATCGAAATCAAATAATTATACGTTGCAGTCAAAAAACTTCGCGACCGCCGCCAGCGCTGTCGTAAATGCACATTTCTACCCTAATAATGGAATGGAGATTTGTGTTTACTGTTGAAATAGGTTTATTTACAGTCACTTTGTTTATTTCAACGTATAATACTTTTTATTGGTTGACTATTTTGATTGATTTATGATACCAATAATTACGTAAGTACGGAATTGACATCTTTAGTTACGGAATTGTTAATAGTTTAAAATAAGTTCGTAATTACGTAATTGCGTAATTACGTAATGGAAGCCCTAGTTGCGTACACCAGCCCGTTTTACCTATTACCTATCATAGTATCCAAACTATACTTAATTTTATCCTCCTTCTTTTGATTTACGTGTAATGTATTATGATTTATTAAAATATTTTCGTCCTTGTCAAACTTCTTGTACCTAGATTATAAGTGAACGATGCTCCTATAATTGCTCACACTAGTATTCATCCCCGATCTTGTAAACTTGCATGTAACGCACACAACTACAGCACATTACCTGCACGCGCGCCAGCACGCGCGCGCGGCTGGCGGCGCCGGCGCCGGGCCAGGCGGCGCGCGCCTGCAGCTCGCGCGCGTCGGCGCACATCATGAGCGCCGACAGGCGGTGCACGCGCGGCGTGTCGTACTGCAGCGGCGTGAGCTCGTTGCGCAGCACGTGCAGCGCGTCCAGCACGCGCCCCGCCTCCAGGTGCTCCAGGTACTTCTGCTCTAGTACCACGAACTTCATCTCCTGAACAAACACGAGGATGTTATTCATGTCTTAGTATACCACTGGTCGACGTGGTCGTCAATTCATATAACGGCGGAAGAGATGCAAGAGAAGCGCCAGTTTTAATACATTCAAGTGGTATCTTCTATTTAACAAAATTCTTACATTTCATTCACTGGCAGAAAACGCACGGCCTAAACCGCTGGTTCTAGAAGCATGAAAGTTTGCACCAGAATTCCTTATTTCTAACAAAAAGGAGCACTAAGAAAGGATTTTTGAAAATTCATCCCCTAAAGGCGTTAAATAGAGGATGAAAGTATGTACTATCGGCAAAACTTAAGCATGCTCACTTAAGAAAATATTTCTGCGGCAAGCGCAGCTAGTGACAGACCACACCTCTTCCTGGTTTCGTCCAATTAGAGGCAATATGCATTTGTGTGAGTATTGGGCGGGTAACAAAAAATAACAACATACTAGTACATTATGATACAAGTGTGTGATGTTGGTTACTAACTACACTTGAACCGGTATTGTTCGCGCGAGCCGAAGACGAGCGCGATAAGGGCGCCGAGTGAGTAATTATCAATACACACGCGTTTCATACGATGGTTTTCAACTTGAGAGGAAAAAACAGACTTGTATTGTTATTATAGTTTCGTAGGCCGCTAGGTATTTCTCTCTAGATTTTGGTGGCAAAAGGCGTGTCACTCGCGTTTCGTGCCTCGATTTAATTTCCGGGGGTGGTCAAATCTACGTGTTGCTCTTCGCTCTTCTTCCCTACTTGAAGTCAACATTTTTGATAATAATTAACCACACAACGAAAACGTTAACGAGTATTTATAGAAAATGGCGTGCTGGTTTCGTTTCTTCCACGCGCCACGCTAGCGATGCGCGTCCAGGTGTAAATAAAGGCACGGCAAAACCGCTGAACAGCCCATATAAAAATATAATAAAAACAAAATAAAGTTTTGAATACGCAAATTAAGGTAAATTCGTAGTGAAAAATATATCATTTGAAGAAATGATAATAATTTTGATGATTGATTTATCATAAATGTATCCTAAAATAGTTTATTTATTCTCAAAAATATTCATTGTTTTTAGATATAAAAACTCTTTGCGGAGATTGAGAAAAATAACTGTAAAGTAAAAATACTAGTGTAATAAACGCTGAATTATGAACCTAAATGCGTTGCTATAAGAGTCACTTTACAAGCAAGTGTGTTGAAGAAATATTTTGTCATTTTTTATGACCGTATTTTATGGCCCTTCTATTAAGCCGTCCTATTGTTTAACCGGTTGTCGACCAATAACAATGGTACTTAGATAATGAACTTATTTTTATTGCAGTTGCAAAAGTTGCGATAGCAATAAACAAAAATCTCTGAAAAACTGCGTCAACTATTGGTTCAAACACTACTGTAATTTTGCTATTTCAATCAAAACAGAGCAATAAAAGAAAAATATACCAAATGTTGTCAATTTCTAACAAAACTACGTAACTTGCTCCTTTTTAGGGTTCCGTAGTCAACAAGGAACCCTTAAAGTTTCGCATTGTCCGTCTGTCTGTCTGTCCCTGGCTTAGCTCACAGACTCTTACTACTAGAATACTGTAATTTGGCATGGGTATACATATTAATCACGCCAACAAAGTAGTAAACTAAAATCTTGAAAAACATTTTTTTAGGGTACGTCCTTTGCACGTAAAGTGGCGATGATAACTTTTTTCTCCTATCCCATAGGTGTATCATTCGATTGGCCGTTCAAGAATATTGCTGATTTTCAAAGCAATTTTTCGATTCAGGGATCGATATGCGTGATATTAAGCTTTAAGTTCCCAAGTTTAAACACATTTAAATGCAGTTATTTACTTTCCAATAGCACTGCACAAGTAACAAGTCGCACGCTTATAAAACACAAAAATGTCAATATAAACATTTTATACCTTTATGCAGTGTCGGTTAACGCACCTAGCGCGTTCGCTGCGATTTGTTTGCCGGCATCGCATAGGACATCGCGAAAATTGGAGAGGCAGTGAAAGTAATGATAAATAACTAAATTTATATACCCGACAGAGCATAGCCATGTGTCGGAGAGAGGTAAATATCAAAGTGTATAGAATAGACATAATTTGTTGTTTGAAATTCCTTATTCCAAATTATTATATTTTTTATGGAAATATTTTATTATTGATACTAATTAAATATAGCAATACTACATCATATACAGCATATTACATTTTCTAAACCAAACGGAAGATATGAGTACGAAATTACTTCTTGTCAACAATAATAATTCATAAAGAGCTCTCGCTGGCCGAGACCATTAAAAATGATCTCACAACAAGTGAGCATAACACGCGCCTAGTATGAGTGTCACACTTCTATACATAATTACGTTATAACGAACACGACTAAAATACGTTTCGTTCATCCCATTGGTCAAAACGCTTGCATCGGGCGATCGAGTCGTAAGCCGTGCTGTACGATTATCGCCTTAGAGGTGAGCATGCGGAAGTTTGGCCGATAGTACGTCCGTCCGTACGTCATGTTTACCGATGGCAAACCCCATCGAATACACGGCTTGTAAAGTATAAAAAGCAAAATTAAAAAAATTGCTTTGCTTCTGTTCTCTTCCGTCGCAATGTCTATGTCTACTCAATTTACTAACAGCGAGATTGTGTGGATCGACGTGCGGCGACTCACGCAGAAGGTCGTGCAGCGCGCGCAGATCGTGATCGGCCTTCACCCAGTCGCCGGCCAGCACGTGCGTGCGAAACGTGGCGGCGGCCGGGTGCTCCAGGTGCAGCCCCGACTCCTCCATCAACAGGGCGGCGCTGCGGCTGAGGGAACACGACACGGTTAGCACAATTCAATGTGTATGGCCTGTTCCAAATTATCTGATGACAGTGTAAACGTTTTTCCAGGTTAAATTCTTACGCAATCAATCACTAAAGGCAATTAGTAACACATTCATCAGTATTTATTTATTAGAGCAACCGGCAGCAAGTTCATCATGCTCCCTTAGATGTCACTGCTTGCGGTAGCGTCAGGCGTCGGGTTGCCTCCTTCCCTCAAATATGGCGAGGGGAGTGTTGGCTGCTTGTGGTGACTGGTCGTCTTGCTGACCATGATTTTGTTATTGCTATTAGTAATTAAATATGTATTTACTTTATTTCGATGGTGCTAGTTTATCATTTGTGACTTCGAGTTACAGCTATAGCTTTATATAAGCGGGCACGCCCTTTATGCCTGAACTCTGGAGGCTTTTATTTAGGTATTAAGTTCTATTACTTTTTTTTTGTTTTTACTTCTGCTTTTGTATCGTATCTATTCAATGTTTTTTTTGTTGTTGATATAGTGGCGTGTGCTAGCTGACATAATTATGGCAAATAATTGAATATAATGTTTTTTTAGAAGTTTCAACTACACTTGGCGTCACAAAAATCGCACCTCTTCGAAAATAAGTTTCAATCATGTCCCGCCAGCAACGAATACATTAAACCCAATTAATATTGGTATCAATTGAAAGTATGTTTAACGACCTTTAAATTAACAATAGTTAGAATTCCTAAACACAACAGATCTCATTAGCACGTAACTTTAAAAAAAATGTTGTCAAAATACGCATTACAACGGCCACTAATTGCACCTCGCTACAAGGGTATAAAACGGGCGACCCAGGTTAAATGTGGGTCACTAGCGCCGGTTTGGAGCGGGGTAAAGTGGCGGAACAAAGTAAGTTCCCCAGAAAGGATACTGATGGCGCTACCGGCGCCAAAACAACAAAAAAGGAGTTCACAGCCTGCGCCATTAAACTCTTAATGGACCTCATTAAGGCCATTAGGCAGGGTCAGGATGTGGAAACGGTCATCCTCGATGGCCTAGCCACCTTATTAACCCTCTACCATGGTTAGGCCATTGAGGGTAATCCATTGGAATGCCCGCGGCCTACGGGATAAGGTCGACCCCCTCCGCCACCTCCTAAGGGAACAGGACATCGACGTGGCGCTCATAAGCGAGACGCTCCTGGGGCTCGAGGACCGGGTTAGGTTCCCGGGATACCTCGCTTACAGGAAGGATGAAAGGTCGGCTCACAATATCCGCTACCGTGGTCTGGCGGTCCTTGTGAGACGAAGAGTCGTCCATCAACAACTCCCCTTGCCGTCGCTCAACAGCTTCTACGCGCTGGGTGTGCAGCTTCATGTAGCCGGTGAGGATTTTAATATCTATGCCTGCTATAAGCCGCCCGCGGCCCATTTGGACCTGACAGAGCTGAGGGCGCTTATTAGCACAACACATGCAACCATCCTCGCCGGTGATTTCAATTGTAAACACCCAGCGTGGAACTCAGCAAACACGAACACCGAGGGGAGACGGCTCTTCACGGACGCGGAAGCCTTCGGCTATACGGTGTCCGGCCCAGAAATGCCGACTCACTACCCGGATGTTTTAGTGAACACACCGGACGTGCTGGACATCGTAGTCCACCGAGGGCTACACTGCCAGATCACGCAGCAAGTGATAGACGACGAGTTACAATCGGACCACCAGCCTGTACTCGTCGTCTTATCGGGTATGCCGACCCGACTGAAGGCTGGCCCATAGCGCCACGTCGCACAACGGACTGGACAAAATTCGAGGAAGAGCTAGAGACCACTACGCCTACTCGGCCCATTGTCACCTCCGCGGACGTGGAAACAGATGGCCTGCGACGTCACTGCTTGCATACAAAGCGCCTTACAAGCGGCGACTACGACGCAGCCGCAGGGGAGAGTGCTATTGCCGCCCCTGCCGGCGCGTCTGCAAGCGATGATCGCCGAAAAGAGGCGCCTTCGCAAGCAGTGGCATCACTTAAGATGCCCTACTATGAAAACGCAGCTGAACCGTCTCGCGGAGAAGGTAAAGGCCGAGCTTAAGGCGCATACCGCCGCGGGCTGGGAGGAACGAATCGACGCGACCACAGATAGTTGGCCGTCGGTTCATAAACTCTGCCGCCAGCTCTCTAACACCCCAGCCCCGGTGCGACCGCTTCTAGGTAGTGACGGGGCGCTCAAATATGTAGCGGAGGACCGGGCGGAGGTCTTCGCAGAACACCTGGAGCGTCAGTTCCGCCCCAACCCGACCGATGACACCGAACATGTCGCAGCGGTCGAGAAACACCTAGGAGACTATTTCGGCCCGCCGATAGCTCCCGATGAGGACCCTATATTTTTCTCGCCTGGCGCAGTCAGACGCGCCATCCTTAAGACGAAGCCCAGGAAGGCCCCAGGTGCCGACGGTATCTCCAACGCAGTGCTGCGCCACTTGCCGCACCGAATGGTTGCGGCGGTAGCGCGCCTGTACACGGCGATACTGCGCACGGGGGCTTTCCCTGCTTCGTGGAAGGTTGGGCGCGTCATTATGCTGCCCAAGGCGGGAAAGAATATACTGAAGCCGGAGAGCTATCGGCCCATCACCCTGTTGCCGACGGTCTCCAAGGTGTTCGAAGCACTCCTGCTGCGACATCTCCAGCCACACATCACCCCACGCCCGGAACAGTTCGGGTTTAGGGCGGAACACAGCACGACGTTCCAGCTTTCGAGGGTACTGCACCACCTCGCAGCAGCGGCCAACAAGATGGAGTACTCGGTGGCAGTATTCCTCGACATGGAGAAGGCCTTCGACCGCGTGTGGCACGATGGCCTAACACACAAGCTGGCCACGTCAGACGCGCCCCGTCGCGTAGTAAAAGTGGTCTCTAGCTTTTTGTCCCACAGGTGCTTCAGGGTGGTGGTCGACGGCGCGCTGTCTAGCGCGCGCCCAGTGCTGGCAGGTGTGCCGCAGGGCAGCTGTCTGTCGCCGACGTGTTACTCACGTTACACCGACGACATCCCCGCCACTTCCGACGCGACGCTCGCGCTGCATGCCGACGACGCCGCGTACATTACTACGTCGCTTAATGCGAAGTACGCGGCGGTCAAAATGCAGCGCGCGCTCGATCAACTTCCCGAGTGGCTGTCGATGTGGCGGCTTTCGGTGAACGTGTGTAAGACGCAGGCGATGGTCACAGGCTCAGCGCGCCTCCTGCCACCCTTGAAACTACAAGGAGCCGATATCGATTGGTCGCCCCGGGTCAAATACCTGGTTGTCACCATCGACCGTCGGCTCACTATGGGGCCACATGTCCGCAAGGTCGCCGCGCAGGGTAGGGTCGCCCGCAACCTGCTTAAACCTGTGCTCTCGTCCCGCATCCCGGTGCGCGTCAAACTGGGCGTGTACAAATTGTACGTGCGCCCAATTTTGACGTACGCCGCCCCCGCTTGGTTCGCCCTCACAAGCGAGTCGAGTAATCGGCTAGATCTGAGAGCGGGGCGGGCGGGGACTATACACCTATTCTGTACGAACGTCGAGTCGGCTCCACTGTCGCTGGTCGTCCTCGTTGGGCCTCCCCGGGTAACCGGGGGTCTCACCTGGCGGGGACTGACCGCCGTGGAGTCGTGAAGAAAGCGGCGCTAATGTACTAGCGTCGTGGCGAGCCTACAGATTTACACTTAGCAACCAGTACACGGACGCATTAAAACGCGTCCGACGATTTTTAAACCGCCACTAGGCGCCCAAAATGAGGGGTCCGTATTAACGGACCAACGCAGACCCTCCGCGGCCAGGGTCCTGCATGCCGCAGCGACATCTCCGATGGAATGTGGGTCATTCGCTAATAACACACGTGAACAGTTACAGCAAGAAAAATACCCCAGAAGATGGATACCACTGCAGATGAAGCCGCTCAAGTCATTGCACTACTGCAATCAGGGATGCGGCAATGTGATATTGCTCGGCAACTGAACTTGAGTCGTTTTTCCGTTCGACGAGTGTTCCAACGCTTCCGAGAGACTGGTGGCTATATCCGAAGACGTGGATCTGGAAGACAACGGTGCACATCTGAAAGAGACGATCGCTTCATTGTTTCGACGTCTTTACGTAATCGGTTCTCCAATGCTGTTGAGCTGCAACAACAACTGCGATCAGCTCGCAGAACTTCTGTAAGCGTCTCCACAGTTAGAAGAAGAATGCGGGAGAAGAAAATTGTAGCTCACAGGGCTGCTACAGGGCCAAAATTGACTGCACAGCATAGGAGAGACCGGTTGCAATTTGCCCGTGACCATGTGGATTGGACAATAGACCAATGGAGGGCTGTGCTCTTCTCGGATGAGACGAGGGTGTGTCTTTTTTGCAACGACAGGCGTCGAAGAGTGTACAGGAGGCAAGGGGAACGATTCGCTCAAGAGACAGTGGAATACGGGGGTGGCTCGTGCATGTTCTGGGTTCTGTCAATCGACGGCAAAACGAACCTCGTGTGTGTTTCTCGGACTGGAAGTGCTCGCGGGCAAGTGTCGCTGACTGCTCCTCGGTACATAACAGAGATCATAGAGGAGCAGGTTGTCCCTTATGCTGGTTTTGTTGGCAGTGGGTTCACGTTAATGCACGATAACGCCCGCTGTCACACCGCTTTATGTTATGCGCTGGCCGGCGCGAAGTCCAGACCTGAACCCTATTGAGCACCTTTGGGATAAACTGAAACGGCGAGTACGGGCACGTGATCCTGCCCCTACCACTCTACAAGATCTCCAAGATGCCGTCGTTGCAGAATGGAACAACATTCTTCAAGAGACTGTTGTCACATTAATTAGGTCCATGAGAGAACGCATGGAAGCAGTCATCAGGGCTAGGGGAGTAACACTAGGTTTTAAGTTGTTTTTAAGGACTTTGTTGTAATTTTTACTGATAGAATAAAATTAAACTTTTTAATAATTTGCTTTAGCTTGCTTTTTTTATTCCCTGGTAAACAAAAAAAAACAAATCTATTGATTTATTCTGAAATTTAAATAATTTGCCTTTCCAATGACACCTTATAGTCATATGTCTACCATTGATTAATAGGGTTTAAAATGACTTTGAAAGGAATTCTTATAGAGGTGCAATTTTTGTGACGCAGAGTGTATATACGAGTATCTCACCACTTTTTCCAACAATTATTGTTTGTAAGTGGCACTACAAATTGGCATCCAGTTCCACAAGTACGTTTCTGATTCATTTGTTTACATTTTTATCAGATACTTTTGGAACATACCTATACATATTTTCTAAGAATAAGTCTATCCAGAATTTCAGACGACTTTGTGCTGTGGAGCACGATTCACAATATTCTGTATTTTTTTTTATCTTTCTTTTTCATTTATTACCTGACGCTAGGCAATCGACACCATTGAATCATCCGCGACACCGCGACACCAGAGGCACGGTAATATTATCTATACAGTATTGTAACTCGGCCGTATCTTTTTAATAAATGCCTACAGCCGCGCGGTACGTAAACATGCGATAGGGCTGCCCGCCTCCAGCATTTTAATTACATTTGCCTATTTTGTGTTTCCATTTAGTTTTGTGATTGTAAATATACTTTTTTTATATAAACAAATAAAATACTTTGTGAATTGAATAGGAAGTGTTCAATAAAAATGCGTGTTGTTTTTTGATTGGTAAATCCGCTGTCGCCTTACTGCCGCGTTACAAAACTCCTTACAAAATCCTTACAAACTTCAACACCTACCTACTCAACTAAAATGCAAGAAACAGCTGACGAGTAATTTTAATAACTTTTTATCTCAGCTTATTAACGTCTCTATAAATTAGGTACCTACAACTCGCAACAACTGAACAGCTGGCTACGAATGTTTTAAAATCACAACCCTCTCAAACATCTAAATATTCTGTGAATATTTCATGAGTCTAGCTATTGTTGTTGTTATTAATACCGAGCAAAATAAAACGGTTTTTAGTGGTATATGTTGTTATAGCAGCAGCAGAAATACTTAGTCTGAGAAAATTTCAACTATCTAGTGACAGACAGACGCTCAAATTTATTTTTTCTAGTATTATTCACACAGCAATTCACACCCAGTACAATAAACAACTATTATTAATAATATAAAACAAATTATTTAAAAAACAAAACCCAACTGCAAAAACACACAACTGAAAAGAGAAAACAAGCATTATAATCTATAGAATTTTGATATAGCAGGCCCCCAGAAACCAATAACCTGAAATATGGTGTAACTTTTGTTTGTCCCCCGCCTACGATACCAAAATTCTATAGATTATAATGCTTGTATTTCTCTTTTCAGTTATGTGTTTTTGCAGTCGGGTTTTTTGTTTTTTAAATAATTTATTTTATTTCAAGCTTTTTAGTTTTATTAATATATATATAGAATACACTCATTACGAGCTTCGATTTGATATCAATATTGTTATAATTTATTTAAAAAAAAAAAACTTCCCCTCCCTTTTTTTGTATTTGCAGATGCAATATATAAATATTATATAGTCTATGTCACTCGCACAATCTAACGACACCTCTTATGTTAAAATCCACCAAGCCGTTTAGGCTACAGAGCGTGCCAAAGAAATAGACATACATACATACATACATACTCTCGAAAAACATTACCCTCCTTCTGGGGCAGTCGGGTAAAAATACCACGTCTTCACTTTGAATTGTACAAACTAACAAAACAAAATACACATGCCCAGAGGTTTTAACACAAGCGTACCTACCGTCCGTATCATGATTCATGAAACGCCTATAACTACCTATTTCACTCGTGTCAATCACTTTCCTTTAGTCTATTCACTTTATTTATTAATCCAGACATTTTTTTTTCGGTAGAAAAAAGGAAATACTTATCCATTAAAAGACACATTATGTACCTACCTACTAGTAAGTAAAATTAATTTATAGTCTTACCTTTCAGAGTTTCCAGGTAATCTTAAAAAGTTATCTCTGGATGCGTTATTGACGAATTCATGCAACCAAAACAGCACAATATATCCTACTCGTCATAAATGTGTAATTTTTTTTTTTTGAGGGTGGGATATCATCAAATAACTTCTCCCGCTCTGGGCGGAGCGGGAGGGTATGTCAGACTCTTACTGACTAACACCCACCCGTATTCCTTCCTGTTGCCTGTGTTGCGGGGGCCACGGTGACCCATAAGTACCTTCCCGCGACCCCGGCAGGCATCGGCCCTAGTGGACCCCTACCTATGTGCTGACGACATCTCTTTGAGGCGCGCGTGGAATACAACGCGCCGTCGACCCGGGCCTGGTCCTTACCGGACGGTGAGCTACCCATTGCTCACCATCCGCAAGCCTGCGCCTACGGTGGCCGGAAATCCGCCCGGGATTCCCGACGCCCTGGGCGTCTCCTGCGGCGGCTAGGGGCGAGAGGGCACGAAACGTGCCTTTCCCTCAACCATCCCGCCTCCTCTTTCGCGAGCATTACTGCTTCGCAGAAGGAGGTGACGGCTGCCCATGCCCTCTCGCTCCGTACCATGGCCTGAACCAGGGCCGGACGCGAGAGATCTCTGCCGCCGATCGCCTCCACGAGGACTCGGCGGTGCTCTGCCCAAGCCGGGCAGACCTCCACCGTATGCTCCACCGTGTCCTCCGGGCGATCCACACAGATAAATTAAAATAACTTGAACTTATTTTTTGTGAAAAAATCCGCGGTTATTGTTAAAAAAAAACAACACACCGTCCGTTCGTCACTGCGGCACAGTCGCGACTGTCTGCATGCCGAGCGCATGCCGAGATCGAGGCGCGTAGGCATAGCTCACGCTTCGTCCGTTTGTATAAAGTTGGAATACTGTATAGATAATATTACCGTGCCAGAGGGTCGTTAATGCATTGCTAACTGTCCTGGGGATACATACTGATTGATTTATTAAGAGCAAACGTTTCATCCTGCCCGATTGAATTTAAATTCAAGCATATAAACCCTATAACAGTAATAAAAGCTTTCAAGCAAATCAATATCAAATTAACAGAAGATCTGTGGGGAATGACAATCAAAGTTTGTACCTCCATTATTGAGACTATAGCGCTGTACTTAGCATTATTATTTAATTTGTGTGTTGATCAAGGAGTCTTCCCGGATCTAATAAAATATAATAAGGTAATACCACTTTTCAAATCAGGGGATAGTAGAGACACCAATAATTATAGACCCGTATTCGTGTTGCCGGTTTTCAGCAAGGTGTTTGAAAGGGTAATGCTTAATCAAATGCTCAATCATTTTAACACCAATAAAATCTTACACGATCAACAGTATGGCTTCACCAAGGGACGTTGTACGACTGACGCCGGTGTCACCTTATTAAAACACATATTTACGGCGTGGGAAGAGGCCCAAGACGCAATAGGAATATTTTGTGACCTCTCCCAGGCATTTGATTGCGTCGACCACGAAACATTACTCTTGAAACTTAAGCATTACGGACTTGGAGACCTTGCGCTCAGTTTAGTAAAATCTTATTTATATGATAGACAGCAGCAAGTTCAAATAAATGGTGTCAATTCACTCGGATTAAAAGTAGAAATGGGTGTCGATATTGGGTCCTTTCCTCTTTTTGGTATATATTAATGATCTGCCCACTTGTTAAAAACCCAACCACAAATGGTGTTATTTGCTGACAAAACTTCCTTAATTTTTAAAATAATAGACGTGCATCAAATTTTGACGACGTAAATAACGCCCTATGGCAGGTCCAAAATTGGTTCACTGCTAATAATTTAGTATTAAATGGGAAAAAACTAAGTGCATAAGATTTTCTTTACCAAATGTCAAAAGTAGTATTTGTGAAATAGTATTGAATAAAGAGAAATTAGAATTCGTCGATAAAACTGTTTTCCTGGGGATTACGCTCGACTCAAGGCTTTAATGGGGGCCTCATTTAACTTCCCTTGCAGGACGGCTAAGTTCAGCAGCATATGCTGTGAGAAAAATCCGTCAATTTACTGATGTAGATACCGCACGGCTAGTATATTTTAGTTACTTTCATAGTATTATGTCGTACGGTATTTTACTATGGAGACGGGCTGCAGACATCGAGTCTATTTTTATTCTGCAGAAAAGAGCTATCGGAGCCATATAATATGGCCTCCGCAGGTGCGACTCTCTAAGGGAACTGTTTAAAGAAATTAACAATATGACAGTACCTTGTCAATATATATATGAAAACATCATGTACGTAAGGAAAAATCTACATCTTTTTAGTAAAAGAGGTGAAAGACACAATTACATCATTAGAAATAGGGACCAATTAGTTCAACCAGGTTTCAGGCTGGCTAAAGTAGACTCATCTTTCATGGGGTACTGTTTAAAATGCTACAGTAAAATACCCCCCACATACTTCAACAGAATGAAACAAAATTTAAATCTAGTATAAAACGCACACTATGCAGCCAAGCATATTATAAGTTGGGGGATTACATCGCTGATAAAAATGCTTGGCTCAACGCTGGTCCTGCTCCACAAGGGCGCAAAAACTAATTGATCAGGTATCTATTGAAAATAGTGTTGGAGCTGCTGAAGATTTTAAAAACTCTCTTTGCATTGTATAAATTCAATATCTTAGTATTGTATAGTTGCACAGCACATTTTTATGTGAGTACTATGTAGGTACTATAAAGCTGCCATTTACTGGATACGTCTTTCATTGGCTTGAATGTGCCCTGGCGGCTGGGAGAATGTCGTGCTCACTCTAATGTCTCGCTGATGGTGGCGCGTGTGTTGGATCATTTAGCTCCCTTCAAAATGGTTGAGCTGAATGGTGCTAGTCCAAGCGTCATGTTCGTGAACGGGCGCCGTCAGTCATCAGTGGTCATCTCTTAGCTGCCACGGCTTATTTTAGTTTTTGAATTGCTTTTTTTTTGTTTTAGTTAATCTCTTTATTACGGACGCTTTTACGTTTTGCATCGTTCTCACATGTATAATTTCAAAATGAATGATGTTAACTATATTTTGTAACCATAATACGTTGATTTAAAAGAGTGTCCGTGGAGTTTCTTGCCCGTTCTTCTCCATAGGTACCTACTACGCTTTGGAATGGGCAACTAGCTTCATCTTTCTGACTGACCGACCGAACCCTTGAAAATTCAAAAGTGCCTGTAATTGGTTTATTTGAAATAAATGCTTTGAGTTTGACTGACATACCTACATCATCAAATAAGTAAATCAGAATTAATCTATGTCCAAGCCGAGAACATGCCTTATCGCGAGCGAGCAATAATAGAGCTATTAACACATAGGTAATTGTTACATTTCACAAACAAAATAGATGTCTATAATTACCTACACGATTGCCGATAGAGCGAGTTAGTTAATATGTAAATAACACATTTAGGTACTTCAGATTACCTATGTGCGGAAACATTCTTTAGGTACTTCTTTAGTAACCGAGTGATTTAATTGGAAGGCGTCAATTATCGTCTCGGCCATTCATCCCATATGATAGGATGTTGATATATTCTACAATTATTCTATTTCCCCAATTTCATATGGTGTTGATTTTCAGGCGTAAACTGTGGCTGTGCAGCAATATACGTACACTCACAGAACCAAAAGGACAAGGAAGTTTCAACTAGGTTTTTGTCAAGCGTAGGCGGTCGCCGCTCCGTAGTGCTAGATATTCTGTGCATCTTACTAAGTGTCCTTGCAATTAAGGTCGTCGGAAATCAAGTCATTTATTCAAACTAGGCTGAGAACCAGCACCTTTCGAACGTCAAAATAACATAAAACAGTCCCCTAAAAACGCCCACCTTTCACCACTTCCTAGTACTTTAGCTGAGAAGAAGTGGCATAACAAACTCCCCACCAGCACACCTGTCTGTTTAGTTAGAAAAACTTGATTCTAAACAAATCGTATGCAAAGTAATTAACATTACGAAAAATAAAACATTAAATTAAATCACTTGCCTTAAGTTAGCTAGCACACGCCAATATAAGTACCAAAAAAAACAATGAAAACTGTATTCAAGCAGTAATAAAAATTATAACTTAAGGGGACTACAGGGCCTAAACGCAACTTTTATAAGTTTTATAATGCCTTAAAGTACATAATCCACTGCAGTAAACAAAATCAGAAAAATATATAATATTCATAAGGATATATGCTAGGTAGATAGTGTGTTGAAAACATAATATAACTAATTTGATACGATAGAAAAAATCACGAAGATACCTCTAAAAATTTATTTTAACGATTAAAAACCATAATAATATACATGCAATCATTCTGATTTTTTGTCAGATTATTCTAGAAGCAACATATTAGCATAATATTGTTTTATATTTTTTATAAAATCTATAAGTAGCTTTTTTGTAAATCGATAATTGCTTCATATTTTGCAATAAATTACCAGCGTTGTCATCGCGCTTCTCTTTCTTTTCTATGCAGTCCGACAGTGTCCGCGCTTTAGGTGTTGTCGGTCTCTTAAAAACGTAATCAGAACTTAATACCTAAATAAAAGCCTCCAGGCTTAAAGGGCGTGCCCGCTTTAGCTGTAACTCAAAGTCACAAATGATAATTTAGCACCATCAAAGTAAAATAAATGAACAGTTAATTACTAATAACTTAGTAATAACAATAATAAAACTATGGTCAGCAAGATGACCAGTCACCACAAGCAGCACCCGTTCACGAACGTGGCGCAAAGATCAGCCATCACCCCCCGCGCCATACTGGAGGGAAGGAGACAAACCCGACCCCCGACGCTACCGCAGGCAGTGACATCTAAGGGAGCATGACGAACTTGCTGCCGGTTGCTCAGGTAAGAATAGTATGGCCAATTGTCGAGGTCGCTAGCTAACCACTTATTGCAATACAACTCATAAAAAAGACATTGTAATGAGTAGATTATGTCACTAATAATTAAAAATTAATTGACTTATACAGTTAAATAAAATAAACAATTATATGAACTCATAAAACCTGTCAATAGGTACGAGTAAGCTAATTCTGGAGAAAGAACATAAACGTCTTAATCACAGCGACCAACTATTCTTATTGTTTATGTAGTCGTTGATAGAACAGTATGCCTTTGAACAAAGGTTGGATTTTACTATAGCTTTAAATGCATTAAAAGGCAAATCTAGCAAAGAAGAGGTTAGCATGTTATAAAAAGTTATACCAAGCCCAACAAATGAGTTATGAACCCTATAAAGCCGGTGGAATAGAGCACATAATTTGTTCTTGTTTCAGCAGGCAGCATGACACTCTCTATGTCTTCGAAGAATAGACACGGCTCTTTCTATACAAAGTGACATTTCGTTTCTCAGTTTTGACATCTCACCGTAGAAATCGTTCTACAATCCGTCATCTTGTCTTTCGTTTCTAACGATCTTTGTCTAGGTCCTTTTTTATGTAGAAGGATTTCTACGGTGGGATGTCAAAAAAGGAGAAACGAAATGTCACTTTGTGTGGAGAAAGCTGTGTCTATTCTTCGAAAAAATAGAGAGTGTCATGCTAAGCCTGCTGGTGTTAATATTTTGAACATCACTGTTTTTAGTTTATAAGTATATATTTTGCCTAATATATGTATACGATGTTGGCGAAGACGAATTGTGATGCCACCGTGAGAATACTAATATCATTAAAAAAATCTCTCAGAGAAACTCTAGCACCAAGCTGGTAAATTGCTCGAAAAGCTCGTTTTTGAAGAACGAATATATTTTGAATGTCAGCGGCTTTGCCCCACAGCAGAATACCGTAGAACATAACGATATGAAAATAACTAAAATAAACTAATCGAGCTGTATCAACGTAAGTGTATTGTCTTAATTTTCTGACGGCGCACGGTGGGCTGAAAATCGCCTTTCATAGACAAATACTTGAATTTTGAAGGGTCCTTGTTTTGTCTAGAAATGGATTCGGCTCATCATCACTATACTATAAAATTTCGTATGATTCAAATGCGTGTACAAACGAAGGAGTTATAATGTTTTTAAGAAAAATTTGTTTGGATAAAACTGCAGCGATCACTGGACTAGATGAAGAATTGGGAGTCTTTCGGAAGAAGCTTCAGAGGCCCGATACAAAGACTTTAGGAGGTTCAGAGAACACCATTTGAGAAAGAAGAGCAGACAAGCAACAAACAAGGATGTCCTCAATATGCTTATCGTCTCTTTTGATCCTCTTATTACTTCAATAAGACCAAAACTGGATTCCCATAAGAGGCAGACATACTTTAAGGAAACTTTAGACCTATTTAAACTTCAGGATCAGGAATCTCCGATAGAGTTCTTAGATGTAATGTCAATTGTAGAGCCTGATTCTGAAGTGGATTCTGCTGACGAAGACGTTTAGAATAAGTTAACTTTTATTGTTTATGGTAGATAGATCTTAAATATTGTATTTCATTTTTTGGTTGACATTTATTTATAACATTATTTTAAATATGTTAATACTAATTCAGTTACAATTTAATGTTTTTAAATCATTTGTTATTTAGTTTAATTTAGTTATTGACTTTATTGTTGATGATGATTTTTTTTTATAAAATATAAATTAAATGTACAACTGTTTTATAATCATACAATCCTATACAATTAAAAGTTCTAGATACCTACTATGAATAGCAGATATCCCACATAAGAATAAAAACGAAAATTTGTGATTTCTTAGGATTTTTTGGCCTATGGTATAAAAAAATATTGTAAACTAGACTTGACATACTTTTATTTAAAGCATTTCAGCATTAAATGAATCCACAACATATTTTTTTTTAATTTTTGAGCAATACCAAGTATGTCTAAACATTACAAATAAATAGTACTATATCTGTATGTAAGGATATAATGGCCAACCTTATGATTCCAGAGATAGCCTCATTTTTCATGGCAGCGTCAAACAAATGTTTCTTAAAAAAAATATAACTCCTTCATTTGTACACGCAATTGCCTCATACGACATTTTATAGTATACGTAATTATGATCAGCAGAATCCATTTCCAGCCAAAAAAGGACCCTTCAAAAATCAAGTCTCTATGTCTATAAAAGGCGATTCTCAGCCCACCGTGCGGCGTAAGCGGCCGAACTGAACCTTCCCGCTAGGTTTGATATATTATGTGGGCCCCACTGAAGTTTGGCATCTACTGTTATAACATGAAAAACTGCCGAGTCTAAAGTTTCAAGCAACCCCTTAATTTAAGACGATGTTGGCCAACACCGTCTATTATACAGGGTGTCCGGTTATTCATGGATAGCCTTGAAACGGTTCATAGTAGAACTAATGGCCTTTCAGAAAAAAAATACAAATAAAAAAAAAACAAGTAGTACCAAAGAGCAGTTTTTTTTTTTTAATAATATCGATGTTTTTTCTTACCTTATTTTATATTCTTGTACACCACGAACACAAATTAATGAATTCCATTGTTTTTTTTTTGTTATAGTAATTTACGTTAACTGTGCTGATAGATAAGCAATAAATAGTACCTATGACTGCTATGACACGGTTTAAAAAAAAAAACAAGTTGAATTATTGTTCTAGGAAAAATTAGTGAAAAAAAATCACCGTGTCATAGCAGTCATACTATTTATTGCTTATCTATCAGCACAGTTAACGTAAATTACTATAACAATAAAAAACCAATGGAATTCATTAATTTGTGGTCGTGGTGTACAAGAATATAAAATAAGGTAACAAAAAACATCGATATTATTTAAAAAAAACCTATCTTTGGTACTACTTGTTTTTTTTTTATTTGTATTTTTTTTCTGAAAGGCCATTAGTTCTACCATGAACCATTTCAAGGTTATCCATTAATTACCGGACATCCTGTATATATTTCTAACATTCGGTAAGGCGAACTTTATACATTTCGTTTTCTTGGCATTGAGAACTAAGTTATCTGTCGTAAACCAATCCGTAAGTGCACTCTGTTTACGTCGTCAAAATCTTGTCTATTCCTGTCTACTTAAAAAAGAAGAGAGGTGTCATCTGCAAACAGTACAACGTCACAGATACCCCTTTAAGGCGCTGACAAGACTCAATTGACCAAAATTGGCTTTGCTTAAGAAAAAAAATTGCCAAATTTGTATAGTTTGTGGTAGCGGAAAAAATATATGTTAATTTTGAACATATTTCTCAGAACTTGGTTGTTACCAAAACACGTTTTGAAAAAAAAATCTCGATACAAATTAACGTTAAACTAACCTCTTACCTTGAGTTCTAATCCAATATATCTGTATTAAATATCAACATACGTTACATATTTAATTTATAACAAGAACGTCTTATTCGAATGCAGAACTTGGTTGTTTTTTTATTTTCGATTACTCAACTCAATTTTGAGTAAATAGATAATTGCTTCATATTTTGCAATAAATTACAAGCGTTGTGTCATCGCGCTTCTCTTTCTTTTCTATGCAATCTGACAGTGACCGCGGTTTACGTGTTGTCAGCGTCTTAAGGCGCTGACAAGACCCAATTGACCAAAATAGGCTTCTCTTAATATAAAAAAAATGCCAAATCTGTATAGTTTGTGGTAGCGGAAAAAATATATGTTAATTTTGAACATTTTTCCCAGAACTTGGTTGTTACCAAAACACGTTTTGAAAAAAAATCTCGATACAAACTAACGTTAAACTAACCTCTTACCTTGAGTTCTAATCCAAAATATCTGCATTAAATATCAACATACGTTACGTATTTAATTACTAACAAGAACGTCTGTTTTGAATGCAGAACTTGGTTGTTTTGTATTTTCGATTACTCAACTCAATTTTGAGTAAATAGATAATTGCTTCATATTTTTAAATAAATTACAAGCGTTGTGTCATCGCTTTCTTTTCTATGCAATCTGACAGTGACGGCGGTTTAGGCGTTGTTAGCGTCTTAAATAGAATGGTAAGTCCAATATACATTAAGAAAAAGAATGGCCCCAGTATTGAGCCTTGAGGTACACCTGAGTTCAGTTCCGGGTTACCAGTTGGTAACCCAGAAGATTTCACACCATTAACCCATCTTTACCCATCGTTGCGCGAGCGCAACATTTCAAATTTGTTTTTTTTTCTATCTAATCTACACATTGAACCTATTATGTAAATAAGAATGTAGTATTTTGAGAGCTTCTTTTTGGACATAACTGCAACTGTGAACTTACTGCATTTAACATATTACACAAATAAAACCCTTTTTAGCAAGACTTAACTGTGTTTCCTTGCAGCAGGAATTCAACACAATAGACCTTGCTTTTATGCACCCCAACAGGCAATCATGTTGAGCTAAAGTTGAAACTTGAAGAAAATGGTTTACCTACATTATTACATGTACCTATTGTGATAATTAATTTTAAAATTAAACAACTAAGTGCAACCACGTGTTTTGCTAAAAGATAAAACTTTAGTAAGATAACAGAGTGGCTCAAATGGAAGGCGACTGA
Organism: Atethmia centrago; assembly: GCA_905333075.3. NCBI lineage: Eukaryota > Metazoa > Arthropoda > Insecta > Lepidoptera > Noctuidae > Atethmia > Atethmia centrago. The sequence goes on along the minus strand of HG995377.1, from coordinate 31,369,698 downwards.
ATTTCACGAGATACTGGCTAATAAAAGAAGCATGATTTATCAAAGTACAGTCAAACATACCTATGGCTATGAATGTAACAGAAGGTAACTGATAACATGATAAGTGGCTTGTAGGGAGGGGGGGGGGAGGATCTTACCACAAACACGCCTAGCATACGTTTGAATGGAAATAAATAGTTGTTGATTTTACAGGGGACACGTTTTTAGGGTTCCATAGTAAACAAGAAACCCTTATAATTTCGCCACGTCCCACAGTGGAACGAATGTATGGGAGCGGTTGGACGTAGACGACGAAGATAATTAAATGATGTTATTGTTTTAAAATGTGTAACTTAGTAAATTAGAGCTTACATCTTAATTATTTATTGTACTTTTAATGAAACTAGGTAATTTATTATCAACTTACTTAAAAGTCATACTCTCATCAGTTCTTGTGAATATTTTTGTTAATATATATTTCTGTATATATATAATATATTTATAGACCTCTTAATAAGTCTGTCTGCGGTTTAAAGTAAATACAAATGGGGAAAAAACGTTTTTTTTTTTAAATTTTCATTTCCTTTTATCCCAGAAAGTGCACATTTGGCGCACTATGTGTCTTAGTATTAAATATAGCTCTTAGTAATAGCATTACGATATTAGAGACCGCTACTTGAAACAAGCCCGGAATCAGGAGGGAGAGAGCTCGATACACTCATTTTCATAGTAAAATTTCACATTTTCTCAAATTACTCCCGAAATATGGGAGTTATGAAGAAATTCATCACCACAAGTTATGAAGGCATTAAGTAATCGAATAAGATGGCATCATTAGTTTGGCATAATTTTACTCTTTTTTTTCGGACATGTCTACGTCCAACCGCTCCCATACATTCGTTCCACTGTGCGTCCCACACTGGTCCCGAATGATAAAAAAGTGGACATTAAGAAATTTTTGACAGAAGGTCAACGGATTCGGCTGATTTTTTTTTTGTAGACAGCTGATGCAATTACAAATCACTTTTATAGATTGAGTTTTTGCCAAATAAGCCGTATTTTCAGAGAAAAAAAATATTCAAATATTTTTTGTATGAAAGAAATCCTAATTTTGTCTTTATCTTCCAAGATTCAAACGTATTCAAAATAAAACTTAGCGCAGCTTGTAGAGGTGCTAATTGCTCACCACTTTGTCATAGACACTCTTCTGCGATTTTGTGCTCCTTTTGAGTTACAGGCACTTTAAATATTTTTTGTTTGAAAAAATCCTAATTTTCTCTTTATCTTCCAAGATTCAAACGTATTCAAAATAAAACTTAGCGCAGCTTGTAGAAGAGCTAATTGCTCACCACTTTGTCATAGACACTCTTCTGCGATTTTGTGCTCCTTTTGAGTTACATGCACTTTAAATATTTTTTGTATGAAAAAATCCTAATTTTGTCTTTATCTTCCAAGATTCAAACGTATTCAAAATAAAACTTAAAGCAGCTTGTAGAGATGCTAATTGCTCACTACTTTGTCATAGACACTCTTCTGCGATTTTGTGCTCCTTTTGAGTTACAGGCACTTTAAATATTTTTTGTATAAAAAAATTCTAATTTTATCTTTATCTTCCAAGATTCAAACGTATTCAAAATAAAACTTAGCGCAGCTTGTAGAGTAACTCTTACAAATATATGAAATTATCAGTATCAAATAAACAAACAAGGAAATCTCAAAACGTGTTCAGACATGTTTATGTACAGGTAAGTTATTGTGTGACTCGTATGTAAATTTTTTTTTGTATAGAGTCATTGCTTAATTACCCTATAAGTGACGATTTCGGCTCTATTTGGTCATCTAGTCGAACGCGTCGAAAACGCTGAATGATGAATAGGTATATAAATTGCAATTAAAAATTCCCTTTGTAGTTTTGCGGTATTTATGTAGGAGCACATCTTAGTATGTTTTATTTTCTCGTGACTCATCCAAATTGCAAGAATATTTGGCTCATTATCTAACTACCCCATTAAGTAATGAGGTAGTTAGGTAATGAGCCATTATCTAACTACCCCATTAAGTAACGGGATAGTTGGGTAATGAGTCATATATCAATAGTATAAGGGCAAGCGGAACCCGTTTTTGTTCATTACGCGTCTTGTGCTCGTAAAAACAACACAATTTTTTATCAACTATCACCACATTGTAACTTTTATTTATTTGCCTGTAACATTTTTGTATCAAAATGACTACATTTGTGACTAATTTAGACATTTTTTCTTTTTTGAGTAATAGTGGGTGCCTTAAAAATAGTGATTTACTGTGTCAAACCATTATAAATCGTATTTCAAGTGAAATTCCAAACGAAGAGCTCAGTATTATCAAAAAGTTTTGCCAAAATTATACGTCAAACCTAGCTAGAAGATGGGACAATTCAGGTAGAAACGAAAGATTTGGTGTTAAAAACAAGGAGTGGTTGGAGTCTAAAATTTTGTGGCCAACTTTAACTTCTGTGAATTTTCCTATGTTGTTTGATCCAGAATATACCATAGAGGACATTTCAGTAGACGTAGAAGAGCATAATTTATCGTACGAAGAGGAAGCGGGTGCATCTACATCAGAAGCTACCACAAATACTCCCAGAACTAGAAATAAACGACCATTTGAAGATTTAACAAATAAGCAGAAGAAAAGACGTTCTTTGTCTCTTTTGGAGCATTCCGAAGAAGAGCTGTTCTATGCTCTTATTGCTAAACTTAATGAAAACGGGCGCACTGTTTGTTCTAAAGTTATTAAGTGCCTCTCAAATAAGCCAGAAAAGGTGCAAGAAGTAAGTGACTTTTTATATAAAGCTTCTGATAAATCGATTTCCGAAATTAAGTTACAGGCAGTTCTAGATTTAACTGCCGAGAAGATTTTGAAAGTGACTGGTTCAAATATTAATGGTGGTGTTTTGAAGCTAGTTAGTAAATGGGGCTGTGACGGAGCTTCTTCACAAAGTTGTTACAAACAAAAACCAACTGGTGACATATTTTCAGAATCTTCTGTATTTATGGTTAGTTTTGTGCCACTTCGCCTTATGAGTGACAACGATGTGATAGTATGGGAAAATCCGCGCCCTTCTTCAACAAACTATTGCAGACCAATTATGTTCGAATTCAAACAAGAAACAAAAGAATATATTCAGCAAGTAGAAGCAACATTACAAGAAGAAATTCAGAACCTTCTACCAACAAAGTTATTTGATGGCGAATTTGAAGTATTTCATGAATTGCATATGACGATGATCGACGGCAAAGTATGCACGGCACTTTCACAGACACAGTCTGCAGCCAATTGCAACATTTGCTTAACAAATCCGAAAGATATGAACAACTTGAACCTCGTTTTTAACAAACCAGAAAACCATGATATGTACAAATATGGTTTATCTTCACTTCACATGTGGTTGCGATGCATGGAATGTATTTTGCACATATCTTACAACTTAGATTTCAAAAAATGGGCGGCTCGGGGTGAGGACAAACTGCTCCGAAAATCAAGAAAAGAGTTAACGCAGCATGAGTTTTTTGTTGTAACTGGCTTAATGATTGATATCGTCAAACAATGCTTTGGGACAACAAACGATGGCAATACAGCTCGACGGTTTTTCAATGATTACGAAAGGTCAGCTGAGATAACAGGAGTTAATGCTAATTTGATTAAGAGATTTGCTGTAATTTTGCAGGCAATATCTTCTGGGAGAAATGTAGATATTGAAAAATTTAGAATTTATTGCAGAGAAACAGCAGAACTTTATGTCAGCGAGTACTCGTGGTATTACATGCCTTCGAGTGTACATAAACTTTTAGTGCATGGTGCAGATATTTGCCAGCATTTTTCTTTTATTCCAATTGGTATGATGTCCGAAGAAGCCTCAGAAGCAAGAAACAAAGATTTTCGTTCAATCAGAGAAAAGCATACTAGAAAGATAGGCAGAATGCAAACAAATGAAGATATTTTACACCAGTTACTTATCAGCTCCGATCCGTACATTACGAACATAAGACCGAAGTTCACCAAAATTCAAAAGCAGCAGAGGTTTGAAGAAGCCGAAAATCTTCTAAAGGATGACGTTTCACCCAATGAACTCGATTTAGAAGTTGCTGATGAGGAAGAAGTATACGTCGACATTGAGAATAATCCCCCACAAGATCCGCTAGCATAATTCACATTGTAACATACGCACGTTCATGTTAGTTTATTTAAGTTTGTAAGTTTGTAATCTAGTTTATTTAAGTTATTAAGTTTATAGGTACTGAGAAAAAATGCGCTTAAAATTAATTTATGTTCTAGTTTATTTAAATTTGTAAAATAATAGTTTACTTTAGTTATTAAGTTTACAGGTACTGAAAAAAAATGCGCTTTGTTTTATTTTTTGTGTTTGTTTTATTTATTTATTTATTCATATTATGTTGACAACAGCCCTAGCAAAGTATTACATTTGTAAACAAAGACTACCCACTGTTGGGGTAGTCAAATAAAAAGTTGTATTTTACATTTCATATGACTTATTAGGACAAAGTAGGGTAGAACAATATTGTTTATTTTTATTATACCCTGATATTTTATTGTGACAATGACTTGACATTGAATCTTGATCGCACGAACATTGCTCTGTGAATTAACCTGTGAAAATAATTGTAAAAGCGTGTGTTTTGTTGTGGAACTATAATTAAAAGACTGTTAATAGTGCAAGTGCCGTTTATTATTGAAGAAAGTGACCAAAACAGATAAGCACGCCAAGATCCCTGCCCTAAATCAAATACATATTAAGTGATAAAGTATAAAATAAATAAATAAACAAAACATGCATGTAAAGATAAATTAAGCGTTAGGGTTACAGGTAGTTCAAATTTTTTAAGTACGCCTTAATACAATACCTATATTATTCTAGAGGTTTGTATTTTGACGGTCCTAAGCCCGTTAAAGTACGAAGGAAAAGTTTTAATTGCAATTTATACCTTTTTATCATTCAGCGTTTCCGACGCATTCACTAGCGTTAGATGACCAAATATAGCCCAAATTGTAAGTAATCGGCTAATTAAGCAATGACTCATTACCAAAAAATGCTTATAATCTGAATATGAGTCACACAATAAATTACCTGTACCTGAACATGTCTGTACACGTTTTGAGATATCCAAGTTGTTTATTTGATATATTTAAAATAAGACTTTTTTTAATAGAAAGACATTTATAAGAGTTACTTATTAATGAAGAAAATGTTATTACATCTTAGTCTATCTTTAACAAGATTATTTCTAATCCGCCTGAATTAATTTTTTAACTCTGAAAATACGGCTTATTTAACAAAAAATACATCTTTAAAAGTTACTTGTAATTGTATCAGCTGTCTACAAAAAACTAGTAAAGCTCATCCGACAACGAAAAATTTAAAGTGCCTGTAACTGAAAAGGAGCACAAAATCGCAATTGAGTGTCTATGGCAAAGTGATGAACAATTAACCCCTCTACAAGCTGCGCTAAGTTTTATTTTGAATACGTTTGAATCTTGGAAGATAAAGACAAAATTAGGATTTTTTCATACAAAAAATATTTAAAGTGCATGTAACTCAAAAGGAGCACAAAATCGCAGTTGAGTGTCTATGACAAAGTAGTGAGAAATTAGCCCCTCTACAAGCTGCGCTAAGTTTTATTTTGAATACGTTTGAATCTTGGAAGATAAAGACAAAATTAGGATTTCTTTCATACAAAAAATATTTGAATATTTTTTTTCTCTGAAAATACGGCTTTTTTGGCAAAAACTCAATGTACAAAAGTGATTTGTAATTGCATCAGCTGTCTACAAAAAAAAAATAAGCTGAATCGGTTGACCTTTTGTCAAAAATTTCTTAATGTCCCCTTTTTTATCATTTGGGACCAGTGTGCGTCCGTCTGTCTGTCTGTCCCCGCTTTAGCTTAGAGACGCTTAGTACTAGAAAGGTGTAGTTTGGCATAAGTATACATACTAATATCACGCCGACGAAGTGGTAAAATAAAATCTTGAAAGTATTTTTTTTAGGGTACCTCCCCTGCACGTAGTGTGGCGATGATATTTTTTTTCTCGTCTATCCCATTGTGTGGGGTATCGTTGGAGAGGCCGTTCAAAAATATTGTGGGTCTGTTCACACCATTTTTCGATTCAAGGATCTGTTTACGTAATATTATGCTTTACAGAGCTAATTTTTCTTAGAGTCAAGTGCCCAAGCTAAATGATTGTTTATGGAGATGTAAAAAAATTCATAGCAGTAGTACATTTAATGAAATTAAAAGGAAATCTATCACAGCTTAGTAGGCTTTACAAGGTAATGGGTAATAGTCAACCAACTTAAATTTGCAGTTGGAGAATTAACCCTAATGTATATCAATGTATGGGAGAACATATTTCTCAACTACAATGTTAAGTTTGTTTTTGGGATAAATTCATCCCAACTACAGAACTCTTCATAGTGCGTGGTCCGACACGCACTTGGCCGGTTTTTAAAAACAAATACCACAATAATATTATAAAGGACAGACCTCTGCTTGTACTATTTGTACTCAGATTGTGTTCTCAGATCCGATTGTGGACAATGATCTAAAGATCATTGTCTACAATCTTAATAAATAACACAACTATTTTGCCATATTTAATATTTTTGCTCAAAATATTAGCTGCTTGTAATCTAGGTCCTAGGTATCTCCTCTGCTTTAACCTGTTAAGCCCCGCGCGACTCCGATTCGGAGTCAAACAATAGAAAATCAATTGTGTCTCATAAGCCGTCCTTGACCAATTAATCTGCCTTGATTCTGATATTCTGCTACAGATATAATATTTAGCTTAAAAAATCAACAAGTATGACAATGACTCGGCACTTATTGTGTTCAATAAAGTATTTCTTCCTATATTAGCTTTCATTAGTGGTCCCTGATCTCTAAAGATGCAAATAATCTTTGTATTCTTTTTACTGAATAAAACAGTTTGTTTTCCTATTATGATTACTTAGTATAAGCCATGTGTGTTTTCTAATTCTAAAAACAACCTGATTTCAGAGCAATCCTTTCATAAATGGATATAACACAAGGAAAACTGTTCAGTGTCAGCATAAACATGAGTCTATGATTGGTAACAGAATTAACAGGTCTTTGTTTACCTTGCTCTGCCACACAATAAATAAAAGTGTTTGTGTATAAATGGAGGCAATTGATTTAGAATGGTATAGAAAAGTATAAATTGATTCAAACATGTTTTAGGTTCTTAGTTGTGCTTACTAGAACAAAGGAAATAGTTATTCATTGAACCTACAGAGCTCTTTATTGCTTATTTATTTGATTCTTTTTTAATAAAGCTAACAACAATTTGCCATTTGATTGTTGTATGCACAATGGAAAACTCGGAATGCTTCCCACATAAAATATATGCATTTTCATTGTTGTTTACTCAAGTTCCAATAATATTTGGGAACATGCCTGCCATGACCAGTCATCTACAGCTTACAAAAACTGGTTTAACTGTTTATTTATATTAAGATATTAATTCTTTTAATATCTAGCAAGGGTCATTAAACTCTAATTAGCAATATTAGGAACCATGACTTATCACAATACCACAACATGATTCAGTGTTTTATACTTTTTAATTATTATGCCTATAATTGTGTGTGGTGGTGTAGAGTTAGAAAGAGACGAAAAAGACTTGTAAATCAGAATGGTTCCAACAACAAACATAGCTGCCTTGTGCTAGTGCCGAACACTGCAATAGAGGCAGAGAGTGAACGCTCAGCAGTACTCACTCCAGTCCCACGGAGAGAAGGTGCTGGCCGATGAGGCGCACGATCTCCTGGTCAGTCTGCGACATGCGCAGGCCGGGCGGCTGCAGGTCGCCGTTGCGCGTCGTGGTGTCGCCGTTGACATGGTGCGGCGGCGGCACGCCATTGGCTGCGGGCGGCTGGTGCATATCTGCGGGCCGGGCGGGCGGCGACAGCCTGCGGGTCCGCTTGCGCGGCGGCCGGTGCCCAGCGCCCTCGTCGCCCGAGTCAGTGGAGGCCAGGCTGGCCCGCTCCGCTGCGCCCGCTCGCCGCGCTCGTCGGAGCGCCGAGATCACGAGCGCGCCCGCCGCATCGGCCTCGACGCCTCGGCCGAGTGACGTCACGGCCCCCGATACGCACCACCCGCGCTCAATAGACCATCTCCCTTTGTTCGTCGCTGCGAAAATCTCGCTCCTGGCCTGCTGCGTCGCGACACTTTATCGACCAAAATACTACCTATGCAACTGCAACCAAGAAACTTGTACCGTTACGAAACGTTTCGATCGTTGTTAGAGTTTGTAGCGTTCGCGATGCGTACACAAAAATCAGCTGAAAATGATACGACAGCTGTCTTTCTTCGCTAATGCAACATCGCCCTTCTTTCCGTTTCGGATGACGTTCGTGTCTTGTTCGGTTGCGCATCGGGCAAAATCGTGTTGAATGTAATGACCTCAAAAATAAAATTATCCGTGCATCAAAAATGGTGCAAGCAGGCCTGTGCAATACATAAAACTATATTGCTAGGACAAGCTTACTGTATTTTAGATAAAATAAAAAGAATCTTGCTCAAAAGGCCTCCCAAAAGCCCAAATCATAATATTCCTGCTGTAACAAAGTTACACAGAATGAGAAAATAATTATTACAATTACTATCAAAGCAAACTATATATCTTTAATGTAATAAATATTATATTATATATTTAAAATAAAGTACTTTTCTGTAAAAAAATGTTACAGCAGAACCACTACATGAAATGGAACGTTTGGTATGGTATGTTTACAAAACTTGTTTGGTATTTATTTACAAAAAAGTATTACTAGCACGGAAAATAAAATTGTAAAAATCAATAGTATTATTTTTCATATGTTTCGCTGGCTTTTATCCACTTTATTAAAATGCACTAAAACTCAAACAAGTTATTTACAATAAACGTTTTTTCTAGATGTGAAATTGTATACCTACTCTAGGTAGCTTCGAATGAATGCATATAGACAAACTTATTTTTAAGTTCGATGTCAAGATTGTCAAGCACCCAAGTGTCATCAAAAAATGTCACCAAACCTTCGAAACCAGGGAATTGATCACAAAACTTAAAAATAATGAAATTAATCATTTTAAAAGTAATTTTACTGTATATGTTAGTGAAGCCGTCAAATCTACAGCTTCTTATCAATGTTAGAAATCAGGTATGTTTTATTGCTGAACTTTTGTAGCCAAAGTCGCACTTTTGCAAATTGTTTTCTTTTTGATTTAGTGATAAATAATGTGTTCGTATTGTTTAAACTATAAACAGCTCTTTAACTGCTCGCACTCTTTAATTGGAATTCTGAATGAACGATTCCACTGATAGAGCACAATAAAGCTAACATATTTAATGTTAACCCACTGTTCAGGGTAGCGACGTTATGCAGGAGAACATAACTGCGAACGTGTCGGAGGACACCATCACCCTGGAGTTCATGCGGCTGGACGGCGTGTTCGTGTCCCAGCTCGTCGACTTCACCAATGTGAGTTAACCTTACAATAATAATAGTAAACAAATGTATTGGACTGCTAGGTATGAAGGCTCTCTTTGAAGCATTATAACAGTAACCAGTTAAACTAACTACAAAAGATAGCATTATAACAGTAACCGTTATAATGCTATCTTTTGTATAAATAATTAGTTTTAATAAATTGCTTATTTGCCCTAACACAACCAACTTCATTATCAGTATTATCAAGTGAGTTTGGCTCCAACTAATTAGTAATAACCAGTTTATAACTATGTAAAACAGTTCCATCTGTACAATAATAGAAAAGCAGAGCTCTCAACCAATTATAGCCCCTGATAACAATATATTGCAAGCTTTAATAAATCATGTTTTTTTTTACTAAGATTCAGCAGTTGTTCAATGGTGGACAATGGACACAAACAGGAGTTTGTTGGGCTGTTTCATATAAAAGTGGTACTTGCAGGAAGTGGAGGCAATGAAGCTGATCATTCCCGGTGAGGAGGAGCTGGGTCAGAGTGGTCACCAAACACTCTGCTTCCTCACCCACGCAGCGCAGGCTGACTTCATAGCACCGGATGCTATGGCCAAGTTGAGACAGGTATGTAGGCATGGTGAGTTGTAATTGTTTTGTAAAATATTACATCTGTCAATGGATGTTACCTAGCATTGGATTATTATTTGGATACTAACACTAGTTTCAAGTTTTTCTTTAATGTGAACCTAGCTTGTTAGCTCTATGAGGTATCTAATAGTGAACGTTTGTTAAACCTTTGACTGCCACGTCAAAAAAGCAAAGACATGCCCTTGGCGCCAAGTTACGAATTATTCCTTATAAATCTGTCATGTAGTCGTGACTGTGGCGTGCTGAGCACATTTTGGTTTGTCATCTATACATGACTGTGGCGGTCAAAAGGTTAAACTGTAACTTGCGACTGTGTAAGTTTAGGTTTACTTAAGATATATTGTATAAAGAAGCTGTTGTGTGACCTAGCTTCCGCCGGCGCTATTACTTCGTTTTCACTTAGCATTCTTTCCCATTTTTTCTTCAAAAAAAGAGGAGGTTCTCAATTCGGATGTTTATATTTTTTTAAATCAAAATCAAAATTCAATTATTTATTTAACCTTCTAGGCACACACATATAAACAGACAAGAAAGGAACAGATAAATACGTACAAAGGTGATGCTTTTATGTATGTAAATTGCTGATTCTTGGCCTAGTTTGAATAAATGACTTATTCAAAGTAGGCCAAGAATCAGCACTTTGAACCTCAAAATTACATGACAGTCCCCCAAAACGCCCGCGCTTCACCACTTTCCTTAGCTGGGAAGAAGTGGCGTCACAAACTGCCCAGCAGCACAGCTGTCTGTTCAGTTAGAAAAACTTGATTCTATACAAAAGTATGCAAAGGTATGCAAAAATAAGGGTTGTAGCGTGATGTTAAATAGCCTATAAACCTTTCTCAAGAATCGGGCTATCAAATGCTAAATATTTTGTTTAAATCCGACTGGTAGTTACCGGGATTAGCGTGTTCCATCAAACAAATTCTTCAGTTTTATTATATTAGTAGGTACTTAAATAAGAAGAATAAGATAAATAAATGTTTATATTTCTAGAAAAACCCAGGTACGATCCGCGTGGCGGAGGAGGACAAGGGCTGGCGGCAGACGACGGCGAGCGCGTGGGCGGGCCGCGCCGCGCGCCTGCTGTCGGCGCCCGCCGCCCGCCACTGCGGCGCCGCGCGCGAGCGCGTGTTCCTGCGGGCGGCCGACCTGGCGCGCTGGGCACCGCGCCCCGGTCAGTACCTGTCAAACTTAAATAAAGCACCCAGTAGCAGTACTCTAAGCGAAAACATATCTCCCAGAATTTTCGAAATGAAATTCACACACATTTGGTTATAACACTTTCTGCATAAACTCCATGATGCCACTAGCAAGTCTTCAATATTGTGTTAAGGAATGGACCAGTCATCATATGCGACGGCAGTGACGCCGTTCCCCGCGCATGCGTTGTCCTCGGACGCGACGGACGGCAAGCCGGCAGTCGGCGCGTGCGTCTCCGAAACTGACCATACTAAAGAATGTATTTGTCACTTGGAGGTGAGAGTGTAATTTTATTTAATTTAATTTAATGATAAAGTAATATTTATGTGGTGCATGTAAATCGGCAAACGTAAGGTATAGTTCGCGTCAAACTTGATGGCGGCTCTGAAGTGAGCTACTCGCTGCGCAGTACCGCACCCCTCACCCCTGCAGACACATGAATCCGTTATTGCACAGCGACTCTCATCATGCTTCGAGCCGCCATAAAGTTTGAATTGGACTTTAGTACGTCATCAGGCTAGGTGGACCGACGATCTTCATGGGGTGGCTGGTAGCAGCTGAATGAGAGTTGCCGGGAACCAAGATGAATGGTGTTTAATTGGAGAGGCCTATGTCCAGCAGTGGACTACTGTTGGCTGATGATGATGATATAAGCCCCTCCCACAGTGGAACGAATGTATGGGAGCGGTTGGACGTAGACATGTCCGAAAAAAAAGAGTAAAATTATGCCAAACTAATGATGCCATCTTATTCGATTACTTAATGCCTTCATAACTTGTGGTGATGAATTTCTTCATAACTCCCATATTTCGGGAGTAATTTGAGAAAATGTGAAATTTTACTATGAAAATGAGTGTATCGAGCTCTCTCCCTCCTGATTCCGGGCTTGTTTCAAGTAGCGGTCTCTAATATCATAATGCTAATACTAAGAGCTATATTTAATACTAAGACACATAGTGCGCCAAATGTGCACTTTCTGGGATAAAGAGTGATGTTTATTTTATAACACAATTTTTTTATTTTTTGTTTATTTTGTTGATTAAAACCGTTTTTCTAAAGGTTTACCTTATTACAATAACATTTCTGAGCAGCCAATTAGAGAAGATATAAGCTAATTAGGATATATAATTAGGGACTTAAGGTTTACATATAAAACTGATGCACTAATGATTACTGATAAGAACATTGCTATTATTTAATTACTAAATGGCTCTTAATACACTAATTTAGCATGCATCATTTACTAATTATCACAATAACTAATTACCTTGCAATATTTAACAAAGGATACCTGGGATACCTGGATTTTATATAAATAGGTCAATATTAGTAACTTTAAAATCAGTGTTGATTTACACCTTGTTGTATCCAAGCTAATCTCGCAATGTATTTTCCAAATTTTAATACAAATCTTGATATTCACGTTGCTTTATGCGCACGCGCACATAAAGATTTACGCGACTTTAACTATTTGTTCAGTGTTTTAAAAGATAACAGTTGTGTTCAGTTATGTGAAAGTGCTGAAACAAGTTTAAAAGACTGGTGTCGTCGATTTTGCTACCGCATTTATGCAAAATGGACACAGTCTGGAAGAAGCACAGATAAGTTTCGGAAGAAACATGAGATTTGGCTACAGGCTGCAATTCAATGGCCGGAATTACAGAATGAAAATATGGAACCTTCTACAGAAAATATAAGTGACGTCATCGAGCCCATAATTTCTCCTGCTAAATCTGATGCTTCAACTTGTACACATCCTAGTCCTCGTAAATCTTTTGAGGACCTTAGTAACCGGCAAAAAAGAAGACGCACTGAAGATAGTCTTTCATGCAGCAGTAGCAGCGCTGAAATTATGTTTTCGGCCGAAAGGGCGCTTCAAAAGGCAGGACAAAGCGATACAGCTTATGTTATGAAATACTTGACGGAGAATCCAGAAGAGGCCTCAAAAATCAAAGCCTTCATTGAAGGTAAATCAATTCAGGTACGGGAAATATCCCCTTTGAAGGCATTGGCTCTTTATGTATCGATGAACTTATCGAAATGGCGCTATAACACTCTTCGGGATTTCAACACTCAAGAAGGAGCTCTTCAATACCCGAGTTACTACATGTTGGTTAAAGAAAAAATTAAGTGCTATCCGGCCAAAGAAGATCTCACAGTTACAGAGAGCTCTGCAAAAATCAAATTACAAGCCTTGATGGATTTAACCTCAAGAAGACTTATTAGGTCGTTAGAAACCCCTGTTGATCCCAATCAACAGCTCGTATTGACCAGCAAATGGGGTTTTGACGGATCACCTAGCCAAAGCATTTATCATCAAAGGACGAGTGAAGATGAGCAAATCGATCTTGCTAGTAATTTTATGATTAGTCTTGTACCACTGCGGCTCGTCTCAAAAGGTGTAACAATTTGGGAAAACGAGCGACCATCTTCCACTTCATTTTGCCGGCCAATATTGTTTAAGTTTATAAAGGAAACCAAAGAAAATGTGCAGAGAGAGATGGCTGAAATCGAAGCAGAGATTGAAGCCTTAACTCCATCCACCATCACTGATGGAATTAGTGTCAAACACCAACTGCTGTTGACAATGATTGATGGTAAAATTCATTCCATTATATCCAATACAGCAGCTTCAGTGTGTGACATATGCAAGGCTTGTCCTAAAGAAATGAATAATTTAGAGTTAATCAAAGATAAACACGCAAACGAGGACATGTATAAATATAGCTTAAGCACCCTTCACGCTTGGATTCGCTCAATGGAATGCTTATTACACATTTCCTACAAATTAGACATAAAATCATGGCAAGTAAGGGGTGATATAGCAAAAAGGCAAGTTGATGACAGGAAGAAAAGAGTTCAAGAGGCTGTAAGAAGAGAAACGGGCTTACTTCTCGATGTTGTGAAACAAGGCAGTGGATCCACCAACAATGGCAACTCGGCAAGGAGATTTTTTGAAAACTACACTAAATCTGCTGAACTGACCGGAATAGATGCTATGCTTTTAAGAAAAATCTGTGTGATCTTGCAGTGTATTTCATCAGGAGAGAAGATCAACGTAACTAAATTCCGAGAGTTCTGCTTTGATACTGCTAAGCTTTACGTGGAGTTATACCCATGGTATTATATGCCTTCTTCACTTCATAAAATTTTAATGCATGGGCCAGACATAGTTCAGAACATGTCAATTGTGCCCATTGGTTTTCTATCCGAAGAGGCATCTGAGGCTAGAAATAAAGATTTTAGAAAATATAGAGAGGGGCATTCTCGAAAGCATAGCAGTATCTCATGCAATGAAGATATTATGCACAATCTTTTACTGTCTTCTGATCCACTTGTTACAAGTATCCGTCCAAAAGGAAATAAGTTTGTAAAAAAATCTTCTTTTAAGGAATTTTATGAGCTTACGGATTCTGAGAAAAGTGATATCGAATTTGTTAACATAAATGATTTAGCGGACATCGATTCTGAATTTGAATTAATTGATGATGATGATGATGACGAAGATAATTAAATGATGTTATTGTTTTAAAATGTGTAACTTAGTAAATTAGAGCTTACATCTTAATTATTTATTGTACTTTTAATGAAACTAGGTAATTTATTATCAACTTACTTAAAAGTCATACTCTCATCAGTTCTTGTGAATATTTTTGTTAATATATATTTCTGTATATATATAATATATTTATAGACCTCTTAATAAGTCTGTCTGCGGTTTAAAGTAAATACAAATGGGGAAAAAACGTTTTTTTTTTTAAATTTTCATTTCCTTTTATCCCAGAAAGTGCACATTTGGCGCACTATGTGTCTTAGTATTAAATATAGCTCTTAGTAATAGCATTACGATATTAGAGACCGCTACTTGAAACAAGCCCGGAATCAGGAGGGAGAGAGCTCGATACACTCATTTTCATAGTAAAATTTCACATTTTCTCAAATTACTCCCGAAATATGGGAGTTATGAAGAAATTCATCACCACAATTTATGAAGGCATTAAGTAATCGAATAAGATGGCATCATTAGTTTGGCATAATTTTACTCTTATTTTTCGGACATGTCTACGTCCAACCGCTCCCATACATTCGTTCCACTGTGCCTCCCCCCGGCGCACTGCGTCGCATTGTATCGCCCGCCCGCGCTATTACTTCGTTTTCGTTTAGCGTTCTTTCTGACTTATTTTTTTGCTCGGCTCCTAAGAATTGGGCTATCAAATGCAAAAAGATTTCTTTAAATCCGACTGGTAGTTCCAGAGATTACCCCCTACATACAAACAAACAAATTTTACCTCTTTATAATATTGGTATAGATGTAAGAAAGATTATAAAAATATCACTGCTGGATGTTGGCCCATTGAAAGTTGCATTGCATCTTGTTTAGATTCCAATATTGTAATGTATAAAAATTTACAACAGGTTTGTGTTAACTGGTATCCTTGTGGACTGAAATACTGCAAGGGCAAGCCACAAGGAGGGCTGAGCTATCGGTGTGGCATAAAGACATGCCACCGCTGCTACCGGTACCACTTCTACGTGCGCCGGCGCGACGCCTGCCCCAGCTACACGTGACGGCGCGACCGCCGGCCGCCGCGCCGCCGCGCTCACTGCCACGCTTACCATCTAGATCTAGTCCACATATTCATAGCTTTCATATATTTTTATAAAGACTGTTCTGTGACCAGCGACAATACCATGCATCCATTCTTGTAAATATTTTGTTACAAAGCTATTAAGTATACTGAATTAAGCAATAAGAATAAACTTTTGAATACTATTTATTTATATTTTTTATTTCTAAAAGTACAACTAAATTATATTTACTTGTTCCAAGCACTCAATACAATGCCATAACATACCAACCCATAAACTGTGCATTATTTGTGGTGTGTGTTGTCTACACAA
Source organism: Atethmia centrago (assembly GCA_905333075.3). Classification (NCBI taxonomy): domain Eukaryota; kingdom Metazoa; phylum Arthropoda; class Insecta; order Lepidoptera; family Noctuidae; genus Atethmia; species Atethmia centrago. The sequence continues at coordinate 31,353,472 of HG995377.1, read as the reverse complement.
TGATGTAATAAGTTAACAGTAGTTTTGTGTCTGATTGTGATTTGAAATGTAATCAAATTAAGCATAGGATTGCCTATTTCGCAAAATGTGGCATTAAGCTGATGGTATAGAAAGGTCTATCAGAATCATGTAACATTCATACTCTTATTCAAGGCCAAAAAATCTTATTTTGATTGCACAGTAGTAGCTGTAAATGTGTTGAAATCATTCGGGGAAATCACATATTTTCTATATTAATAAACTCATTAAAAGCATCCAGGAAATGGTTCATGCCTGTTCTTTCTGAGCACAAACTGTATCTTCCTTTCCATGTCTTCATTGTAGATGGCCTTGCATCGCTCATGGTTCACGCGTCTTCTTGTCTGAAATCAGTTTTATGGGTTACATACTAAATTACATAAGAATTCCAATAAATTGCTGTTTATTTATCTTTAATCTAAAAGATAGGTAATCTCTACGTAAACCATATAAATATATAAGCAATGGTTTGAAAGCTAAACTTTCTCCAGAGGCTGTTGATGTAAACAGCTGACCATGGCAGTTCATGGCACCCAGTCACACTACTTACTGCTACAAATATTGTGTTCAGTAACTACAGAACACTAGTCCTATTAACAGGGACTATAGTATTCTGTAGTTTCTGCCTCCTACCCATGGGAAAAAGCTCACGCTTATGTGTATGTAAAGACCGCGTAAAACATTTTAATGAAACTGGAACCTATTTTAGTGCCCAAATAACATCAACATTCCTGCCGTTTCGCCCTACTGCTCTGCCCTACGTAGTTACGTAAAGTAGTCACATTTTGAATACCTGGAAAGGTTTCTCGTAGTATCTGGTGAGCCTGTACTGCTCCAGGATCCCTTCCTTGCCAAGGATTCTGTTCACCAGCCGGCACGCGTCATCTACATTGTTGTTCTTTACGAACACTGTGCGCGCGACGAATGAAGGGTGACGGTTCGACAGCAGCCTCAGTGTTAGAAGCATTTTGTTTCAGCAAATTGCAATATTATTACAAATTCTGCAACTACTTTTGAGGTTATGAGAATGTCAATGTTAAATTGTCATTTGTCAACCAGACAACCAGTGTTGCCAGCTAGGTGTCAGGTTTTCGGGCTAAATCAAGTAATAGTCGACCAACTGCAGTTCGATAATTGACCGTGGCATATATCAATGTATGGGAGAACATGTTTTTCAACTACAATGTTAGTTTGTTTTGGGATTTTTTTTATTTATAGGGATATACGAGGGTCATTCAATAAATACTTAGCCTACGAAAATTTTGGAAAAGTGGCAATTTATTTTTCAACAAAGTCTCCTTTTAGTTCGATACACTTAGCCCAGCGATGCTCCAACTTTTTTAACCCGTCCGAAAAATAGTTTTTGTCAAACTCTGCAAAATAGGCCTCCGTGGCGGCGATGACCTCCTCATTCGATCCATATCTATTCCCGGCGAGTGATTTTTTCAGATTAGGAAACAGAAAGAAGTCACAAGGGGCCTAATCTGGAGAATACGGTGGATGGGGCAACAATTCGTAGCGTAATTCGACCAATTTGGCCATGGCAACGGCAGACGTGTGAACCGGTGCGTTGTCGTGGTGAAACAGCACTTTTTTCTTCGCCAGATGGGGTCGTTTTTTGTTTAGTTCGGCGTCGAATCGGCCCAATAAATCGGCATAGTAAAGCCCTGTAATTGTTTTACCCTTCTCGAGGTAATCGATGTAGATCACACCTTGTGAATCCCAGAAAACGGTGGCCATAACTTTTCCGGCCGATTTTACAGTTTTCGCCTTCTTTGGAGCACGTTCCCCGGTCTGGATCCATTGTTTTGATTGTTCCTTGGTCTCTGGTGTGTACCAGTGGATCCAGGTTTCATCGACGGTCACAAAACGACGCAAAAACTCCGCTGGATTCCGCTTAAACAGCGCCAAACACGTCTCCGATGTGGTCTCACGGTTGCGCTTGTTTTCTGGTGTGAGTAAACGCGGCACCCATCGCGCCGACAGCTTTCTCATGCCGAGTTCCTCGTGAAGAATATGATGCACTGTTCCTTCTGAAATGCCTACAGTCTCAGCTAGCTCCCGAACCTTCAATCGGCGATCTGCCAATACGAAATCATGGATTTTTTTAATGTTTTCCTCCGTAGCAGCTGTTTTCGGTGCACCAGGACGTGGTTCATCAATAACCGACGTACGGCCACGTGCAAACTCGTTGAACCAATTCTTGACGGTGGCCATCGATGGAGAAGAGTCACCGTACACAGCATCCAAGCGCTCTTTGATTTCGATGCGCGTTTTCCCTTCCAAAAATAGGAATCGAATCACCGAACGATATTGCTCTTTTTCCATTTTTGTAAAACCGATCGACACGTTCGCTTCCATAAGTTGTCAAATTAAAACAAATGAAGGGATTGGAATGAAAATTTGAAAAAAGAATTAAAAAAGAATGTGCTACACTGTGGTAAAACTCTTTTGAAACTACAGCGCCCTCTGGCGATGAGGCTAGGTACTTATTGAATGCACCTCGTAATTATCTCAACCAGCCGTTTGGAGATTTCCTTAAAAAGGCCGTGAGCACTCGGACCCCACGGCCCGAGGGTTTCAACCCCAAACGGCTCGAAAATATAATTAGCAACAAGGTTATTGTACTTACGCCGTTTGAGGTTCTCTGCAGCGGCAGCAGCAGCGCCAGCACAGCACGCCGAGCCAGAAAGATGGGATGGCGCAAGAGTATCGACACACGTTGCCTCCACACTACAGGCCTACCCACCTTCCATGGAATTAAAGACATGCCGTCCTGTCTCTTGCCATCGTCGCGTGCTAGGCCATTGGGTTCTACTTCTAATACAGCTGGAACGCCGACGGTGACAAGAGCTCGACGGATGATTAATGTTCGCGTGCCGCGCTAAACGACCCGCACTTCGGCTGCAAGACAGGCCGTGGTGTCCGAGACTGTGGACTGTTGTGGCGAAGTTCACAATGAAAGCGATGAGGAGAGCAACAAGAAGCTCCTAGTCTTAGGAAAGCAACGAGGCGGAAAAGAGTGTTGTCGAACAAAGTGCCTAAGTTCAACGACCGTAGTACATGAAGCCACAGGCCCATTTACCCACAGCCAGCAGGCGCGCACGCTCCACAGTAGTAGCAAACGTGTTGAGTAAATTGTTCTGTACTACTCTGCAGAGCGGCTCATCCCACCGTCTCTAGGAAGAGGAATTATCGGGTAGGTATGTGTTCGGGCAAGCGAGTCTCCAGGCATCCATAGCCTCGGTGAAGAACGGCACCTCAAAATCAATCAGGATTTGGTGGCAGTGATTGCTTCAGCTAACGCCTTTACAATGAGTTTTACCTACTAATATAAGATGTTATTTTTGTTGTGGACTGCTCCGTTCGTCTCGTGGTCGCAAGCGTGACTGCTGAGCGTGGGGTCCTGGGTTCTAGTCCCGGGTCGGGCAGATTGTAATTGGGTTTTTCTTTAGGAATTTCTAAGTAACAGCCCGGAGTTAGGAAATTGGCGGATGAAAGCCGGTAAACTAATACTAGAAATTTTGCGGACGCCGAGGCCTCCCATACGAATGGGAAGAGTAGCTTGTGCCCAAGTTCTGTCGTCCATGGCCACATTTAAAATGGAAGTTAACGTGTGCCGGATAATTTAGTCAATTTTGTCTAAAAGGTAAGTGTGCTTCCATAAATGGGAAGCGCGAAGGAAATATGTTAATTTAGAAAAAGGCCGAAAAGGGGCCGAAACAGCAACCGCTGTTTCGGCCCTAAATTACGAATTAAGGTGATGGCCGAATGGTGTACGTTACTCCCAGCGTTGCCGTTAGCGTACATTTTACACATTTGACGTACCTTTTAAGCCTCCCATGTGTAATGTGTAATGGGGTCCATGTGACGTACCTTTTCAACTTAACATCCAATATTTGAAACCGCCGCCAAAACGAGAAAACAAGATAGATCTTCGGTCCTAAGTAACACAGCACAGTCAGATGCGATACAGAACACACACTACTCTACTCACAGGGCGCTTGTTTGCAAAGAGGATAGTTTTGCTAAGTACGTTTTGTTTTGTATTTTTAAGCGCGCGAGATATTGGTATCTGCGATAAGGGGAAGTGATTTTCTTTCTTGTTTATTTAGGTGTACAATAAATAAATTGAATAAGCCCATTTCCATTAATCGAATCCTGTGTTCGATTTGGTCGTGGCTGCCCCGTGGCTGACCGGTGCCTTTATTCGCTCGCTGCTGTGGTGCTTGGTAATTTGTAAAATACTTCCTTGAGACTATTACTAGATTGATATTTTGTGTGTGCGTGTGTTGCATTGTTTTTTGCTGTGGGCTTTGATTCTATTACTACTTCTACTAACTACTACTAAGATGTCCACTGCGGTACATAGGCCTCCCCAAGTTAGGGGGTTTTGCCGTAATCGCCACGCTTGGCATTCCGAGTTGGCGATCGCAGTGTGGTGGTACAGTACGCGGAAAGAACGCTGATGCCCATCCTACGATTTTTCCCTTAGTCGACTCTTACGACACTCTCAGGGGGGTGGGGTAGTGCCACACCACAGGTCATTCAATGATTATTCTTACTAACAAGTTTATATTATAATTAACTAGCGACCCGCCCCGGCTTCGCACGGGTGCAATGCTGATACTAAATACACTACAGAAAAACTGTGAACGTTGTATATAAAAACATAGCGGCCCGCTCTGGCTTCGCACGGGTATAAAATATATAGCCTATGTGATTAAAATCGATCCAGTAGTTTTGATTTATTCATTACTGCCCGTGGCCCGCACGCGTTAAATTTGGAGTAAAACAATCCCCCTTTCCCTATACCATGAAGATTTCCTGCTATCTTTGGAATATCTAAATTCATACACTACATTTTTACTTATTTACTTTTTACATTTTTAACTATTTATTTTATTTTTACAACATATTACAGAATGTCTTTATAAACAACGTTCACAGCTTTCTTGTCATTAGACAATACAAACATGTTTTCTCTGGAGGTCACTCTTGAAAGAGCGACATACAGTTGTCCATGTGAAAAACAGTCAACGCTCAAATCTAAGCCTGCAACGTTGAAGGTTTGACTGATTTGATTCACTGTACTACGACCTATGTTCGAACGACGACGTCTTCCAGACATGACTTTATAATTTCTGTACAAAATTTACTCAGTTCCATATGTATGATTACCTATGCACAAATTGCCATAGGTATTATTAGTATGTGCCGCAGTAAAAAATATCTAAATTCTTACCATTTAGAAACAAAAGATAATCAGCAATCATAAAAAAACAAAAGATACCTATTCTATTCAGTTCTTTTTTTTTACTGAAATACCTCAACTTAAACAACGATTTTAATTATAAAAAATAATTTGCTATTCGTGCAACTAAAAACAAAAGATAATCAACAATCATCAACAACAAAAGATACCTATTCTAATAAGTACTTTTTCTGAACTTACATATCTCACCTTAAATCACGATTTTTGAAAATAATTTCCCTAATATTAAATTGATCTAACTGTAAATTTTAATCAAGATCTTAATAGAAAATTGCAATCCATAAATTATGGTTTTATTTAATCTAATCTTATCTCACCTTATGTAGGTACTTATAATTGCTATAAGTGCGATTTAAAAATTAACCTTAGAATAGAATATAATTTATATTTTAAAACTACTATCATACAATTATTTATCGTAACTTACTTATATTTACTGATACGTTGTCGCGCTGAAAAGCACGTTTTTATTACCTAAGTATTGCTATTTTCCTCGCTGGAGAGCTCCGATATAATAAACGCGTCCGATCGCTGCTAAATTCAAAGTGCTATAGGGAAAACCGCGGTTTTTTTTTTTTTTTTTTTGTGTATGGCATCCAGGCGGGGTCGTCTCATTGGGTAAACTTAGGAATGCCTACGGGGGCTAGACCTATGTTGCCATGTTCTCCTCTATTATGTGAGACCTAAAAACTTCGGTCTTCAATAATGACGTTTTCAAGGATGGCAACATAACATAAACTAAAAAGGTTCATAAATGTTAAAAAGCTACCATTTGGTAGTTTTATCTACATTTTTGTTTTATTTGTTAACCAACAAGTTTGCCGATTTATTATTTCGGTTAATGTAATCAATGTTCATATTATTAAAATTGTATAATTAAAAATATAATGTATGTATAATATAATAGATATACGCTCTTATAGCCTAAGTTTGAACTTATAAATAGACAAAAGAGTTATCCAATCCTGCCAATACAGAAATAAATAATTAATTTAATTTACTGCAACGCTTCGGGCAGAGCGCGGAGGCTACTTATTTTCTAAAATTAATTTAATAAAATTTAGTGGGTAAGATTTTGTTAAATACACCTGGCAGCCCCAGTTCACAAGAAAAATGTCTGCCGGCGTAAGCGTATGATAATCTAGGAACGTAATTATTTACTTTAGATGTTATTTCTTGTGAATTCTCTTTTTGCAACGTTAAGTGTTATCCTCACCATTAACGATGTTGAGTTGGAGTTTTACAAATCAACCACTAACTTATGATTTTGTTGTTCAAAGTTTTCTACAAGCAAGAATACATTTTCTCCTATTACTTTAGATGTTATTTCTTGTGAATTCTCTTTTTGCAACGATAAGTGTTATCCTCACCATTAACGACGTTTAGTAGTCTTTGACTTTTAAAAATCAACCACTAACTTATGATTTTGTTGTTCAAAGTTTTCAACAAGCAAGAATACATTTTCTCGTATTTACCTTTTTATGTTAATTTCATCAATAAGGCTGCTTGACCACCAAAGCGGAGCTGGAAAATTGTTACCTGTGCAATTGCACAATAATTTAACATCGGTTACAGTTTCCCAGTTCTGCTTTCGTGGACAGGCTTATATATAAGTATCTCAAAGAAATGCGATTTTGAATATCCCGCTTTCGCGAGTTTTCGGGGGCATCCACCAGGAGGCGCCAAAAACCGTACCATTTTATTTGTTCGTAGTTGTCATTCTTCTCCCTAGAGTAATTATGTTCCTTGATGGCATCTCGTAGTTGACCTTGAGAGGTCGTGACTACTTAACCGGACTTTCCTGTGGCTGCCTTAAGCGAACTCAAAGCCTCCAGCCAGGGGCGAATTTCTTATAGTACTAAGCGACTGCACGCTAAGGGCACCCCCTGTGGGGTACGGACCTCGGCTTAGGGCGTCGCTGGGGGGAGGACAGCAAGATGGGACAGGCTGGATCTGGTTGAGGAAAACCGCGGCCTCAGACGCGCTATTTATAGGCACGCTCTTGACGCACCGGGCGGCCGGCCGGTACCGCCGCAAACGCTACGTCCCGCAATTTTTAAATCGGTAATATCTTCGAAAATATTCACTTAAATCATACGGTGTAACGGGCCATATAGATCTATATTAAATGAACAATGTATTCAAGGTATTTAATTGGTTAAGGATTAATGCTGTATTGGTTAAAATCGCTTCGAAAATTAGCCATTATTTGTCGTAAAAAGTAAATGACAAAAAAAAGTTATTGTGGGTTATCCATAAGAGATAGACATATACCATCACGGACTTTTTAACCGACTTCAAAAAAAGGAGGAGGTTATATGTTCGACTGTATGTATTTTTTTTTTTTTTTTTTATGTATGTTCACCGATTTCTCCGCCAATTGTCAACCGATTTTGAAAATTCTTTTTTTATTCGTAAGGGTATACTCCTGAGGTGGTCCCATATTAATTTTGTGAAGATTTGATGTATACTTTGGGAGATAAACGATGGAACTCCTCAAAAACAAACAGTACACGTAATGTGATTTGGATATTGTACTAAAGATCAAAAATAATTGCTGGTTCTATCTATCCATCCGTGGTGAACTAATTATAGTCTTCGAAGATACCGCATGGAACTCCTCATCGGTGAACAGTACATATAGGAACTTACAGTGAAAGGTTAGAAGGTTAGGGGATAATTCTTTGAATATTATAGGCACGTTTAGACCGTTACTTGTATTCTTATATTCCGTTGAGCTGATGATGGAAGGTACAACTCCTTATCGATCAGGAGTTAGAAGATATCTTGTCCTAGATAGACATACTCGTTGACATCGAGAATTGATTCCTCAGCAGACACTAGAGTGGGCTCTTACCCACTCTACTGTCTGCTTAGTAAAAAAAAAGCAGCCTTAATCATTTTGGCCTGGCCAATTATTATATTTTTATTATTATACAAATTTACAATTGCCTTAATCGTTGCATTTCACGCAATGCTCTTTCGTCATGCGGTTTCTTGAGCAATTTGTTTGGCTCTAAGTCGCAAAGAGCAATACCATCCAGAGTCTTTACACGACTTAGCGCAACATAAACTTGGCCTTTAGCAAAATTTTTCTTGCCTAAGTTAATCACGGCTTTGTTTAGGGTGGTGCCCTGAAGTTTATGCACCGTTACCGCCCAACTAAGGATCAGCGGCAGCATCCTCCGTTCAACATCCCCATAACCTTTTGTGGCCTGATATGTTGTTGAAACAGGCGCTATGGCAACTAACCCCTCAGTGTCTTTCACTTTTGTGCCAATAGTGTCATCATCAAATTTTATAAAAACTGAATCGGGTAACTCGCCTGATTCTATTTGATCGCGACGAAAGGCAGGCCATTTAAACTTAGAGACAATCCCCATTGCCCCGTTAACCAGGCCCTCAGTAACAGAAATGTTACGTCTCAACATAACTCTAGAGCCTATGCCAAGTTGCAATTCGTGCAACAAACCACCACAGTTATTTACATCTGCAGGAATAACATTAGATGGTGGTCGTTTTCCGTAGGTTGCTGCCTCTCGTGACTCATCGATAGCACGCAAGATGTAAACGAGACTTGACTGAAGCAGTTGGTTCGTCATCTTAGTGTTATAGTTATCTACCAATTTAAGAGTTGGAAAAATCCTTACTGCAGCACCATCTGCGAATTCACCAATCTGTTCAACTCGCCGTCTTTCACACAAAAGTTGCAATTGTGAGATTGTGAGCTCACCAAATCGCAAGTTATTTAATAAATCAACAAATTCCATATCGCTACTTTGACGCATGTTGATGGTGAGTTCGCAGAAGGAGAACTGTTGCCATAAATGTATTTCTGCGTTTGACCACGGGGGTTGATCGAAGCACCAATGCCCTTTAACGGGTGGTAACTGCATGATGTCGCCAAATAACAACACATTTATACCACCGAATAATAAATTATTGTTTTTAAACTCCTGAAGGCGTAAGTGAATTATACGCAAATTTTCGTAGGAAACCATGGATATTTCATCCACTACTAGCCATTTGATGTAACGCCACTTACGCCTTTCTCGTTCCAACGGCTGTCCACTCATTTTACGATATGTCATCGTGGTACCTTTTTCTATTGGAAGTGAAAAAACTGAGTGAAGGGTTCTACCAGAAATTTGCCGTGCCGCAACACCCGTCAGAGATGCCACTTCCACAAAACTTGGTTTCAACATAATATCCACAGTTGGACCATAACAGCGCTTGATATGCTCAACAATTAATTTTAATAGGAACGATTTTCCGCTGCCTGCTCCACCCGTAATAAATAATAACAAAGGCTGTAGATTATCATTTAACCTGATGTCCCTCTCAATGGTATCCGACACTTGTTTTAATAAATCTTTTTGTTGAACATTCAGGCTTCTGATTCCACTTATAAAAACTTCATCGGGCATAGCGGTAGGATCATTATCTTCAATAAAATCATCATGATTATTAAACACATTGATTTGGTCTTCGGTGTAGATATTCACATTATGTTCTGTAGACTCGTTGGCGCCACTATTCTGGTTCACAGTATTGAGTGCTACAGCCTGAACCAGAGCTTGTTGAATGACTTGTTCGGCATGGGCGAATTGTTCTACGGTTAAATTATGAAGAAGAGGCCTTAATTGTGATTGTCGACGTAAGAAACAAGCTTCAGCTGTTTCGCCCTCTTGAGTGAGTTGACTTTCATTGCGAAAAGGAATGTGACATACAATCAGACTGTAAAAAAATCCTTCTCGGTCACTGTTTAAAGTGTAATATCGAGTGCGTAGAACTGCTGCTTGATTTCTGATTCGCATTCTCGTATTATCTCGCAAACGGATGTATCTAGTACTCTCGTTCTCCTGGTCTCTTAACTCAATGTCACCATCATCATCGTTCCACATTGTACTTGAAACGGTTTCGTAGCGAACGGCAAATTCAGCTAAACTTATCTCTTCTAGGTCATCTGGTCTTTGTTGGTAGCGATCGAATACATTGTTGATAACTGATGTTTCATCTTCACTAAATCGTAGAAGTCTGTAACGTTGCTCTGGACGACAGCTATTCACGAAAACAGTTTTTCTTGTACACATCTTCAAAGGCAAATGGCAGAGACGGTATGCCGCTTCTGGGGCACTAACTAATCGTTGACCAAGAATCGCCATTGAAACAACAAACAACTGCTTCCACACATCATTACTTTGCCGTTTTGCTTTTTGTACCGCTTCTCTCACAACATCGCCACAATCATTGGGTTCGCATTTGCTAGCATACTTGGCAATATAATACGCAACAGCTGTTACGGTCCCACACGGTTGTACGTCCATATTTGCTGCCCAAATTTTCAAAAGAATGGAATTGTAGTTATTAATCATAACTTCGTCTGCATTTCTTTGTAATTCACAAAAACGTCCATTACTACGAAGAGCGTCATCAGGTTCTAAGCATTTCGTTATGGTACTTATAGGCCTTGGGAATCCAAAACGACAGCAACCAGTATTTCGATCTTTATAGCATGTCGTGGAGTGTTTGTGGGTTTGTAACCTTTTAACCAGCTCCGCATTATCACCGTCAAGTGAGCATGACACGACCTGATCGATTACTCTAAGGCCTTCAGGAGTATCAAAATCGGGAATAGAGTTGCACCACAAAAGCATATGTAAATGTGGGCTTCCTCTGTTCTGAAACTCTATCCTATGCCAATAGTCGGTGATAGCTCCTCCTAAACAGTCAGGATTCATTTTCATAAATCTCATGAGTGCATTCACCCTTAGCGTGAACTGTCGAGCCACAACTACTGGGTATTTTTGTACTAGTTCGAGTCTTTCATTAAATGGTAAGTCTTCAACGGCATCCGGCATTGCATCTGGGCGTCCGTCAGCAATAAGTAATGCTTTAATCATGTCCGGCCAATTGAGGTCGTTACAAGAAAATGTAACAAACCATGTTGGAGGACCAAGACTCCGCACCATGGCAATCAACTCAGCGCAACATCTTCTCCAATATGCAGCCGATCCCCTTATGTTTCGCATCGTCAGGTGCATATTATCGACAAGACCTTGAGGTGTATGTTCACCTTGCTTCATTCGGCACGAGACAGAAACACTTGCCTTAGCCTTAAAATATTCCACAACCGATAATGCAAAAAATAAGTAGTCGTTTCTTTGAAATCGATTATCATTGCCCATAATTCGAGCCTGAAAATAATCAAGCGCAGTTATAGAAATATCTCTGTTTTCACCGAATCCGTTTTTCCCTTCAGGGAAAAGAAAGTACCAGCACAGCTCTTCCATTCTTTTTTCTCTCTCTAGATTGATTGGTGGTGCGGTCTTTCTTTGGACATCGACAATTCTGACTTGATCATTTAAATCGTTTCTATTGCTAGCGTTAATAATAGTATCTAAATTCGGCACATCTTCGTCAGTAGAATATAGTAAACTTGTCGAAAAAATAACTCGTCTTTCTACATTATTTGAATCTGCTCCTATAGGAAGTACTGGAGTGGTGGAATCATGCGACCTACAAATAGTGTTGGGAGGTGACACAGTTACAGAAGTATTTATTACCGCTTTATCATTGCCTGTAGTAGTGTCATTAGATGATACAGTAGGTATGCTCGTATTGATCATACCTTTATAGGAACACGTGTATACAAGTGACTCCTGAGTGACGACGTGCTCTATGTTTGGAGGTCCGCCATGCAATAATTCAGGGTGTGATGTTCGAGAAGCAACCTGTTGTAGTACCTCTCCCTCTTCGATGCCAATAGAAATGGGGGTAATGCAATATATGTTCAAAAAGTGTTCATTACCTGTATTTATCCATAAATTACGCCGTAAGATTACGAATAATTTACTAATATTTACAAAGCGCATGCAACATGCTGTACCTCTAGATGACGCTCTACAACCCTTTGGCCCCCTAGCATGAGAATCAAATAGCCAATAATACATATTGCCAGATATGTGTTGACATGCAATAGCAACGGAAACTGAATTGCTTGTTAGGATTCCGCAACGGTGATTCCTAAAAAAACTTATTAAAGCATTCTCCAAATTAGGAAATCCTGTTTCACTTTGATCTCTATCGATATGACCGTCTATCGAACTATTGTTTTGCACATTTAAATTTAACCATTGCCCATTGAATAATAAACGTGGCAGAATTTCTCTTAATGCTAAATATTCAGCATTTAATTCCCCAGCATCAGGATTATCTCGTGTTTCAATACATTGGTGGTAGAAAGAATCCCCAATAATAATTATGTAATCAATGTCACTCACTGCCCATGTATTTGCATCTGATAAAACAAATGCAGCACAAGCAACTGCCGCGACAGCGGTACATTGCTTTCCACGAGATTCTACGTCAAATCGGTCATTTCCTTGATGAAATGAACCACGCAAAATAGATACATCGTTGTTGATGTTTACAAACCTGCCGGATTGATCTTCTTGTACTTGTCGTACAAGCATATTTTGATGAGACCCATCAGTCTGTATTTGTAGATTACCGCAATTATCATAAATTTCAGAAACCTGAATTATTTGTGTGATATCATAGTCTAATACATTGTCAAAATTTGGTATGACGTCTCGATACAAGCTGTTATGTTTTAGTAGCCATCTTAGGGCAGTTTTTACTCTCTCAATGTTTATATTGAACTGTCTTTGCTGTTCTAAGTTCTCTCGAGTTTCTACTACAATAACCAATCCTGCACTAGTAAGTGGAAGTGGCAGTTGCTCAGCAACTTCGACAACGTCTTGTGCAAATAAAACCACTTGTCCTTTACACCAATTTTGGCTGAACCTATTCTGTACTTTAATAATTTTAAGGAACGGGATCATTCGTGTCAGTAGACGTTGCTCTACATCAGACAAACAAGCTAGTTCTAGTGGTATTGGTGCGACGTCCATTTTGTTCCAATAAGCTTGAGCAGGAACTTTGCGTTTTCGCAGATTAGTAGAGCATCGAGAACATGTCACGATTTTATCCATTTCTACCAATTCATTGGGTAGTAAATCTTGTCGAAATGAAGATTTCAAATGGCATCTCTGCTTGGGGTACAATAATTTTCTACAAATACTACATGGCACATCTGCAAAAACGTTGATAATAGATAAAAAAGTATCCTCTCCAATAAATCTATTTCTGCGTCGTGTCTCACGCATGTTCTCCAAGCGATTTTGACTCTGCTCCTCATTTTCAACTCGCAGTGATTCGTAAGTGCGCTCTTTCATAACATTGTGTCGGTGTTCACGCTGTTCGGGAGTCTCATTGCTCAACCGATCTCGTATCATAACGTGTCGGTGTTCGCGCTGTTCGGGAGACTCGTTGCTCAACCGTTTTCGTATGACATCGTGTCGGTGTTCACGCTGTTCGGGAGTCTCATTACTCAACCGTTCTCGTATGACACCGAGTCGATGTTCACGCTGTTCAGGAGTCTCGTTATCCAGTCTGTTTCGTATAACATCTAGACGACACTCACGCTGTTCAGACGACTCGCTACACAAACGTTCCTGGATACGATTAAGTCGACGACTCCGATCACTTTGCGACTCCTGTGACAATTGAGAACGCATGTAATTTCTCATCTGATTTAATCTAGCATGATAAGCCAATGGTGATTCCTGGGAACGAGATATAATATTGCGTTTGCAATTCTTCGATAGACGCTCCTTATTTTCTTTAATGGTTTCTTGTATTCTGTTCTTCCTCATCCGGGCGGCACCTTTAGTTGGTCTACCCATGGTGCTACTTAACTTAATGAATAATTATGTCAAATAATATTAACACTAAAAAAGGAAAAATAAAAAACTTTTTAAAAAAAAAATTATACCGACTTCAAAAAAAAACTGCAACACTAAAAAGCTAAAAATAAATTGAATTAAAAAATTAAAAGCGAAAACTTAAAAACACTGAAAAGTAAAAAATAATTTTACCTTATAAATCAAAATACCTTAATTACTGCCTACCTATACCTAATTAAATTTAACATTAAATTTTTTGGAGTCGGTGCCAAGCCAGTAAACCAAAAAACCTTGCTTAATAACTAATTACCTATATTAAACAATATCGAAGTAAAATTAAACCTAACCTAACTTATTCACTAAAGTATATAATTATAAACTATCCTACTATGATTTATAGCAAACTATAAAATGCACAAGAAAAAAAAATTAAACACCTAAACTAAACACAGTTAAAAAAACACAAACCAAACCCGACGCTATTAATACCTAATTACCTACCAGAAAAAGAAATCAAACAAATTAAAATAGAAAATTTTATAACTCTATGGAATAGTAAAAATTATATCAAAACAAAAAGAAAACCAAAACATAAACATTCAAAGCAACAGATCACCAAAAAATATCGCGGTATTATTGAAGATCGGGATATTTCGCTTAGATTTTTCTAGTAAATGTCATTAATTCGCTGAGAATCTTAACACCGCGATACAGGAATGTATCGAATTATACAACGCCATCTAGGGAAGTGTCGGGTAAACAATCAACAATGAATTGAGTGTTACTTCTAAAGTTCTGCCTATAATTTACAATAAAAGTCATTATGAAGTGTTGTTATTAGATTTAGATTTCGTATATTTACTGCGTAAATTTTCCTTTATTAACCGACTTCTTATTATTATATAGTGTAACTTTATATTATTATTAAGTACGAAAGTTTAAGAAAAATTACTGATCTGAGATGACGTTGACGTGGCTTGGCACCGACTCCAAAAAATTTAATGTTAAATTTAATTAGGTATAGGTAGGCAGTAATTAAGGTATTTTGATTTATAAGGTAAAATTATTTTTTACTTTTCAGTGTTTTTAAGTTTTCGCTTTTAATTTTTTAATTCAATTTATTTTTAGCTTTTTAGTGTTGCAGTTTTTTTTTGAAGTCGGTATAATTTTTTTTTTAAAAAGTTTTTTTCTGTAGACCTTTTCAATGTGTACAATACTTAACTCGTAGGGTTCAGCCTGCGTTTGCAATGTAAGCGGAAAAAATGTAATTATTTACGACATCACATTAGAAACCTCAAAAATAGCAGTACTTCTCCACTATTTAATGGATGCTATTATACATATAAACCTTCCTCTTGAATCACTCTATCTATTAAAAAAAACCGCATCAAAATCCGTTGCGTAGTTTCAAAGATTTAAGCATACAAAGGGACATAGGGACAGAGAAAGCGACTTTGTTTTATACTATGTAGTGATAATACATACCTAACGTCCTAGATCTCCTGGGCTAACTAAAGGTTGGTGAAGGCATTTGTTGCAACAAACATGCATGACTTTATTGAAGAATTAGTAACATAATTAATTTATTATTTTAGTTTTAACTGACAATAATGAGCATATTATGTATAGTATGTTTTTTAATGTTCAGATTATGGTTGCTTGAACCACAATCACGATTTCGATTTTTTTATTGTGTGATTTCTCCATTACATTAACCACGGGAAACAATCCAATGAGTATCTATCATAAAACTGCAGGGATTTTTAGACGTATAATACCAGCTGACCCGCCAGACGTCCTGTCACAATTACAATTTATTTTTTTCCTATTTTTTTTCTTCTTATGTAACGGTATGAAATTTACTTTACAACCTATTCTCATACCTACCAAATATACATAAAAAATTTCATAAAAATCGATCGAGCCGTTTCGGAGGTGTGCGACCACAAACACCGTGACACGAGATTTTTATAATATTAGATAAAGTTTTCTCACATTTAGAATCCAAAAATAGAACTTCTGCTGGCAAGCAGGCAGTCTCTCCTTGTCTCGAATTCATTGCGAGAAGAGAAGTGAGAGAAGCAGTAGTGAGTGATTTTAGTAAAAGCATTGCTGATGTACCTTTTTAACCCAAAATGTACCTTTTCAGCGCTGGATATGTACATTTTGGGAACTCAGTTGCGGCAACACTGGTTACTCCAGCAGGAAAGTGGCTCCTAGAGTGATATGAGTGAAACGTATAATTAGTGCGTAGGTAATCTGCTGTAAATGTGCGCTACATATAAAATTTGTGCATTTCATATTTTGTGTAATTTATGGAGTAAGTAATTGAATACTGAGGTGGGTTATCCATTATAATTAGAGCAGGGTTTTCTGGGTTCGCAGACGTGCGTTTAATAAAATGCTCCATAAATTTTACAAACAGCTCCGCATTAATCCACCGGTTGGAGCTGCAAGTCCAAGAGATCCTGGTGGAGCGCCATTCATCATAAAATCTTTAAAGAGTTTCCTTGGGAAAACAAGAGCTGGAGGCGACGCTTGTCCTGATGCACGTACAATTGCACACGTTGTTACTAATGTACCCCTACACCGCTAGTTATCCTACAAATATTGAGTTTGGGCGCCATAACTTTTTGCGGCTTTTGAACGGTTGTTGTGGCAGTTTCATCTAAGTTGTAGATTCTACAACCGTTACTAAAGGACGATGCTCCATGATATTTTTCAGGTTATCAACCTAACAGTTTCTTTATAAATACGGTGGCACGTGCCATGCTTCATGCTTCTTCAGTGTTAATTCCGGATGCCTTGATTTGTTAGACCTAAGCCATTCAATACCTGCCATTTGTTCTTTTTCCCTACTAGCAGGACATGGAATATTATTTACTTTCGCCATTTGGTAAGCAATACGCCGTACATCCTTGCTTAATCCGTAAAATTTTAGCGCACATTCTTCGATATGTTCTTTAAGTGCTGTTTCTTGTTCGACTGTGAACGTTTTATTAACATCATAGTTGGGAGTCAATCTTTGACCGGTAAAGATGAATCATCCATACGAGTATATCCATATATTTTTTTAGGTATCGAAACAGCGTAGGATAATATACATTGCACTCTTGTGCAGCTTTTCTCAATCTCTTTTTTTTTCTGTGCATTAGAATAGCTCGAAGCATATTTTCCCCTAAATGATCGCCTTTCTTTCTTTTTAAAGCTTTAGCACGCGCCATCTTAATATAAAACCAAATAGGTACTTAACAAAATAAATATTAATTTTGAGCCAAAAAAACGTATGGCAAGTGTGTAATTTAATCCAATGTTTTGTGTTTCGTAATGTTAATTACTTTGCATACGATTTGTATAGAATCAAGTTTATATAAGTAAACAGACAGACGTGCTGCTGGGGAGTTTGTTCCACCACTTCTTCTTCCCAGCTAAAGCACTAGGAAGTGGTGACGGGCGGGCATTTTTGGGGGACTGTCTTATGTAACTTTGACGTTCGAAAAGTGCTGATTTTCAGCCTAGTTTGAATAAATGACTTTTGATTTTGATTTTGAAAAAATATGAATTTACACGGAAAATACATGGACATTGTGCAACTGTTTCATTGTTGACTACCTACGGTTTATTTTACTAACATAAAAAAACCCACAAAATTGTAACACTAACATAGGTATGATCTTTTCCACATTAATCTACGAAATATGTTTAATGCTAGGTAATCATAAATAATATGAAATTTTCAACCATAATTTAATGAAAAATCTATAAAGGATGCTGAAAATACTTACGTTTTTGTCGAAAAAGTAATAAAAGCTCCGCAGACACGTCTTCACCCCGGCCGCGCCGTTGCAAACTGGGGTAGGGCGGGGGGTTCTCAAGAGTGTCTTTACGCGATATAATGTACGATCTAACAACGCAGCGTTTTAGAAATATCACAGTGTTTTATTGTGTACCACTGTTTCATTGTTGGGACCCTACAGAGTTTTTGAATTTTGAAAGGGTTTTCCAAAACGGTTCAACAGTAGATGTAGCTGGTATTGTGGGCGTATAATATGTTGAGACAGGGTCTGAGGTGAGTGCAGTTTGTGGTTTGTGTACCTTTCCAATATGCACATTCAGATTCAAATTGGGATAAATTCATTCCAACCTCCCAACTACGCAACCCTTCATTGTGCGTGGTCCGACACGCACTTGACCGGTTTTTTTTTAAAGTTCAAGTCTATTTGCTAGGCAACCACTAAAAGAGACTCTTATACATATCATAGTACATTAAAACCTTCATGGTACAACACCCCCACTTCATCCACTATGCTGTGTGCAAAACACATGTTTCTGCTTACTAACTCCCTTTGTCATCATATCAGAAGGCATAAGGGCAGTCTCACAGTATTCAACACAAATTACCCTTTGCTCTGTTAACTCCCTAACGAAATGATATCTTATATTAATATATTTGGAGCGTTTTCCAATATACTATATAATAGCAGGAGTAAAAAACTTAGCTTACTGGCACTTTGACTATCACTAAAAATAGTAACAGCAGTATTATTCAGTTTAGAATATAAACTATTTACTGATATCACTTCTTTAGCGACCTCACAAATTGCGATATACTCAGCTTCAGCAGTACTTAACGCAACACAACGCTGTTTTAAAGACTGCCAAGACACCGCAGCACCACTGAAAACTAAGGTATAACCAGAGAAAGATTTCCCATCAGGCCCGTTTGCCCAATCTGCATCTGCATATGCAACCAAAGGCTTATTACATTTTTTGTAACACAGCGGTAGTTCCGCTGTCCTCTTTAGATACCTAAGCACTTTCGTTTCAGTGCCGCCATGTGAGTACAATCATTGCAGTTATTAAATTGACTTAGCATCGTAACTGTATACAATATATCAGGTCTTGTACAACATGCCAGGTACATTAGTGAACTGATAACTTCCTGATACCGCGTGTTGTTATTCTTTTCACCAGATTTCAGGCGAAGATTCATTTCAACTGGTGTAGGTACTAACGTCTCGAAATTTGCAAATCTTCTGTCACAGGACACTCTAAGTCGACAGAAGCTGAACTTTGCAAATCCTCTGTCATAGGATACTCTACGTCGACAGAGTCGTAAAAATTCTCTCCTGAATCCGATCTCGTCAGTGAACAAGCCCTCGCTGTACTAGATGCACTTCCAGATTCTTCTTCATTCACATTTGAACTAGCCACCGGAACCCCCACAGCAACAGGACCAGCAATCCTTGGAACATCTGGTAGAGTAGTGGAACGACTCCAGGAAAAGTGGCTTCTTGTTTGTTTTTAGTAGGCACGGAAACATTTTCCATAAATGTAGCTTCTCTTCCTATGATAATCCTCGTGGGATCATCCTCCAAATTGAAAAATCGGTACGCCTTCGAATTGGTCGAATACCCAGTCATTATCATTTGAACCGTCTTTGGATCAAACATCTTACGACTATGATCCTTTACCAGAACTTGAGCTCTACATCCGAATGTTTTCAGATTCGATAGATCGACTCTCTCTCCTGTAAAAACCTCCTCTGGAACTTTATTCTTGAGGGCCATTGTTGGAGATCGGTTCTTCTGGTACAGCGCACAACCAACAGCTTCTCCCCAAAATCTCTTGTCCAAACCAGCCTCATGTACCATACATCTAGCCTTTTCAGTAATTGTGCGTATTGTTCGTTCCGCCACTCCATTCTGTTGAGGAGTGTAAGGTACTGATCTCTGGTGTTGGATCCCATAAATAGCCAAATGTATTTCGGCTGAAGTCATCCACAAAAATCAGGTAGTACCTATTACCGGCCCAGGATTCCATCTCCATAGGGCCCGCTAAATCTGAATGCACGAGTTCAAGAAAGTCTTTTGCTCTCTTGCTTTTACCTTTTGGAAACATTTTGACGCACTCCTTCCCTTTACAGCACCCTTAAAATTGTTCCGAGCTCACCTCTCTAAAAGTCAGTCCATCTGCCAAACTTCTCAGCTTCACCATCAGAGCTCCACTCAGGTGACCTAGTCTTCTGTGCCACAAAGCAAAATAGGCGCGCGAAGAATCTTCTGGAGGACACGTCAGAACCATCGCTACTTCTTTATTTAAAACATATAACCCTTGTTTCAGTGGTGCTGTCAATACTAGCCAGTATTTTCCCATTACTTTTATTTTGTAATCCTTATTAGCTTACAAGAAGCCTCATCGAAAACAACAGTGCAACCCTAAGTACACATTTTACTTACCGACAGCAGTTTGTCGTCAAACCTGGAAGCATAAGTACACCCTTGAACCTCACAGAGCGCCTCATGACATACACATCCCCTTGTTCACTAGACACAATTTTATCATTGTTCGCTGTCGTCACTAGCTTAGATCTAATGTACCGTCTATCTTCAAGAATGTGCACGTCAAACGTCATGTGTGATGTAGCTCTAGAATCTACGACCCAATGGCCCTCACCAACCATCATAGATAGAGCGGCCATTAGACCCGAGGTCTCCTTACTATCTTTCTTCTTATTTAAAGATGTGTCTTTGCCAACGGCGTGCATAGAGTTTTTCGACAGGGTAGGCAGAAAAAATAATCTTACCAAAAATACTGCATGCTGGTTTTGGTTCGTCGTCTTGTCGATTAAATAGTTTTAGAACTTTTTCAATCTTATTTACAAAATAGACGACAAATAACCGAAATCAACAGGATAAATCGACTATCCCTATTAACATTCTCGTATGTGCATTTTTGACATTTCTTTTTATTTCATTAATCACTCTTAAAAAGTCCCTTCTTTTAGTAGCTGCCACAAAAAAAATGTTTTACCAGTAATTTTTAAAATAGCCACGTTAACATTGTCGGATATTGTCACAACCGCCAGTTAACAATGACGGATGTCTACTCGCGACAATGTTTGCGGGGCACAAGGGGCGACGGCGCGTGCGGTTGTGCCAGTACGGACCATGTTACACGGGCGAGCGCACGTTTAGTGACATTGCGTTGCTAAAGATATTTTTTTATTTTACCTTTGTTCTTAATAATAAGAATAATGTGTACAAGGTCCGCCCGCTTAATAAAACTAGCCACTAAAGAATCTGAACAACATTATGTGGATAAAAACATGAGTGTTGATTTAAATATTTTGACTAATGCAGATGCAGATGAAGAAACAGGTACGTAAGAATTAATTATTATTTTATTACTAACATAGCTTTTCGAATATGATACTAATTAATAAAAAAATAAACTAATAATACTTACTTTTATTATTAAAGTAAGTATGTAATTAGTTCGGTTAAAATTGTAGGAAGTGACATAACCGACATTGTTAACTGTCTTTTATGAAATAAAATATGTCGGTAGTATCACATCCTACATTGTTAATCGTTTTTTGTGAGGTAAAGTATGTCGGTAGTACCAGATCCGACTTTTTTGGTCGTTTTAATTTACGTTCTATTTGTCGGATGTGTTACTTCCAACTTTGTTAACGGTATTTATTTTAAAACGTTTTGTTGAATGTGGTACATATTGCTTTATTCACCGATTATTTATAATGTTTTGTATGTTGGTTGTGGGTATTTTAATTTTGGTTTTATAAATTGTCGTTATAGAAATGCATTTTGTCGCTTTTGTGTCATTTAAACTGGTTTGGTTCACTGATAAATATAATTTTTGCAATACAAGGTACACAAAAATATACCTACTTCTTTATTTATTGCTAAATAAGTACCTAACTTTTTTTTCAGTTAATAGAGAATCTCCATTACCAAGTAGTTTCCAAAATGAGTTCATTACGTTGAATGAAATGCTTAAGGACAGTTTCACTGAAGATGCAACTCCGGAAAGAGAAAATAATGAACCCACTGTTTCGACATCTGGTTATTTTGAAATTCCTACTGAAAGTAATGTTGCCGTTGACCACGAAAAAATATCAAAAACACCAATACCGTCCCCATCTTCTGATGAAAATAGCAATGACGCATTCACTGTCACGTATTCTGAAAGTGAGTTCACAGTTTCAGAAAACGTGGCACCACCGCCACCAATCTTGACCAACGACGACTTATATGGAAACTTACCCACACCTTCTGTGACTTCCTTTTCTAGTGTTTATACTCCCACTTCTACTAAACAAAGTCGCCAGTCTACTTTTAAAACTGATAAAGGCAAAAAAAGACACATACATAAAGAAAATTGGGTGGTAAACAAGCGAAAATCTTTAAAAAATCAGGGAAAGAGTTTTACAAATCACAGAGGAAAACAAGTACAAGAAAAGCAGTTAAAAGAACCATGTAATGAAAAGTGTCGAATGAAATGTTCAACAAAATTCAGTGAGAGTCAGAGAAAGAAAATTTTCAAAAAATTTTGGGATCTCGGAAACCGACAAAAGCAATGGCAATTCGTTATTAAGTATACGAAAAAAGTACCACCGTAAAAATACTTTTCACTATTTTCTTCCTACCGAGGATAAACAAACAACTAAGGTATGTAAGACTATGTTCTTGAATACAATTTCTTCGGGAGAGCGAATCGTGACTACGTCGTGGAAGAAAGATGGAGAAATTACGGTATCGCAGGATAAACGAGGAAAATATATACATAGAAATAGTGTAATAGATGAAGAAATGATCAGAAGCTTATGTGATCACGTCAAATCATTTTCTTTGGTGGAATCCCATTATACCAGAAAGGATTCAAAGAAATTATAGGTACTTGGAGGAAGTGAAAAGTGCATCTCGTATGTATCACTTGTATTGTGAATGGTTCGACAGTGACAAATATCGCAACAAAGCATTAACAAAACGGCAATACCGTGATATCCTTAACACAAATTTCAACATAGGCTTTCATAAGCCTAAGAAAGATCTGTGTGATATTTGTCATGTCTATTATAATAAAGAAATTCCGACGGAAGAAGAAAAATCAGCATTTTCAAAACATCAATCTGCCAAAAAAATGGCGCGTCACCTAAAACAGCAAGACAAAAATGAAGCGATATCAAATGAAGGGGTTGTTGCAGCAACTTTCGACTTTGATGACTCGCTTAAGAGAGGTGACGGTACATGCACAGCACTATGATAGGATTGAATATAAGTATAATTTTGAAGATGAACTGAAAACTGTAATAGTGTTGAGATCTGGTAACCGAAACACTGAAAGACTGTCTTGTGAATTTCACATCAAGCAGGCTTATAATAGTTTCGGGAGGTTCCTGTGTCGGATAAGGCGGGAGGAAACGTCCGGGTGTCACTACTGTGTGGATCGCCCGGAGGACACGGTGGAGCATACGGTGGAGATCTGCCCGGCTTGGGCAGAGCACCGCCGTGTCCTCGTGGAGGCGATCGGCGGCAGAGACCTCTCGCGTCCGGCCCTGGTTCAGGCCATGGTACGGAGCGAGAGGGCATGGGCAGCCGTCACCTCCTTCTGCGAAGCAGTAATGCTCGCGAAGGAGGAGGCGGGACGGTTGAGGGAAAGGCACGTTTCGCGCCCTCTCGCCCCTAGCCGCCGCAGGAGACGCCCAGGGCGTCGGGAATCCCAGGCGGATTTCCGGCCACCGTAGGCGCGGGCTTGCGGACGGTGAGCAATGGGTAGCTCACCGTCCGGTAAGGACCAGGCCCGGGTCGACGGCGCGTCGTATTCCACGCGCGCCTCAAAGAGATGTCGTCAGCACAAAGTAGGGGTCCACTAGGGCCGATGCCTGCCGGGGTCGCGGGAAGGTACTTATGGGTCACCGAGGCCCCCGCAACACAGGCAACAGGAAGGAATACGGGTGGGTTTTAGTCAGTAAGAGTCTGACACACCCTCCCGCTCCACCCAGAGCGGGAGAAGTTATTTGATGATTTTCCACCCTCAAAAAAAAAAAAAAAAAAAGCAGGCTTATAATGGGGATCTTTCTATCAGTCGTGATAAATATAAAGATTTAATTAACATGTGTCAAAGTGGAGTAATTCCGGAGAAATCACAACTTTTACCAAAACTTAAAACTTGATCAAAATGCCCACGAGACACATGAAGACACTGATGAGGAAGATTAATTAAAAATGTAACTCTTAAGATTGACTATTTTGTTCCTATGTTATAATAATAAAACCTAAACTGTGATGATAATGTGCCATTGTTAAAATGATGATAATTGATACTTATTAAGACTGATTATTTAATTTAAATAAGTGTTTTTAAAATAGAGTAATTTTATAAACTTTTTACTGGATTTAAGATTGTTATGTAAGTAACGCCGATTTTATTCTTTATGCTCATAGTCACTTCATTATAATAAGGTGTTATTATAAGTAAGACTATGTAGTTCAAGCCGTTTCTATATTATTTTCCAGGAGACTGAATTTTATAAGTTTTTTGTTTTGGCTGTGTAAGTCACACGGTTTTTATTTTTATCCCTTTGATGGTTTTTATTAATTACTTATAAAAGCCTTTCGTTTCGTTTAAGGCTGTGTATTGTGAAGTCAGGTTGTTTTATTTTTTATTAAACTTTGGAGTTTTTTACTCATATTCATTTGATAAGCATTTCGTTGTTTAAAATGTCGTATAAAAGTGAAGCAGTTTTATTTTGTATGCTCCTTTAGTTTTGTTTTGATTGGTGTTGATTTTTGCAATAAATGTCTAGTTACTAAGATATTTAAAAAAATGTTTTATTTATAATTTTGATTTAGATACGACAGACTTTGGTCTAGGATTTACTATTAACAGTGTCGTATGTGCCACTTCCAACAAATAATCAATAACTTTATACACGTAACTATGTCGTATGTGGCACTTCCAACAAATAGTCAATTTGTTTGTACACGTAACATTGTCGTATATGGCAGATCCGACAAAATACACTAGATTTGATATGGTTAAAAAGTCTTTTCTGACTTTTAACATGCTTAGAAAAACAATAATAGTACTTTATTACCACGTAAGTAAACTTTTAAACATGTATTATAATTCTGTTAGTTTCTGTTAACATAATTCGTATAATGAAAAAAATATCAACAATTCAAACTTTGCCGCGCTCTCTTGTAAAGTAGCCGATTTTCACATCCGACAATGTTAATAGGGACCAACGAAATGTAATTAATAAACATGACGAGATAGATCAGAAGTGCGATAAGTTAAATATGGGGTACCACAGGGTAGTGTGCTGGGTCCTTTGATAATTATAGTATATATTAATGACTTACCGGAGTGGATTGAACAACCTTTGACTCTATTTGCAGATGACAGTACCGTGACACATACAAAGTGAGATTAATAATTCGTTAAAATTGATTATAAAATGGTTAGAGGAAAATAACTTAAGAATAAAATTAAATAAAACAAAAATAATCCAATTTAACCAACGCATGACTCATATGGACAAACTCAAGGTGCAATATAACGCTAATAAAATTAACGAGGTAGTTAGTACTAAATTTCTTGGGCTAGAAATAGATAAAAAACTTAGCTGGAAACAACTCATTGAGTTACTTTGTAAGAAACTAAATTCATCTGCATACGCATTATATACCTTATCGGCTATTGTTAATCTGCATACATGCCTTACTGCGTACTATGGTATAGTTGAATGCCATCTGCGATACGGAGTTATCTTTTGGGGCAACTCAACAGAAAAAGAAACTGCATTTAAGGCCCAAAAAAGATGCATACGGTCTATTTTTAATTTGCAAAGTACTGATAGCTGCGTGCCATATTTTAAACAATATAAATTATTAACCCTACCTATGTTTGTACATTTTAGAAATGGCAGTGTTCGTAAAATTAAACCCGGATCGCTTCGCACGAATGGCTGACGTATTTCCACGGAATAGGCGTGACAATAGGTGTCTGTGTATTCCTAGTGCTTGAACAACTCTGATGCGCAAGAGTTGCATGGCACCGGTGATATAACAAAATACCAAGTTGTTGGAAGGACTATAATTTGACATTATTAAAAAAAAGGCTTAGAATTTTTTTAGTAGACAAAGTTAATTATAGGGTTGAAGATTTTTTATTAGAGGAAGAAGTTGTTTGACTATTTTATATATTGTATTTAAATAACTATTAGAAATTGTGACATTAATTTTATTATTGACTGATTATTTTTATTAATGAATGAATGAATTAGAATATTATTACCTATGTATTATAAGGAAATATTTATTTTAATTGTACCTATACCTACCTCTATACCTACTTTTGCATGCCTTGTAATTGTCAAAATATGGCTGTTTCTGTATTTATATTATGTAACACCTTGACTTGTACCCGTATTTGCAAAATAAAATATCTTTATCGTTGTCTTTATCTTTATCTTTATAATGATGTAGGTACGAGTAATTGCCACCTCAAATCCTTTATAGATTGACTGATTTTATAGACATAATTTGCAATTTACGGATATTCGGCGTGGCCTTTCAGCCAGTTTTTGCAAATCTTCTTCTTTTCGTGTCGATTGACTCAAATGAAAATAAAATTAAATAATACCAGTGAAAATATGGTGGTGTTTATTGGATAATTGGATCTACCTACAAACTTATTTTAAGATTTTATTTTATTTATATATTAAATCTACACGTCTATCTTTCTGCAATATGGAATCAAAAAGTTGGGAAGGCGTTTCATATCCGTAAGCAGGTTTTTTCTATTGAAATCATGGAAAGATCTGTAAGTCGTCGCTGTCCTTGGGTATTTTTGAAATATGTATGTGTGTGTATACGTTTTAGTGACGAGAATGACCTTTCGGTTGAAGTGTAACAATTAATTATTAATTCCCCCAATCTCGGAAAGACTATTTTTGCTCTTCGATATCTGAGTGCAAAAGCCGTTTTTATCTGCTAGAGGATAAAGTAAATTGAATTTAGAACATCGTGTGCATTAAGTTTGTGAATTCAAAACATCAGTAAACCTATTTACAATCTCCATGGTGCCGAATTTATCATACAACCTTTTAATTTGTTAATAACTCGGACTCGGAACCTTCTTGGTGTACTTTTTTTAATCTGCTTTGCGCGCGCCATTTTCTTTTCACGTCATATTGTTAAAACCTTAGGTTAAAAACAAGAAACTTGAAAACAAGTGAAAAACCTAAAATGAGTGGTTCTAGCGTCGAGGAAGTTTATTTGACGCCAACAGGATTGACTGAAACTGCTAACAATGCGCAAATGAGCTTTCTCCCTCAAAAATCAACCAAAACTTTCTCAGAAAACGTTTTGCTGGCATATTTTATTGAATTATCCGAGACCAAGAAATCAAGCACTTTATGGAGTACGTATTCAATGCTAAGAGAAACAATAAAGATGAAAAAAGACATACATATTGACACCTATCCTAAATTAGTGGTATTTTTAAAAAGAGCCACATCTGGTCACCAGAAAAATCGAAGGTTTTCACAGCATCTGAATTTGAAAAGTTTCTTACCGAAGCACCTGATTCCGTATACCGGATGACATTTTTTACCGTCTCGAGAATATTAAGGTGTGTTGTGTAAGAGGAACAGAAGCCATACCTGAGAATATTAATTTGCTTAGTACCATTGAGATTGACAAGGTTCGGAATTTCCAAAAAAAATCATGAAAACTATCCATCCTGCGGCCCGTGCGTAAAAACTAATAATAGCCAAAATAGGAGATAGTAAACGGCGCGGCGCGCGGCTTAGGCAGCTATCGCGCATGAATGAAAGTAAACGTGCGAGCGAAACGCACACAGTGTTTCCAAACAGGTTTATATAAATTTTTCAAAACAGACCAACTCACCACGGATAAATAATCTTTGTCTCTGAAAGGTACCTACCTAAAAACCGCTACCGCTACCTGAAATGTTTACAGCGGTCTTTAGGTTTACCTTTCAGAGACAATGATTATTTATCCATGGTGAGTTGGCCTGATTTGTTTTGCAAAATTTAAACAAACCTGTTTAGGTAGTATTCTTACACAATCACTGACTAAATGGAATGATTAGTAATATATTAATCTGTATTTCGAAGGTTTTAAGTTAACCACTCTTTCTTACAATAGGTATTCGTTAGATTATCATTAGCTACTAACTTATTACTTCATAGAAATTGACATAAAGTGAGGTTATGAAATATTAGGCGAAGTCGATTTTAACTAATAGTTAACTAATATTTAACCTAGGTGTACGTTAAATGTAATACTTGCTGCGCCCTAACAGGGTCATGTACTCATATGTTTTAGCATAGCCTGTAACTAAGTGTACATTATGCAAATTAATAAATAAATTAATAAAAATAAATTAATTTCGACAAATAGTTAAATTCTTATAGAATCTGCAGTACGATGGCACTTAAAGTTTTCGCGGTGCGGTCGGAACTTACGTCAATATATTTTATTAATCGATCAAACACTGCTGACTCATGAAAATATTTTAAAACCAGTACCAGTTGCTCTTGACTGCTTACGTCTGGTGTTTCATCGACCACCACAGCAAAATGTGTGGAAGCGATTTGTTGTTTTATTGTTTGAATCAATACAGACGCTACACTGGAGATTAGGTCATTTTGAATCCGATTTGATAGACCCGTAAATGAGCTAGTGGAATTTTGTAAGTGGTTTTCCAAAACTCCGTCGTATTTGAAAAGCAAGTCGTCCGTCTCTAAAAAAAAATCCTTATTCCCTGACGAAGCAGTTTCATTATTTCCACGAAAAGCGAGCTCTTGTTTCCCCAAAAAGCAAACAATGTCAATAAGTCGCAAAATATTTCGGTTCC
The DNA here is from genome assembly GCA_905333075.3 of Atethmia centrago. NCBI lineage: Eukaryota > Metazoa > Arthropoda > Insecta > Lepidoptera > Noctuidae > Atethmia > Atethmia centrago. Next base: position 31,324,738 of record HG995377.1, on the reverse strand, counting down.
GATCGACTTTCGCGTTATGTCTATCAAAGTCGCTTTGTATCTGAGAATTTAAACGCTTTTCAATACGATTTTTTCCAAAGGTGTGATATTTAGGTGTTTTTCAGATTGATCGTGCTTTTTTGCTGCCGTAGGAAAATTATGAATGAATGACGGTTTTATTGTTTGAAAATAGTAGACAAGGGAAGCAGGACAACCGATTACTGTGTATGCAACCTGTGAGCCAATAATATGAATGATATTGTTTTGTATTGAATTTTCGATTGACTTTACCTTTACTTTGTATTAATTGCAAATCCGACCTTTCACGATCACTAGTTTTTGTCACCGAAAGATTGTTTTGAAAACCCATGATTTCGATCATCGGATCATAGCCATCGGATCGATTGAGGCATTCAAAGCATACAGACGTGCTCATCGATGCATTTAAAAAAAAAAAATATAAATTAACGTTTGCATAATCAGTGACCTAGTTTTAGCGTTTTAGCGTGCTATACAGAGAAACCTATTAAGTGACAAGCTAAAATAATGAACTGACTGGACTATTTGGTAATATACTGTATGGAAGGCAGCCCCTTTAATCGGAGTGCGATGATACGACGCAGCCCTCCACCGACACCGATCCCGGTACCGACCCCGGCTTCGCCACCGCCCCAACAACCAAGACAGAACCAAGATGATGCAGTTGAAGTAGTGTCCACTCCAGAGATCCAGAACTGGATGGGATCTATTGAACAGTGCCTGAATGAGGTATGTGCTTCTGATGGAAAGCTAAACGCTGAGCAGAAGCCAAAAATAAGCAATCTTTGCCGAAAAGTAGGACATGGAGTTTCGCAAATGGCTGTTCAATACTAGTCGCTTAAGCAAAGGGCCATACAAACCCATACCTCCCTTAAAACTATGACCGAAGCTCGAGACCTGTCGGTCTGTCTTACGGAGATGAACCGGACGATTCAGGAATCATGTACGAAGCAGGGTGCAGCTACTACATCTTTTGCAGATATGGTGAAGAAGGGTTCCAACAACTTTGTTCGTCCTAATACTTTTAGTTCCGTGGCGATTTATCCCTGTGATAACTCAAAGACCAGTGAAGAAACAAAGAACATGGTCCAAAAAATCATATGCCCTGGAGAAATGAAGCTGAAAGTACGAGGCGTACGTAAAATAGGAAAAGGAGGACTCATAATTAGCACTGAGACCTAAGATGACCTAGATAAGCTCAAACAAACAGTCCAACTCGCTTCGTCAGGGCTTACCGTCGACGAACCTCAAAAGCGCCAACCTCGCATTATAATTATAGGAGTTCCGACATCAATGCCTGAGAATGAGGTTTATAAATGTATTTATGAACAAAATTTGGCCGACAAATTGGCCGATTGCCGACTATGTCCCATGATACATTTTTGACCTCAATAAAACTAAGCCACAAATCTGGCAGGAAAGATGCTGAGAATTGCAACTATATTATAGAAGTTCCAGCCGTCATTCGTAAAGCCCTCATCACACAGGACAGATTATTTATTAATTGGACATCCTGGCCGGTACGAGACTTCACACTGGTAACAAGATGTTACAAATGTCAGCAGTACGGTCATGAAGCCAAGACATGCAAAATAACTGCCCCCACATGTGGATATTGCGGTGAAGAAGGGCACACAATCCAAGACTGCGCAAAGAAAGCGAATCCGCCAAAATGTGCTACATGTTTGCGCTTTAAAAAACAAGCCAACCACAAGACGGGAGACACAGATTGCCCGGCTAAAAAAGCTGCCGAATACAGGTACATTAATTCGATAGATTATGAAGGCGCCTAAGAGCGCCACATACTTGTTTATATTTTAGACTTCAACTTATTATTGTTATTTGTTTTTGAGTTTAGTATGGATGATAACTTAATTACCGATATAGATAACAAATTTTTAACAAAGACATGTGACGTTGAGGACTGCAGAAAATATCTTTCCGACTATCAAAATTCACTAACCGTACTGACCCAAAACATTCGTAGTATTTCTAAGAACATAGATAGCTTTAACATTTTTCTTCATAGACTAAACTTTGATTGTGATATAATGGTACTTACTGAGTGTTGGCTATCGAATCGCCACGATAACCTCCCATTAATACCGGGGTACAACTTATTGCATACCACAGTAAACCACAATCAAAATGATGGTGTGGTAGTCTTTGCTAAGGAATCATTAAAGGTCACAGTCGAAGAACATAGTCTGCGTAACTGTATGAGCAATTGTTTAGCCATAAAAATTGGTACAACCACAGCTATAATAGCTATGTATAGATCCCCTTCCGCTAGAAACTTAGATCCTTTTAACAAACCCTTAAATCAGATTTTTCAAGCACTAAGCCCTTTTAAGAATGTTATACTAACAGGTGATATAAATATAAATATTGGCTCCGAAAACTGTGATGCAGGGACCCAAGATTACCTTAATATCTGCTTATAACATGGTTTTCTCCCCGCCCACACATTGCCAACTCATCAGAGCGGTTCCTGCCTCGATCATATGATGATCAAAACCAGCCTATCATATATTACGCTTGTTACTAACTCAACAATTACTGACTATCACGCAGTCCTACTAACTGTAAATTTAACGCTGCCTAAGCTAAATCGCCCTCATACTATTAGCAAATTAAACACTTAATTAGCAAACAAACAAACTCGAATATTATTTATGCAACCTTGATTTTAGCCCAGTTTACAATACTGCTGACGCTAATTTGGCTTCATCGTATTTAATAAAACATGTGCAACAAGCAATATTACGTAACACTACAGTTTCTACAGTAAACAAGAAACTTTATAATATTAAACCATGGATTACTTCTGGGCTAATTCGGTGTATAAGACACAGGGATAAAACTTCATCAGAAAACTAAGAGATACCCTGATAATGTCATAATACTAACCACCTATAAAAGATACAGGAATTTCTGCAACAATCTCCTAAAGACTATTAAAAATAATTACGATAAAGACGAATTAAATAGAGCAGGTAAAAATAGCAAACAACTTTGGAAACATATTAATAATGTCACCAATATGTCTAAACAGCGTGAGCCAAATTCGAGTTTACTGCTTGCTAATCCTTCACCAATCTTATCAGCTAACAATGTAAATTACTTTTTTGTAAATGTTGGAAAAACTCTTGCCGAACAGATACCGAAATATTGCGACCAACTATCTTTTCAAAACTCAAACAATAGTTGTTACCCGAAATCTTTTGCTATGTTGGACACTGATGAAGATGAAATAAGGATGACTGTGCAGTTGGATGGGATAGTATAAGCAATAAGATCCTTAAACTCTTTAACCATATTCTGGTACCTCCCATACCGCATATTTTTAGAATCCGTCTTTCCGAAGGAAAGGAATTTTAGTTGTTTAAAAAAGTCAGTTGTAAACCCTATCTTTAAATCTGGACGTAAAGACACAGTTAATAATTACAGACCAATATCCTTACTCCCTTCCATTTCAAAAATACTAGAGAAAATCATAAACAGTAGGCTAGTTAATTACATAGAAAAAACAACATCTTATACCCCGCGCAATTTGGTTTTAGAGCCAAACGATCGACAGCATAGCCTGACTGATTATATTTCAGAAGAACTCGGCAAAGGAAACCAGGCTCTGGGAGTCTTTCTCGATTTAGCCAAGGCCTTCGACACGGTGTCTGTTTCTGTTCTTCTGAACAAATTCGAGACCATAGGAATAAGGGCACCGCCGCTGAAACTTTTTACTGACTATTTAAATGACCGGTACCAATGTGTTAGAATAGATAATATTACAAGTGATGAACAGAAAAATACTAGTTTTGGTGTTCCTCAGGGAAGTATTCTAGGCCCCACCCTTTTCCTGATTTATATTAATGATTTGTGTAATTTAAATATTAAAGACGGCAAAATTATATCATATGCCGACGACACGGCGTTAATATTTACCGCTCCAGTAGCGAACTGTTTGAAATCGCTCAACTAGGTTTTAATACTGTGACTAATTGGCTTCAAAGCAATTTACTAACATTAAATGCCGACAAGACAAAATATATTACCTTCTCCATGCGCAAGCCTCAACTTAACATTACTAACCCTCATCTATATGCCCATCAATGTGGAAACCGTACAGGCAACATGTGTATTTGTCCTTTTATCCTCAAAACGAACAACATAAAATACCTGGGGGTAATAATGGACGACACACTTTCTTTTAAAAAACATTTTGAAAGCCTGGTTAAAAGAGTGCGTAAACTTATATATGTTTTTAAGAAATTGCAAACAATAGCAGATTCAAAATTGATCACACAAGTTTATTTGGCCCTATGTCAATCTATAATTCAATACTGTATTGTATCACGTCTTGGGGTGGCGCACCAAAAACTAATTTGCTTCCTCTTGAAAGAGCTCAGAGAGCTATTTTGAAGGTAGCAAACTTCCATCCCTTCTTCTTTCCCACAGATCTGCTATATAAATCGTGCAACGTACTGACAGTTCGCGCTCATCTTACGAGACTTCTTGTCAAACCGCACCTTCCGCTATCGCATCGATAGAGCGCTATCCTCCCCTCACCCTATCCGTGCAGGCGTCCCTCAGGGCTCTGTACTATCCCCTCTCATTTTTACTCTCTTCACCAGCGACATCCCGAAAAGTAGAAAGGCGCAGTTGGCTCTGTTCGCAGACGACACGGCCATCTACTACACCGGGTTAGTCCACGACCACATATCTCGCACTCTCCAGACCGAGGTCAACAAGCTTGGCGCTTGGTTTAGAAAGTGGAGAATCGAGGTCAATCCCGACAAAAGTCAGGCTGTTCTCTTCACCAAACAGCGTAGAAACCTCATCGCCCCCCGACCGCTCACCATGTTCGGCAAGCCTATCAGTGCACAAATCACACCGACCTACGTTCCGACCTCGCCGCCGAGGTCCCTCGCGTAAACCCCGACGTAATTGTCCCCCCCGACCCTTGCTCGACGAAGTGCCAGCCCGCGCCGCAGCTGAGCCTGTAGCTTTAAATTCCCCGATTAATAATAATAATATTAACCAGATCCAGCCTGTCCCATCTTGCTGTCCTCCCCCCAGCGATGCCCTAAGCCGAGGTCCGTACCCCACAGGGGGTGCCCTTAGCGTGCAGTCGCTTAGTACTATAAGAAATTCGCCCCTGGCTGGAGGCTTTGAGTTCGCTTAAGGCAGCCACAGGAAAGTCCGGTTAAGTAGTCACGACCTCTCAAGGTCAACTACGAGATGCCATACACAAATAAAAAAGGTATTTATTGCAAATGTGCCCCTCTTATAAATAAACGATTTATTATTATTATTATTTTTTATTTTCTCTATACAAACACCCTGAACAACTTTCACAGTGAATATTATTAATGTTTCACACTATTATCAACGTTAAAATCTTTAATAACTGATAGCAAAGGTCACAACCCAACCAAATCAAAACAAACAAAATAATGGCGGCTCGACTCAGTATAAAAAATACGACAAAAAAATGGTACTCTATGTAGCGAAAATTTAATTTATTTTTATTTATTTATTTGTTTTAAAACACATACGACTATCATTACAGGCCTAATGCAATAGCGTAGTTATAGTTATACTTATGATACTAGACTATTAGAATACTTGTTATACTTATTAGATACTTATAAAGATTAGATTAACTATATTGTATTCTTATGAACACCAAGATTAACTTCACAAACTACGGCCCGTGTGAATTCACTCAGAGTACAATTGAAGCAAAATGCTACTTTTTAAAATAGTTGCATAGCTAACTTCGGTAAGTGTCGTAATTTGTCGTGTTGTAAAAAAGCCAGCGTCTACTCTGTGCGGTTGTGTGCGTTATTTGTGACATTGTGTGTCTCCTATCTATAGGAACGCATACCCATCTGTATGACCACGAGAGCAAACATATACACATTTAGCCGCGAATAGTTTGTGTCTTTCCCGTGGCACTCAGCGGCGCAGCGCAATGCGAAATTACGTCAAATTGTACGAATGAGCTGGCTACTCTGTATCACTCGAAAGGTGGCGTTGAATTATGAATTAAGATTTTTTGGTACTCGTAGATAAAATAATATTAGATATCAGAACAAGATTATAAATATTTATTCGAGTTAGGTAGGGTAGGCAGTGTCTTTCTGTCTTTATGAAATGCACGCCACTGGTCTTTGCTGTCTTCAGACTTGTCTCCCGTCTTACGACGTTAGCACTGCCATATAAAATGCCTTTTCTGTTTACATAAATGGCATATAACACCCTTCTTTGACGTGTCATCTTCAGTTGTGTTCGTTGTGCTGTTTTTCCTCAAGCTTTCGGTAAAAATCTAGTATCGTTTGGCAGGAGAAGGGGGGTGGGAGTGGGGGAGGAGGTTGGGGGGTGGTGCACCTTGCCCCCTGGCACCACTCCCATGAAAAGGTAACGCACTGTTCTTTAACCTAACCTCAAAACACTTAAAGTCGATTAAAAGGCTTTGTATGAGGCCCGCTTCGCGGGCCTCTAGGGTTTAAAAAAAATAACCTCGAAGGGGATAGCGGGGTCTGAGTTCGCTCGCTCCGCTCGCTCACTAGACCCCGCCATCCCCTTCGAACCTAACCTGTCCGAGTCGGGGTGCCCCAAGTCCCGAGCTCGCTTCGCTCGCTCTTGCATCCTAAGTTCTCCTAGTAACAGTAGTAACATTGCCTTTTGTACACATATACGATCAGTGGAAGTACAAACACAGAGAAAAAATTCACGCAACTCGAGGAGAAAAGGAACGATTGAAAACAAATGACAGTGACACATGACGCAAATGGCATACCTGTTTTATTGTTTACGTTCCGTGTTATCGAATTTGCCCGACATTCTATACCATGGACTGACTACAAATACTGATACTGGATACTGGATACTGACTACAGATACTGGGGAAGATTTGGTTGTCAATCGCCCATTTTAAACGTTTCGTTTTCGCTTCTTATCGGATTTGAGGTTAGAAACATTTTTTATAAATTTCTCGAAAAATATGCATTACCTTTTAATAAGAGTGGTAACGTTATAATCGGGGACCCAAACCCTACCAACTTTAGCCCCTTTTACCCCCCAACTCCTGCCAAACGATACTAGATCCAACCCCCAGAGGATTGTATACGTCAGTTAAACCGGCTAGCATAATAACTTCAACAAATTCACCATCTAGATCTGCCTTTATGCTAAGTAATGACTGACTGGTTGACTGGATGTCATTGAGATATTCCTCCGTTGATGAAAACATTGTCAATTTGACGTTGAATAACTACCGCAACAGAAATAGCCGTGTCGCTAACCCACCATCAGCATATGATTTTTGCAACCCTTGCCACGTATCTCTCGCTGTCTTGAGATGCATGATCATGGGATAAATATTTTCCTTGCACATAGGCAGATTTTACTCCAAACTTTGGCATCCTTCCTATTAGCCTCCACCGAGTCTGCCACGCACTTCTCGTTCACACACTACCACAGATCGATGTCGGTCAGGAACATTTCCATAGCAGATGTCCACGTACCATAATTAGTTTGGCCTACCAATCTCTCAATACTAGACAGCTTGTTCTATATTTGAAATTGACATCAGATACTTATCCGCTCAGATATCACACCAGATCACATCTGGGTCCATAACCTGTTGGCTGAGCTTGGTTTCAATGAAAATAAGATATCATTGTAACGCGGTTTACTAAAGTTATTTACATTTTATTGAAATAAACTAAAACAGCATTTATTTCAAATAAACCAAATAATAAAAATTTACTTCATCTGAAAACACAGGATGACATGAAGAACATAACAGCTGTTAGCTTCCCTAGGAGTATCTAATAGTATTCTGTTGTTGCTAGGCAACAACAAAAAGAGTTTTTCTTATAGCATAGTACATTAAAACCTTCATGGTACAACTATATCGGGTTTCAATCTTTCTTCCACAGTTTTCGTCTTTCACATCTTTGACATGGGTCCCCGTATGTTTGCAGTCAATAGCTGCGCAACGGGGCTTATTAAATAATTATGCGTAAAAGAAGTCACTTGTTTACAAAAAAAATATGGAATATAGTGACTGGACAGCTAGCTGTCAAATTCTTAGACGATGGATAGTAGTGACATCTTAAAAGAGCAAGTGGCAGTTTTTATCCTCCTTGCATCACTCTGCCCGCCATCACCATCGCCCCAAGTGATTTACTTATGCCACTGCCACTACCTACCTCATACACCTACCCGGACCTACCCGATTAATGTTGTCATACTGGCGCATGGCGGCGAAATTAATTTGTATGACATTTAAGCACTTGTACCATAAATCCAGTGCAAAGACCAAAGGCCCATTGTACAGGCCACAGTTTTATTTATTTTTCTACGTGTATTTTACATAGGTACAGCTGTATTATCGATTTTGAAAGAGTTTTGGTGCTTTATTTTTATAAATCGCTATGGCAAACGACAGTGATTCTGACAATAGTTCAGCAGCAGATTACACACCAGGCTGCAACCACAATTTAGCGCTACACGACCGATGTACTATGACAGATATGAAACGCATTAAGAATGTGTTTGACGCGGCATACAATAACAAACTGACGGCAACTGAGTTCAGAAAAATTCTCAGAACGATGTTTAAAATAGAGTATGATGATGATGCATTCAAAATATTATTTTTAAAGGTTTCTAGGTTTATATTAACATATTAATCAAGCTCAATCTTTAATTTAATACAGGTTACGCCACTCGTCACACTTGGAAACAATCATTTCAGTGTGGTGTAGTGTAGCATTATTTTAAAGGAGGATGGGCAAAAATACAGGGGACCCGTATGTGGGACCTGTGGGGCCTCACGACGTTTTCGTTTTAGATATAATTTTTTCAGCCGACTGTCTAGAAGAATTACTACAGAATACAGCGGATTGGGGACCCACTGCCCTGTTGAATCAAATTATTCTCAGTCATGAAATTAGCTTTCCAATTGAAATATTAAAAATCAAAAATCAAATCAAGCAATCGTCTCTTTATGTCTAGTCGATATTGTTGTGGGGCATTTCATTCACCGTCTACTTATTCGAATACGTTTTTAGACAATCATGGGTTGTAAAAGATGAACCTATTAAGGCTCATCACTGTACCTTTAGATAAACACAAGCCGCACGGGTAAGCTAGACTGGGACGAGCTGGTTTCCCACCTGATCTTGGGCTACTTCGGTAACGACGCGGAGAACCAGCGGGGCTCGCTGCAGCCGCCTATCCTGGGCCGGCCCGTCGTACTGCACTTGGAACACAGGCATCCTATATCCAGGATTTGCTTCTGCCCTGATGTCACCAAGGTTTTTATCTTTTCAAACTGTGGTCCTAATAGTCACTCTGACTAGAACATATCATGTTCAAAGTCTTGTAATTTCCAACACTAGTGGTCATACCCTCATGTATAAAATCTGGTTTTCCAACATTATTGCTTGCTATTAGTATTCAGATAACATCGCACACAGGGTCGCAGTACAGACCCGATGCAAGGCTCATACGTAACGGCGAGCCGCGACGGCATGATCAACTGGTGGTCGCTCGACATGAAGCTGTTGAGGACTGCTTACTCCTCTAGCCGTTAGTATCATTACCATACCATATTATACTGTTGGCCCAGCATGAGTCGTGTTGACGTATAGCCCGTAAAATTCAAATGTTCTTACGTTTTATTTGCTTACTTAGGTAAGTATGTAGGATATCGATTGTTTTAAGGGGGCGGCGAAACAAATACACTCCCATGTGATAACAGGGGAGTGTATTCGGTTCGCCGATTTTAAAGTAGAAAAGTTAATGAATGTTTTAGGTTACCCATCACACTTAATGATTAAAAAGTGAAGCCTTAATAATTATACTATGTTTCACACTACTGTGAAACATAGTATAATTATTAAGGCTTCAGAAAGAAAGAAGAAGAAAAAAGAAGAAATCGATTAAACATTATTTGTCAAATACTAGTCTACACTAGTATTTGACAAATAATGTTTAATCGATTTGCTATCGATAAGTATTTAAGTACTATTGTGATCTGAAGACTTCTTTCCACAGCTCACCTTAAGGTCTGCACTACATGGGTGACGGACATGGTGTGCATGCCGGACGTGAACATCATCGTCACCAGCTCCACGGAGCGGGACCTGCGCTTCTACGACTGCACTGCCAAGACCTTCACCTTGAAGATCGTCATCACCAGCTGGGAGTACATGGCAAGATTTATTTTAGATGTTCCGTATTCCAGGGTTTCCTAAAGCAGTTTACGGAATTACCGTGCGAACAGTTGAAAGGCGTGTAAACTTTCGTAGTTTAAGACAGAAACATATTGTGAGATGTGCCACGTCACCATACACCCTTGAGGCAAGGTAGTTAGACTAAACTAGAATTAGGCAAACAACTATAAGTTAACACTTAGGGTTTCATCCTTTCGTCTTGTAGTATTTTGCGCCATCTGTTACAATAAACATTAACATTTCTTAGATCTGCACCATGGCCTATTACTTCCATAAGGAAGATGTGGATCAATGCAAGCTGATCTGCGGAGACGTGGGCGGCAACGTGCGGGTGCTGCTATTCTCGGCGAAGCTGCGCGGCCCCTTCAGGAGCGACGCTGGACGGGCTTTGAAAAAGCTACGATATGTCGACCTGCAAAAGATGGTAATTATTAAATTACCTGACAACTACACCTGTCACCAACCGGATCCTAAAAAAAAGTGGGCCAATGTGGTTATTTCGTATGATTTTATTGTGGGAGTCTTTAGTGTTCCACCCTTAACACCTGGGATCCTTGTTGCAGCCTCACATGCTGCCAGAGCTTCGTCTGAAAGACCTCGTGCGCGTGCATCCGGAGTGGGTGCGGCAGGTGTCATACTACGAGTCGCTGCGCTGCGTGGTGTCCTGCGCCACCTGCCCCGACTCACTGCTCATGTGCGACCTGCAGGGCTTCAAGACTTATAATATGTTTAGAGTTGAAAAGGCGAGGCAGTTTAGCACTATACTATACATAATACCTTTTTGTCACGATAGTTACTTATTTGGGTTTTTTTATTTATTAGACACTGACTTCCGCCCGCGGCTTGACCCGTGTGTGGTCGGAAATTGTCCAACGGCAACGTACTACCGGGATAAAAACTATCCTATGTGTTAATCAAGGTCATGGTCTACTCATGAGCCAAATTTCATCCAAATCCATTCAGCAGTTTTAGTGTGAAAGCGTAACAAACAAACAAACTCACTATCGCATTTATTTTTTACTAGCTATTGCCCACAACGACATCGTCTGCGATCCAGGATGAAAAGTAGCTTATGTCCTTCTCCAGATCACGGTCTACCCATGAGCCAAATTTCATCCAAACTTTCAGCTGTTTTAGCGTGAAAGTGTAACAAACAAATGAACTCCGTTCGCATTTATAATACACTAGATGCGCCCCGCGGTTCCACCCTCATAAGTTTTGACCCCGAGGGTATATCGGGATAAAAAGTATCCTATGTATTATTCCTGGTTATAAACTATCTGTGTGCCAGTTTTCATCCAAATCCGTTCAGTACTTTTTGCGTGAAAGAGTAACAAACATCAATCCTTACAAACTTTCGCATTTATAATATTTGTAGGACTACGAGTAGTAGGATTTGCGGACAAAGAATTCGGATCAGTACGAAGAAGGCATGAATGAATCTGTATGTCATAGATAATTTACCAGTTAATAAAACAACACCTAATGTTGGAAACATTCATTAGGTATTAGTTTAATTACCAAAACCACATAAAAAAAAAAATGAAATATCAATATAATATTTTTACGTTGAAAAAATAATGATTCATATCTCAAATACAATACAATACAAAAACGAACCTTAAAACAAAATTAATACTTTGTATTAATTTTATTTTAAGGTTTGTTGTTCAAAGTTACATAAGACAGTCACCCAAAAGCGCCCGCCCTTCACCACTTCCTAGTGCTTTAGTTGGGAAGAAGAAGTAGCGCAACAAACTCCCCAGCAGCACACTTGTCTGTTTAGTTATATCAACTTGATTCTATACAAATCGAACACATACCTCCCAAGCTCGTCCCGGAGCGTGTTCAATTGGATTCAGGTCCGAGCTTCTTGCGGTCCAGTCCATGCGATTGATGCCAACGTCCTGAACACACTCATTTACAATTTCAGCTGTATGTTGCCTGGCGTTGTCATGCATGAATATTGAATTTTGGCCCATATTAATTAAATATGCCTATTCTTCCGCATACCTTGCACTAGTAGTAGTAGTAGCGTACCATTTTCTATCAGCACTAACTCCGTGCGACTTTCTGAAGACATTCCAGCCCAAACCATAACAGACCCACCGCCGAACGGCACTTTTTCCTCAAAACAAGCGGGAATAAAGTGCTCCCGCGGCTGTAGTAGACTCTTCGCCGCCCATCATGTGCAGTACCTCTACCTACAAATGAGTTCGCCCGCGAACACGCTCAATGGGGAGGCGAAGAATGGGCAAGAGTAATGTTTTCTGACGAATCCAGATTCTTGCTACCTGATGTACCCTTTAAAGTTTTGGACCATTTGCGGGTCTATCTGGGGTCAAACATCTTCAAGGAGCCGCCGCCTTACAGTCCGCTTGCTTACGTCGTTTCTACGGGTCTTTCGAAGTTGATTTGTTACTTCAAATTCTGTGAGGTGCCGATTCCGAAGCATGGTCGTAACAATAAATTGATCCTCTCGAGCCGTAGTACAGTCTCGGTCTGCCGGTTCCAGCATGCCAGCATGTCGATTCTGTAAAAATCTCACCGTGAAAACTCGTGTGGAGTGAGCTGTCAGTCTCCCTAGAGTAAATATGTTCCTTGGTGTCATCTCACTGATGCTAGGGACTGACCAAGCATTACATTTATAATCATAATCGAGATTGTAATACCTAATATTTTTATGCTAATTCTATTGATAATTTTATATTATTTCAAAACTAGTACTTAAGTGTTGAATCGTTACTTTTTAGGGGTTTTTTAAATAAAAAAGCAAAACAGAAATGCAGTCAGAAACTCAATTTTGTTTTTTTTATTCCAAAAGGTTTGGCAATTTTCGCAGCCACCATCTTGCTTTTTAGATTTGACCTCACTATCGGCTTTAACACCCCCAAAAACCATGAAAACGACACCCATGATGAAAAATTTGAACATTTTCGCAGCTGTCATATTGTTTTTTAGATTTGACCTCACTATCAGCTTTAACACCCCCGAAAACCATGACAACGTCACCCATGATGTAAATCTGAACATTTTCGCAGCTGCCATCTTGCTTTTTAGATTTGACGTCAGAATCGGCTGTAACACCCCCGAAAAGCATGAAAACGACACCCATGATGAAAAATGTTTGTAGCCGCCATTTTTGATTTTGATGTAAAGGTGGTAAAACCAAATTTATGTTTGTCGTGCATTTAAAAACAAAAAACGGCCTATTTAAAAAAAAAAACTCTACTTGATATTTTAATAACAGCGCCTCACGCGAGTGATCTTATCACTTCACACGATGCTCGTAACCATTGTAACCACCCGCGCCGAAGTGAATCGGCTAGGTGAAGTGAGTCGGTAAGCGCGACGCGCGAGTGTCGTGATCTTATCACTTCACTCGATTCTCGTTGCCATAGCAACACCGCTTCACTTGGGCTGGATGAAGTGAGCCTAGCCGCCAGCAGGCCGGTGCGCGCGCTGCGCGAGTGTCAGTTGAACTGTTGAATTTTGTTAAAGTATTGATGACGGTGATTTTATGAATATTATTTTATTATTGGCAACTCGAAAATGAAATACATATTAGAAATGTGCTTATTAAATAACCCGCACGTTTTTTATTCAAATGGCTTATGTACACAGACTCACACATCGTTTAGTTAGGTTTCCACATAGTTTGTGAGGGGATAAATTCTATGGTCCGTCAGCCAGGCACACTTTTAGCACTCGATCACTTGACACACTCGGTTATTTCTTCTTATTGAATAGATTTGGGTAAATAACAACGCTGAATAACGTCGCACAGTCTTTACTCGACTCAATCCACTATCGCTTCTTCAAAACACATCGTGGTTGGGTCATGAGATTGCGTTTATTTAATCAGTTAACTGATTATGATCAATAGAATTACCATAAATATATAAAAAAATCTCGATTATGATTGTAAATGTCCATCCCTAGTGTCAGGTGGGATGACACACACAGTTCACTCCACGGCCACTTCACTTAAGTTTTTACGGTGGTGAAAACTTAAGTGAAGGTTACAGAATAGCACTGCTTGTCTTCTTATGTTCTGCCCAGTTTCTCGGAAACGTTGGACGACTTTCTGTACTGTAGAAAGTGACACGCCTACCTATTGTTCTTGCTGTACTTAGCTGACTACTGCCTTCGTCTAACATAGTGACGATACGTGTACATTCTTCTGTTGAATATTCTTCGTTTCATTAAAACACAAATAATACACCAAAAAGTGAAAAATAACTTTAATTTCGGAAGTTGGTGGCAAAAAACGAAAATACAGAACAAAAGACACCGAATTCTTACGTTTTTTATTTATTATATTATATTATAATATGACAAAATTTATTATTTATTACAAACTACTATACAATTATTTCTAGTTTACAAACAATAAAATGTATAGATAACAGCGAACAGCCCTACGCTTAGTCGCACACTTAGTGTGCGACTAAGCGTAGGGCTGTTCGCTCACACCGCGGCATTTTTCTCACTTTTACAATTTTTATACCCGTCGGTCATAACTTATAAACGAAAGGTCCAATCCGAATAATTTTAAGAGGAATTTACTTGTACATAAACAACCTTGATTATGAAACTATTCAGTTGGATATGGATTAATATCATGGTAGGAATGTACTTTCCATTCTACCCGTGTTTTGATTGACAAATTTGAACAAAAACGATTATTGTGAAACTACCTTTAGTAGTTAGGCAAATAGCCTCGCGGACTTTTTAGGGTTCCGGAGTCAACAAGAAACCCTATAGTTCCGCCATGTCCATCTGTCTGTCTGTGTCTGTCTGTCCGCGGCTTAGCTCAGAGTCTCTTAGTACAAGAAAGCTGAAATTGGCGTTATTATGTATACCCATGTATACATAATAACGCCGACAAAGTGGTAAAATAAATCTTGTTTTTTTTCTCGTCTATCCTGTGGTGTTATCTTTGTATAGGCCGTTCAAAAATATTACGGGTCTGTGAAAATAATTTTTCAAATCAGGGTTCCTTTTCGTTTTGCTGATGAGTGTGACTTTGCAGTCAGCTATGTTATTGGTGAATTAAATACCGCTTTGAGTATGAATTCTAATAATAATAATAATAAGCTGGCAACACCAAAGTTAACAGAACGTCAAAAAAATGTTTTCAGAATCTTGATATTTTTATTAATTTTAGACGCAGTTATTTTATTTTAAGAATAATCTGAATCAATCCTGAAACAACTAAGATCACAACATAATTTAAAAAATAAACAGAAAAATCAATAAACCATAATAGAAAAATGCCGAATCGGAGATGACACCTGTCATGTCATCTCGGACAAAACAGGAAGTATGAAGATGAAAACGAAATTGATAATATGTTAACGAGATCAGCTACACGAACACGCCCACCACCTCCGGACCCGTCGCTCAGCTCCGCCTCGCCGCCGCCGGTACCCAGCGCCACCGTGAGCGCTATGACAACACCGACCGCGGCAGTTGCGTCGAGCTCGAGCGACGAGTATTTTTCCCCGCCGTCGTCGCCAACACCTGTACGTCGGCAGGAGAGAAGCCGGCCACCGAAGAGCTTGGGACTTAGGGGCCATCCGGCCCCAAGCCGGGTCCCCACTGCCGGTGGTTGTGTGCAGCGCATGAAATGGACTCAGTCTATGAACGAGAACGTCATGCGCGCATATTACAGGTCTACAGAGGGGGGAACTAACCTCACTGCATACCGTGTTAAGATGCTGTCTCTGTTTCAGGAACTAGAGCCAGCCGTCAACGTCTCGGCCCAACGATTGTCGGATCAGGTGCGGGTCATCCAACGCAATCGTAGGTTGGACGATGCCACACTTGATAGGCTGCGTTCAGAGGTACTGAGCAACTATATCATCTCGACTCCGGCACAAACCGCGGTACATACCCCAATTATTGATGTAATCCCGCCGCGGTCCAATCACGGTGTTGAAGAAGAGGATGATAGGGCTGCCACAGTAAGCAGCCAGTGCAACGTCCGATTGAGGAGCGCACTGGAGGATGCGTTTCGCGAGTATAGGTCCACTCCAACCGAACTTAGACCCCGACTACCACGCCTGCCCATGCACAAGAAAAATAGGGCACTGATGTGTGCCTTGGACTCTCAGCTTAAGGTTTTTTTGCGAGAGCAGCGAGGATCTCGTTGATACACACTCGATCCTGTATTGCGCGGCTGTTGCGGCATGTCGTTTAGCGAATGTCAAGTTTCCAAACTCTGACGGAGCTACTCGACCAAAACCAGCCGTATCAGCCTGGCAGTGCAGGATTGAGCGTCGTATTGATAAGGCCAGGGTACTCATCGGCAAACTATACTGCTTCAGGGAGGGCAATACACGACCACGTGTGATGCGCTTTGTAAGACGGGCATTCTCGGGGACTGGAATCAGCCCTCGAGAATACATGTCTCATATCACAGAGCGCATCGACTTCCTGAAGCAGAAAGTTTGTGCATGGGCGAGCCGTATTCGGCGGTATAAGCGGCGGGTTGATCGATACACGCAAAATCGCATGTTCCAGAGCGATGAGAGGTGGGTATATAGAGCTTGGGAGCGACCTAAACAAAACGTGACAGACGTGTGCCGCCCGGATGATGCCACCACAACTGCGTTCTGGCAAAGCATCTGGTCGGTACCTGTCTGCCATGTTGAGGCTGACTGGATGCGGGATGTCGAGCGAGTGTGTGAAACTATACCAGAAATGGAAGTAGTCATTATCACGCCATCAGATATAGCTAGAGCGGTCCGTCCGTTACCGAATTGGAAATCACCGGGACCGGACGGACTGCACAACTTTTGGCTGAAATGGCTAACTAGTTCACACACTTGCCTGGCATCTCAGTTCCAGTCATCCTTAGAGTCTGGGTCACTACCGCAGTTTATGACGACAGGCATTACCCACCTGCTCCATAAGTCAGGTAGTCCCGCGGAACCCAAGAATTATAGACCGATCACGTGTTTGTCGACGGTCTATAAACTTCTTACATCCATTTTGAGAGCGAAAATTAACACACACATTGACAGTAATTCCATTATGTCTGCCTCTCAAAATGGATGTAGGAACGGGTCTCGTGGCACTAAGGAGCTACTTCTCATCGACATGGCCATTAGCCAACAGGTTCGTCGATCCCGCAAGGATCTGTCGACTTGCTGGATAGATTATAAGAAGGCCTACGACTCGGTGCCACATACATGGCTCATGAGGGTGCTGGAGTTGTACAAAATAGATACGACTCTACGCACCTTCCTTGAATCGTGTATGGGGCAATGGAGGACAGTCCTTCGCTATCCGGGGTGTCGACAGATCCAGGGGAATGATAAGCCTGTATGGATTAAACGGGGAATATTTCAGGGCGACAGTTTAAGTCCACTTTGGTTCTGCTTAGCCCTGATTCCTCTATGCATGCAGCTGGAGGATTCAGGTCTAGGCTATCGGTTGAGGAGAGGTGGTCAGGTCATATCTCACCTCCTCTACATGGATGACTTGAAAATCTTTGCCCCCAACAAATTGCAACTGATGAAGCTACTGAAGGTAACTGAAACTTTCAGTAGCGCCATCAGAATGGAGTTTGGTGTGGACAAATGTGCAGTCATGCATGTGAAGCGAGGGGAGATAATGGAATCCGAGGGAATTCAACTTTCGGATTCCATACACCTTAGATCCCTCTCCTCACCCGAAAGCTATAAGTATTTGGGAATGTCGGAAGCGTTAGGCATCAACGTTACTGACATGAAGCAATCGTTGAAGGAGCGCTTTTTTGGCCGCCTGAAGAAGGTATTGATTAGTCTTCTTTCAGGCGGTAACAAGGTGCGCGCCTTCAACGGTTGGGTCATGCCGGTTTTGATGTACTCTTTCGGCATACTCAAATGGACTCAGACCGAACTAGACGCCCTGGATAGGAGGGTCCGTACACTGTTGACCGCAAACCGGATGCATCACCCACGATCATCGGTGATGAGACTGTACATCCCGCGGAAGTGCGGGGGTCGAGGCTTTTTAAACGCGAAGACCCTCCACAACCGCGAGATATGCAGTCTCAGGGAATATTTTTTGAAAACCGAAGTGGGTATGCACCGTTATGTGGTCGCAGTGGACAAGGGGCTCACCCCACTTTCAATGGCTAAAGAGAACTGGTGCAAACCTGTAGTACTTACTACCGATGATCGCAAGGAGATATGGCAAAGCAAGGAGCTACACGGGCGCTTCTATCGGGCTCTTCATGAGCCCGATGTAGATTTCTTAGCGTCCGTGTCCTGGCTACGTTTTGGGGACCTTTTCGGGGAAACTGAAGGTTTTGTCTGTGCAATTATGGACGAAGTTATCTTGACGAATAACTACCGGAGACATATTATGAAGGACGGGACGGTTGACGTGTGTCGGGCATGCCACCGTCCGGGTGAGTCTATCAGACATATTATCTCTGGTTGTTCTCGTCTGGCTAACGGCGAGTACTTGCACAGACATAACCAAGTAGCTAGGATTATTCACCAGCAACTTGCTTTGAAATATAAACTTGTGAACTCTGAGGTACCGTATTACAAGTATGTGCCCGACCCAGTTCTCGAAAATGACCATGTCACGTTGTACTGGGATCGGTCTATCATTACTGACAGGACTATTGTCGCCAATAAGCCTGATATAGTGGTGATAGATCGATTAGCGCGCCGCGCAATGATAGTCGATGTTACCATTCCACATGACGATAACCTCGTGAAAGCTGAGAAAGAGAAACAAATAAAATATCTCGACTTAGCACACGAGGTTGTTGACATGTGGAATGTGAACTCGGCTGTCATTGTGCCGATTGTCGTTACAGCCAATGGCCTGATGGCCAGAAGCCTCAACCATCATCTCTCGAGGCTTGCGTTAGACGACTGGATTAAGGGCCTGATTCAGAAGGCAGTACTCCTCGATACGGCTCGCATCGTGAGGAGGTTCCTGTCTCTGGAGCCCTAACCACCGGTAGCTTGGACCCTGCTCCCGATACCGGCGGACCACTATTTTATATATTTTTAAATGTTTTTTAATATTTTTTCTAAGAAATATTTAAAAATGTATTTTATAAGATAAAAAATTTAATAAACGACATAATAATAAGATTATAAGAAGGCCTATGACTCGGTGCCACATACATGGCTCATGAGGGTGCTGGAGTTGTATAAAGTAGATGCAACTCTGCGCACCTTCCTGATGTCGTGTATGGGGCAATGGAGGACGGTCCTTCGCCTTCCAGGATGTCGAAATATCCAGAGGAATAGCGAACCGATAAGGATCGAGCGGGGCATATTTCAGGGCGATAGTTTGAGTCCGCTTTGGTTCTGCTTAGCCTTGAATCCTCTAAGCACACTGCTGGAAGATTCAGGTCTAGGCTATCGTATGAGGAGAGGTGGTCAGGTTATATCTCACCTCCTCTACATGGATGACCTAAAACTCTTTGCCTCCAATAATTTGCAACTGATGGAGCTACTGAAAATAACTGAAAGTTTCAGTAGCGCCATCAGAATGGAATTTGGAGTGGATAAATGTGCGGTCATGCATATAAAGCGAGGGAAGATTGTGGAATCCGTGGGAACCCAACTCTCGGATTCCATAAACCTTAGAACCCTCTCCGCATCCGAAACCTACAAGTATTTGGGTATGTCGGAAGCGTTGGGCATTAATGTTACTGACATGAAGCAATCGTTGAAGGAGCGCTTTTTTGGCCGCCTGAAGAAAGTATTTAATAGTCTTCTATCAGGCGGAAACAAGGTGCGTGCCTTCAACGGTTGGGTCATGCCCGTTTTGATGTACTCTTTCGGCATACTCAAATGGACTCAGACTGAACTCGACGCCCTGGATAGGAGCGTCCGTACGCTGCTGACTGCATATCGAATGCATCACCCACGGTCGTCGGTAATGAGACTGTATATCCCGCGAAAGTGTGGAGGTCGAGGCTTTTTAAACGCTAAGACCCTCCACAATCGCGAGGTATGCAGTCTCAGGGAATATTTCCTAGAAGCCGACGTGGGGATGCATCGAGATGTGGTCGCGGTGGACAAGGGCCTCACCCCACTCTCCTTGGCTAAAGAGAACTGGCGCAAGCTTGTAGTGCTTGACACTAACAATCGCAGGGAGGTATGGCAGAGTAAGGAGCTTCACGGACGCTTTTTCCGGGCCCTAGATGAACCCGATGTAGATTTCCAAGCGTCCGTAGCCTGGCTACGTTTTGGTGACCTCTTTGAGGAAACCGAAGGTTTTGTCTGTGCAATTATGGACGAAGTTATCATGACGAAGAATTACCGGAGATTTATAGTGAAGGACGGCACGGTTGACGTGTGTCGGGCATGCCACCGTCCGGGAGAATCAATCCGACACATTATCTCCGGGTGTTCTGGTCTAGCTAACGAAGAGTATTTGCATAGACACAACCTTGTAGCCAGGATTATCCATCAGCAACTTGCTCTGAAATACAGCCTTGTAGAATCTGAAGTGCCGTACTACAGGTATGTGCCCGACCCAGTTCTCGACAATGGAAATATCACATTGTACTGGGACCGATCCATCATCACTGACAGGACTATTGTTGCCAATAAGCCTGATATAGTGGTGGTGGATCGAACAGAGCGGCGCGCAATGATTGTTGACATAACAGTCCCTCATGACGGGAATCTCGTGAAAGCCGAGAAAGATAAACAGATCAAGTATCTTGACTTGGCTCGCGAGGTTGTCGACATGTGGGATGTGGATTCAGCAATCATTGTGCCGATAGTCGTATCAGCCAATGGCTTAATTGCCAAGAGCCTCGACCAACACCTAAAGAGGCTCACGTTGGACGGCTGGATTAAGGGCTTGATTCAGAAAGCGGTACTTCTGGACACGGCTCGCATTGTCAGGAGGTTGCTCTCTCTGGAGCCCTGACCACCGGTAGCTTGGACCCTGTTCCCGATACCGGTGGGCTACCATTTTTTTTTTTATATTTTTAAATGTTTTTATATATTTTTTATATCCTAATATTTAAAAATAAAATTAAAATGTGTAAATAATGAAATAAAAGAAAATAATAATAACCCCGTATCTTTACGTTGACGTCGCTCTAACATAGATTTTGCGAAAATTGAAGATTTTAAACTAGTTACAAATACACTGATGCCGATACCCTTGTTCACAAACTAAACTAAATTTAAGTTCCGTGCATCTTTTTCTTTCTATTTCATTAAGAAGAGGACAGAAGATACTTTTCTTATTGAAATAGAAAGAAAAATATGCGCTGAACTTAAATTTTGTTTAGTTTGTGAACAAGGGAATCGGCACCAATATATTGTAATAACTTTCTACGTTAACAATATAACAGGCGACAATAAACCGGTCTTCTCGGCTTCGATACCCGCGTGGGGTGCGTGCGTAGGTAGTCAGAACTTGTTAGTCTCCCGCTATGCGCGCGCATACGCTGTTTACGCTTTTAAAGTGACCTATTTTTCGTGTTATGTTGAAAAATGTTCCAAAAATTTTTTTTTTCTTTTTCATCGTAGGTGCTCCTGGCTCGTCCGGAATAAAATTTGTCACCCGTCAATTTCTCTACGATAAAATGCAAAGCCAGAATTTAATAACTATGGATGAAAAATTGGCCTATTTAGAAAATTACTTGTTTTCTTCTTATGGTGGAAAATATAAAAATACTAAAGCGAAATATTGCTTACTTTAAGACTGCCATGAAGTAAAAATGTTCTAAACCACAAAGAAAAGAAGATGATTTCTTAAAATCAAACCAGTCATGGTTAAATGGGACGTTTGAAATTCAAATCTCAAGTAAGAGAAGCAAGCGTCGCTGAAGTAGTTCGCTCGGCCGTAAACGATTATGTTATCATTTGTGACTGTTCCTAAGTTACCCTAGGCCGATAAAATTTTCGTTTTTCCTAATTCTGTTAATATGAATGTTTGGGTCGGTCCCTCATATTGAGGAAAAGTCGTACTCCGCCGCCGTACGACTCTGTAGAGCTCGTCTCCAGACTGGTCACTCTCCCACCGACAGAGATAAGAATTCCAAATATGAAGAAGTCTAACGCCTTGTCTCTTGTCTTGTTGTGTTAATAGAGCAAGGAAAGGATTGAAATAAATAGTAAATAAGATTTAGGAATTCATAGTTATGAAGTTGGATGTGGTTTAGAAAGACAATAAATAATAGAATAATGCTAAGTATATTATTATATAGATTTGTGAGTAACTCTTACGCTAGCGTAAGAGGTATTTGGTCAGGCATTACTCACACGATACTTTACATCTGTACTTGGAGTACTCAGATCAACACTTCCATAAAGTGACGCAAGCGGCTTTTCAGCGGCATTACGTTGGCATCATGCTCTTTAGGAGACATGGTCCCTAGCAGTTCTTTCAAACTGATAAGCGTGACGAAGCGGCTTTCCCTGCGGCAACCGTGTGGACCGTCCTTGTCTAACAACGGGGCGGCTAGTTTCAGCGACATTGCGTCGGCATCATGCTCTTAAGGAGACATGGTCCCTATCAGTCCTTGGACTGGATATGAGATAGATGTGGTTTCCCGAACCCCTGGAAGTTCACCCTTTGTACAACAAGCATATCTGCAAGACACGTGTTCATATCAGTCTAACCGAATTATTGGTTTGTGATAAAGAATACAACATTCAAGAATTACTAGATAATAAGAGTTGAGAATTGAAACTCAAGAATTATTAATTAATGGAGCTGTGAATCAACTCTCTTAAAGATCTATAGACAGCCCCAAAGCGCCCACCCTTCATCACTTCCTAGTGTTTGAGCCGGGGAGAAGAAGTGACGCAACAAACTCCCCAGCAACACGTCTCTGTCTGTTTAGTTACAAGAACTTTAATTATACTATCAGACTAGGATAAATATTATAATGAAATACTCTCCCAGTCGTTGCAACAAACTCGCACACACACTATATTAGGTACTAAATTAGTCTAATCGGGGCTTTAACCCAACTATAACTCATACTCGCTATCTAGCGACAGCCCATTCGGACATGGCCCTTGGTATTCACCAAGCCTCCTAACTTAACTCGCCTAGACTCTAACGTCTGTATCTTTCCGTAGTCTTAAATCGTCTTGTTGCATTCGTCTTGGATAGTTAGGACAAGGAGGGATTACAAGTGAACAATGTCAATATAAAATAAGGTTGGGAATTCACAGTTATGGAAAGGAATCTAATTTATCTACTTTTCTTTTGATTATGAAAGTTAGAGGACATGTCAGTTATATGAAAGGGTACGTATGTGACACGTAACGCTTGCGTTGTACGAGTATATTACTCTAAGTTACGTTAATGGATTTCTTCACAATAATTACAGACCCACCCCAAGTGACGTGGAACTGCTTTACAACAGCTGACAGCGTCGTGCGTGTATTGTTAGACCTGAATGCATAGGACCACTAAGGACACTGCTACGATTCTAACAAGCCACGCTCCCTAAGCTCTAGTCATGTCTTACTCAATCCTAAGGCAGAGTACTGCGAAGTTCAACTGTCATTGAGCGAGACACGTTCCAGTAATAACTGGGCGCGTACTAATGTAATGAACCCCTTATAACGGCCTAATCACCCGTTAAAAAGACAATACAAAACTTGCACAAGCGTACCGCATCGTCAGTCGGTAGTCGAATTCTTTACAATTGCTCCTGCTATACGCCGAAATGGTTATTCCAAATCGTCACTTCTCACTCTCTTAATCTTCCCCATTTAGAAGATGCTGTCAATGTAATCGGCAACCATGCGACTGTGTCAAGCAACGGAGCGTTTCTATCTCGGCATCCAAATATCGTGTCTCGCTAATGATAATTTGTGAGAGGCCGATAGCCAGATGTGGATTAACGAGACACAATTCCTAGCGTTCCTTAGAACGAACTATCAATCCAGTTTAGGAAACTTGGTGAAGCCTAACCCCTTTTCCCGGAGAATGTGCATACATCAAGGGCAATGTAAAATATCCTGCAGTTAGTCAGTCCATAGGGATAAGGTAACCATTACTAGCATTTGGTTGGTTTGTGTTCGTAGACAACTACAAAGTAGCATTATAGCTCAAATTGGCCCTAACGAGTTGCGAGTATTAATTCGGTTCAGCCATCCATAAGCGGTGTGACTGCCGTAAGTGTCATGTCTTGGTTGTGATTGTCTATAGTCTGTTGGTAGGGTAGGCTACCGTCTCTTGTTAAATGTCACACCCAATGGAAGGCTCTCTCCGAGTCCCTAAAACCAAACGCTGGTGTAGGATACCTCGATCGTCATAGAAAGGAATAAGGAGGAATAGAATAGTAAACACTCACCCAATCGTTCACAGATACACTCACTGAGATTCGCGCGCCTTACACACAATTTACATTATACTTGACTAATATAACCTAGTCTAAATCTACACTTATTATTACAATTTAACGTATTAATTAAACTGATAACACTTTCACTATCGCGATCTCTCCAAAGTGACATTGTGTCATTATTATCGACCTAGTTCTATCTCTCCTATTCCGGCCTAATTCAACCGCTCTTTCTCGTGGTATTTTCACGAACTCCCTAACTTAACCCGCTAGATATCACGTCCGAACCCTGTCGCGGCTCATCACCGACTCTCCTCAGCCCTACCCTTTTCCGTCCTCCGTTCCATCTCCAAGATGACCGGAGCGTCGTCTTTTTAGGTTTATTGCCTTTTTTGTACCATTTCTCAATTGTTTTAAGGGCCTGTTTGGGTTTTACCCGAACTCAATTTATCCCAAGCAGATGTTGGCAATAGTATTGTCCTCTGCGATAAGAAATCGAATATTTTAGTCGTATCTTTAGAATTTGTTGAATTATTGCAAAAACTCAACTCAAAACATTTATTTCAAATAAACCAATTACAGGCACTTTTGAATTGTCAAGGGTTCGGTCAGTCAGTCAGAAAGATGAAGCTAGTTGCCCATTCCAAAGCGTAGTAGGTACCTATGGAGAAGAACGAGCAAGAAACTCCAAGGAAACTTTTAAATTAACGTATTATGGTTACAAAATATTGTTTACATCATTCATTTTGAAATTATACATGTGAGAACGATGCAAAACGTAAAAGCGTCCGTAATAAAAAGATTACAACAAAAACAAAAGCAATTCAAAAATTAAAGTTAAAATAAGCCGTGGCAGCTAAGAGATGACCAGTCTCTACTGACGGCGCCCGTTCACGAACATGACGCGTGGATCAGCACCATTCACCTCAACCATTTTGAAGGGAGCTAAATGATCCAACACACGCGCCACCATCAGCGAGACATTAGAGTGAGCACGACATACTCCCAGCGACCAGGGCACATTCAAGTCAATGAAAGACGTATCCAGTAAATGGCAGCTTTATAGTACATAGTACTCACATAACAATGTGCTGTGCAGCTATACAATACTAAGAGATTGAATTTATACAATGCAAAAAGTTTTTAAAATCTTCAGCAGCTCCAACACTATTTTCAATACCTGATCAATTAGTTTTTGCGCACTTGTGGAGCAGGACCAGCGTTGAGCCAAGCATTTTTATCAGCAATGTAATCCCCCAATTTATAATATGCTTGGCTAAATAGCGTGCGTTTTATACAAGATTTAAATTTCATCTCTTTCAGTTGAAGTATGTGGGGAGGTATTTTATTGTAACATTTTAAACAGTACCCCATGAAAGATGAGTCTACTTTAGCCAGCCTGAAACCTGGTTGAACTAATTGGTCCCTATTTCTAGTGATATAATTGTGTCTTTCACCTCTTTTACTAAAAAGATGTAGATTTTTCCTTACGTACATGATGTTTTCATAGATATATTGACAAGGTACCGTCATGATGTTAATTTCTTTAAACAGTTCCCTTAGAGAGTCGCACCTGCGGAGGCCATATATGGCTCTGATGGCTCTTTTTTGCAGAATAAAAATAGACTCGATGTCTGCAGCCCGTCCCCATAGTAAAATACCGTACGACATAATACTATGAAAGTAACTAAAATATACTAGCCGTGCGGTATCTACATCAGTAAATTGACGGATTTTTCTCACAGCATATGCTGCTGAACTTAGCCGTCCTGCAAGGGAAGTTAAATGAGGCCCCAATTGAAGCCTTGAGTCGAGCGTAATCCCCAGGAAAACAGTTTTATCGACGAATTCTAATTTCTCTTCAATACTATCTCACAAATACTACTTTTGACATTTGGTAAAGAAAATCTTATGCACTTAGTTTTTTTTCCCATTTAATACTAAATTATTAGCAGTGAACCAATTTTGGACCTGCAATAGGGCGTTATTTACGTCGTCAAAATTTGAGGCACGTCTATTAATTTTAAAAATTAAGGAAGTATCGTCAGCAAATAACACCATTTGTGGTTGGGTTTTTAACAAGTGGGGTAGATCATTAATATATACTAAAAAGAGGAAAGGACCCAATATCGAGCCTTGTGGTACACCCATTTCTACTTTTAAGCCGAGTGAATTGACACCATTTATTTGAACTTGCTGCTGTCTATCATATAAATATGATTTTACTAAACTGAGCGCAAGGTCTCCAAGTCCGTAACGCTTAAGTTTCAAGAGTAATGTTTCGTGGTCGACGCAATCAAATTGCTTTCGACCCGTCCGTTGTTAATTGTCTGAAGTTTGTTTCCCATAAAAATATAAATGGAATGCATTTCTAAAAGGTTTCACAACTCCAAAGAAATAGGATGTTTTGTTATTAATTACGGTAACTTGTCGAGCTGTCAGCCCATAAAGTTGAGATTTAATGTATTTGTAAGAGCCTAATATCGTGAGACAAATGTTAAAATAAGAATTTCGAATAAAATATTTTGTTATTAATTAGAAGACATGACAGACAGTCACACATTCATGCTGCTCAGTCAACTTTGAGAAAGAAATCCTTAAAGAAATCACAAAATTGCCAACAAGGGCAGAAAAATACAGAAATGCCTACAGAATTTTTGAGAGTGTTTTGCACTTGGGCTATAAACTAAAAGTTTAAAAATACTAACAGAAAAAAACGACGCAAGAAAAAGACTTGGAATTGGCCGCTAAACAAAAAATCCAACACAGATTTAAAATTGAAACCGGGTTACTCATTGACATGCCCAAATCCAACTATGGGAATACAAATGATGGAAACACCAAATTGGCCTCCGACATAACTGGAGTGAACTTCGATTTAATTTACAGACTGAAAGTCATTTTAGAAACGATTTCAAGTGGATACATTATTGACGTCAAGAAATGTGATGAGTATGCACTAGACACCGCCAAATTATACGTGCAGCATAATTGGTGGCACCCGATGACCCCATACTTTGCACAAAGTGCTCATACATGGTGCTGCCATAATAGAGAATTCACTTCTCCCAATAAGCACTTTCGCATGAATAGAGAAAATTACGCACGAAAATTTTCCCGCGAGCAGTGTAACCGCGACATCTATAATATACTATTATTGAGCTCTGATCCGCTCATTACCAGTATTAGTATAAAACAAAGAAGGAGAAAATAAATGTCTAAATCTTTTTCTCCGGAGACTTTACATATGCTTTTAACCCACCAAACCAGACTCCGCTTCACCAGAATCCTCGGACGTCAATTATGTCATTTAGAATAGTTATAGCAATTAAAATAATTTTGGCCGCATAAAACCTAAAAACCTATATATGTGCGTCGTGGTGGGGCTTGCGCGCTCCGAACTCTAGGTCTCTGCCGGTAGAGTTTATTTTGCCGCAACAAGGTAAGGAGTCAGACCAAGAGAGATACAGAAACCCGCAGAGCAGCATGTGGCGAGCTGTTGAGCAGTAGCGACCCCACGGACCTTATCTCCCGGGAGAAGCCTTGTTCCTCATCTCTGGCTTGCCTTTATTGGCCGACTGGAGTGAACACTGACGAGGAACAGAGCTCCGACCTCATTCTTGCCTTTATTGACCGGCTTGAGTGGAGATTCGCAAGGGCAAACGTGCTCGGAGGAAGGAAGTATTGCAGTAAGTGCTGGTAGGGATCATGTCCATCTTTCAGGCTCTGGGATTGTTCTGATAGCCGTGGAATACCTTTCCACTCCTCAAGCACCTCAGGACATGTTGTCCCCTTGTTGCTACGCCTCATTTCATTAAAAGCGTCTTAACGGGCCTCTGCGAGTTGGCTTCGGCCCCTCGTATGCCTTCCAAAGGTTCCGGGACCCCAGGGTCCCGAGATATGTCAAAGACAATTCAAATAATAATAATAAAAACTGGCAACACCGTGTCAACAGAACGTATCGTTTTCAAGAGTTTTTCAATTTATATAAAACGAAGAACGGAAAACCACAAAAAAAAATAAAAAGAGATATACAACACCAAAATGTAATAGAATTTTGTTAAAAACTGCCGAATCGGAGGTGACATAAAAGATGTTACCTCCGATAAAACAACAATAGACAGAAAATATGGAAAATTGGAAAAATAAGACACGTTGACAAGATCTACTGCTGCACGTAGAGCACGCCCACCATCTCCGGACTCTTCGCTCAGCTCCGCCTCGCCGCAGCCGGTACCCACTGTGAGTGCTGTGACGACACCGGCCGCGGTAGTTGCGTCGAGCTCGAGCGACGAATATTTCTCTCCGCTCACGACGCCACCACCTGTTCGTCGATGAGGAGGACGCCGGCCGCCGGACGGCTTATTATCTCGAGGCCCACCGGCCTCTAATAGGGTCCGAGCTGCCGGCGGATGCAGCTTATGAGATGGACATGATCCATCAATAGCTACAGAGGAGGGAAATAATTCAGATTGTTTCCCTCCTCTGTAGCTATTGATGGATCGTCTCCAGAAAAAGAGAGAGCATCCGAACACGGTACGCGGTCAGCCGCGTACCGTGTTCGGATGCTGTCTCTTTTTCTGGTGCTTGAGCCAGCTGTCAACATGTTAGATGACACTTTTTAATTTACTTTATTTTTTCTCTCAGTTAGTTTTAATCTTGGTCTGGCAGTTTGAGTCATTTAAGCGGCCTACCCAAATGTCTTTTCTTTGGTATCGTTCGTCGAATCGTTGAGATCCTTAAGTTCTGAGTTGAGCTGCACGATTACTGACAAATGCGAGCACTAACTGGATA
This sequence comes from Atethmia centrago, assembly GCA_905333075.3. Lineage (NCBI taxonomy): Eukaryota > Metazoa > Arthropoda > Insecta > Lepidoptera > Noctuidae > Atethmia > Atethmia centrago. The sequence goes on along the minus strand of HG995377.1, from coordinate 31,295,383 downwards.
GGTCCACTCAATCTGTGTGGTTCTTTCCTCAAAAGACCATTTCATACACCGATCTACATGGTCCTCACATAATCTAATCAAGATTATGTCTGGACTTGTAAATGAGACTGTGACCTCTGAGTTTGTTTCGACCTTTCTTCTCAGATTAGGCAGATAGGAAACGCCGAGCTCATCTAGTTTTTTTTCTAAATATGATTGACGTGTAAAAGTGTTTGTACAAACCTACTTACAGAAAATAAAATCATTTCATTTCATTTCATAAGTTTGTTTTTGGGATAAATTCATACCAACTTCTCAACCACGGAACCCTTCATTGTGCGTAGTCCTAAACGCACATGGCCGGTTTTTTTTTACCAATTTTTCTTCTGGAGTTCTACAAGCTCGCACAGGAGTATCACCCTTGATTGAATTAATTATATTTTCCAAAAGGTTACCAAACGATTGCACTGACATTCTTGGGTAGTTAAACAACCGGTCAGAATATTTACGAACATCCTTAAAATAGGTATGAAATATATTAAGCCTATACAACCTTTTGAGTGCCGTTCTAGAAGAAGACGATGAATTCAATGTATTTTCTTTGCTTTACGTTTTTTACGACAAAGGTAAATAATGGTAAGATCTTTCACGTCCATATTGCACAACTGGCCGTCGATCGGCTGCTACAACTGGCTGCTCAATATTTCGGCCCCCGCAGCCCGGCCGCGGCAGCCGGGCTGCCTAGTGCGCGGGGAGCCAGTTATTTATTTTAGTTCTGTACCTACGTTTAATTTGTGACCAACATGAATATTCATTATCTCCCGATTGGCACATTCTTTAGTGATTCTCAGCACTGTACGAGTAGTTGTAGAGAACTGAAATAATGTACTTTCTTGACAACGTGCAAACTCTGACGAAGGTTTGATATGTAGCTTTTACGCAAATCACTAATCGGATTTCTAACCTTTCTTCTTTAAAAGTATCTTTTTCAATAAATTTTATCACTCTTTAGGGTATAGAATGCTTCGCGTTTGATGAGGAGGCACACGTGCTGGTGACGGGAGGACCCGACTGCGTGGTCCGAGTGTGGAACCCGTTTGTGCCAGTCAAGGCCAATGCGACTTTACATGGACATCACGCCGGTGTCACTTGCATCGTGCTGCAGGACAGGGGACAGACAATTTACTCTTTATCTAGAGATAGCACTATCAAAGTGTGGGATGTGCAAAGTCAAACGTGCCGTCAGACGTACAACGATATCCCGGCTATATTGGGCGAGAAAACGTCTATCTCTGCCGTGTACCAACCAGCCACACGTCAGTTTATCCTGGCAGCCTTTAAGATAGCCATTGTGGTGCTGGACGAGCAGCTGAACCCCTTCCACACTGACGGCTTCACACACTCTCGAGCTGTATCCAAGGTCCTCTATAACCCGCTGTTTAAAGTCATCATAACTTGCGGCATGGATAGCATCGTTATCAACTGGAATCCAGTATCAGGTAAAATTAAAATTAAAATTAAGAAAATTCGATCGAACATACCTAAAATGGGCGAAATATTTCGAGCTGACTAATCTTTGCGGTCATTGAAGTCTGAAGCGACTCGCCGTATTTTATTTCTGAAGTCAATCATTCCACTTGCTAATTAGGTGGATAAGTTCCCCTCTGTACGAAGTGCAAGCAATTATTTCTAAAGCTTTATGAAAAGTGACAAGTGACTGGACAGTGCATTGTATCCGGTGGATTGGATGTCTAAAATTAAATGAGGGAATTGTGGCTCACAGGTAAACGCAACGTGATGATTCGTGACGCTCACGTACGAATGCTGCACAGTGCAGTGATCCCGGTGGAGATCACTGCCGCCTGCTTTGACCCTGGCTTCCTGCTGCTGCTCACCGGCGCCAGGAGCGGCGAGCTAAAGGTCATATTACAATGTACATTTAAAATCACCTTCACCCATCAATGAATTATCATCGTTGCTGTGCTACATCGTATCTACCGGCTCTGTCAATGGTTTTTTTTTATTCAATAGTAAATAAAATAATAACTACTTTAATTATCTTCATTCACGTGGTCTAGGTGTGGAACTTCAACACAGGCGTGTGTCTAAGAGTGATGTCTATCGAGCACATGTGCGAAGTCACCAGCTGCTTCTGGTTGGAGGGCAGGTCCCGAAATTTCGATCATACTTTAAAACCCTCCAGTAGTTCAAGTGATCTGATTTAATATGGATGATTTGCTTTCCGCGTAGCATCTACGTGACACACCTTCAGGAACTCATTAGTGGCATCATTACGATTTGCTATGATTTGAAAGTGGCCGAGCCCACCAAAATCTCAAATCACAACAAAAATGTTGTGTAGACCCGTTGTTATAAGTCATTTTTAATACTTAGACTCGGCCACTTTCAATTAGGATTCTCGCAGTGGGTTGGAACCACCACGTGGTGGAGTTCGAGGATACCGGCATGTCGACGACCGGCAAGAGCTGGGAGACTCGTCACACGGACGACGTGATGGCGGCCGCCGTGCGTCAGCCCCTCACACTAGCCACAGCCAGCTACAACTCAGAACTTGTGATGTGGAGGCTTGAAACCGGCCAGCCTTACAGGTTAAAACAGTTCAAAACATGAAACAGTCCTGGTAAGCCGAAAATAATAAATGGAACTCGTCAGGATCATAATTTTAATTTGTGTGACATCCAGGTGGTTCTCGTGCACGGAGCCGACTCTGCGCATCAAGATGAACTACAGGCGTGAGGGGCCCAAGCCTTTCCCCGTCCTAACCTCCAAGGGAAGTAGTGCAAGAGCTTCTTACTTCTCGTCTACCATCCGGAAACCCACGTGGGTATCATTTGACAATACCTACATAAAATATATTTTTGCCCATAATCTTTACAAATATGAGGAACGTATCTCTGCAGATGCTTTTTTCTGCAAGTAGCGAGGAAAACTAAAAATACTGTTACTAAATCATTATCTTCAAGAATTATTGCTTGCTCTTGTTGTCCACAGTACGGCAGCTTCGGAGAAAGTACTAGACAAAGAGGCGGCCATCAAGAAGGCGGCGGTGCGATGCTTGTCCTCGTCGCCCCTGAGCATGCCATCGCGCGCGCAGGTCATGCGCCACCTCGCCGTGCAAGCCATGATCTTCTTGCAGACGCGACCACTACACATGAGCGTCGGTTAGTATAGATTTCCTGCACCGCAGGTCAACACAACGCTTCCAGTCAATTACAAAATATCAATTCGTCCCGTAATAAAGATATAGATAGAGCAGTGGTGGCCCAGTGGTAACGGCCCCGACTTACGCCGACTTAAGCGCCTGTCTGGGTTCACCCACCCACGGACTACAGTTCATGGGAGGGTGAAGCCAGACAGGCACTTTACTTTGTGTAAATAATTTCATCACCACTGCTATCAAAATGGTGAAGGAATACATCGTGAGGAAACCGGCATGTCCTAGAACCAAAAATTCGAAGACATGTAACATCTACCAACCCGCACTGGGCCCGCGTGGTAGATTACAGCCCATTCACTCTCGAAAGAGAAGAGGCCTGTATCGCAGCAGTGGGAACATTATAGGGTGATTATGCTACTTTGTTCCAGTGTGTGTGTGTTTGTTATGTTCCTTCCACAACCCAAACCCATCGAGCGTTGTACTATTTAGTTGTACTCGGAGAAGTAATAAATAGACATTTGTAGAAAAGCCATGCATTGTGACTGCGTTGCGGCCGCGCCCGAGCGGTGACACTGGAATGAAATGAACTAGTCTAGTTAAAGAAGAAAACATATTCTAGCTACCCTCCTTCTCGCACTGGAGAATGGTCTTGTGCAGTGCTGGTCGGACCACTCGGCGGGTGGTTACCTGAGCACATTCCAGGCCATCCACACGGCAGGCGACTACGTATCATCCTTCGCCACCGACATCGACAACGAGTTCCTCTTCACTGGCACTATTATGGGTTACGTCAAAGTATGGCTCATGAGCAACTTCCTCATAAACGATCAGGTGAGTTTCTTTACTTTATTTATCAAATTTCACTTACGAATTCAAAAAATAAAGGAGTCACTAAAGTAGGATGCAATTCCTGCCAGAAGCTATAATAATAACAAATTAAAAAAATTAAAAAATGTGGTGTAGGTTCATATAAACATGCCGCGGCTGCGCCTGATGTTCCCGTTCCTGTGGCGCGACCGTATCGAGGGCCGCGCCAAGCGCACCACGCGCGACCAGCCGCTGCCGCTGCTACTCAACAGCTACCGCGCACATCTGCGCTCTGTTACAACCATAGTCTACATCGACGAACTCAAACTCGTATTGACGTAAGTCTTATATTAATATATCAAAAGTACGATTAGTACCTACTTTATTTAAATGAAAACAGACTTTTTTTGCAAAGGCGGTCTTTCCCTACACACACAGATTGCCCCTTTTTGTCCCGTTATCTTCGGCAGCTGTCACTTAATAACGGTGGTTTTAATTGGTATAAACGCAGTGGAAGTGCAGACTACAGTACCCGCGTGTGGCGTCTCTCGGGCGAGTACCTGCAGACGTTGGGCAGCTTCTTGCCATGGAGCCTGGAGGTCACCCGCTTCCCACCAGACGTACATAAAGTCGCCAGCTTCACTACATTCAAGGTAAAGTCAGTTTACAGATGAGATATTATTATCGTGCTATCTCATACCGTGAATGTTGTTGAAGGTGTGGCGTGGGGGTGTCGTGTCGCGCTACGTGCCGGGACAGAGGGTCGTGGACAAGCTGCGTGACATCACGGAGAACGAGCTCAGGAACAAGACCTTCGGCGAGCCGCCCATCGAGCCACTGCTAGGACAGTATTTCTCGCTGTCGCGTTGGCCTGACCAACAGGATAGGATCCAGCTTAACGCCTCGCTGCCTACGGTCAGTACATGTATCCTTGCGAGAAGCGTACAGAGCGGAAGTTATAAAAATACTGCAAGTAGTTTTTGTGCTTTACGAACTGTGGTACGGAACAAACTGTTAAATGGAGATGGAGCGAAATAATCCTCTAAGTATATCGAAGTGGACTTGTAGCCAGGTCAAATAATATTAATGCGTTGCAGATCCCGCTTTACAAGCACCTTCGGTTGGCGTCAACGCAGCCGGTGCGGCGGCCGCCCACGCCCGAGCTGGTGCGTCAGACGCGGCTGCGCGAAAAGCCAAAGAAGATGCACTTTGATGACGAAGCGCTGCGTCCGCAGCACCGAGCGTACACCATGAACTCCAGGCATTCCACGTTCTCCAGGCACTCCGGGATCTCCAGACATTCCACGCTCTCTATGCACACCAGAAACTCCACGTTCTCCACGTACTCCAAGCACTCTAGGCACTCCAAGCACCGGTCTGCACTAGGCCAGGAAGACAACAACAACAAGTAATGGTACAGATTTTAAGGTGTACCAAGTCCAAGCGGATGATTCAGCACCTGGATAAGGTAAGTGCATGTGACTGGCCTGTCGTTTTTAGACCAGCTGGTCCCGGCATGAAAGTAAAGTAGCGCAAAACGCTTACGTTATGATTTGCATTCTCATTTTCAGAGATCTTTCAACCAGTTCGTTTGAGAACTATTTGAACTCGTAACCAATTCTGTAGTGCGTATTCGACCTAAACGGCTTACTATTTCTTTGACGGACGGTCTGCGCCACGTAGCCGGCGGTGGTCCTTGATTTGCCAAAACAGACCCTCAAGTGGACCATCCGTCGCGGAGGTCTGGCTTCCCACGGTGCGTGATATTGCGGACGTCAGTAACAAACGTGCGGTGAGAGCTTTCTTTATGAGTTCCTTTCACTTTGCATTTTGGAATGAAAATGGCTTCGAATCTCAAGACCCACACAGACCGACATGCACCGTTGGCTCTTCCAACGGTGCATGTCACCAACATGCACCGTTGGAAGTGTGGGTCTTGGTGTGCGCTGCGTGGCTCTTAGTGGACGTGAGCCATGCGGGCTGCGCGCGCAATATCACGCACCGTGGGAAGCCACCTTCTATAATATATAGCGGATGGGAAACGTAACGACGACGACAGCGACGTTGTCATATCCCTATTTTCTGCTTATACGAGTAGTAAATGCAAAATGTTTCATCGTGGGTGTCGTTTTCATGGTTTTCGGGGTTTTAAAGCCGATAGTGAGGTCAAATCTAAAAAGACTGATTTTATACAACTTAATTAAGTTTGATAATGTTACTTATACATATTTTTACTATGTTTAATAGTATTATACAATTTTACAATGCTTTTTTATAGAATATACAATATAATTCACTTTTTGTTTATTAAACGACAATAAATAATATAATATTTTATTTCTGCAAGTAGGTTTGTACAAACACTTTTACACGTCAATCATATTTTTTTAAACTATATGAGGTCGGCGTTTCCTATCTGACTACTCTGAGAAGAAAGGCCGAAACAAACTCAGAGCTCACAGTCTCTTTTAAAGTCCAGACATAATTTTAGTCAGATCATGTGAAGGCCATGTAGATTGGTGTCTGTAATGGTCTTTTGATTAAATAACCATACAGATTGACTGGACCTGTTCAGTCAGGGCACGCATTTGTCAGTATTTAGTCGGCCAGCTCAACTCAGAACGTAAGAAGCTCAACGAACAATACAAATAAACAATACAGAAAAAGAAAATATAAATACCTAGCAAAAAAATGTAAATAACAACATTCACTGTAAATTTGGAGCAGCTCCATTCCAAGCCTTTTTGTCGTCAATATAATCTTTAAACGCTTTCAATTAAGGCTTTCTGACACAGTTTCTGCTTTATAAAACATTTGAATGTATTAAGGCTTAGTTCTTCAACGTGGCTCGCCCGCGTGGAGGTTTTTTTTTTCGTACGTAAGAACCTTCTGCTGACAATAACAAACACAACAAAAAAATAATTAGCGAAATCGCTCCAGCCGTTCACGCGTGATGCCGTGACCAAGGGAAATAGGGATTCATTTAAATATATACAAGATATTGTGAATCTGAATGCGTGGTCGCGCCGACAGAGGGCGCTTTCCTGATTTCCGAACAAAAAGTGACAAATAAACGCGAGGATCGCGTATTCGCGCGGCGATTGCTTTCTATTAGGACGCGGCCTAATGGTTCTTGAGTTTGTGATGTTTATCAATCAATATTTTCTAACACGACGATTGGTTATTCAACGAAGTTTGATCGCAGTGGACATTGAATTAAGCTCTTGCGCTTTTGTGCTCAATACCATAAGCGTACAAGTTGGGTAGCGTAGCGACCTGACAAGTACGGCACTGTGCGCGAAAAGACATTTCCGCAAGTTGACTTTTGCCAGAATTACACACTTATACAATTATGAAGCAAATGGTCCAATTAGGTGTCAATAGTTCTTGTCGTAGTTTATTTTTGTTTTTTAGACATGGGTGTAAATTTCATGGTTTTCAAAGTCGCTGGGGTCTAAATCAAAATTCAAGATGGTAAAAACGAATAATAAAATACCCATGTTAAAAATAAATAACAATAAACCTACTTACAATAAAAAAGCAACAGTAATAATTATAACTATTGACGCCTAATTGGACTATTTACTTCTAGTCTGTCTGTAACTTGAACATAACTGGCGAGTTGTGGGTGTTCTATTCAAAATATACCTGCCCAACCCTTTGAAAGAACACAGACGTGATCTTATGAAGAAATCTCATTTCCGCAACCGTTCGCGCATGTGGGTTCGCCCAAGTGCCTTTCACGTAAGTGTCTTGGTAAAATCTAGTATCGTTTGGCAGGAGAAGGGGGGTGGGAGTGGGTGGGGAGGTTGGGGGGTGGTGCACCTTGCCCCCTGGCACCACTCCCATGAAAAGGTAACGCACCGTTCTTGAGAAAAACAAATGATTGTAACCTAACCTCAAAGCTCTTAGTCGCTTAAAAAGCCGTAGTATGAGCCCAGCTTCGCGGGGGAGATTGGGAGAGGGGTGCTCTCTGCCCCCTGGCACCACTCCCATGAAAAGGTAACGCACCGTTCTTGAGAAAAACAAATTATTGTAACCTAACCTCAAAACACTTAAAGTCGATTAAAAGGCGTAGCATGAGGCCCGCTTCGCGGGCCTCTAGGGTTTAAAAAAAAATAACCTCGAAGGGGATAGCGGGGTCTGAGTTCGCTCGCTCCGCTCGCTCACTAGACCCCGCCATCCCCTTCTAACCTAACCTGTCCGAGTCGGGGTGCCCCAAGTCCCGAGCTCGCTTCGCTCGCTCTTGCATCCTAAGTTCTCCTAGAAACAGTAGTAACATTGCCTTTTGTACACACATACGATCAGTGGAAGTACAAACACAGAGAAAAAATTCACGCAACTCGAGGAGAAACGGAACGATCGAAAACAAATGACAGTGACACATGACGCAAATGGCATACCTGTTTTATTGTTTACGTTCCGTGTTATCGAATTTGCCCGACATTTTATACCATGGACTGACTACAAATACTGATACTGGATACTGGATACTGACTACAGATACTGGGGCAGATTTGGTTGTCAATCGCCCATTTTAAACGTTTCGTTTTCGCTTCTTATCGGATTTGAGGTTAGAAACATTTTTTATTGATTTCTCGCTAAATATGCATTACCTTTTAATAAGAGTGGTAGCGTTATAATCGGGGACCCAAACCCTACCAACTTTAGCCCCTTTTACCCCCCAACTCCTGCCAAACGATACTAGATCCAACCCCCAGAAATGTCTTTTCGCGCAAGTGGGTTCGCGAAAAGTACCAGATCCAATTCCATGTAGGCATGATAGGCGTCAGCATTTATTCTTGAGCAGCGATTCAACTACGTATGTATTTACCTTAGGTACTGATTCATCTACGTATGTATCTACCTTAGGTACTGATTTAATTGATCAACGAAAATGAGTTGATGATGAGTTTTGAGTGTACGAGTAGGTTATACCCGTAGACAGAGAATGCCATTTAAAATCTATTCAAAACTTAGTCATGAACTTTTTCTTGTTCATAACCTGGCCATATTGTTCTTGCAACAACTAAATTGTTGCTTACTTTGACTGACACTACAAGCCATTGCAAGATGTCATAATTATGTTTAGTACTGTGGTTTAGTAGAACAAATCATAATTTTATTATACTTAATTATTTATTTTAATCAAAGTTTTACCATCCGTCGTTTTAGAATTGTAATTTTAGTATAAGTAATAATGGCACAAGATAGTGATGTCGTGAGCTGCTTGTCTATAAAGACTGAAGACAGCGTGACGGCGGCCGCCCGGGCTCGCTGGCGCAACGCGGCTCTGCACGAGAGATGCAGCATGAGGGACATGGAGAAGATGAGAGATTTGTTCCAAGAGGCATACGGTCACAAAATGACAACTCTAGAGTTTAGAGCTGCTTTGAAGTCCTTATTGGATGTAGACTACGACGATGAAGATTTTAAAATACTCTTTATGAAAGTAGGTGTATAGTAATTATTACTGTTATGTAGGAAGACAGCAGTTCATTGAACATAAATCACAGATAGCCAGAATGAACTGCTTGTAATGAACTCAAATCCCAGAGTGACGTTGTAATATAGGTACGGATAACTGAGATGGGACTTCAGGATGATTTCCAAAATTATCAGTAAAGCAAACTAGTCAGACTCTGAGGTCCTATATATCCGTCTTCCGTCCGTCTCACGCTGCATTGGTGTTGACACTTACTTCACAGTCCGCCCATAGACCGTCGATACGCACTGTGAACGAATCTGTCGATTACTCGACCAGGTAAACACAAGCCGCACGGGCGAGGTCGACTGGGAGGAGGTGGTGTCTCATCTGATCCTGGGCTACTTCGGCAACGACGCTGAGAACCAGCGGGAGTCGCTGCAGCCACCTATCTTGGGCCTGCCCGTCATCATACGCTCACAACACAGACACCCAATATCACGAATAACCTTCAGTCCGGATGTTGACAAGGTTCTTTATTTAAAATTAGGCTGTTTAATTTTCTAATGAACTTTTAATATACCCGGGTCGCTTGCTCCGCCGCCACTTTAAATTATTTATATTTATGACCAGCAAAGGACTTCATTCGAACCTTTACTTTGTACAAGATTAAAAATAGATTAAAGGCTCCTACATACCGGCGCGACTTGTCGCGCGACGCGTCGCGACACAAAGGCACCGCTTGTAGCGCTACACACGGTGTCTTTGTGTCGCGTCGCATCGCGCGACAAGTCGCGCCAGTATGTAGGAGCCTTAATAATAAATAGCGAACTCGGCCGTTCAACATTTTATTAGATGGATTACGGAATGGATACGAATAAGAAAGTAAGTAAGCAGGTATCTGAATTTAAAATTAAGTACGTTATATATGAGCATTAAATAGGGTCTTACACCCATTTTTGAAAAGTGTCTTAATTAAATTCTATAGTGCTAATATGCCCAAAAAAAATCACAAAATTTTTATTCAATCGATAAGTGCCATAAAAATGCATTTAAAATTTTACATTTTCAAATTTCGCGCGTAGGTTGACGAAAACGCTGGATGCAGTGGACGCCATGTTGCTGTGTGGTCATGACGTCACTGGGCTATGAAAACAAATGCGCTGATCTTTGTATGATAATTGACACATTTTTGTTAACATAGCCGTATGACATAATAACATGGTGGCTACTATTTCATGGTGTTTTTTAACAGATTAGAAAAACTGAAAACGTTGAATTGAATTTCAAAATTCATTTTGTTATTTTACGAACTAAAACTAACATTTTCCGACTCCTTTTTGCCTAAACTATCTCAATAATATATTTATAGATTTTTTCTCGTATATAGTAAAATACCCTATTGTGACGTTGTATTACGTGTGAGACAGAATCGCACTACGGACCCGATGCAAGGCACATACATAACGGCGAGCCGCGACGGCATGATCAACTGGTGGTCGCTCGACATGAAGCTGTTGAGGACTGCTTACTCCTCTAGCCGTTAGTATCATATCAATTAACTCCGCTTACCAGTAGGTACTCTCTTTTCTCAATCTGGCTGGGAAGTCCCAATTTTCCTGACGGCACATATCGAAGTCATTGTTAATCTCAACGTTCGCTACATTCAGTGAACGGTCACGAAAGATGTTGCTATTATTATTATTGTCGCCTGCTTATCTTAGAGTACAGGTGGTTGCTACTGAGCATCCTTGTGACCGAAAACCTTAGCCAACTTTTGCTAGACACACGAGTGTCAAGACTAGCCAAGCTATTGCTTCACACATACATTATGGACTTCCTAGATCAGCGGTTCTCAAACTTTTTTGGTCACGAAACCCTTTTGACGTCAAATACTTGACGGAACCCTACAATAAAATAATAGTTTTTAAAAGTGTATTCTTTGTTATATAAGCATAATAAAAGTACAATGTAACAGTTACTAATTATTACTTACTTTACCACATGGCAAGTACAATAATAGAAGATACAAAAAATGAAAAAATCTTAACTAATGGGAGGTATGAAACTGTTTTTTATTTTTCATCAATTGGTTGATATCAGGTTTGATAGAAAACATTTGAAGTCTCATATCAGGTTCGGCGTCCAGTCTATTGCGATATTTTGTTTTCGTGGCTGCATAGGTTGAGAATCCTGTTTCGCACAAATATGTTGTTGGGAACGGGAGAAGAATATTCAGAGCCATTCTGCCAAGCATTGGATATTCATCACGGATTCTGCACCAAAAATCGTTGAGAGGCGTCGTTTTGAACAGTGACTCCATACTTGTGTCTGATGACATTTCTAAAAGAGATTCATATATCTCGTTTGACATACTTTCGGGCTTTTGCAAGTTGGGTAAAAAAGGATTATGAATCCATGAATTCAGCTTCATTTTTGTATTCTGTTCTTCGGGAAAATACTTTTCAAAAGATGCGCGTATCGGAGTGAGATATTGGACCAATTCTTCAAACACATCATCTTGAAACATTTCTGAGTCGTTATCGCTAACAAACTCACTGAGTGACGTAAAGCTTTCTATTTCTCTCTTACCAACGCAAATAATCCAAAAATCTATTATTTATTTTCTTTTGAAGGCAGTTATTTTGTTATAGGCCTGGAACACCGTTGTCTGTTTACCTTGCAATGATAAATTCAATTCGTTCAGTTTTTGAAAGATATCCGCCATAAAAGACAATCGGAACAACCAAGTTTTATCATACAAACGGTCTTTCAAATTAAAAGAAACTATCTGCTGAAAGAAACATTTGTAACTCGGCTCTAAGTTCAAATAGCCTTGTTAAAGTTTTACCCCGAGACAGCCATCGCACTTCTGTATGGAGCAGCAGTGTTTTATGTTTGCTGCCATAATCTTCACACAATAATGAGAACAATCGGGATTGTAGTGGTCGTGATTTGATAAAATGAATTATTTTTACCGCTTCATCCATAACTAATTTTAGATTTGACGGCATTTGCTTCATCGCAAGTGCTTGTCTATGCAGAATACAATGGCTGGAACTACAATTAGGCGCTTTTCTTTTTATTCGTGATACTGCTCCTGCTGTTTTACCTGTCATCGCCTTGGCCCCATCTGGGGGGTAACCATCACCTCTTATAGCAGTATTATTATAATATTACTTCACAGTGGGAAAGTGATGGAGCTATACAGGACTTATAGCTCCATCTCTTTCTTACGCTAAGTAATATTGAAATAATACTGCTATAAGAGGTGATGGTTGCCCCCCTGTACTAATGTCAATACAATCGTTCCAACTAAGATTATTTTCTTTAAAAAAATATGTTTATTTTATTAAAAATTTCTTCCCCGGCAGTGTTTGTGGGCAGCGGTGAACACATAAGCATGTCTTCTTCAAAAGAACGTTCATATGGATATCTCACGATAACCAGCAAGATAGCCAGACCAGTGACATCAATTGACTCATCCATTTGCAAGGCGAATCGTGTTTTTTGTAGACGTGCAACTAGTTCTTGTTTGACGTAGCTTGCCAGATCATGGATTTGCCGTGAAACAGTATCGTTTGATAGCGGTCCAGTAGAAAGATGCTTTGCAGATTTTTCATAGAGCATACATTTTGTTATGTCTAACACACATGGCTTTATTAAATTCTCAGCGATAGTGTGCGCTTCACCTGCTTGTGCAATGCGATAGCTAACTAAATATGATGCCTCCGTGGCCTTTTCATTGATAGTTTGTGTTACATGCATCATATTTTTTTGACTTTTCAATAACTGTTCTTTTTTACGAACAAAAAATTCTTTATTCTTGTCTTTAGACTCGGGGTGTAAAGTTTCTAAATGTCTGCGCAATTTGACAGGTGCCATGGAACTATTAGGAAGCAGTTTACTACATAACATGCAGAGAGGTGAGCCGTTGGAATCAACAAATCCGAAACTGATATATGATTCATCATACTTCCTTTTTTTTCGTCTTTGAAACCGTGGAGCTTGACGTCGTGGCATCATCGTCTGGATCGGTAATTGCTGTATTCTCCGCGCGTACTGCTTTTGAACATTCAGTGTCATTAGAAGATGTTGTTGCAACACGTTTAACACCTTTCAGCCAACGTTCCATTCTTCTTTATTAATAATGTTACACGTCAGGATGGTGGGGTCAAAATAATGCACAATCGTTACTGCGTTTATGAGACAAAGTTTAGTCCAAAGAAGAAATGTACAAAACTGATACAATCAGAATACAGCAGGCAGTAGAACTTACAAGCAGGCAGCAGGCTAGCCAGCTTGTAAGTAGGTAGGTACGAACTTATCGCTCCGAACGCTAATCGTCAACTGACTGACGAGGTGCGACTTTTTTTTTATTTTTATTTGGCATCTCGTAGTTGACCTTGAGAGGTCGTGACTACTTAACCGGACTTTCCTGTGGCTGCCTTAAGCGAACTCAAAGCCTCCAGCCAGGGGCGAATTTCTTATAATACTAAGCGACTGCACGCTAAGGGCACCCCCTGTGGGGTACGGACTTCGGCTTAGGGCGTCGCTGGGGGGAGGACAGCAAGGTGGGACAGGCTGGATCTGGTTAATATTATTATTATTTATCGGGGAATTTAAAACTACAGGCTCAGCTGCGGCGCGGGCTGGCACTTCGTCGAGCAAGGGTCGGGGGGGACAATTACGTCGGGGTTTACGCGAGGGACCTCGGCGGCGAGGTCGGAACGTAGGTCGGTGTGTTAAACGAGGCGCGACGCGCGATCGCCGCTTTTATACTTAGTCCTAGACTCGAACTCGAACATTCTCAAAAATACTCGAGTCGGTGCCTTTGTTAAACAAAAAGCGGAAATAAAAATAGAAATACAAAAAAATGCGTTGTAAACAATCTCGACTTTATGTTTTTGAAGATAGAGCCGAAAGTCGCTTGTTCACAACTATAGCGTCTAATTCAGAGGCGGCTTTTATCAAAGGGACTGCGCGCTCACAAGTATACGCGCGGCGGGTGGAGTCAAAACGTTCGACCAGTGACCAGAGAGAGGTGTTTTGATTTTTTTTCTAAATTCTTGCGGAACCCCTACAGGGGTATCGCGGAACCCTAGGGTTCCGCGGAACACACTTAGAGTACCGCTGTCCTAGATGATGCTAAGTTATTTATACTTATTTACTACGTCTTGTTAAAGTATGTAGGTGACTATGACTCCCACAGCCCACCTGAAGGTCCGCACCACGTGGGTGACGGACATGGTGTGCATGCCGGACGTGAACATCATCGTCACCAGCTCCACGGAGCGGGACCTGCGCTTCTACGACTGCACTGCCAAGACCTTCACCTTGAAGATCGTCATCACCAGCTGGGAGTACATGGCAAGAAAAAACACTGTTTTCATAGATTTCGGGTTTGGCTGGGTGCGTCGGTGGCCTACGAGTAGGTTATACCTTTGTGATTACAATAGAATATCCCTTGCTTGAGGACTTGTATTTATTTTGTGCTGACAACAACACTAGAGTTAACACAAAACCTTTGTACGTAGGTATTTTTCTGTTCTTTTCTTCTCGTCTGTTTCTATATCATCATCTGCCTAGCCTTTTTCCAACAGCTGAATACCAGTGTTTTACATGGAGCGACTGCCTATCTGACCTCCACAACCCATTTACTGGGTAACATGAAACCCCTTGGTTAGACTGGTTCTCAGACTTTCGAGCTTCTGACGACCCGAAACGACTGTCAAAGATCTACAAATGACAGCCGGGACCAACGGCTTAACGTGCTTTCCGAAACACGGAGGTGTCTTGGTATGTAAAGATGGTCACCCATCCACGGACCAACCGCGGCAAGCGTAGCTTAACCTCGATCGATCGGCCCGTGCAGCTGTTATTACTTAGCCGCAACCCCTCTGCCATCCCGAGCCCGTCCCCGCCCAAAGCCCGTCTGTTTCTATATGTGTGTACAAAAATGGTTACATAAATAAATAAATAGTTAGGTAGTAAATTTCACAGATTTGCACGATGTACTATCACTTTGGAAAAGACTTGAAGGAGCAGTGCATGCTGATCTGTGGCGACGTGGGGGGCAACATCCGCGTGTTGCTGTTCTCTCCGGTGCTGCGCGGGCCTTTCCAGAACGAGCCCGGACGTGCCACGCAAACGCTACGACACATAGATCTTCAAAAACGGGTGATCATCTTATTATTTTTGGTCTTATCTTGAATCTTCTGGCTGATCATATAGATAATATACTGGGACGTTATGGGTAGAAGCGCGGCCCAATACGTGAATCGTTTTGCTCAATTGAGTAGCTCTTCTCTTGCGTGCGCTCACTTGGACCAATCCGTTTATGATTGCAGCCTCACATGCTACCAAAGCTGCACCTAGTGGAGTTGCCCCGCATGCACGCGGAGTGGGTGCGGCAGGTGTCATACTACAAGTCTTTGAGTTGCGTGGTCTCCTGCGCCACCTGCTACGACTCACTGCTCATACGCGACATATATGGCTCCAAGACACGTAACATGTTCAAAGTTGAGAAGGCGAGTTTTTGTATGCATAGTAATGTGCCTGTAATTACACAGGCATTCATAATCTTCCGGAACCGGAACACAGCAACAACTAGGTGTAGTGGCAGTACTTTCGGAACCGGAACACAGCAACAACTAGGTATAGTGGCAGTACTTTCGGAACTGGAACACAGCAACAACTAGGTATAGTGGTACAGTACTTTCGGAACCGGAACACAGCAACAACTAGGTATAGTGGCAGTACTTTCGGAACTGGAACGCAGCAACAACTAGGTATAGTGGTACAGTACTTTCGGAACCGGAACACAGCAACAACTAGGTATAGTGGCAGTACTTTCGGAACTGGAACGCAGCAACAACTAGGTATAGTGGTACAGTACTTTCGGAACCGGAACACAGCAACAACTAGGTATAGTGGCAGTACTTTCGGAACTGGAACACAGCAACAACTAGGTATAGTGGTACAGTACTTTCGGAACCGGAACACAGCAACAACTAGGTATAGTGGCAGTACTTTCGGAACTGGAACGCAGCAACAACTAGGTATAGTGGTACAGTACTTTCGGAACCGGAACACAGCAACAACTAGGTATAGTGGTACAGTACTTTCGGAACCGGAACACAGCAACAACTAGGTATAGTGGCAGTACTTTCGGAACTGGAACGCAGCAACAACTAGGTATAGTGGTACAGTACTTTCGGAACCGGAACACAGCAACAACTAGGTATAGTGGCAGTACTTTCGGAACTGGAACGCAGCAACAACTAGGTATAATGGCAGTACTTTCGGAACCGGAACGCAGCAACAACTAGGTATAGTGGCAGTACTTTCGGAACCGGAACGCAGCAACAACTTGGTATAATGGCAGTACTTTCGGAACCGGAACACAGCAACAACTAGGTATAGTGGCAGTACTTTCGGAACCGGAACACAGCAACAACTAGGTATAGTGGCAGTACTTTCGGAACTGGAACGCAGCAACAACTAGGTATAGTGGTACAGTACTTTCGGAACCGGAACACAGCAACAACTAGGTATAGTGGCAGTACTTTCGGAACTGGAACGCAGCAACAACTAGGTATAATGGCAGTACTTTCGGAACCGGAACGCAGCAACAACTAGGTATAGTGGCAGTACTTTCGGAACTGGAACGCAGCAACAACTTGGTATAATGGCAGTACTTTCGGAACCGGAACACAGCAACAACTAGGTATAGTGGCAGTACTTTCGGAACCGGAACACAGCAACAACTAGGTATAGTGGCAGTACTTTCGGAACTGGAACGCAGCAACAACTAGGTATAGTGGTACAGTACTTTCGGAACCGGAACACAGCAACAACTAGGTATAGTGGCAGTACTTTCGGAACTGGAACGCAGCAACAACTAGGTATAATGGCAGTACTTTCGGAACCGGAACGCAGCAACAACTAGGTATAGTGGCAGTACTTTCGGAACCGGAACGCAGCAACAACTAGGTATAGTGGCAGTACTTTCGGAACTGGAACGCAGCAACAACTTGGTATAATGGCAGTACTTTCGGAACCGGAACACAGCAACAACTAGGTATAGTGGCAGTACTTTCGGAACCGGAACACAGCAACAACTAGGTATAGTGGCAGTACTTTCGGAACTGGAACGCAGCAACAACTAGGTATAGTGGCAGTACTTTCGGAACCGGAACACGGCAACAACTAGGTATAGTGGCAGTACTTCCGGAACTGGAACACAGCAACAACTAGGTATAGAGGCAGTACTTCCCTGGACGAGCTGCTTCACATGAAGCTCTACTAAGTATTACAAACATACATACAAAATCATGTCATCTTCCATAACTATTTCGATTTCACTCTTCGTGGCTAAGGATCGTTGTTATTATGGAAGCCATTTATTTTTCAGGGTATCCAATGCTTTGCGTTTGACGAGGAGACGCACGTGTTGGTGACAGGAGGTCCCGACTGCTTGGTCCGCGTGTGGAACGCGTTTGTGCCAGCCAAGGCCAGTGCAATATTCATCGGGCACCATGCCGGTATCACCTGCATTGTGCTGCAGAATAACGGACAGACCATCTACTCTTTATCTAGAGATAGAACTATCAAAGTTTGGGATGTGCAAAGCCAAACGTGCACTCAAGTAAGGATGTAAATTAAGTTAATTTATTCACACACATATACACTCGCGAGTAAACAAATCGACTCAACCCATACGCGCGGTATTTTTCGAAAATACTTTACTTATTATAAAAATCATTATAGCGTTTGAAAGCTTGAGACCTCATTTTTAACTTGGTATCATTAATGTCGACATTTATTCAGTACTTTGAAAATTAATGTTATCTGTGTTAGTTATTATAAAAATTAAAAAAAAACTGTTAAAAACATTTAACCATTTATTGTGTCAGTAGGGACTTGGTATTGTCCCCCTAGCTCTAATCACAGCTTGCAGTCGATTTTTCATTAATCTGACAAATTTTTAGTCTGAGGAATTCCGTCCCACTCCTCTAATAACGCCTCCTTCAATTTTTTCTATGGTAGAAGAGACTGGATTTCTGGCCCGGACTTTTCTCTTGAGCTCGCCCCATAAGCGCTCGATGGGATTCATATCTGGACTGAGTGCAGGCCAGTCCATCGTCTGTATATTCACTTCGTCCAGGAACTGCCGAGTGATAGGCGACGTATGACAACGGGCATTGTCGTTTATTAAGGCGAAGTTGTCGCCGACAAATCCTGTGTAGGGAATAACGTGGTCCTGAAGAATGTATTGTGTCCTATAAGTTCTCACTTATTCTTTACTTATCTGAACTGCTTGTCCATCCCTACGGTAGACCTACATCGACATCCCGGCTATAGTGGGCGAGCGCTCGCCTATCTCTGCCGTGTACAACCCAGCCACCCGCGAGTTCATCCTCGCGTGCATGAAGATAGCCACCGTGGTGCTGGACGAGCAGCTGAATCCGCTCCACACTGACGGCTTCACACACTCACGAGCTGTATCCCAGATTCTCTATAACCCACTGTTCAAGATCATAATTACTTGTGGTATGGATAGCATTATCATTAACTGGAATCCAGTTACTGGTAAGTGAGTCACGTTTTTGTTTACATTGACAGCTTAATTATTATTCTCCTGTCCTTATCCCATTTAATTTGTGGTCCGCACAGCATATGTTTTTCATTCATACTTCTCTATTAGTTGTTATTGAGGTAGTCACTCCCTTTCTAGCCATATCATCTTTCACACAGTCCATCCATCTTTTCTTCGGTCTTCCCCTACTCGTATAATCATCCACATGCATACTCTAAACTTCCCTGGTGACATTTCCCTAATTCCTCCGCGTAAAGGCTTCTACATACTGGCGCGACGCGACACAAAGACACCGCGTGTAGCGCTACAAGCGGTGCCTTTGTGTCGCGACGCGTCGCGCGACAAGTCGCGCCAGTATGTAGGAGCCTTAATGCGGAGGAATTGCATTCCCATACCATGACAACCTTTTTCCACACAACTTTTCAGTCATCGGTGTCACTTTCAGACTTCCTCTTATACTCGTATACTTAATTTCTTATTCTATCAATTCGGGTAACAGCACACATCCCTCTTAGCATTCTCATCTTAGCTGCATGAAATTGCCTTTCATTCGTCCATTTTGTGGACCAACATTCTGATCCATACAAGACAGCAGAACATTGAAAGCTTAATAGTTGGCTTAATTTAAACGTAATCAATAGGTGCAATTAATAGACTTTAGTCAACAAACAAGAAGAGGAAGCGTTAAGTAGCGCTTTAGAATTAGCGCTGATTTAAAAAGATCCGATAGCCAGTCCGCAGGTTGACAGTGAGACTAGCTAATCACGGTACCCACGGTATACCGGACGAACTTAAGTGCTCATATCACTTTTTGGGATGCATGCAGGGAAACGCAATGTACTGATTCGCGACGCGCACGTGCGGATGCTGCACGGGGAGGAGATCCCGGTGGAGATCACCGCCTCATGCCTGGACCCTGGCTTCTTACTTTTGCTGACAGGGGCTAGAAACGGCGAGCTCAAGGTTCGATAGTGTTGACTCTGAGCACGAGTACAATATTTTATAGTCTTTGTAATAAGTCTAACCACATTTCATCTTGGCAAACTCCACTGCGCTTTGTGTGTACCTGCATCTTATCCACTTAATCATCGGCTGTCATTTGATTGTGTCTTATTCTTAGTTCGTAGTTTGTTTTGATATTCATTGAGATTAATCGCGTCGATCGCGTGCTCTACTAAAGTGCAAAGTGCAGACGCAGCAAACCAACCACGCCCAGCTGGACCGCGCTCGCCTCGATGTCACACACAATTATGTAAGCATTGCCTTACAATTGTTATTTATTAACGCGCCACTGACATGGCTGAGACCACCAAAATTAGGGTGGAAACCGAAAATGAACAATTGTTGTACAAATACTACAGCGCAGAAAGAGCAGATAATGAACATCTGCGTAGTGTTATTTCTGATATGGAAATGGAAATAGAAAAAACAAGTGAGGTATTTACAGCATAAAGCAGAACAAACTACAGCTGCAGCCAGTAAACCAGCGGAGACAGTAAAAAGTCCAACACAGAGTCCGGAATATTGTACGGACGAAGAGGAGTTAGCCAGGAAAACTCAGTGGATCCGGCAAAAGAGCAGGAAAAAAAAATCCGCCAATTCACACTGTCAACATTGAACACATAGAGACTGTTCATTCCGAAAAAGTGAACACCAAAAAGATTCCGCCTCCTCCGCCTGTGATATGTGTGACCAGATGGCATCGAGAACTACCAGGCCTTTTTGACTTATATCAAAGTAAGTCTGGTGATAAATTTACGACTATAATGCTGAATCGGAAGTGCGTCAAAATAAATGCAGTGAACGATGACACATATAAGTTTATAGCACTACTTAAACATCAACACGAATTAGAAGTAGTACTGATCACAGAAAACATCGATGTTTGCCTTATATTCTGAAACTCACTTTAATCAACAATCATAAATAAAGTTTCGAGTTTATAAAGTGTACCCCGTGCACTGCACCCTGACAATTCTGCCCGACGAGACATGGTAGCGCGGTTATAGTCAAAGAGAATCTCTGTCATCATAAAGAATATAAGTCTTTTATGAATGTCATGAAATCCAAGCTGTGGCGATTTGTATTCAATCTCAACTATATCCAATCACCGTAGCGACCATCTACTCGCCTGCGAGATACAACATAAAAATTACCATTATGTGAGGTTCTTACAGCAACTCCGACAAAGATTTATCTTAGCTGGCGACTGCAACGCTAGAAATACGCATGGGGGGTCAACACTAACCACCACTAAAGGAAATTAACTTACGAGTGCCATGAAAGAGCTAAAGTGGAAAGCAATTTCTACCGAAAAATCAACTTATTGGCCAAGCGATCCACGCAAAGTCCCATGCCTACTAGAGATTTTATAAATAACTAGCCTTGCCCGCGGCTTTGCCCGCGTGGAAACAATCTCACGGGAACGTACTACCGGGATTAAAAGTACCCTATTTGTTAATCCAAGTTATAAACTATGTTTGCCAAATTTCATCCAAATCCGTTCAGCCGTTTTTGGGCTAATCCGCAACGTACATCCAGACAAACAGAAAAACAAACGAAAATTCTAAAAACTGTAGTTTCGGTATCAGACACCTGGTAGCAATTCTTTTTTAGATGGTATATGAATACCGACTTAGTTTTGTATATACTTGTTCAATATACCTACGCATCATGTCTGAGTCTATTTGTAGTCCAAGAAATTTTGTACTGTTTATTTTTTCTACGTTTTTGTTCTTAACTACATATGTATATGTATATCAACATTTGAGTTATTCAAGGCACTCAGTAAAATTCTCCCATAAAAACTTGGGTAATTAAGTTTTTATGGGATAATTTTACTGAGTGCCGAACAAGGGTTTCGCCTAGCTGCTCGCGAAGCTTTTCAGACAAGAACGGTCTCATTCTGTAAAGCAGTTTTAGACGATAAAAGTAGTTTTTCACGGAGTTAGCAACGTGTTTCTCAAATCTAAGGCTGCTGTCCATACATAGCCCAAGATTCCGCGCCTCATTTACACGGTCAATAGGCTCACCCATTAGAGTCAAATTTAGGCCCTTAAGGTATCTTCTTCAACTGCTGCCTTGTATCAAACAACATATACTTGGTTTTCAATGGGTTTAATGCCAAACAATTGTCATCAGACCAGGCAGCAATTCTTTCTAGGTCGTCGTTTAGGTCTCTAATAGCCGATTCATAATCATCTGGTCTGAAAGACAAATACAGTTGGACGTCATCGGCATAAATATGATACTTGCATTTCTGAAGGCAATTTATTATGTCTGCGCAGTAGAGAATAAAAAGAATCGGACCCAAAATTGATCCCTGGGGAACGCCTCTGTCTGTCGAAGCTAGGGCTGAAGTCAAGGTAGTATCATCCGACAAACGCAATTCTACAAATTGCTTTCTGTTGCTGAGGTAGCTGTGAAACCATTGAATGGCATTGTCGTCAAAACCGTAGTATTTTAACTTTGACAGTAGTAGCGAGACAGTAATACAATCAAATGCACGGGAAAAATCGAGTAGCACCATCAGTGAACACATGCCCTTATCTTGGGCTGATAGGATATTGTCCGTAACATCCAGTAACGCCGTAGAACTGCTGCGCTGTTTCCTAAATTTGGATTGTAGATCAGGTAACACTTCGTTATTCTTCTAAAAACCGAGTTGACTGACGGCACACTGCCCTCTCCATTACTTTTGAAAGACAGGGCAGAATACTGATCGGCCGCAAGTCTTTAACTTCTTGAGGGTTTGGACTCTTAGGTAGGGGCCTAACTGTGGCAATTTTCCATTGGTAAGGAAACTTTGATGTCCACATGGAACAATACTTCCCGGTGTTCATAAATAATAAACCAATACCATACGTGAATACTTCTAAGTATCTCGGCATGACCTTGGATACTAAACCGCGATGGAAAGGGCATGTCAAAAAGAAAAGTGTCGAATTAGATATTAGCTACAAAAAAGTTGTCATTGTCAATATCTAACAAATTGTTGTTACACAAACAAGTTTTAAAGCCTGTATGGACCTATGATATTCAGCTATGGGGCTGCACCAGCCAAAGAAATCGTCTAATCATACAATGATTCCAAAACAAAGCGCTCAGGGATAAAGTTAACGCGCCCTAGAACAGTCGCCAGCACAACAAGTTACCACAAACTGTCTAATTTTTGCTTTATGCTCGTAAACGGGTGCTGCTAGTGGTGACCGGTCGTCATGCTGACCATGGTTTTGTTTTGTTATTAGCAATTAACTGTTTATTTATTTTACTTCGACGGTCCTCAATCCACTCAGTCTATAGCAGTCCACTGCTGGACATAGGCCTCTCCCAGACTGCGCCACAACACCCTGTCCTCCGCCTTCCGCTTCCAGTCTGTCCCAGCCACCTTTTTAAGGTCATCGGTCCATCTAGCTGGGGGGCGTCCCACACTACGCTTGCCACTATGCGGTCTCCACTCCAGGACTCGTCTGCTCCACCGGCCATCGGTCCTTCGACACACAAGGCCAGCCCACTGCCACTTCAGCTTGCTGACTCTGCAGGATATGTCGGTAACTCCGGTTCTCTTCCGGATAACTTCATTTCTGATCTTATCCTTCAAAGAAACTCCGAGCATAGCCCGCTCCATGGCGCGCTGAGCGACCTTTAATTTGTGGACCAGCCCGACTGTCAGTGTCCACGTTTCAGCACCGTATGTAATAACGGGCAGGACGCACTGGTTGAAGACCTTAATCTTCAAACACTGCGGGATTGGCGACGAGTAGACTTGACAAAGTTTTCCAAACGCTGCCCAACCCAATCGGATCCTCCTGTCGGCTTCTTTCTGAAAATTGTGTCTACCGAGCTGGATAACTTGTTCTAGGTAGACGTACTCCTTTACAACTTCGAGAAGCGACCCTTCGATGTGGATTAGACTCGGCAAGACGTGCGAATTGTACATGACTTTCGTCTTGTCCAAATTCATGCCGAGGCCAACCCGCCGAGATGCTCCATTTAGGCTGTGCAGCATCTGGTCTAACTGTTCCAGCGTCTCTGCCATTATGACGATGTCATCGGCAAAACGAAGGTGTGAGATGTACTCGCCGTTTACATCGATACCCTGCCCAGTCCAGTCCAGCGTCTTAAACACGTCCTTCAACGCATTGGTGAAAAGTTTCGGGGATATCACATCCTCTTGTCTCACCCCCCTGAGTAGTTGGATAGAGCTGTTTTTTTCATCCTGGATTTGGACAGTCATCGTTGCAGCGTCATACAAACACCTCAACACTTCGATATAACGCCAGTCAATTCGACATCGTTGCAGAGAGGCCAGAACTGCCCATAATTCGACGGAGTCGAAGGCTTTTTCGTAGTCCACAAATGCCATACACAGCGGCTAGTTGTACTCTTCGGTCTTCTGTACAATCTGCCGAACAGTATGGATGTGGTCCACGGTACTGAAGCCTTTTCGAAAACCGACTTGTTCTGGTGGCTGGAACTCGTCAAGTCTCCTGGCGAGACCCTCGAAAACAGCTTATAAACGTGGCTCAGAAGTGAGATGGGTCTATAGTTCTTCAGCAAGGTTATGTCGCCTTTTTTGAAGAACAGAACCACCGCACCTCTGCTCCACGCCTCCGGCGTTCCTAGGTTCGACGGTCCTAGTTTATCATTTGTGACTAAGTTACGGCTATAGCTATATGTAAGTGGGCACGCCCTTTATGCCTGGAGGCTTTTGTTTAGGTATTAAGTTCTGTTTACGTTTTTATTTCTGCTTGAGTATAGTTTTCGGTGTTATTCTTTTTTTTTGTTTGTTGGTATAGTGGTGTACTAGCTGACATATGGCTAATAATTTAATGTTTTGTGTTGCGCGTAAATAGTTTACTATTTTGCATACTATGGGGGGATTGTCTTATGTAATTTTGACGTTTGAAACGTGCTGATTCTCAGCCTAGTTTGAATAAATGACTTTTGATTTGTCTAATTTCTCCAAATGATCTTAAACCTTAAAATGTTGATAACCATCAACATTTTAAGGTTTTGGCGTAACCACGTTCAAAATCGAATGAGAAAATTTAACAGTTTGTGGTAATTTGATGTGCTGGCGACTTTACATTAGAAACAGCCTCCACTGGAACCTCAAGATGGGTGTCGTAAACATAGAGTTAGTTGTTTAGAGTGTGTAGTAGGCAGAGTAATAAATAAAAGTCAATGTGCTATAGGTACTCACGATTGTATTGAGCAAAACAAACACAACACAAAAACAGTCAGAAGGATAATAATCACAATTGCGATAGTACACACAGTCACAATAGCCACGGCACAATTATAAGAAGTAGTTTCCAACAATATTGTAAACAATAGGCGAACGAGGTGCCATAAAATCATATGCAGCCGAGCGGCGCGTGAGCTAGTTTCGACTGCAGGTCGCGGCAAGGTGATCGAACGCTCGCTACCGTGGATTCCCACCTCGGCGCTTACCGGCTACGTCACGATGACGTAGCTCGGCGTGCGCGAGTCCAGTAGTATACGTTACCGGTGGTCCGTCATCAACCGACAAACAATATTTAATGCCGGTGAATATGGATTGTGTTTGTATGTATGTAAATGTCTTGTGTTGTGTGAGTTTATAATACAAATAAATAAATGATGTAGTAGGTATGTACCCTACATAGTAATAAAAATATGCACAAGCTCATGAACACAAACTTTATCATCACGTGAATGTCACGGCGATCCAACTGCTTGGCATCTCTGAATTAGTGCGAAGACTAAACTTTTGAGTGTTTTAGTGCAGTATGAGTAAACTTTAACTGAAGTGCAAGTGCTGACTAAAGAACATGTCAGTTAAGTGTCTTCCCCTCAACATAAAGTGAATGAGAAAGGCGTTATTGAAAGATTTCTTAATTTTATTTTATATTTTATGTTATATTTAAATTACTTATTAGCGATTAGGATAGATTGTAATGTGAATAAAGTATCACAAACCGTGACGTTTTATAAAAGGATAAAAAAACTGAAACTGAACTGCAAGCACTTGCTAACTACATATATAATACCACAATGACAAACTACTACTTAATGATGATTTTTACGCAAATAAATTATTTATTATGAATTATTTTCTACATATTTTTCGACTTCATTTTATCCAGCTTTACGAAAACTGTTGTATTCGTCAAGCAAGTTCACACGCTTATGTGTTTGTTGCCGAATGAGAGAACGTATTCTCCAACTTGCTCTACCTGATCGTTTGACGTCGCAAATTGAACCTGCTGGGAGATACAAAATAATGCATACCTTATTCATAAATGACTAATGACGTACTTGAACGATAATGACGTGCTTGAACGATAATCGCTACGGATAGTTAAAATTTTCTTAAATTTATGCCTAGGTGTGGAACTTCAATACCGGTGTGTGCTTAAGACAGATGTCAATCGAACACATGTGCGAAGTCACCGGCTGCTTCTGGGTGGAAGGCAGGTGAGCAGTTTCTTCTGTGAATATAGAAAGATCTCCTTGAATATTCTATAATAGATGTAACATTAAACATAATGCATTATGAATAGCCAATTCCGGAACTACGGCAACAATAATCCTGTGACACAAAGGTGTTGTATCAAGACGTGCTGCTACAAAAGTGAATAAAAATAAAACTGAAACAAGTAATATATTTATTATTGCGTTTAATACTTTATAGTTTATTGTCATTACCAGGATTCTGGCGATCGGTTGGAATCGGCACGTGGTGGAGTTCGAGGACACCGGCATGTCGACGACCGGCAAGAGTTGGGAGACTCGTCACACGGACGACGTGCTGGCAGCCGCCGTGCGTCACCCCCTTACACTGGCTTCTACCAGCTACAACTCCGAGATGGTGCTGTGGAAGCTGGAGACCGGCCAGCCATACAGGTGAGCAGCTTAGCAAAGATGTAGATGTCATTCAGGCGCGCAGGTTAGCTACAGACTGCAGATATAATGATGTTGAAGCAATCAGTCGAAGATAATCCGTTTTCTTAATGATTATGTCTCTTCACGAACGTATCATAAGCTAACTCACTAGTAGGCGGACGCTCGCGACGGGACCCCAACTGCGGCGCTTGTCAACTATCAATGGAATTATCCTGACGCAGAAGCTGTACAGATCCCTGCGCGTAGCCGCTCGAAGCGTTGATTTGAACACATCACTACACCCTAAATTATAATCTTAATCCTAGTCCTAACTACTAAATGCGAAAGTGACTTTGTTACGCTTTCACGCTAAAACAAGCATGACGTCGAACAATATAGACCTATCTCGATTCTGCCGACCTTGTCAAAGCTGTTTGAAAGACTGGTTCACAACGAGATTTACCCTCTTCTGCATAATATTATCATCCCTGAACAACATGGGGTTTTTAAACGCCGATCTACGACATCTAACCTGTTAATATTTGCTGATTACCTTTTTTAAAGTATTGATGGTCGATTACAAATATATGCGGTCTACACTGATTTCAAAAACG
This sequence comes from Atethmia centrago, assembly GCA_905333075.3. Lineage (NCBI taxonomy): Eukaryota > Metazoa > Arthropoda > Insecta > Lepidoptera > Noctuidae > Atethmia > Atethmia centrago. The sequence goes on along the minus strand of HG995377.1, from coordinate 31,267,910 downwards.
CTTTTGACAATGTCAATCATGAAATTCGCCTGAACAAAATTGCTTATAATGGAATACGCGGAAATTTGTTGCGTTGACTTGTGTCATACCTCGAAAATCATCAGTCTGTCTCTGTTAAGATTACTTCCACAGTTCCATAGGGCTTTATTCTGGGACCGCTATTATTCATTATTTATATCAACGATATTAAGAAATGCTTTAAGGAGACCAAATTCTTGATGTACGCTTATGACTTGAAGGCGTTTCGAGAGATACATACTATGGAAGACTGCCAGTCATTTCAGGAGGACCTAAACAGACTAACTGCCTACTGTATTGACAATAAGCGGCATCTTAGTATACAAAAGTGTAACTGTATACACTTTACTAAGAATAAATTTATCTTCAATTTCAATTACAACCTTAACCCTTAAATAATATTTCAATAGTGAAGGATCTTGGTGTTCTCTTTGATGGCAAACTGTCCTTGAACCAGTATATCGAAGCCATGTGCAATAGTGCTTTTAAAATGTATGGCTTTGTGATGAGATCTTCAACAGAATTTAAGCGTACCTCTACCTATCTCTATCTTTATAAGACACACATTCGCTCTCAGTTAGAATATGTGGTCCCCATTTGGAACCCCTTCTACCAAAAGTACGTAGTTGGAATAGAAAAGGTCCAGCGCAAGTACCTACTTGCTATGTACTACAGATGTTATGGGGCTAAGACTTATCTGTCATACTCCCAACTTCTTGATAAGTACAAGCTTACCAGCTTGGGAGAACCGGCGAAAATACCTGGAGGCCAACGTGCTTTATGATATTGTTCACAATAACTTTGATGCCATTGATCTGACGAGTAAGCTGTGTTATTCTGTCCCCCGAAACGGTTCATATGCGTCAGGTTCGTGCACGTACTCTGTTCGCGCTTAATTCTTGTCGTACGAACTCTGGCTTACGCTGCCCTATTAATAGTTTGTTGGAATCCTATAATTCAAATTTCATTGACGTTGATATATTTGCATGCTCGAAAAATAAATTTAAATATAATATTATAAAAAATAATTTTAATCTTATTGTTATTACTTTTATATTGCATAATTAAAGTAAATGAAATTGTTTCTGATCTAATTTGGTTTCGTAGCTATAGCTAGCGTTATAGTAACTTATTTATTTATTTCAATATATTTGTTAATTTTGGTAATGCTCGTCTAGCGGCGACCATTGATCCATAAATATGTGTTATTTGTGGATAATGTAGTGAACTGCAACATTGCTACTTAGTTTTGTTAGCCTTATGTATTATATATGTTGTAGTTGTTTATTATCCCTCTATAGGATATCTAAGGTGCGGGGTAGAATGTTGCCAAAATCAAATAAGTTTAGAGGTTGTAGTATACATGGTATTTTCGCACACACAATACACAATATTAATACATATTATTACAAATACACCAACAATCAGAATAATTACACAAACACTATTACGCAAACACAGAGAAACACAATCAAAAACATAAGCTATCCTAACTAAACTAAAGACTTCCCTAAATAAATATAAGTCCTAGTGTCTGGAGACTCTATTAAAACAGATGCCAGCTGAAGGCTGATGACCATCTGATACACAACACACCGTTGTTAACTGAGTTATAATGACTACTAAATTATTCACACTGTTTGCTATTAATGATACACGATACACACTGTGGACACCAAAAAGGTGTCCCTTAAGTAGTTTTCCACCTAGGTACAAGTGGCGGGGGCACCTCTAACGTACCCCGGGCAATATTCCATACAGTTTCACAAAATGGACTCACCCAACGGAGCAGGTTGTGACTTGTCGAATACTATTACGACGTAGCGTTGATGAGTACCTAATTATGGCGTAACTTTCTAAGTACCTATGTGTTTGTTATGATTTGAACCAGCCTGATTTCTGGTCTGTTTCAAGATACTAATATGACCAAAAGGGACCTGGTTGACAGTATTCTATACTTTTTAACATTCCAATTGTTCAGGTTTTCGAGATATAAACATATTATTATGTAAAGAAGATTGCTGTGCTTCTCAACACCCTTATTAAATAAAATAAAACGGCTGAACGGATTTGTATGAAATTTGGAACATGGTAGCATAGTATTTATACTATGATGGTAGACCATGACCTGGATTTAGGCCATAGGTTACTTTTATCCTGATATTCTCACAGGATCAAGACTTATGCGGGTGAAGTGAAACCGCAGGCCGCAGCTAGTATATTAATGAAGTCCTATTTTACAGTCTCATAACTTTAAAATGATTGTTAGCGCCGCGCCGCCGCGAGCCTTTTAGAAAAATGAGGGGTGCGGGGAATTTACCATGAAAATGGATAGAACTGTTTAAACAGTTCTTTCCAGGCTTCTAAAAGTCTGGAGCGGTGATTCAAAGCCTTGCTATGAGAATCGGCGGTTTTGTGGATTGTAATAAACTTTATGTGCGGCATGTACGTTGATTTTGGAAGAGACTGTTTATGGTATGGAGGAACAGGAATAAGAGGACACAGGGTGCAGTGCCTTACCTTTTGGAAGTCTGGATTCGCCTTCTTGTTGCTGTCCTCGATTTGTAGGTTAGCTACGCGGCGAGCCGGCGTGGTTTTACAAATAAACGATTCCTATTTCTTTCACAGCACAAAATCAGTGTAACTTAATAAGTAGGTAGGTCTAGTTTGATATATAGACCCAAAATCCCGGATTTATCATGGATTACAGATATATTAGCGGTAAAAGCTCCGAAGAGATGCTTTCGCGGCAGCGGGTTAGACGAACTTGAACTTCATTAAAAAATGGCGTCCGTTACGGACAATCTTCTTCTAGCGTTGTATTCCTGTTTCGCTCTGACCTATGGATGAACAGATTGAATTACCTACTGAGAGTTTTTTGTAAAACGGATCCACCGTTTAATAAAACGCCCGATTATAATTTAAATTAAGTTTATATTATAATAACAATATAAACGTTAGAAGATCGTTGTCTGCACTTTGTGTTGCAGGCGGTTCTCGTGCACGGAGCCGATGCTGCGAATTAAGATGGTGTATAACAAGCGCGAGCTTCAGAAATCAAGCCAAGCTAGCTCCAACGAGAAGGCGAAGAAAGGGTCCGGCATCCGGAAACACGGGTAAGTACCAGATCGATGTACATCTTCAGTTCATCATAGCCTCTAGCTAGTCGGTATCGAGGTACTACTGCGTGAAGTGGGATAGGAGAACTCCGTGATAGAGCGTGGCTCTTGGTGCTTGCAAGCTAATATACCCTAACAAGGATAACCAGGACAAAAACTTAAGGATCCCTGTTGTAATACGCATAAATTGCCTTTGATTAAAATGCATAATATTATATAATATCCGGTAACAGCAACCCAGACTATTTTTCCTTCCTTTCGTGAGTTCTCTCATTTAATTATTTATTAGGAACGTAAACTAACTATATAATTAGATTCGGTTACACAATAAATACATTTTACATAGGATTTTTGTTCTGTGTTTTGTCACTTAAATGTATACAAAACTCATGCATATTAATAGACAGTAATTAAATACGCAACTGACTAGCGAAGTATAATATTATTATATTCTCTAGCATAACGCTTACGAAGCTAGAGCCTCACCAGTGTCGTGCAGTTCCTCAAGCCTGTCGGTAATGCCTCACAGAGCCGCGGGTGTCCGTGACGTCGTGGACGCGGAAGCAGCCATCAAGAAGGCGACGGCCCGGCGCGTGTCCATGGTGACGATGCCGGCGCGCGCGCAGAGGATGCGCCACCTAGCCGTGCACGCCGTCATTTTCTTGATCACGCGGCCGCAGCATATGCATGTCGGTCAGTGAACCTGTATAAACTGTAACTAGCTAATCTGTAACTTAGTAAAAAATGTTACCTAGCCTCTTATTTTGTTTCCATCAGTTTGTGTTTGTATAATACGCAGTCCAGTTTCTTGTTATTTTTGCTCTAGCTTCCCTTCTACTGGCGCTCGAGAACGGTCAAGTGCAGTGCTGGTCGGACCACTCGGCGGGTGGCTACCAGGGCTCGTTTCAGGCCATCCACACGGCAGGCGACTACGTGTCAGCTTTCGCCACCGATCTTGAAAACGAGTTCCTCTTCACCGGTACCACCCTAGGATACATCAAAGTTTGGCTCCTGAGTAATTACCTCAACAATAAGACGGTCAGTCTCTGCATGAACTTATTATCTTATTCCCTGTACCAAAATACATACAAAATGACCAATCGTTTCACAGTCAGTCACAGTCTATAATATAATATTCCACCGTTTTGAATTAGACTGGAAGTCGACCGCAAGTTACGGAAGGGCTTCAGAAGCTAATAAGATATTGGTTTTGTTGAAGGTTCATATAAACATGCCGCGGCTGCGCCTGATGTTCCCGTTCCTGTGGCGCGACCGTATCGAGGGCCGCGCCAAGCGCACCACGCGCGACCAGCCGCTGCCGCTGCTACTCAACAGCTACCGCGCACATATACGCTGTATCAGCACCATATCCTACATCGACGAACACAGACTCGTCTTCACGTAAGCCTCACCAGGAGTTGGAGATCTAAACCAACAATGTTTCGATTGGTGGCATTTGTCAGTTATTATTTTGAATCCCTTTAACTTTACAATGAAGCATAGCAAGACACATTGATTTGCTAAAACTATAATAAACGTAAATATAACAAAAATAACAAACTATTTGGTATTACATCCGTTCAGTGGTAGTTCAGACTACAGCGTCCGCGTGTGGCGTCTCTCAGGCGAGTACCTGCAGACTCTGGGCAGTTTCCTGCCCTGGACATTAGAAGTCACACGCTTCCCGCCTGACGTCAAGAAAGTCGCCAGCTTCACTACGTTTAAGGTAAATCACGCTCACGCTCACGCTCAGAATAAAACAAAAAAGTTCATAAATAAGAATGCACTTGTTTTGTACGTACCGCTCATAATCTATACTACCTATACTTGATTTACGAGCAGATAACTGTTACCAAACTGTTGAATGTGTGCAGGTGTGGCGCGGTGGCCAAGTGTCGCGCTACGTGCCGGGGCAGAAGGTCGTGGACAAGCTGCGCGATATCACCGACAAGGAGCTCCGGCACAAGACCTTCGGCGAACCGCCCGAGGAGCCGCTGCTCGGGCGGTACTTTGTTCTACCGGCGCGGCCCGAGCGGCAGGAGCCCATCGTGCTCGACGACTCAATGGCCACAGTGAGTCAGCCCTTATTCTCACATCATAACTCAATAACGTTTCATGTAGTGATTCCAATATAGCGGAATTGGATTTTCTGGGAGTCCAATAGCTGTTGGAAAAATTTAACACAGCTTATATATAATATCGCATTATAATACGTAATATGATGATCAACGAAATTCTACTCATGACGATGGCCGACCGAAAACAATGAGTGTTGTATGTGTTGCAGATCCCGCTGTACGCCCACCTCCGCATGGCGTCGACGGTGCCGGTGCGGCGGCCGCCCACACCCGAGCTGGTCCGCCAGACGCGGCTGAAGCGCAGCCAGCTGAAGAAGAGGTCAGACTCGGAGCGCCAGCTGACGCTGCCTCCCGAGGGTATGCAGCCCGACTTCGCGCCGGACCAGCACGAGCCGAGCACCTCATGAAGAGAGATGTACTAACTGTAAAATTATGGGTACCGGACTTTATTCACTGCTATGTGTTTTTTTTTTTCAATTTATATCAGGTTAATTTGATCAGCAAGCTTTAAGGTTGTGCAAATGTGCAATAAAATGTATTAATTGGTTTTTGTCTTTTATTTAGGCTGTTTAGCACTATCCACATCGCCCCAAACAATTAAATTATCCTTCTCTTCACAATATTCCAACCGGTAAATAATTCTATGATTTGATTGCTCTATGCTTGCATGGTTCGGCCGTCTTCGCTTCGGTGGAAATGCACCCTTAACAAAATTTAAGGTCCAAAGCGGCTTGCAACTGTTTAGGCCCTTATACTTTGGGAACTGCGCCGCTTTGGTTTACCACACTTGCATGCTGGTTATTAAACATCGATTTTTTTACTCATTAAAGATGAATTTTACTTCATGTACTGACGCGATTGTCGTATATTTATATTAAAACATAAAAATCTAAAAACAATCGATGATGGTGGATTCATTCTATAAATAATTATAAGTTATACATTCGAATCAATTCTACGATAGATATGAAAAAAGTTCCCAAATATATTATTTTCTTACTATCGCATATCTGTCGACACATTTGATGAGTTAGATCAATCGCTACGTGAAGATACTACTACGGTTAGGCGCTACATTTCTTTGGAAGAATAAATAATAATAACGTTGAGGTAAGAATCAATAGAATATTTATTAATTTATCTTTTGACCCCCACAGTCATGTATAGATGACAGAGCAAAATGTGCCCAGCACGCCACGGTCACGACTACATGACAGATTTTTAGGAATAATTCGTAGCTTGGCGCCGAGGGCAATAGTCTTTGCTTTTTTGAAGTGGCGGTATAGTATAGTCCTTAATAATTTTTATTGTAAAATTTTGCATATCTCCAATGTCGCTGTTGCCAAAGTCCATGTTTGAACAATTAGATAACGCAAAGCGTTGATCTGACGCAGTAGTGCGTGTATCTTCGTTCTTATCCATAATATTTGGCTCAGGTTCTACCGATACTGCTGACTGTGGTTCTGTTCATGTTGGAATATTGGTTTTCGTAGCAACAGCAGTTGTATACCCAGATAATGATGATGGTGGCGTAGTAAAATTTACATGAGATGTTGTATTAAAAAGTAGTTTGGGCAATTGATTTGTCGCATACATCTCCATACAGGTTAATTTCAATTTCTCATACTTTGATTCGAGTACCGGGTGAAAGATGCCCCACTTTTGGGCGGTAAAGACCCATAGTAATTGCTTCCCTCTCTAGGGCGAGAATAAATTTTAAAAAAGAACTAAATTTGTTACGTAGGCTACGAAAAATTTTACTTAAGATAAATATCGATAAAATAAAAAAAGTTGCGGTCCTGTGAATGCTTAAACAGCCAGTGTGAATTAAAAAAATACCTATTAAAAAGGACGGCCTGCGGCGGTGACGCGGTGTGTTCCATATTAAAAATTTACTACTCTGTAATAAGCTGTACCGAAATTCAAAATCTCGGTTTTATAGACTAAAGCCGCCTCCACATGCTTGGGGTTTGCCTCAAACACCAAGTACAACCAAAAAGTCCCAAACATCGACCACAACCCATCATCAGAAATCCTCAAGTTTAGCGAACGTGCTAGTACATATATTCCGGATCAGCAAACATGGCGGACGACGAGCCTGTGGCAGCTATTACTTTCGGGTTGACCTATTTTTATTTTAAATTCGAGCAAAATTAATTTAAAAGAAAACGAACAAAACTAAGATGATGATAGATGATCAAAATTCACAGAAATCGTACAAGGTAACTGCAATATACTCGTACCTAGCAATACAAATTAGGCTTTATTTACAGCGTGTTGTTTAATTTTACTTCATGTTTTTTTTTTGTTTTACAAAATTTATAGAAGAAAAATTTAATGAGCTTCTTTATGAACCATCAGGAGAGTTTCATAACTTCTGCCTTATGAGTTTTGTAGATTTTGAATATTTGCTAGACAAAATTTCTATTCTGATTTTGAAGCAAGATACGGACTTCAGAAATAGCTAAATATCGTCTAGCAATAACATTCAATATCCTTAAGTTGTTTTTCTCGTGTTTTGTTTAATTTGTTAATGACGATCAATCTGTTCCCATTTCTGCAGCTATTTCATTCCAGTAGCTAGCGTTTTAATACGCTTTTATTAGCTTAGCCGAAAAACATATATCTGACACCGGAAGTCTGAAGAAAAGATGCAAATAGCTAAATTTGACCAAAACTTGGATCCCGACTGTGACGGATAAATCCTCTGATAGAGAAATATCCTCGGGATAAAAAATAACAGAGACATCCACTAACTTATACAAGGATTTATATTCTAGAAAAGATAACTCTTCAAATAACCATCTATGTGAAATATCAAGAAACGGACCATCCACCACCACTTCAAAGATTCACAAATAACGAAATCCTTATGAAAATATAATCTTTAAAGAAAGGTAAAAGCAGTGGCCCTGACAAAATACCCAACGAAATAATCATAACAGGAAAATTTGTACTGACACCCTATTTAACAGCACTTTTTAATGAAGAACTAGACTATAGACAGATTCCAAAAGAATGGGCAAATCTGACACCATTTTACTTTATAAAAAAGGAGATCCTGCAAATATCGCAAATTACCGACTAATAAGCCTACAACCATGGGTCTACAAGTTAGTCACCTCATGTCTAGAACGACGCATATCTGAAATCACTGAAAAATTCCAGCCAGTAGAACAGGCCGGGTTCAGGAAATCTTTCTCAACAATGGACCATATTCACGTTCTAGAGCAAATATCCGGTAAGCCAAATAGAACCGCAATGGAACTTTTATAAAGCAGACTTTTCCTTATTGTATTCTTCATTAGCCTCGGCCGATTGGAGTCCGATTTTTAGCATGCAGCAACCAGAACAGGCTTTGGAGTATTTTTATTATGTTTTTAATAGCGTAGTTGATAATTGTGTACCTAAAAAACAGTCAAAGCCGGTTAGTCGTAGATATCACTACCCAGAGTGGTTTCCGAAAGAAATAATTGTTGATATACAATTAAAGGCGATACTTCATAAGCGGTACAAAGCGACGGGATCACGTGCAGAATACAGTGCTTTTTCTACATGCAGAGCGCGGATTAAGGAAAATATTCACCGTGAGTACACAAATTATCAAGAGCGAGTGCAGAGTGACTTGGTAAAGGATCCTAAGTCGTTCTGGGATTACATTAGGGCAAAAAAGAGATCCGCTAATCGTATCAAAATTATGAAAGAGGTGGCAGTGTTATCAGATCCTGAATGTGCGTCGGAATTTGCAAAATATTTCAATTCTGTGTACAATGAGGAGCCGGCAATGCTTGACATGAACGAAGCGGTGAAGGTGCGGTGGATCCCAGCCCACTGTGCGCCACAGTGGGCTGGGATTACAAGGTTGGGTCTTAAGAGATCAAATGTATTTTTTTGGTATCTAGGCATAAATTTAAAACGTTTTTATCCTTTGACTTTTTTTAATTTAACGAGTACTTTCGGAGATATAGCCATATCAAATTTGTATGAAGAGTCATGTTATTTTAGTTAAGCAATTTATTCCAATTAAATTGAAATTGAAAATAATGTATACTAAACGGCCTGAAAACCTCAATACCTACTTAGTTCTTTAAAAAAAAACAATGTTCGACATTTTCCACCACCATAGGTAGGTATGACGTAATTTGTTTTGAGACTTATTTCCTGGAATCAAGGGATAAGAGTGTGCGAGCGCAACAACAAGTTATGACGTGTCGTAACGTGATTGGTGCAACGATAGGGTATCTACGGAATGTTCGGTTGCATTCAAACGTACTTCAGTGTTCTATTATCCACCATAATAGACGCACTACCCCCACACATTCATTACTTACTTATTTGTTATTTTGTATTTGTGAAAATGTTTGAAAATTTAGTGACAAACCTTGATCTTTTCGTTATTTTAAAAAACAGTGGCAGTATTAAAAATGATGACAGTTTGTGTAGTGAGATAAGGTCTAAATTTTTAGTCGAATTAAGTGATGATCACGAAAAGACCTTAAAGTTGTTTTGTGCAAAATTTTGTTATAATTTAAATAGAAGATGGGAAAACACTTATCGTAAAGAAAATATATTCAGAACTAAAAATAGTGAATGGTTACAAGAAAACATAATTGGGCCAGACTTTATTAAGTGTTTAATAGGCAGTAATGAAGATCAACCAGCACCGAGTACATCAACTCAGTATGTATCACCATCAAAAGATTCTGTCGGTGTCTCCACCGAACAAAGCCCAAGAAAACGTTTTTGTGAATTAGCGCCTAAACAGAAAAAAAGACGTGCAGAAAACTTTCATTTATCTTCGGACGAAATAAATAATGCATATTTTGAGCAGTTGAAAGCGGATGGGAATGAGGAAGTTGCTAAAATACTAGAACATTTACTAAAGAATCCCCAAGATGTAAAAAAAGTTAAAAAGTGCATATCTGTTAAAGAAACAAAACCTGTGTTTTCTCCGGATGAGGCTTTAGGGTTATTTTTATCACTTAAGCTGACCAAGTGGCAATACAATACTTTAAGAAAAGTGTTAACGAAAAAGACAGTAATATATTTCCATCTTATTATCAAGTGCAACATGCGAAACAGAAATGCTATCCACCAAAAGATGCTATTACAGTGACAGAAACCTCAGCTAAAATAAAGTTACAAGCTCTATTGGATATAACAACAACAAGAATAATGACGTCACTCGTCATAGATAGTGGTTGTAAAGAATTTACACTAATCAGTAAGTGGGGATTTGACGGTGCTTCTAATCAAGCCAATTACAAACAAAAAATGCAAACAGACGATGAACAAGAAAGTCAACTTGACGATTCAAGCATATTTATGGGTAGTTTAGTGCCAATAAAATTAGTGTGCGGCGAACAAGTTATCTGGCAAAACGATTCACCAAATTCATCTTACTGGTGTCGTCCAATCTTTTTCGAATTTGTGAAAGAAAATAAAATAACGATATTGCGGGAAAAAAGTGCTATTGAGGAAGAGATTGTAAATTTAGTGAAAACAGAAGTTGGAGAAATAAAAATTTCACACTCTTTATTAATGACTATGATAGACGGAAAAGCAACATCAATTTATGTGATACTTCATCTCAGAGATGCGACATTTGTAAAGCCACTCCAACAGAGATGAATAATTTGCCCTTAATTGCATCAAAACCGACTGATCCAGATCTCTGTAAATACGGATTGTCATCATTGCATACCTGGATACGAATGATGGAATGCATTCTGCATATAGCCTACAGATTAACGATACAGACATGGACAGTAAAGGGAGACAACAAGTGCATCATGGAAAGAAGAAAGAAAGACATACAAGACGCTTTTAAAAATAGAATGGGACTTCTGATTGATGTTGTTAAACAAGTGCACGGCTCCACGAATGACGGAAATACTGCTAGAAGATTTTTTGCAAATCCAAACATGACTGCTGAGATAACTGGTGTTAGTGAAGAATTAATAAGGCGATTTGCAATAATTTTAGAGGCAATTTCATCAGGTTACCACATTGACACAGCGAAATTTCACGAATATGCTCAAGTGACCATGCAACTGTATTTGGAATTATATAGCTGGTATTATATGCCTTCAAGTGTTCATAAAGTTCTTATGCACGGTGCAGCTATTATTGAAAGTTTTGGTCTAATACCAATTGGACAGCTATCTGAAGAAGCTGCTGAAGCTAGAAATAAAGAGTTTCGTAGGTACCGCCAACACCATTCCAGGAAATGCAGTAGAAAAACTACAAATGAAGACATTTTAAATAATTTATTGACCAGCTCTGATCCACTCATCTCAGCGAAACGTCACAAACTTCGCAGAAAACATAAAACTTTGTCAGTAGAAGCACAAAGTTTATTAGTAATTGAACAAGCAGAAACATTTGATGATGACGAATACGAAAATTTTGCATTCGTTAATGTGGATACCCTTGACAGTGATTAAATTAAAACAGTGCAGTGGCCAGTAGTGATTGTGATTTTTACTTATTTATTTATTTATTTTATTAGTCCTTAGTGGATTAGGCCTAAAGGGGAGACCACTACATAAAAAAAAACGCGCCTCGTTCTTAACCTCTATGGTGGTGTGGAATAGAGAACAAAATTTGAAATTGCGACCAAATCGCAGAAAATCGCAACCCGAGAATAGGCGCTAAAATAGGACAAATATACGTACTATGTATACGTAGAGTCAATTCTTTGAGAAAATTTGAGAATTTCGAGATTTTCACATTTTTTTCTTTTGCTTCATACAAAAATTACTTTGGATATTATTTTATAACTCCGAAAATACTAAGTTATCTGAACGACCCTCATAGAAATAATTACTTATAATCGATAGATAAATCCAACACAATATTTAAAATTTCAGAAAAAGAAACTTTTTTTTTTTAAATGCTAAGTCCTTTACCGGCCCGTTTCAGCCCACTGTGCGGCGTAAGCAGCGCTCGGGTTCACATCTCGGTTGACAGTCGATCAAGTCCTAGTTGCACTTGCTCGGCTCAAGCCTAAGCGCTCAGCGGGCCCGGATGGTATTCCGGTATTTGTTATGCGGGATTGCCGCTCGGTACTAGCAGAGCCGCTCGCGCACATATTTAACGTGTGCCTAGAAACGACATATTTTCCAGAACGTTGGAAGATCACCCGCGTGATTCCGATACCAAAAGGAGGAGACGGAACAGTCATCAAGTCTTTTAGACCAGTAGCGATTCTGTCGACACCAGCGAAGGTGTTTGAGTCTGCCATTCAGCGAGATGTTCAGGGGCAAGTAGCATCACAACTTTCAGACGCCCAACATGGATTCCGACCAACGCGTAGCACGACCAGCAACCTACTGAATGCCATGACGTACTTGGTTCCTCATATCGATGCTGGGGAGCAAGTGGACACCGCCTACTTTCATTTTAGGAAAGCATTTGACCTAGTGGATAACGATGTCTTATTATCAAACTTGGCGAAAGTTGGCTGTACACCTAAATTGCTCCAATTCTTTGGAAGCTATATGAGGGACAGGCGACAGTATGTGGAGTACTTTGGATTCCGGTCGGAGCCTTATTTCACTAGGTCGGGAGTGAGTCAAGGTAGCAATTTAGGTCCGTTAGAATTCATTATAATGATAAATGACCTGCCTGATGTAATACGTGATGCCAGGTGTCTGCTATTTGCAGACGACCTCAAGTTGCTTCTGGCTATCGATAACGAGAACGACTGTCACCGCCTTCAGCAAGACATTAATCGAGTAGTGGAGTGGAGTCGAAATAACAAGTTGCAATTCAATGTTCCGAAATGTTTAGTTTTAACTTTCAGCCGTGCACGGGAACCGCTCCACTACAACTACAAAGTGAATGACGCGCCTATGAAAAGGGAGACGGCAGTGCGTGACCTGGGTGTTCGTATGGACACTCAATTGAGATTTCGAGAGCATATCACTGATGTGTGTAAAAAGGCATACAAGCGATTGGGATTTGTGCTTCGCAGAGCAGCAGCTTTCACAAATATTAAAGCAATTTCAGCACTCTACGACGCTTTAATAAGGAGTCAGTTGGAGGGGAATGCGGCAATATGGGCTCCACATGAGTCTAAGTATAGTGTCATGTTGGAGCGCATACAGAACAAATTCACGAGATATGTCTACCTCAGACTTTATGGAGTATATCCCTTCTACCCCTTGATGTATCCAACCTTGTTTGTTTTGGGCATGGTAGGGTATAACAAATTGGAAAGAAGAAGAGATCTTACGCTGGCGTCGTATATCCTTAGAGTGTTCCGGGGTGATATACATAACCTCGGTGTGCTACAGGGTATATTTAATCAAATGATCAATCATTTTAACACCAATAGAATCTTACACGATCAACAGTATGGCTTCACCAAGGGACGTTGTACGACTGACGCCTGTGTCACCTTATTAAAACACATATTTACGGCGTGGGAAGAGGCCCAAGACGCAATAGGAATATTTTGTGACCTCTCCAAGGCATTTGATTGCGTCGACCACGAAACATTACTCTTGAAACTTAAGCATTACGGACTTGGAGACCTTGCGCTCAGTTTAGTAAAATCTTATTTATATGATAGACAGCAGCAACTTCAAATAAATGGTGTCAATTCACTCGGCTTAAAAGTAGAAATGGGTGTACCACAAGGCTCGATATTGGGTCCTTTCCTCTTTTTAGTATATATTAATGATCTACCCCACTTGTTAAAAACCCAACCACAAATGGTGTTATTTGCTGACGATACTTCCTTAATTTTTAAAATTAATAGACATGCCTCAAATTTTGACGACGTAAATAACGCCCTATTGCAGGTCCAAAATTGGTTCACTGCTAATAATTTAGTATTAAATGGGAAAAAAACTAAGTGCATAAGATTTTCTTTACCAAATGTCAAAAGTAGTATTTGTGAGATAGTATTGAATCAAGAGAAATTAGAATTCGTCGATAAAACTGTTTTCCTGGGGATTACGCTCGACTCAAGGCTTCAATGGGGGCCTCATTTAACTTCCCTTGCAGGACGGCTAAGTTCAGCAGCATATGCTGTGAGAAACATCCGTCAATTTACTGATGTAGATACCGCACGGCTAGTATATTTTAGTTACTTTCATAGCGTACGGTTTTCATGTCGTACGTTATTTTACTATGGGGACGGGCTGCAGACATCGAGTCTATTTTTATTCTGCAAAAAAGAGCCATCAGAGCCATATATGGCCTCCGCAGGTGCGACTCTCTAAGGGAACTGTTTAAAGAAATTAACATCATGACGGTACCTTGTCAATATATCTATGAAAACATCATGTACTATTGGCAAAACTTAAGCATGCTCACTTTAGAAAATATTTCTGCGGCAAGCGCAGCTAGTGACAAACCACACCCCTTCCTGGTTTCGTCCAATTAGAGACAATATGAATTTGTGTGAGTATAGGGCGTGTAACAAAAAATATAAATATGTGTGGTATGTTGGTTACTCACTGCACGAGCCGGTATTATTCGCGCGAGCCGAGGGCGAGCGAGCGCGATAAGGGAGTCGAGTGTGTGCGCGTTTCATACGACGGTTTTCAACTTGAGAGGAAAAAAAGAGACTGGTATTGTTATTAGTTTCGTACGCCGCTAGGTATTTCTCTCTAGATTTTGCAGGCAACAGGCTGTCACTAGCGTTTCGTGCCTAGATTAGTATTTCCGGGGGGTTAAATCTACGCGTTGCTCTTCGCTCTTCTTTCCTAATTGAAGTCAACATTTTTGATAATAATTAACCACACAATGAAAACGTTAACAAGTATTTCTGGAAAATACCGCGCTTGTTTTGTTTATCCCGCGCGCCGCAGGTGTAAATAAAGGCGCTGGAAAAACCGCTAAACAGCCTATATAAAAAATATAATAAACAAAATAATGTTTTGAATAAGCAAATTAAGGTTAATATGTAGTGAAAAATATATAATTTTATGAAATGATGATAATTTTGATGATTGATTTATCTGATGTAACGAATTTTTTTTTCTCAAAAATATTCATTGTTTTTGGACAAAAACTGCGTATATTGAAAAAAGAAATGTAAAGTAAAAATACTTCTATATAATAAGCTGAATTTCTGAGTCACTTTACAAGCAAGTGTGTTGAAGAAATATTTCGTAATTTTTTGCGACCGTATTTTATGGCCGTTCTATAAAGCCGATCTATTGTTTAACCAGATGTTCTGACGTTCCCACTGAATAACAATGGTGCTTAGATAATGAACTTATTTTTATTGCAGTTGCAAAAGTTGCGACAGCAATAATAAAAAAATCTGATAACATTGTATAAACTGCGCCAAGTAATGGTTCAAATACTACTGTAAGTAATTTTGCTATTTTAATCAAAACAGCAATAAAAGAAAGAGATAGCAAATGACAATTTCTAACAAAACTACGTAACTTGCTTCGTTTTAGGGTTCCGTAGTCAACAAGGAACTCTTATAGTTTCGCCATGACCGTCTGTCTGTCTGTCTGTCCCCGGCTTAGCTCACAGACTCTTACTAGAAAGCTGTAATTTGGCAAAGTGGTAAACAAAAATGCTAAATAAAGTTTTTTTAGGGTACGCGTATAGCAATACCAAACATTTCTAAACCAAACGGAAGATATTAGTACGAAATTACTTCTTGTCAACAATAACAATTCATAAAGCGCTCTCGCTGGCCGTGCCCATTAAAAAAATGTCTTACAAACAAGTGAGCATAGCACGCGCCTAGTGTGACTGTCACACACACTATACATAAATTACATTAATACAAACACGGCTAAAATACGCTTCATGCATCCCATTGGCCAAAACGCTTGCATCGGGCGATCGAGTCGTGAGCCGTGCTATACGATTATCGCCTTAGAGGTGAGCATGCGGAAGATTGGCCGATAGTACGTAAGGAAAAATCTACATCTTTTTAGTAAAAGCGGTGAAAGACACAATTATATCACTAGAAATAGGGACCAATTAGTTCAACCAGGTTTCAGGCTGGCTAAAGTAGACTCATCTTTCATGGGGTACTGTTTAAAATGTTACAATAAAATACCTCCCCACATACTTCAACTGAAAGAGATGAAATTTAAATCTTGTATAAAACGCACGCTATTTAGCCAAGCATATTATAAATTGGGGGATTACATTGCTGATAAAAATGCTTGGCTCAACGCTGGTCCTGCTCCACAAGGGCGCAAAAACTAACTGATCAGGTATTGAAAATAGTGTTGGAGCTGCTGAAGATTTTAAAAAACTCTTTGCATTGTATAAATTCAATCTCTTAGTATTGTATAGCTGCACAGCACATTGTTATGTGAGTACTATGTACTATAAAGCTGCCATTTACTGGATACGTCTTTCATTGACTTGAATGTGCCCTGGTGGCTGGGAGTATGTCGTGCTCACTCTAATGTCTCGCTGATGGTGGCGCGTGTGTTGGATCATTTAGCTCCCTTCAAAATGGTTGAGCTGAATGGTGCTGATCCACGCGTCATGTTCGTGAACGGGCGCCGTCAGTAGAGACTGGTCATCTCTTAGCTGCCACGGCTTATTTTAACTTTAATTTTTGAATTGCTTTTGTTTTTGTTGTAATCTTTTTATTACGGACGCTTTTACGTTTTGCATCGTTCTCACATGTATAATTTCAAAATGAATGATGTAAACAATATTTTGTAACCATAATACGTTGATTTAAAAGAGTGTCCGTGGAGTTTCTTGCCCGTTCTTCTCCATAGGTACCAACTACGCTTTGGAATGGGCAACTAGCTCCATCTTTCTGACTGACTGACCGAACCCTTGACAATTCAAAAGTGCCTGTAATTGGTTTATTTGAAATAAATGCTTTGAGTTGAGTTGACTATACTGACAACAAAAAAAAAAACATCGAAAACTATAGGTACTCAAGCAGAAATTTAATCAAAACGGAAACAGAAATTAATACCTAAATAAAAGCCTCCAGGCATAAATGGCGTGCCCGCTTACATATAGCTATAGCTGTAACTCAGTCACAAATGATAAACTAGGACCGTCGAAGTAAAATAAAGAAACAGTTACTAATAATAACAAAATCATAGTCAGCAAGGCGACCAGTCACCACAAGCAGCACCCGTTCACGAGCATAACGCAAAGATCAGCCATTACCCCCCTCGTCATATTTGAGGGAAGGAGGCAACCCGACCCCCGAAGCTACCACAAGCAGTGACATCTAAGGGAGCATGACGAACTTGCTGCCGGTTGCTCCAGTAAGAAAAATATAATCAATTGTCGAGGTCGATAGATAACCACATATTGCAATAAAACTTATAAAAAAAAACATTGTAATGAGTAGATTATTTCAATAATAAATGAAAGCAAAAAAACTTGCGAGTTTAAACCTATTTACTCTATTTATTCACTTAGTAGTTTTTTTTCACTTTGTAGTGCTTTTTTGGAAGTCAGTTGTTTCGTTTTTGTAAAGCCCGTTCACGAACATGGCGCGTGGATCAGCACCATTCAGCTCAACCATTTTGAAGGGAGCTAAATGATCCAACACACGCGCCACCATCAGCGAGACATTAGAGTGAGCACGACATTCTCCCAGCCGCCAGGGCACATTCAAGCCAATGAAAGACGTATCCAGTAAATGGCAGCTTTATAGTACATAGTACTCACATAACAATATGCTGTGCTAGTGCTAGTGGTGTGCTAGCTGAAATATGCTTGATAGTTAAATGTTTTAGCGTTGTGTAAATTATTTATGCATACTATTGTATAGATTGTTTTTTTTCTAAATGAACAGACAGCTGTGCTGTGCTGCTCGATACTGAGCCCGTCATGACCAGGGGACATACCTCTACTCGTAGACCCGATGACCTTGGCCACATCCTTGCCCAATGCCAAGCCCCGTTGTGGCGAGGTGGGCCACCCGCTTCAATAAACGTGTGCCCACCTCGCCACAACGGGGCTCAGCATCCGGCATCACACAAGAGCCCCTAGCGGTGATTTTAAAACAAAATGACTTTTAAAAAGGTCCGCAATATCCTTTTTATCACTAACACCACTCACACTAAAAGGCAGGCCTAATTATATGCATTTGCGTGGTCAAGCGGTGCGGCCGCTGTACTGCGAAATTACACGAGACTATACGCATCGAATTGTTTCAATTAAAATCAAAAATCATTTGAAGTCATCATTTATTCAAATTAGGCAGATAATCAGCACTTTTCGAACGTTAAAATTACATAGGACAGTACCCCAAAACGTCCACCCTTCACCCCTTCCTTCCTTCTAATGATTTAGCTGGGAAGAAGTGGCGCAACAAACTCAAGGGTCAAACTCTCTTTTAAAGTCCAGACATAATCTTGGTCAGATCATATGAGGACAATGTCTAGATTCATGTCTGAAATGGTCTTTTGAGGAAAGAAACACACTAATTTGAGTGGACCTGTCCAGTCAGTGCAAGCATATGTCAGTAATCGTGTAGCTCAACTCAGAACTTAAGGAGCTCAGCGACTCGACGAACAATACCAAGGAAAGGACATTTGGGTAGGCCGCATAAAGTACTCAAAATGCCAGACTATCATTAAAACTAACTGAGAAAATAAAACAAATAGAAATAAATAAAAATGACCCACATAAGTAGTGCTCACATTCCCAATAATTAAAGTAATATAATACTTTTTAAGGTACATACATATTCACGTGATTTTGTTTATAATATTCATCAATGTCAATATGTATATATAATTGTATATAATGATGATATTTTGCATAATAATTAAAATGTCAAGTTTTACGGTTGTATCACAAGGCTTAGCAGAGCGAGCAGCTCAATCCCAAGCTTTTTTGTCTTTTAAATAATCAGAACTCGGCAAAGAGACTCATACACTCGAAATGTAGTAAAATAGTCTGTAGATCATTACTATACCGATACCAACGAGATTAACTTTGACACTGCTATTGTCTTGCAATAATCATAATCAAGGTCTATAGTAATTTATATTATACGTATTTTGATAATATAATTCTGTGCCATTTATTTAAAAAAACGGCCATGGCAAGCGAAAGAGGAACGAGGTCTGTGTTATCTTTATGTTCGAAGTCGGAAGGAAGCGCTACTGTGTTGAGTAAGGCGCCAGGATGGCGCAACGTGGCCCTGCACGAGCGCTGCAGCGTTGAGGACATGCTGAAGATGAAGGAAGCCTTCCAACAAGCAGTCAATAACAAAATGTTTCTGAATGAGTTCAGGGACTTGCTGAAGACCTTGTTGAATGTGGAGTACGATGACGATAAATTTAAAATAATGTTTTTGAAGGTAAAAAATAATCTCAGAAAATATTTAGTAAGTGTTCGGATAAACTTCGGGGAATGATAAGCAAATTGACTATCAACCTTAGAAATACTAAAATGAAGTCACAACTTTCATTATTTATCAGTCGTTTGAAATGGCTATAACTATTTAACATGAATTTGATGTCGTAAGTCAGTCTGCTCAACAATCACCTGAAAAAACAAACAACATTACATAACGTAAGTCGTAACGTCACGCCGGTTTGCCACGAAGGGTTAGGCGAAGGTGTACCTATAGTAAATCCACATCTTACCACAAAAAACCCCAACCAAAATGTTGGTAGCCAAATTAAGAATAACTATGTAACTATAAAAACGAATAAACTTAAACAAGAATCTGTTATGATCATTAGATGAATACAAGCCGCACGGGCAAGATCGACTGGGAGGAGCTAGTTTCCCACCTGATCCTGGGCTACTTCAGCAACGACGCGGAGAACCAGCGGGAGTCGCTTCAGTCGCCTATCCTGGGCCTACCCATCATGATGAGTTCGGGACACAGGCATTATATATCTAGGATTTGTTTTTGTCCAGATGTTGAAAAGGTTCTTAAATTTTTAAATCATGCAAGCATTGACATGTACTTATACAGTCTGACTGAGCCATAAGAAGCTTTTTTATATTATCATAATTTCAAAACTGTTCTACGAATAATTTTATTATTAGTTCATTATACGTAGTAGAAGTCTATCTCAAAGGCACCTAAGGCATTTAGCTCCAGCCCGTGCTTGCCGTTCGAAATGCTCGCTATATTCCAGATGATATAAATTGCCTGGTCGGACGGAGTAGAACAGCGGACCCTCAAGACGCAACACCACCACCACGCAAGTGGAATTGTTGGATCGACAGACGGTTATTTAATAATAATGTGCCCTATTTAATATACCTGCTAATCATCTGACACAGGATCGTAGCACGAACCCAATGCAAGGCACTTACATAACGGCGAGTCGCGACGGCATGATCAACTGGTGGTCGCTCGACATGAAGCTGTTGAGGACTGCTTACTCCTACAGCCGTTAGTAGCGATTTTTAGAGACAGTCCAAATTGCGATATGCGATAAATCGTATATTGTGACTCGATACCTTCCTTTCACAGCACACCTGAAGGTAAGCACCACGTGGGTGACGGACATGGTCTGCATGCCGGACGTGAACATCATTGTCACCAGCTCCACAGAGCGAGATTTGCGCTTCTACGACTGTACTGCCAGGAGCTTTACCTTGAAGATCGTCATCACCAGCTGGGAGTACATGGCAAGAGATTTCGTTGATTGTTTTAGTTATACTAAATCTAATATCCAATCTAATACCAACCCGCACTGGGCCCGCGTGGTGGATTACGGCCCAGCCCCTTTCACAGAGAGGAGGCCTGTGTCCCAGCAGTGGGAACATTATAGGCTGATTATGTGATGAAATCTAATAGTCATTGAGCTTTGGCAGCAAGTTCAAATTCTACAATAACTGGATAATAATACAATACCAGGCAAGCCATCACGATGAAGTTATTCTTTTTACCAGTTTTGGGTACAATTCTACTCATCATTTCCCAGATATGTACGATGCACTATCACTTCAGCATGGATATTGAAGAAAAGTGCAAGCTAATCTGTGGCGACGTGGGGGGCAACGTCCGCGTGCTGCTGTTCTCTCCGGTGCTGCGCGGTCCTTTCAAGAACGAGCTTGGTCGTTCTTTGATAACGCTACGGCATCTAGATTTGCAGAGACGGGTGATCATGATTATCACAATATTTTCTGTTTTCAAATTTTAATGGTTCCACTTCATCACGGTGAAGCAGTATTATTTACATCTTAAATGAGTTTCTATTGGAGCGCAGGTCTTGAAACGGAAATTTATGGAATCATTGCTGCTATGATGTATTATTAACTACTCTGTTTTTTTAAATTATACACTTATTCTGTTTTCAGCCCCACATGCTTCCAGAGATTCACTTGGTAGAGCTTCCTCGCATCCACAGAGAGTGGGTGCGGCAGGTGTCATACTACGAGTCGCTGCACTGCGTGGTGTCCTGCGCCACCTGCCCCGACTCGCTGCTCATGTGCGACATACGCGGCTCCGAGACGCATTCACGCAACATGTTCCGAGTTGAAAAAGTGAGATTTTCTGCACACTCTCTTCACCATTTCCCTTTTTCATTATTCAAACATTGGATTCTTACGTCCGAGGTATTTAAACCACTAGGTTGTTACTTATCGCTGGACTGTGGTGGATTACTGCCCATTTTCAGCAATGGGAGCATTATAGCTATGAAAGAAAGAAAGAAAGAAATCATTTATTTGCTGATAATGTAGGTATACATATAAGTTGGAATATTTATTAAGTGTCCCGATTCATTTAAGCTGATCATGGTGTTACTTATCAACAATTTTTTCAGGGTATACAATGCTTTGATTTCAATGAGGAGTCGCACTTACTGGTGACGGGGGGACCCGACTGCGTGGTTCGCGTGTGGAACCCGTTTGTGCCAACCAAGGCCAATGTGACCTTCATCGGGCACCAAGCCGGTATCACATGCATTGTGCTGCAGAATAACGGACAGACCATCTACTCGTTATCCAGAGATAGAACTATTAAAGTTTGGGATGTGCAAAGTCAAGTATGCATTCAGGTAAGAGGAACTTTTATATTACATTTACAATTATAATGTTGACATAAATCGGGCAATGTACATGTCGCAGATGGATTGTAGAATCTGCTGTTTTACAAAACCGCTAACTCTTAAAAAAAACAATTCCGTTATGTAAAACAACTGAACAACGTTGACGTGACCTGGCTGGGTGTCATAGCAACAATAATTGCGTCCTAAAACAGAAATAAATTAAACGAGTAATACTTATCGGTGAAAAAACTTAGAAGTAAATAGTTGGTCACAGTTCTAACCTAGCCTAAACCAACTGGTCAGGGTAACCTCGCTTAGTTATTGAGACCGATTCGGCATTAGAAGCTACACCAGACGCTTATTGTGACTGCAGATAAGCCATACGACTAATCGTGGGAAGCTTTATTGTAAAACGTAGCGCAATGATAATCCAGCTGAACGTTGTTCGGCAGTTTTAAATAACGGCACTGTTATGTAAAACAACAAGCGGTTTTGTAAAATAGTGGTTTCTACAATCCATCTGCGACATACATAGAACCTAGCAGCCAGCGAGGCGGAACTTGCTGTATCTGTTCAAACGATCATTGTGTACCTACAACATGTTAAATACGAAAGTCGTTAACTTCTCTTTGCACTTAACGTACTCGACCTAAATAGTTATGAAGTAAAGTCTAAGGTGACAGAATGGCTACTTCAACAGGATTACTCACCAACAGAATCACTACTACATACCTACATCGCATAATGTTACTATATCAGTGTACACTCACAAGAAACCCTCACCCAATTTCACAACTTACACTAACACACCATCACAAATCCACCCACACCCATATACGCGTTAAACTGTTTTCTCTTCTATATTTTAATTATAAACTAAGCTAAATTTTATAATCACTTGGTAGATCGATACAACTCACAAGTTGTATTAAATCTTATTGCATTAACCCCATAACTGAACAATTGTCTGTTAAGATACGGGTAACTCTAGTTTAAGAGGCAGGGAACACCAATTATTATTATCGTTTATAGATTTCTGCAGCATAGATTGTTCGCTCTGTACTTATCTCCTACTAGCTGTAATAATACCTTTTTGTTAACCATTTTTGGAAATAAATAAATTTATTATGATTATTTTGGTAAATAATAGTACATTATGGTACTAGTGTGTAACATTGGTGATTACCGCTGAGGCGCCATTGAGACCCGAGCCGTAGGCGAGGGTCTTAAGAGAGCCGAGGACAATACAATAATAAATACAATCATCAATACACACGTGACACGTCATACGACGTTTTTTAACACACTTGTGAATAAAATAACAAAAAAAAACTCATTTTATTTAGTAGGTAAAAGTTTATTCAGAGAAACAATTAGTAAATGTGCAGTTAGTAAAATTATAATTAACTGTTTTTGATGGCATAGCGGTCTCATCAGATAGATTATTTATTGAAATATTTTGATGTTCTATTGTAATTTGAGATGGCTCATTATTCGTGTAGGTAGGTGAAATCCAATTATTGGATGTACTTGGTGTTTCGTCAGTAGGAAGCGCCTCAGAATCAAGTTTAATTCTTTTTGTGATTTTTGCACAAATTTCCTACTTGTTTTGTATGGAATCTTCTACGTATGATTCTGCTACATTGCTAGATCGCCACCCACCATGACGTTTCAAAGTCATTATATCAGCTCCTGAATTAGCTAGCTACATTAGCAGATGTTCTTCTGAAACTATGTCCAGTGTAGCTCTCAGCATCTGCTAAACCTAAAAACTTAGCGATTTCTTTAGGCATAGATCCAAATTTGTTTATACCTATAGGCTGACAGGTACATTTACCATTCTGGTAATTTAGAAAGAAACGGTCAGTTTTTGCTTTTGGTGACCGCAAATTTTCATACTTCTTTACAATTTCATAGAATGGACCGTGTATGGTGAATGACCTCGGTATTTTATTTTTCGTGATAGGTATCTTCACTAAAAGCATCTGGCCATGGTTCTCTATATTTTTTACGGTTATATTTGTTAATTCTTGTATCCTACAGGCACCAGTTACACCAAATATTAAAGCAACCTGAAAAAAAAAGACTAGAAAAAAAAACAATAATTAAGTTCAACACACAACACAGGCTGGAGTCGCGTAGATATTTAAAATTAATTTAACTAACCTTAGTAGCCAGATATTGGCTATCTGGAGCATCTTTTATAAATTTTTCAAAATCGTCAGACGATAAAACCTTTGATTTCTTGCTTCTAAATCCATCGGATAGTCTCTTTAGATAAGCTGACAAATTAGAGTATGTTTTTAAGTCCACTCCATTCTTTGTTCGGACTGTACTTTTTAACATTGAGTATAAACACTACAAAGAGCTAGGTTTGTACTTAGAAGATAATTCTTTAAAGTACGCCATGAACACATTTTCTGAAAAAGACTCTGTATTCTTGCTGTTTTGCCATTTTATGAAATTTTGGTACGCTAATAGATATTTTTCCTTGGAGTTTTCAGGTAGTAAACTTTCCATAACGTTAAGGGCTTCACATCTTATATCGGGCGGTGTACAACGTAAATCATTTTCTTCGTAACTAGTACTTGTAGACATTTTAATTAATAAATAACTATAATTTCAACAGTGAAAACGAGTTGTGAAAAATGTTTCGCTATGGCGGGAAAAATTAATCAGTTTTTCAGGTCTAAGACTGTGGTGCAGGTGATTGCGTATAACACCCGTCGTGGAGACAACAATGGGTACTACGTACACATTTTTCCTACCTCTAAATTTTGGTCACTTCGGCTTTCAGCTCCTCAGCATATTTACTGATTTTCTCACCTATTGTTTTTTGTAAATTCTGTGTACTAGGGACTGCAATACCTGATTTTATTAACACGTTCCGGGAAACTTGACTATTTGTAAATGTCATGATAATTATGACACTTCAAAATCCCATACATTCTATCATACCGTCTACAGCTGTACCATATTACATATATTTTGATTTTTTTGATACGACAAATACGGCCACAGACGTTAAAATCACAAACTACATTCAGCGATGCGACGACACGCCGTGACACTAAATATCAACATCATTGTACTTGTATGGGTCAGTCTACGCCTGTCGGCGGTGTGAATGTGTTGTTTTGGTGCATAAGCACTGCGTATGTGTGTTGAAAAATGACTCGA
The DNA here is from genome assembly GCA_905333075.3 of Atethmia centrago. NCBI lineage: Eukaryota > Metazoa > Arthropoda > Insecta > Lepidoptera > Noctuidae > Atethmia > Atethmia centrago. The sequence goes on along the minus strand of HG995377.1, from coordinate 31,242,578 downwards.
AAAGATTTTGCCGTGACATCTACGAACGAATGAAGTCGCGTGATGTGACACTAGATCATGTGCTTCGTAGGAATGTTATGGGCAAACAACGGCTATCGACGGTTTGCCAAATTACATGAAATAAAGTTCATCGCCCTTAGCCGTACTGTCACGTAACGATATACCGAGATAAAGTCGAAAGGCGGTCTGTCCCTCAAAGTGTTAACTTTATCTTGAACAGGACCGTTCACTACATATAATAGATCAGCTATTACCCATATACTATAGTGAACGGTCCTGTCGGTTAGTATGGCGCGATCGTAGTAGAGTTTGTGTGGTATTGTATAGAACTGTTTGTGGTACGTATGAGTAATTGTACTTGTAAACACTCCTTGTGTTTGTTTTTTGATGAATGAAGTTTGCTACCTGATTGTATTTGTGTATATAGTCTGTTTGTGTGAGTGTTGTGCATGTTATGCATTTGCGGCATGTATCGTTTGTTATTGAGGGGTGTTGTGGCTAAGTAGTAACAGCCGCACGAGTTGATCGATCAAGTTAAGCTGCACTTGCCGCGGTTGGTCCGTGGATGGATGACCATCTTTAGTTGGTCCCGGCTGTCATTTGTGAATCTTTGAGTCGTTACGGGTCGTCTGAAACCCGAAAGTCTGACAACCAGTTTTACCAAGGGGTATCATATTACCCAGTAACTGGGTTATGGAGGCCAGATAGGCAGTCGCTCCATGTTAAATAATGGTATTCAGCCGTATCCGGTTACACTAGAAGCCGACCCAACCCCCGAACAAAGTTGGGAAAAGGCAGGCAGATGATGATTGTGAGGTCTCTAATAATAACTTACCTGTAGTTTTAGTATTTATGATCTGCTCCTGTATTGCAATTATAAATCGCTCGGGACACCGAATTTAACTCCACTAATATGTAGTAGGTAAAAGCTTTGGAAACTTTTGACTATATTTGATTCTACAGCTAATAGCACTGCAAACATTTTATGGTCTGAAAATATAGGTGGCAGAGGACACAACGAAATAGCTTCTTGTGTGAATCGATGGGTTGAAGAAAATATTGAAAATCTTGCTTACGTGAGGGAATTAACTCTGTGGTCAGATAACTATGCGGGCCAAAACCGAAATTTGATGGTCGTGATAGCTTACATGTGGATATTGCACAAACATCCTCAGTTGAAAATAATAACCCACATGCTGAAGGGTAGGCCACACGCGGAAGTCGATCAAATACACTCATAAATCGTAAAAAATTAAAACTTGTGGAGGAAAAAGAGCTTTTAATCACTATGATATGCAATTTAATAATTTTAAAAACGTTGTAACTATTAAATATTGAAATCCTAAATATAAGGAAAAGCAGAGCACTTCAAGCTATCGCGCTTCTTGCCGGGGTTGCGGGAAGGTACTTATGGGTCACCGAGGCCCCCGCAACACAGGCAACGGAAAGAATACGGGTGGGTTTTAGGCAGTAAGAGTCTGACACACCCTCTCGCTCCGCCCAGAGCGGGAGAAGTTATTTGATGATTTCCCACACAAAAAAATAAAGCTATCGCGCTTCAGAGTACTTGTAATCTACAGAAATAATCAAACTAAAGTTATTTTTTATAGAACACACACATTATATTAGCTAATAGGTAATCATTTATTAAAATCAATAATAAAATTAAATACATTAATAATTTGATGACCAGAGTACCTAATAGAGTAAGTTGCTAGCTGAGGGAAAGGAAATAGGTCAGCGTCCCTTTTCCTAATTGATTCTCGAAGGACAAGAGACATAATAATATATTTTGGAATATTATTTAAACCCAATTAAAACATATGATGTAGCGTCATATTTCAACATGACTTTCTATTTGTTGGCATGGTTTTTATTTTATATTTTTATTATTTTTTATTACTTCCCTTAATTATGGATTCCAATGGGATTTATGTGGGATAACTTTTAAAGAAGATCTTTTCAATGTGGAGCGGTGGGTGCCTATTTTCACACACATGGTATAAAATATTAGTGACTCAACTCTGGAAGGCATTTGGTTCCGAATACAACTTAACCGGCTTTGGTGTTGAATCTCCACTTATCACACAGAAGCGATACTGCATGTGGATGGCAAATCTGAAGATTTGTGTAAACGGGTAATGTCAACCCGAACTTAAGTAAGTCTACCTACTAACTAATATGCATAAGGAAGACCAAGCCATCCTGATCCTAATTAAGGGTTAATTAAAGTTTCTTGAGAAGAGGTGTGTATACTTATTTCAGTCTAAACGTCATGCAAATGTAGGAGAAAACCATCGCTACAACGTTACAAACCGGCCAAGTGCGTGTCGGACCACACAAAATGAAACGGTTCCGTAGTTGGGAAGTTGGTATGAATTTATCCCAAAAACAAACTTAACATTGTAGTTGAAAAACATGTTCTCCCATACATCGATATATGTCTGTATCAATACTCCAACTGCAAATTTAAGTAGGTGGACTATTACTCGTTTACTTGTAAAGCCCACTTAGCTGTGATAGTTTTCCTTTTAATTTCATTATATGTACTACTGCCATGAATATTTTCACATCTCCATAAACAACCATTTAGCTGGCAGGCACTTGATTCTAACAAAAACTAGCACTTTAAAGCTTAATATTACGCAAACGGATGCATCAATCGAAAAGTAGTGTTCACAGAGCCATAATATTTTTGAACGGCCTATCCAACGATACCCAACACCATGTGATAGATAAGAAAAAAAATATCATCCCCACATTACGTGCAAGGGAGGTACCCTAAGAATTTTTTTTTGAAGATTTTATTTTAACTCTTTGTCGGCGTGATTAATATGTAGGTATACCTATAATGTATTACAGCTTTTTAGTATATCACGCCCTCTTCCCACGGGGGTAGGCAGAAACTATGGGACGCCACCTGCTACGCTCCTTACGTATGTAAGGAGTGTAGCAGGTGGCGTCCTTTGCTTTGTTTACGTTCATACATCGGGTCATACACGCACGCCGGTTGCGAGTATTACGCACCTGACCTTTTTGAAGAACATCACCAATCAGGTCACTATGTCTTTCTGGGGCGTCCCCTCTCGCCTTTTCCTGATGAGTATTTTACATTGGATTCCATTCATCATCAAATTATTTCCAATTGTGTAGTGTCGCTGTAAAACTAGCTATGTCAGACTCAGTTAATTCAACGAATTCCATTTCATTTTGTTTCTTCGTCTGTTATCCAATCAGATTGTTCATTATGTTACACATGCTCTTCCCATATGCCAGACCAAATGTTTGTAGTTATTCTTTTATAGCTTTTGGTAGTTCAATGTTGTTTTCGGCTGTCGGTGTGTCAGGTTTTGGTTTTTGTAATTTTCTGTAAAAGTTCTTTTCGTTCGCAGCAAACAAGGAGTTATAATTTTTACGTTCTTGAGCTTTCTTGTATCTTCTCAACCTGTTTACTTTTAGGGCTAATTTCTGTTTCAATATGTCCAAGAACTCTTCCGGTTTTCTATTGTCGTTTTCGTGTCTAGTGTAGCCATGTTTTTAAAAGTTGCTTCTTCTCTCTTAACTACTTTGTTCGATATATTGTTGTTAATGTACTTAATGAGTTAGTGTACTGCAGTCTGCTCTACCATGTTATTATGTAAGTACCTATATTCTGGAAAATAAATAAATTTCATTTCATTTTATTTCTACTGCAATCTGGCCATTGGCCGTTACGACAATCGGCATAATGACAACCGAGCCCACATTCCACATGTCAACAACCTCGTGTGCCGAGTGCGTGTCGAGATATTTTATTTGTTTCTCTTTCTCAGCTTTCATGAGGTTCTCGTCCTGTAGAATGGTAACATCGACTATCATTGCGCGGCGTGCTAATCGATCTATAAGCACTATATCAGGCGTATCGGCGACAATAGTCCTGTCGGTAATGATAGACCAATCCCAGTACAACGTGACATGGTCATTTTCGAAAACTGGGTCGGGCACATACTTGTAATACGGTATCTCAGAATCCACAAGTTTATATTTCAAAAGAAGTTGTCGGCGAATAATCCTGGCCACTGGGTTATGGGGCCCTGGAATATTGCCCGTTTAATCCATACAGTATCATCATTCCCCTGTATCTGTCGACATCGTGGATAGCGAAGGACCGTCATCCATTGCCCCATAGACGACACTAGGAAGGTGAGGTGTGCTGGATAGATGTTGAACAAGATAGATGCAACTCTGCGCAGTTGGATTTATCTTGTTCAACATCTATCCAGCACCCTCTTTAACCATGCATGTGGCACCAAGTCGTAGGCCTTCTTATAGTCTATCCCAGCATGTCGACAGATCTGTGCGGGATCGACGGACCTGTTGGCTTCTGGCCCTGTGAGAAATCTTAGAACGCTCCTTAACACCGCGGAATCCATTCCTACATCCATTTTCAGAGGCAGACATGGTCGAGTTACTGTCAATGCATATTAATTATCGTTCTCAAAATGGAGAAGTTTATAGACCGTCGGCAAACATGTGATTGGTCTATAATTCTTGGGACTACCAGACTTATGGAGCTGGTGGGTAACGCCTGTTGTTAGAAACTGCTGTAGCGACCCAAACTCTAAGGATGACTGGAACTGAGATGCCAGGCAAGTGTGTGAACTAATTAGCCATTTCAACCAAAACTTGTGCAGTCCGTCCGGTCCCAGTGATTGCAAATTATTTTATTTTAAATAAATGTCAGAGGACAGAAAAATATTTCGACCTCTCGTGCCGTTGGCAAGTTACGAATTATCACTTTTTAAAGTTTTTCACACGCACCGCCACGATGATTGAACCTCACCGAAAGCTGTAGGCAATGTGTTTATGTAGCACACGCTGCTAATCGATAGTCAGAAGCCGAGTCTACACAGTGATTTCCAATTCTGTAACGGAAGGATTGCTCAGGCTACGTGTATTGCCGTAATTTCGACTGTTTCCATTTCTGGTATAACTATACCACTATACTGGATGCAGGATGTCGAGCGAGTGTGTGGAGCTCCACACACTCGCTCGACATCCTGCATACAGTCAGCCTCGGCGTGACAAACGGGTACCGACCAGATTCTGCGCCAGAATCCACTTGTGGAGGCATCATCCGGTCGGCACACGTCTGACACATTTTGCTTTCAAGCTCTATAGACCCACCTCTCATCACTCTGGATCATGCGATTCTGAGTGTATCGATCAACCCGCCGCTTTTACCGCTGAATACGGCTCGCCCATGGCCAATCTTTCTGCCTCAGAAAGTCGGTGCGCTCTGTGACTCGAGACATGTATTCGCGAGGGCTGATTCCAGTCCCCGAGAACGCCCGCCTTACAAAGCGCATCACTCGTGGTCGTGTAAAACCCTCCATGAAGCAGTAGGTATTGTTTGCCGATGAGTACCCTGGTCCCATCGATACGACGCTCGATCGTGTACTGCCAGGCTAGGATGGCTCAAAATCAAAATCAAAATCAAAATATTTTTATTTCACATAAACCTACATGGGCACTTATAAAACGTCAGAAGCTAGGTGCACGGTTCCAATGGGTCGTTTCCTATGGAGAAGAGACGGCAAGAAACTCCACGGTTACTCTTTTAAAAATGATTGGCTTTTACAATGTTTTCAAATTACAGTGTTAATAGGTATGGGAGGACAGTGTAGGCCTGTCGAGACGTACCAGGGACTTAACAAAAAAAAAAAAAGAAAAAGGTCTACAAAATATCTAGTCTATTAAGCCTACAACGTTCTCACATTCACAAGGTACACACAAATCTGTGTACAATATTAATAAAATAATAAAAATAAAAACCCATTTAAACCAAATGAAGTTTGCCATTACAAGTCTGAAATCAAAATTTTAGGTATATAATGTCAAACAGTGAAAATAATAATTATGTCAAAAGGAAAATTTGTATAAAGTTATGCCGTTTATGAGGTACCAGGGAAGCCACATGTGCAGAAGGAATTATTGCCAAACTTCTTTGTCTTCAACGTAGTCTTTAATCTTATAATATGCGTTTTTGGTAAGGACACGTTTGATGTGGGTTTTGAACTTTCCATCGCTAAGTTCTGTAACTGACTTTGGCAACTTGTTATAAAAGCGGATACAAATGATTTGCTTGTTTTTGTTAATCTAAATTTGGGTATCACAATAACATGTTTACTACGTGTATTTATATTATGGAAATCACTTCTTGTTTTGAAAAGACATAAGTTTTTGCGAACATACAACATACTTTCTAAGATGTAAAGAGAAGGCAGAGTTAGTACATTAATTTCTTTGCATTTGTTTCTAAGGGACTCACGATCCATTCTATAGACTGCGTGGATTGCCCTCTTTTGTAAAATAAAAATTGAATCTACATCAGCTGCCGATCCCCACAGCAGAACGCCATAAGACATAATACTGTGGAAATAAGCAAAATATACTAACCTAGCTGTGGCTATATCAGTCAACTGTCTAATTTTTCTTAGGACATATGCAGCTGAACTTAATCTACCTGAAAGAGCTCTAATAGCCCACATTAGAGCTCTTTCAGGTAGATTGCAACTTCAAATCTAGAGTAATTCCTAGAAATACAGTTTCCGTAATAGCATCTAGTCTCTTGCCATCAAGTTTTAAATTTAGAGCCACTTGGGGTACATTTGGTAGCGAGAACTTAAGACATTTTATTTTGGTCGCATTAAGTAAGAGATTATTAGCTGCGAACCATTTTGAAAGAACAGCTAGACTATCGTTGACGTGTTAGTTTGTGTGTGTTCATCGGGATCTTTTCTATCTATTTTAAAAATAAGAGAAGTATCGTCAGCGAATAGGATTATATCGGATAAGTTTGCCATCATGTAAGGGAGATCATTAATATAAACAAGAAATAGGAAAGGGCCAAGAATTGAACCTTGGGGCACGCCCATCTTTACTAGAGACCCCGAGGACGTCGCCCCGTTAACGTTTACTTTTTGCTGCCTGTTTGATAGATAGGACAGAACAAGATCAGCAGCTTGTCCACGAATTCCGTAGTGGTGTAGTTTACAGGTCAGTGTATTGTGGTCAACGCAGTCAAACGCTTTTGAGAGGTCACAGAAAATGCCAATGGCATCCTGGGATTTCTCCCAGGATTCCAAAATGTGACTGATGAGTTTTACTCCTGCGTCAGTCGTCGACCTACCTTTCGTGAAGCCAAACTGGCGACTATGTAAAATCCCATTAGAATTGAAATGTGACAGCATCTGGTCTAGCATGATTTTTTCATATATTTTACTCAATGCTGGTAGCACAGATATTGGTCTATAATTAGAGGGATCACTCTTACTACCCGATTTGAAAATTGGTACTACTTTACTATGTTTCATTAAATCAGGAAATGTACCGCTGTCTAAACATTGATTAAATATGCCTGTTAGGGGGACACTATTGTGTCAATGATATCTCCAAGAACCCTAACGGAATTCCCCCTTAAGTCTTCAGTTTTCTTTATGTTAAGACTTTTGAATGCCTTCTTAATTGTGACAATAGAAATGGGCTTGAATTCAAAACTTGGAATGTCCTTAGAGAAGTGTTTTTTGAGAAGAGATTCAGCTAATATAGGTGATGAGGGCCTCCCCTCCCCAGTTGAGGGGCTTTCGTAACCTCTATTGGGAAGTTGGTAAAGAAATTTTCTAGTCTCTCAGCAACTTTTAACTTATCTGTAAGGTTTCATTATTATTTTTTAAAGACAATTCATTCGGATCTGGCTGTTTTGTGTTTCCAGTTTCTTTGTTAATTACCTGCCACACAGCTTTTATTTTATTATTAGAAATACTAATTTTGTTACTTATTAATTTAGATTTAGCTTGAGCGCAGACTCTTTTGAATATCTTAGAATAATTTCTGACATAGTTATGAAGGGCTTCATCAGAAGTCAATGATTATACGTAGTACAAATTATATAAAATATCTCTGCTTTTTCTAATGCCAGCAGTGGCCATTCATTAAATTTTGGTTTAGTATTGATAGCAACTTTTTTCACAGGACATGCTTTATTGAATTCTTGGCAAACTAGAGAAAATAATGTACCGTAGTTTATATTGGGGTCTTGTGAATCAAAACTAGCTGTTGAAAGATTGCTAAGAACATTATGGTTTTGGTTAAGTAGCTTCGTCACAGCTTAGAAACTTGACGTTATCTAAACGACATGCTGCAACAGCCGTGCAATATAGAATCGAGTGTGTATCAACGGGATCCTCGCTGCTCTCGAAGAAATTCTTAATCTGCGAGTTTAAGGCACACACCAGAGCGCCCTTTTTTTTCTAATACATAAGTAGGCATGGTAATCGGGTCTTAGATCGTTCGGAGTGAACCTATACTCGCGAAACGCATCCTTCAGTGCGCTCCTCAATCGGGCATTACACTATAAAAAATGTTTTTATTGACATTAATTACACTGGCTACGAACTGTGGCAACCATCTTCTTCTTCAACATGATGGAACAGCGGCAGGATTGCATCTATAGTCGCGGTTTGTGCCGGTGTCGAGATGATATGGTTCCTCAGTACCGCTGAGCGCAGCCTATATACCACGTCATCGTCCACCCTGTGAATGCGTTGACATTACCCGCACCTGGTCTGACAGACGTTGACCTGGGGCGTTGACGGTTGATTCTAGTACCCGGAATAGAGACAGCATCCTATCGGGGTACGCTGTGAGGTTAGTTCCCCTCTCCTCTGTAGACCCGTAATATACGCGCATGACGTTTTCGTTCATAGACTGAGTCCATCTCATGCGCTAGACACAACCACACAACCAGCAGTGACCCGACTCGGTTCTTATTATTACAAGTTCATCATTCCTTTATTAGTTAAACAAATTTTCTTGCACGACGTTTTTCCGGCCTTTGACTTTTCCAAGTATAACTCCACCTTAATCTCTTTCATGATCTTCGGTAGTCCTACATCGACATCCCGGCAGAGCTTGGTGAGCGATCGCTCATTTCAGCCGTGTACAACCAAGCCACGCGCCAGTTCATCCTCGCAAGCATCAAGATAGCCATCGTGCTGCTGGACGAGCAGCTAAACCCGCTCCACACTGACGGCTTCACACACTCGCGAACTGTGTGCAAGGTCCTCTTCAATCCACTGTTCAAGGTGGTCGTTACATGCGGCATGGACAGCTTTATCATCAACTGGAATCCAGTTACTGGCAAGTCTTTGATATTTGGAACTTCATCTGATCATTAAGTGCTATACCTTTTGGATGCATATAGATTTTTATTTTTATTTAGATTATGCAGAAGGGAAAGGAATGCTTTCCGTTCTGCGGAAATCGTAGCGTTCAATACAAATGAGTGTGCTTGTGCAGGTAAACGCAATGTTCTGATCCGGGAGGCGCACGTGCGCGTGCTGCACGGTGAGGTGATCCCGGTGGAGATCACTGCCGCGTGCTTCGACCCTGGCTACTTGCTGTTGCTCACCGGTGCCAGGAGCGGCGAGCTTAAGGTTTGAAATAAGTGATTTCTTAGTTTACGTTATTATAAATTGCTACACAAAATGCGTCTGCTTATTGTGCTAGACTCTTATAGTTACCACAGTTACCTACTCACTTACATAGTTCTTTCAGTGGTTCATGACTTCTTTTACTTAATTAATTCCTTCCATTTTTGGGGTTCCGTAGTAAACAAGGAACCCTTTTAGTGTCGCCATGTCCGTCTGTCTGTCTGTCTATCTGACCTCACTGTATCTCAGAGACGCTAAGTACTAGAAAGCTGTAATTTGGCATAGGTATACATATTAATCGTGCCAACAAAGTGCTAAAATAAGATCTTGAAAAAAAAATTTTTTAGCTTATCTCTCTTGCACGTAATGTGGGGATGATATTTTTTCTCTCGTCTACCCCATGATGTATCGTTGGATAGGCCATTCAAAAATATTGCAGGTCTGTGAACATTACTTTTCGATTCAAGGATCCACTTGCGTAATATTAAGCATTAAAGTGCTAATTTTTGTTAGAGTCAAGTGTCCCCCCCCCCCCCCCTAACCCTTCCAGCTAAATGGTTGTTTATGGAGATGTGAATTTTTGATTTTGATGTGATTTTGAATTAAAAGGAAAACTATCACGGCTAAGTAGGCTTTATAACTTTATAAGTTAACGAGTTGTCCACCAACTTAAATTTGCAATTGGACAATTGACCGTGGCAAATATCGATGTATGGGAGAACAGGTTTTTCAACCACCATGTTAAGTTTGTTTTTGGAATATTTTTTTCCCAAGTAATCCTAACTACGGAGAGGGGCTTGTGGCTAAATAAAAACACCCGCCCGGGTCAATCGATCAGGTTAAGCTACGCTTGCCGCGGTTGGTCCGTGGATGGGTGACCATCTTTACATACCAAGACCCCTCCGTGCCTCGGAAAGCACGTTAAGCCATTGGTCCCGGCTGTCATTCGTGGATCTTTGACAGTCGTCACGGGTCGTCAGAAGCCCGAAAGTCTGACAACCAGTCTTACCAAGGGGTATCGTGTTACCCAGTAACTGGGTTGTGGAGGTCAGATAGGCAGTCGCTCCATGTAAAATATACGCAACCCTACATTCCGCGCGGTCCGACATGCGCTTGTTATGGGCAGTTCACAAACTACGTCAATAATTCGCCGCGATATAGCCATTTCATACGACTGTAACAAAAAACGGCAGTTGTGATTTGAATTAAAAAATGTTACAGTCGCATTCAAGTTCGATGACTTGTATGAGTAGTAACAACATAATAACAAAAACACCCTGTACCCTGTATAGCGATAAATTCAATATTTTTTAAAGATTGACGTCACTGTTTGTCCGTTGTCTAGGTGTGGAACTTCAATACAGGTGTGTGCCTAAGACAGATGTCCATCGAGCACATGTGCGAAGTCACTGGCTGCTTCTGGGTGGAAGGCAGGTGAACTCACGAGTTCTGCTTCTCGACAAACACTCGAAGGCCGAAGTGTGAGGGCTTCACAAAACACTATATCGTTGATCAATTTATTATGCGAGTTTTTTTTTAGTTAGTTTACACTGTGCCACTGCTGAGCGAAGGCCTCCCCTAAATCCGTTCTTGTTCGAATTTAGGACTTCGTTTTGATGCCAATCAAGCAATCGTTATCAATTTACTTATTCATTCTGCACTGTTTACCTTGATTTGGTATTTTTAATTACTGAAACTAAACCAAAATGGTTTAGAATTCTAGCGGTAGGCTGGAACCGCCACGTGGTGGAGTTCGAGGATACCGGCATGGCAATGACTGGCAAGAGCTGGGAGACTCGTCACACGGACGACGTGCTGGCGGCCGCCGTGCGTCCCCCCCTCACGCTGGCCACAGCCAGCTACAACTCAGAACTTGTGATGTGGAGGCTGGAGACCGGTCAGCCTTACAGGTGAGCAGCTCAACACATAAGTGCAGAAACTCGGTAACAGGACACATGGGCTAACTTATTTTACCATTCCCGCGAATAGACAGATGCGGTCAAGATTCTTATAAATAAATAAAATCAAATTCATTTAATTCAGGCAAAACCCTTATTAATACCTAAACGCTGCACGATTACTGACCCACTACCACGACCTATCCCACTGACTAGATAGGTCCACTCAACCTGTGTGGTTCTTTCCTCAAAATATCTTTTCAGACACCAATCGACATGGTCTTCACATGATGTAACCAAGATTATGTCTGGACGTTAAAAGAGACTGTGACCTCTGAGTTTGTTTCGGCCTTTCTTCCCAGAGTAGTCAGATAGGAAACGCCAAGCTCGTCTAGTTTTTTTTTTCTTCTAAATATGATTGACGTGTAAAAGTGTTTGTACAAACATACTTACAGAAAATAAATTCATTTCAAAATCATTTCATTTCATTAAAATAAAAATTCACAATATTGCAACAGGATAGAATAACATGTCAATGCAAAAGCTGTTTTGTGAGAAAAGTTCGATTGTTCCCAACCAGTCACACTGTTACTCGATAGGCTAACTTTTTGGGTTTATTCCCAACGGATCACACACCATGTGAAGAGACGTGTGACTCGTTCGGAACAAAATATTCTCATGCAGCAACACTGTGACATATTGGAACTACTACCCAATCAGTAACACCGTTGAGATTCATCATTTGCTCATGATTTTTGATTAATTCAAGATTTGTTTTAATGCAAATAATAAATGATAATTTGTAAAAATCAACCATATTTATTATAAGTGTCCGACCGAAATTTCGGTTTCGGTTTCGGCCAGTATCGGCCCAAAAATCATGTTTCGGCCAGAGGTTCGGTTTCGGCCAAAATACAGCCGAAACTTTCAGCCGCGCCGAAACTTACAACATCGTACTTTTGGGTCGCGTTTGGCTAACGTCGGGTGCGCTCGGCACGGCTGGCAATATGGCGTCGGTGGAGTTTCTCTTTGCTTTCTCGTTGCTTCGCTTGTGTTTGTTCCCCGAATAATGGTAAGTAATTTAATTGAGTATTTTATTTTGTTGTTATTATGAATACATCATGTCATGGTTAATTCTTAACGCTTATATTCCTAACTTACAAACAGATTGACGGATATATTGCTTATTTAGGATATAAGTGCGGAAGTTTACTTATTTCATTAAACGACTTTAGAATTCGTCTTAGTTGTATATAATATTTCATATTATTATGTAGTTTTTCATCTATTTTCATCTAAATAGTTTGATGGTCTCAAATCTGTACGCCGCCTCTAGCTTAATAATTTAGTAATCTTTACTTATTAACTTTATTGGTTTTCATGCAAAACGATTTAATGTGATAAGTGTAGATTTTTTATTTTGATATTTTGTGATTGATAATATGAAAATGTGGTTGATTTTTATAAGTTATCTTTCATTATTTGCATTAAAACAAATCTTAAATGAATCAAAAATCATGAACAAATGATGAATCTGCACGGTGTAACTGATTGGGTTGGGTAGTCGTTCCAATATGTCACAGTGTTGCTGCGTGAGAATATTTTGTTCCGAACGAGTCACACTCTTCACATGGTGTGTGATCCGTTGGGAATAAACACAAAAAGTTGTCCTATCGAGTAACAGTGTGACTGGTTGGGAACAATCGGAAAAGTTTAGCTGGCAAGTGAAATCTACTAAGTTCGGCGTTTTTATAAACAAACTAATTAACAAATAATTTCATCTGACAGTATGAAGAAGTTATATGATTGCATGCACCTAATACCTAACGTAAGCTACATCCAGGCGGTTTTCGTGCACGGAGCCAGCACTGCGCCTCAAGATGCACTTCAACAGGCGTGAGGTTACCAAGTCGACGACAGTAGCTGACAAATCGGAACAAAAACGAAAAATTCGGCTCGCTGTCCCCATCCGCAAGCCCGGGTGCGTAGTAGATCAAGGATTTGTATGGTCAGCGAAATGGTGTTTTGGTAAATTCACGATTTTGACTGAATTTAAATTGCCCGCATATCACAACTGCCATTCTTTACAGTCGTAATAAATTTAACACAGCTAAGCTGTGTTAAATGTGTCAATCAGCTTAACAATACCTACATTTCCCTGACTGTACACTGCTGCATTTCCGTTGACAAGGTTAATAGCAAATAGCAATGAGTATCATAACTCATAATTCATGTTCAGTGGTTAATGTCACTGGTTCGGAAGGCATTATAATGAAAACAGCGTGTCTTACCATACAGACCTCCCAAAAAAAATGCTTTTCCGCAATCATTGTCTACCTTCTCGTATATCTTCGGAAACACGAAGGGGCGGAGATGAAATCTTATATAAAGCTGTTTTAATAATAGAAGTGCTTACTTATTTTCATAAAGAGTTTGTAAACTGGCGACGATATAAAAGACTTAGGTAACTGTACATACAGTTCTTGAAAACATTGACATCTTGTCTTGTACAGTAAAGGCACTGCTCGCGATAACGTGGACCCGTCAGCAGCCATCAAGACGGCGACGGCACGACGCGTGTCCGCTGTGCCCATGCCTGTGCGCGCACAGAACATGCGCCGTCTGTCCGTGCACGCCTGCATCTTCCTGCACACGCGGCCGCAGCATATGCAAGCCGGTCAGTAGCATTAAGTTCCTTATTAGGGTTCTGTTGTGTACTAGCAGGATGTATGTGTGTAGCGATGCGCGGCCACGTAGGCTGCCTGCGCAGACGACGCCGCGCAGCGCCCCGCGCCCCCAGGATCGGGCTGGCGCACGCGTGTCACAAAATAAAGCGTCAGTGCGTTCACAGCCCGTCCTAGTTTTACTCGTATCCCCGTGTCCCGTATCCAACAGTGGCGACGAGAGCGACCCACGCTATATCACGATGGCTCAGTTTAGTTTCGGTATATTAAGTAATTTCGACCACACAGTGCACGAATGGCAGGCGTACAAAAGTCGCCTGCGGCAATGGTTCGTGGCAAACGATATTTCCGAAAAAAACGACGCAACGGGTTCAAGACGGCGAGCAATTCTACTGAGCGCACTCGCGGACGGCACCTACCAGCTCGCAGCCGACTTGGCTTTGCCAAAACAACTGGAGGAGGTGCCAGTAGAAGACATTTATAAGCTTCTCGATACTCACTTTTCCCCAACAAAGTGTCGATTCGGGGAGCGGTACGCATTTTACGCGGCAACGCAACAAACGGGTGAGACGCATGCGCAGTGGGCGGCAAGACTGCGTGGCCTCACGAAACATTGCAAGTTCGCCAACGTAGAAGAGGCAATACGAGACCGTTTCGTGATGGGCATGTTGGCAGGTCCCGAGAGGGACAAACTGTTCACAAAGGACACAGATACCTTGACCCTGGCCAAGGCAGTGGAGTTGGCGCAGAGCGTCCGGTGCGCGCGGGCAGGCGCCGCCGCCGGCGCTTCCACGACGGCGTCGATCACACAGCAAGAACATTCAGTGTTCAAGGTGCAGGGCAAGAGTGCGGGTTCTGATAAGGAACCGGTAATGGAGAAGTGTTCCGTGTGCGGACGCAAGAACCATGCATCATCTCAGTGCCGATTCGCGAACTTTTCTTGTAGGAAGTGTAATACAAAGGGCCACTTACGTAGAATGTGCAAAGTAAAGAGTGTTGTGACTGGTGACGTGAGTGAGAAGGACGACGATGGTGAGTTTTTATGTTGTAACATCACTTCAGAGCGGGGAGAACCCATGACAGAAATCGTGTCCATAAACGGCTCACAAATCAAATTTGAGATTGATAGTGGATCTGCAGTAACGGTAATTTCCGAGAGTTTATACACAAAATGTTTTAGCAGGTTGCCCTTGTTATCACCTAAGAAAAGGCTATTTACCTACACGGGCAGTAGTATTATGTGCCTCGGTATAGTTCGCCTATCGGTCACATATAGGCTCAGCACACACACACTAGATGCTTACGTGGTACGCAACGAAGGCCCGCCATTGCTCGGAAGGGATTTCTTATCCTTATTTAAGTTAAAAATAGCACCCTGTAATTTCATAAAAAATGAAGTAAAAACAATCGATGACTTGCATAATAGATTCAGAGACGTATTTTCAGAAAAATTAGGTAAATTCAACAAATTCGAGGTCAAATTACGTTTAAAAGATGATGCAGTGCCAATATTTTTCAAAGCGCGTCCCACCGCTTTTGCATTGCGAGACAAGGTAGATAAAGAGATAGTCCGCCTTGTAAACTTAGGGATACTTAAACAGGTTGATCACTCAGAGTATGCATCACCTGTAGTGCCAGTATTAAAACGGAATGGAAGTGTTAGGCTGTGTGCAGACTATTCTGTAACCATAAATAAACAATTAGTTGTAGAACAATACCCGTTGCCTACAGTCCACGAGCTGTTTTCAAAATTGCACGGAGGTCAACAGTTCTCAAAGTTAGACCTGTCCATGGCCTATAATCAATTTGTTTTAGACAAAGACTCACAAAAGATTACATGCATAAATACTCACCGCGGATTGTTTCAGTATACACGTATGGTTTTTGGGTTAACCAGCGCACCGTCTATTTTTCAGCGCGCAATGGAAAACGTATTGTCTGGTATGGACGGTGTGTTGTGTCTTTTAGACGATGTCCTTATCACAGCCAATGGACCGGGTTTACATTTACAACGGTTGACGGCAGTGTTACAGAGGTTGCAAGATGCGGGACTTACCTTGCAAAAAGAAAAGTGCGAATTTTTTAAGAATAAAATCAATTACTTAGGGTATGTAATTAACAAAGACGGGTTAAAAAAATCATCAGATAAAGTAATAGCAATTGAGAAATCCCCCGTGCCCACAGATATAGGCAAACTGCAATCATTTTTAGGATTAGTAAATTACTACCGTAATTTCGTACCTAAGGCGTCCGAAATTCTAAGTCCCTTATACGATCTTCTAAGGAAGGGTGTTAAATGGCACTGGGCCGACGAACATCAGAGAGCGTTCGTCGAAATAAAAAAACATTTAACGTCGGATCAGGTGTTAGCGCATTTCGACGCAAATGCAAAGTTAATCCTCACAGTGGACGCTTCACCTAATGGGTTAGGTGCGATTTTATCGCAAAGCGATAAGGATGGATGCGAGCGTCCTATTTCATTTGCGTCCCGCACTCTAAACACAGCTGAAAAACGTTATTCTCAAATTCAGAAAGAGGCAACTGCTATTATTTTTGGAGTTCGAAGATTCCATCAGTACTTGTACGGTAAGTCAGACCCGTTCATCCTTCGCACCGATCACAAGCCTTTAATTTCAATTTTTGGCCCGCACAAAGGTATACCGGAGGTTTCGGCAAACAGATTACAACGATACGCGTTGTTACTCAGCGCATATAATTATAAAATCGAATACGTTCGTAGCGAAAATAACAGCGCGGATTATTTATCCCGTGCAAGTCTTCCCGACAACGATAAGCGGTCGCGGTCAATGACCGCCGCGGACTGCGAACGGGGGGACAGCGCTCAGCACGCTGCCGCTGCGGCCGCCCCAATTGATCGCGCGTCATATGTTCACTTCGTAATAGACGGACATATGCCAGTTACGCGGGACGAATTACGCAAGGAAACTACCCGAGATGTTAATTTAATGAACGTGATTGATTTTATTTTTAAGGGTTGGCCTTTAAGCGTTTCTGATGAGATTTTAAAACCGTTCCACGCATGCAGGAATCAATTATCGTATGAAGACGGCTGTGTTATGAGAGGCCATAAATTGGTTTTACCAGAAAGGCTAAAAATGAAAATATTAAACGAACTTCATACTTCCCACCTGGGAATTGTAAAAACAAAGGCCGAAGCTCGTTCCCGTTTCTGGTTTCCGGGTATTGATAAAGAAATAGAAACTATGATCAACTCTTGTAGTGTTTGCATACATTTACGACCTACCCCTCCGCGCGCCCCGCTTGCCCCCTGGCAATACCCACCTCACCCATTCTACCGGTTGCATATGATTTCTTGGGTCCGTTAGATAATAGACATTATTTAATTGTAGTAGATGCATATACGAAATGGGTGGAAGTTTACGATATGTGTGGTTCAACGACCTCATCAGCTGCAGTAGAAAAACTATACGAGTTTGTATCAAGGTTCGGGTTACCAAATACAATTGTAAGCGATAACGGCACGGCTTTCACGTCACAAGATTTTAAAACGTTTTGTACAATTAACGGCATTGAGCACGTGACCTCACCGCCCTATAATCCTGCGAGCAATGGTCAGGCCGAAAGTTACGTAAAGATCGCAAAAAAAGGTATTAAATCCTGTATTTTATCGACTAACAGCCAAAAAGACACTAGGGTCAAACTGTTAAAATATCTTTTTGATTACAGGAATTCAGTACATTCAGTGACAGGGTTCTCTCCGGCTCAATTAGTTTTTGGTCACAAGCTAAGATCAAGGTTGGATCTATTGTCGCCAAAACCGCTGTCGTCGCCTTCCAACGCGTCACTGGACAGCACAGTGAAATCTAAACAGTGTTTGCAGAGTAAATTCTATGGCGGTAAAAATAAACAATTTTTTAAAAACGGGGACGAAGTTTTATACAAAAAATTTAACAATAAAGAAAAGTTCACATGGTGCAGAGGCACAGTAATAGACAGGAGTGGTAGAGTTGTGTATTTAATTTCCGATGATTTAACAGGGAGTGTAATAAAAAAACACAAAAACCAGATTGTGTTATTTAAGGGGAACGGCAATGTACAACAAAGTTGGAATACTGGCGAATTAGAGGATGATGGTGACGAGGACATATCATCAGCGGCACCACTGAGCCCCCAACCCGCGTCTCAAGCTGACGCAGCGGAGGAGGGCGGACAGGGTGTAAATACGCCACCAGCGGCGCCGACCTCACCGCCCGCGCTTGTGCCGCCCGCCCGTCACGGTAGGATGTTGCGCCAGCTTCCAAAGGTGGACTATAGAAGCCTTGCGTTAGGCAAGTGACCAGTGGATGTCATAATTTTGTACTTGTATGTTGTTGTAAGGACCTTTAAGTATTTTAGTATTATTATTATGTTTTTAATCCTGCTACTATGCTATGCTATTGTATCTTGTATTATATCTTTAGAAATAAGGTTGGGAGATGTTGTGTACTAGCAGGATTAGGGTTGCCAATCGTCCCGATATATCGGGACTGTCACCGTCATTAGGCCTTCTGTCCCGACGTCCTGACAAAACACTATTACGTCCCGTTTTATCGCGCACATACACACACATGTGCGCGATAAAACGGGACGTAATAGTGTTTTGTGACTTTCATCGGTCGAGCCAGTGGACCGATGAAAGAAATCGCCTGCTGCCGGAGACGGTGGAGTCGATATTACAGTGTCAGGTTAACTTCAATATGACTTGCACGGAGTTTTATACATATCTAAAAGGACAGAAAGAATTACTTAAAAAAGTAAAGTCTTCAGCAAAATATGACCAAGCTACGTCTAGCACTGCTTCCATACAGTAGAATTTGTATTTTTGTTTTAAATAAAATATATTCATATTTAATTTTTTTTTTCTCTTTGCGTCCCGACACGAGCCTTGCCAAATATGGCAACCCTAAGCAGGATGTATGTGTGTAGCGATGCGCGGCCACGTAGGCTGCCTGCGCAGACGACGCCGCGCAGCGCCCCGCGCCCCCAGGATCGGGCTGGCGCACGCGTGTCACAAAATAAATAAAGCGTCAGTGCGTTCACAGCCCGTCCTAGTTTTACTCGTATCCCCGTGTCCCGTATCCAACAGGTTCCATACCTCAAAAGGAAAACACAGAACCCTTATTAATAATAAGTTCTTTATTTCAGACATATAATCCACTTTGTTACTGAGAAATAAATTAAATAAATTGAGAATAACAAATAGGACGATTCATTTTGGCCTTGGTCGAATATCCTACTAAGAATTTATTCGATCGAAACTCGGATGAAGGCATTTATAATTGGAGAATCGAAGTTCTTCGCAATAACCTGCAAGATGCTGTTAGAGCTACCGCGCAACCTGCTCCCTAAACACTGCTCTGCACTGCACTGCTGCGCTGCTCTGCTTATAGGATCACTAGTGTGTCTGTCTGTCTGTCCGTCAGTCACCACCAATTTGCTCCGAATCTACTAGACCGATTAAGTTGTTTGATACACATATGAATTTATATGACCCAAACACGGATGTGTAACGTAATAAATTAATTTTGAATATGGGGGTCACTTTTGAGGGCATAATACAACATTAAAAAAATGTTTTGCAAGCTGTACCGTGTGACATAGGTATCAAATGAATGGGCTTGTTGTAAGGATTTCAGATGTATATTTTTCTATAATAATAAAATAAATACTTTTAAATTTATATAAGAAAATGCATGAAAATTGACCCGAAACTACTGAACCAAATTTTTTTTTTAAATATAGGATAAATTCATCCCAACTACGGAACCCTTGATTGTGAGTGGTCCGACACGCACTTGGCCGGTTTAATTTTACTGTTTGTATTTCCTGTGCGTGTCATCTGAAGCAGGTCGTTTGTTTTCTTTGATATTCTCTTCCTACAGGCTTAGCACGAGCACCGCTTAGAACAAGCATACCTACCTATGCTTGTTCCAAAATACGGTACTTCGACACTGAGAAAAATTGTTGTAGTTGTCTTTATATACGTTACTTAATATCAGTAAAAAATGAGAATCAAACAGAAAAATATCCTAGGACAAATCAAAGAATGCCGAGTCGAATTATGTAAGAGTGAATTTCGTAAAAAATGCAGTTGATTCTTTCTATTTTGCTGCCGTCTTACTGTCTATACGGAACGTCATTTTTGTCTATTCTTCCGTCGACAAAACGGTGCTCGTGCTAAACCTGCAGGAAGAGAATATCAAAGAAAACAAACGACCTGGACTCCACCATTCCCTTGGTAGGTTTTTTCTACTATTGTTTATCACAGTTTTGCGTTCAAAATGCTCTCCTGTGAAATCATGGTTTTGTAGATAACCGTTGTGGCCGTCGAGTAGGAATATGCAAATTGTCTTCACCATATTAGTTACTATACTCTATGGTCTTCACTACCTTAGACAACTGTCAGTTGTCAGTGTGATTTTGACAGTTTGGGATAGAAAAAAATCTTCTGAAATAGTCAACATAAAAAAGGATCTTGTTAGAGATCGTAACAAACGAAAGACAAAATGACAGATTGTAGAAGCATTTCTACGGTGCGATGTCAACAATGGAGAAACGAAATGTCAATTTGTATAGAAAGAGCTGTGTCCATTCTTCGTAGAAATAGAAAGCATTATGCTAAGCCTGCTGCTTCCCTTTGTTCTCCTGGGTACTAGCTTAGACAGTCCCACTCCTAAGCAAAAGCTCCCCGCAATCCTTCTCTCGATGTTGTGATTCAGATGTACCTAACCCAAAATGGCGACAAATGAATTGTTTGACAATCAAGCTGCAAACTGCCTAGCCTTCGCCGAACTATGTCGGGGTCGGCTAGACTAACCGGATGCAGCTGAATACCAATATGTTAAATGGAGCGACTGCCTATCTGACCTCCACAACCCAGTAACTGGGTAATACCCCTTGGTAAGACTCGTTGTCAGATTTTAGAGCTTTCTTCTTCTTCTAACGACTGTCAAAGATCCACGAATGACAGCCGGGACCAACGGCTAAACATGCTTTCCGAAGCACGGAGGAGGCTCGGTATGTAAAGATGGTCACCCATCCACGGGCCAACCCTGCCAAAAGCGTACCTTAACTTTATGGATCGACCCGTGCGGCTGTTATTACTTAGCCACGAGCTTCTCAAATGAATGGTTTGATAGCAATTCATAAATAGTTAAACCCTTCTACTATTTACCGTAATCACCACCCCGTACCACACCGAACGTGCGCGCGCGCGTGGCTTTAGTTGGACGTAGTGCTGTTGTACCAAGTGCACACGTTTTTACGTCAAAAATTGATTAAAAACATATCTCATGTCATAATATTACTATGCTAATTTTTGAAGTGAAAACTTCTTTAAGTTTTTTATGGGTTCCCGTCACCGACATGTTCACCACGTGTTGCGCCACACTGGCGACGCGCAGCAACCTGTGTACATGTAATACGTTATTCCAAGATTTCAGCTGACTTAACTTCTGTTGTCAGTCCCCACGACGGCCTAGTTTTTTTGTTTGTGTAATATAAATAATTAATACGGAGAAACAATTAAAAATTTCTTACTTCTCCCGCTCTGGGCGGAGGGTGTGTCAGACTCTTACTGACTAAAACCCACGCGGGGCCTCGGTGACCCATAAGTACCTTCCCGCGACCCCGGCAGGCATCGGCCCTAGTGGACCCCTACCTTTGTGCTGGCGACATCTCTTTGAGGCGCGCGTGGAATACAACGCGCTGTCGACCCGGGCCTGGTCCTTACCGGACGGTGAGCTACCCATTGCTCACCGTCCGCAAGCCCGCGCCTACGATGGCCGGAAATCCGCCCGGGATTCCCGACGCCCAGGGCGTCTCCTGCGGCGGCTAGGGGCGAGAGGCTCAACCGTCCCGCCTCCTCCTTCGCGAGCATTACTGCTTCGCAGAAGGAGGTGACAGCTGCCCATGCCCTTTCGCTCCGTACCATGGCCTGAACCAGGACCGGACGCGAGAGATCTCTGCCACCGATCGCCTCCACGAGGACACGGCGGTGCTCTGCCCAAGCCGGGCAGACCTCCACCGTATGCTCCACCGTGTCCTCCGGGCGATCCACACAGTGGTGACACCCGGGCGTTTCTTCCCGCCTTATCCGACACAGGAACCTCCCGATGCTGCCGTGTCCGGTGAGGACCTGCGTCAGGTGGAAGGTGAGGACGCCGTGGCGCCTATCTAGCCA
This sequence comes from Atethmia centrago, assembly GCA_905333075.3. Classification (NCBI taxonomy): domain Eukaryota; kingdom Metazoa; phylum Arthropoda; class Insecta; order Lepidoptera; family Noctuidae; genus Atethmia; species Atethmia centrago. The sequence goes on along the minus strand of HG995377.1, from coordinate 31,220,320 downwards.
CTCCTCAAAGAGGGGACTTATCGCCACAATTGTGGCGTGTCCAGCACTAGGTTGCGACAACCGTACTCTCCATGACGCCATGAGATCCCGCCGCAGCTCCGTCCGCTGTGCCGCGATTTCTCGCGGCAGCGGGCTTATGCCCCGGCGTTTCGCCTCCTCGCGCCACTCCCATACGTGCGCGAGGACTTACGAGGATACCCTATGCCTAAGATGATTTTGTTCCATGTGACATGTGAAGTAATTTCCCGTAAAAAAACATTTTTGAAAAATGCCCGTAACTCTCGAAATATCCAAAAGAACCCCGTGCTGTGTGTACTCGACAATGTACCCTATCATTTAGTTTAAAAGCAATCTGAATCTGATGAGTTTCCATGTCTCTAAGGAACTTCGAAGTCAGGACCAGGTACAGGAAAATATACGTTGTAACGCATAGCTGGAATGCTTGATACGGGAAGTATTCAAAATCAAATCAAATCAAATCAAAAATGTTTATTTGCTAGAAAATACATACAAATTCAAGGAAAGATCTTAGGTATGTCCTAAAAGTCTTTGTTTTCTGCCTGCAAGCAAGCGTGCAAATTATTTACTTACGTCTATTTATGTAATTATTATCATGCAATTAATATTATTACAATTATGCTAAACTCAATTATTCATTTTCATTTAATAGTACATACCTAACATTAATTTTTAAATTCCATAAATTCCTTAATACTATAGAAACAACTCTCTTGTAGCCAAACGGTCAATTTTTTTTTAAATAGATTACCCTGCAACAATTTGAAACCATTTGGAATGTTATTAGAAATCAGTATACACATATTAAACACATTTTTTTTATAAATATCTTTATGACTTGGTGGTTGATACAATAAGTTGTGAAACTTAGCCCTTTTTTGTCTTGGTAGAACCTCACTACGTTGCTTAAAGTAATGCGAGTGATTCTTGGTAAAAACGCAGATATCTCTTATACACATGCAGGGTAGTGGAAGAATGTTACATTTTTTAAAGAGAGGTTTACAACTATCTAAGAACCATGCTTTGTTTATAACCCGAATGCAACGTTTTTGAAGCTTGAAAACTCTGTCAGAATCGGTCGAGTTGCCCCACATTATAAGTCCATAGCTTAGGACAGATGACACATAGCCGTGATAAGCCGAAAGAGCAGCTTCTACAGATACATTTTGCCTTAACTTTTTCAACGCAAACACAAACCTATCAAGTTTCTGACAAATATGTTCCACATGGCATTTCCAATTTAGATGTTTATCTACAATAAGTCCTAAAAATTTTAATTCATCCACTTGATGTACTTTTTCATCTTTGCAATTAATGTCCAAAGGTAATTGTTTGGTATTATAGGAGTTAAATTGTATTGATTTCGTCTTACTAATGTTTATATTTAAATTATTACACTCCATCCAACTTATTACATCTGATAGGGTCTTTTCGGTGACTGATTTGTAATCTTTTTTGTTGTGACATTTTATAATAACTGTAGTATCATCTGCAAAAAGGATACAGTTCTGCAAAATGGCCTCCGGAAGATCATTTATATATAGCAAAAAATGTAAAGGACCGAGAATGCTACCCTGAGGCACACCACACTTATTTATCATTGCTATTGAAGTAAAAATCTCTTTGGTATAAATTTTGTAATTTTTCTTTACAACTTTGGATATCTCGGTACACTGTTTCCTGTTTCTTAGATAGCTAGCTAACCATTCATGAGCTATTCCTCTTATGCCGTAGAAGTCCAATTTGTTTAAGAGCTTCGAATGATTCACAAAATCAAAGGCCTTGCTCATATCTAATAAGAGACACACCGGTGGATTGCCATTGTTTATGCTTTCTGTTACAAGTCTTTGTTATTGGACTCGTAACGCACAGAAGTCAAGTTTACTTCTAGCGCTGCCGCAGCGAATGTGTTAACTAAGTACCTAGTAGTACGTCGACAATTTGCGTTAGGGAATGTAGTGTAGTGGTCTTGTTCGATCAGTCAGTTTGACACAGTAATTGAAATAATTACGGCCATAGTTAGTAGTTTAAACCAAATCGGTGGTTACGGCAGACCAAGGAGAAGATGAGGGATGGCTTGAATGGCTTCGTCAAAAATTGGCAAGATACTAGCAAGATATTAGTAGTCATTGGGGTAAGACATCAAAATGAGGGCATAAAAAGAGCCTCCCTGGAAGGTGACACCTGAATGTACGTTTGGCGCACCCTGAAGCTACGCTGATTGTTAGACGCCAAGTTGTCTTTGTTCTTGGCGATCTCGGGCTCAGCGTACAAAAATGTACTTAAACTATGGATCCGTGATTTAGTACTTTGAAAACACAACTAAGATTTTTTCAACTTTCTAGCTTCCCTTCTTCTCGCGCTCGAGAACGGTCAAGTGCAGTGCTGGTCGGACCACTCGGTGGGTGGCTACCAGGGCTCGTTCCACGCTATCCACACGGCAGGCGACTACGTGTCAGCCTTCGACACCGATGACAACAATGAGTTCCTCTTCACTGGCACTACTATGGGATACATCAAAGTGTGGCTCCTGAGCAACTACCTCACAAATACAACGGTTTGTAATAATATACACCAAAAGTTAACACTCTTGTATTCTCGTATTTGTCATTGTCAATACTTAAAATTGGAACTGAAATTGTCTCATGTGGTCCACATGAGGCAATTTCTATTCTAATTTGACTGGAACAGTTTTATGATGATGACTTACTAACGTCATGATGATGAAAAAATATGTTCAAGGTTCATGTAAACATGCCGCGGCTGCGCCTGATGTTCCCGTTCCTGTGGCGCGACCGTATCGAGGGCCGCGCCAAGCGCACCACGCGCGACCAGCCGCTGCCGCTGCTACTCAACAGCTACCGCGCACATCTGCGCTCTGTTACAACCATAGTCTACATCGACGAACTCAAACTTGTCTTCACGTAAGCTCTACGAGGAAGAAGATTTTGAATTATGTGCATTGAGATAACACATTAGGTTCGCATTTGTTTGCCAGCCACGCATTCGCGCGTAGTGTGCCGTGGGTCGCAGCGGACCGCTCCTCTGCGATCCACGGCCACATTACGCACGTATTTTTAGAATAATGGAAAAGTAACAAGAGTTACAAAAGCGAGTAACCCTTGGGTATTCCAAAAACGAAGACATCAAGACCACACAAGACTAAGGTTGTCAGTCGCTCAACGACGACGTGATGTCGATATTACAATCAATCTGCCTCTCCTTTTCCCAACTATGTTGGAGTCAGCTTCCACTCTTACCGGATGCAGCTCAGTATTTTACACGCCACTGTCTATCTGACCTCCTCAGCCCAGTTACTGGGTAACACGATACCCCTTGTTAAGACTGGTTGTCAGACTTGGGCACTACCCGTAACGACTGTCAAAGATCTATGAAAAACAGTCGGGACCAACGGCTTATCGTGCTTTAGGTACATACTAGACCTATACTTTTTAGACCTTTTAAACTTATCTAAGTCAAAGCTGTTTCGTTTTTTTTTAAGATGTTGCTTTTAATTAAGCATGTGAATGTTGTGTATTCCTGTACCTAATTAGTTTATACATCAGAACTTGGGTATACGTTCTGATGCAAATGTACAGAGGCGGACTTAATGCCGTAGGCATTTTCTACCAGTCAACCTTTGGGTGATTCAGAGACAAAAAGTGGTGCAATAACGAAAATTATGGAATAAATATTAATTATACATAAATATAAGACCTAATAAATACACATAAGTACACGAATATACTAAAACAGATAAGACAAACAATGGGAAAACATGTTGGCCGTAACTCTCAAGTTACGGCCAACATTGTCAGCTAGAAAACAATTCGGTCGTCTACAGCCTCAAAATATGTTATTCATTTATTTAAAATAGGTACACCAACAGTATATACGTCAGCCAGAAAACAATTCGGTCGTCTAACTAAGGGTCAACATTTTGACTATCGAGTTGCAGAGGTAGCTGTCGCAACATTTGTTTGTAGGTTCGTAGCGACGCGCGGTTGCCGTTAGGGTGTGTTACTGCGTTGAATTATTTTCAAGCTTTTACATTCTACCTAGTGTGTCTCTGCATAGTGTAAATTATGTAACAATCAATAATAATGTTACCGCAATACGGACATAATCATCGTATGCGCAGCGGAAGTGCAGACTACAGCACGCGCGTGTGGCGTCTCTCGGGCGAGTACCTGCAGACGTTGGGCAGCTTCGTGCCGTGGAGCCTGGAGGTCACCCGCTTCCCGCCCGACGTTCAGAAAGTCGCCAGCTTCACTACCTTCAAGGTATACCTAATACGCATCTTGTGGCAAACAGTCGTAATTACTGTAGGGACACTCGTGGAAATATAAGGTTATGCAGATTTTAAATGCATTTGCTGTTCGACACACAGCAGACTTGGTCATCTTTTCGGATCCTTGGGCAGTACATAGTTGGAAAGTCTCATGCCCGATGCGAGTAAAAGTAGACCTAAAGGTGGCTCAACGTTTCCATTAGTCATTAGCACGTAATTCTGAATGTGAGGCTGTCTGTGCAGGTGTGGCGCGGGGGCGTCGTGTCGAGCTACGTGCCGGGGCAGAAGGCGGTGGACAGACTGCGAGACATCACCGAGCATGAGCTCGAGCACAAAACATTCGGCGACCCGCCCGGCGACCCGCTGCTCGGAGAACACTTCATTTTGCCGACCCGACCGGAACGGGTGGAACGCATCATGCTTGACAAGTCGCTGTCCACAGTCAGTTTAATACTTTATACATTACATTACGAATATAATACTTATCAATTGACGATTAGATGTATCATGTCTCGTAATGATACAATGTGTGTATGTTGTAGATCCCGCTGTACACCCACCTACGGTTGGCGTCGACGATGCCGGTGCGGCGGCCGTGCACGCCCGAGCTGGTGCGGCAGACGCGACTTAAGCAGGCCAAGATCAAAAAGGCGCACTTCGAGACCGCGCCCCGAGGACATCAGACGCTGGCCTTATCCACGGTGCCGTCACCCTTAATGAGCACCATCTGGAAATCTGATGCCAAGACACATTCAATTTATACGCTACAAACGACGCAGTACTAGCTGGTGTTGTGGATCAACGATCATTTAACTATGTTTCTAATTATAACAAAAATATTTCAAGTCTCGATTTTAGTTTACTTTACCTTTAGTGTTTGTTATAATTGTTTAAAACGCTCGCTTTTCAAACGAAAATATACCTATTAGGTTAGGGATGTTGCGGACATACGCTACAAAAGGATATACGCTACAAACGGATATACGCTACAAACGAAACGATGCAGATGTGGGTAGAAAAGGGTGAATTTATGTACTCGTAAAATCATATTCAACAAAATTGAAATTATAATCATTTAAATAATCAATACGTATATCTCGAAATCGTCACATTTTCTCGTCTCGTATCCATCCACCTACATCGAGAGCTATACTATTTAAATCATATTATTTAATAATTAACATACATAACATCACGCCTTGTTTCCCCGAAGGGTTGGGCAGAAGTGTACCTGTAGTAAATCCATATTTCGCCAGTTATGTTTAAGTCCCCTTGTAATAGGGGGCGAGCCTATTGCCGAAAATCGATTATGATCAACAAACAGCGTAAAACAGCACTGCAATTTGCAAAAAACCTAAGAAATTTAGAATTTGGAGGGCTACCTTGACGGATCCCTTAGTTCCTTTTTCCTAAATCAATAAAAAATCGTTATAATGAAGAATGTTAACTAATTTTGATTATTAGCACTGCATATTCTCTGTCAAAAATAAAAAATACTAGTGTAAGAATTACTTCGATACGTCGATTAGTTTCCGATTTAGAAGTAAAACAAGTTGTAACCGCACGACGCGGGCTGCCGGTGACGGTGTGACGTCATCGCACAACACGCTCAGTCTGGCTCACTCAGTCCGCTCGCGGTCGCGCGCCCGTGCCGTCGAAATTATACCTAAATACTTTTAAAATGTCCAATCCAAATACTAGGAAATCATGTGTTGTGCCTAAATGTAAAAATACAACTACCAATTCGCCGGAAAAGTCTGTTGTTTTTATAGTTCCAAAGGACGTTAAAATGCGAAAAAAATGGATAAAAGCTATGAAGAGGTTAGATAGAGAGGTTAGTTAGAGTTCTGGCGTGATTCTACATTTAACCGTACATACATCACCTACTCTTTTTACTTGAACATAACCAATAGCATCATCGCCATAGCTGTCTCTTGCCGATCTGAAATAAGTTTCAAATAAAAATAAATGGCCTTACGTATTTTGTTAGTAAAAAAATACAAATAAAAAAAAGGTTTAGTTTTTCTGTTCAATCATCTACATTTGCAATAAAAATTAAATTAAATGAAATAAAATGGCCTTACGTATTTTGTTAGTAAAAAAAATACAAATAAAAAAAAGGTTTAGTACATCTGTAACGTTCAACCCACTACATCTACATCCTAAGTACCTACTTTTGGTTTCGGAGCGTGAGAAACCTTTTCTAATAGTAAACTTTGTACTCAGGATTTTTACTGAGGATAAAAAAATGAAAATACGTACTGCCGATTTGGAGGCGAGTTTTATTCTGTCTTACAATGCGTTACATGGCTCATCCGGTGGGCACAGACCGCTGAGCTTGCAAACAATATCTAGTTGCTAGAATGGAGACATATATGTACTTAGCTTAATCTAGAGCAGACGGGTGAGGTGTATCCATAACTCCTCCGACCCTAAGAGCGAAATTATCGGAAGATTCGATTTGAGAGTCCTTCCGACAATTTTGCCAATACAATAAACATTTTGGCGATTTTAGCCAAGTTATATAAACCAAAAATGTAAGAAAACTAAAAATTACTAAACCTAAAGTAACGTATTCTAAATTATCACTGAAGTTAAAGTCTTTCTTTTCATTCAAAACACCTTCGATCACTTCACTATGCTTTAACGAAAAGGCCATATATTTCACTTCGTCTAAACTTATTCCTTTCATATTAACTACACTTGATTTGGAGAGAGTGACATTCACGTGCAACTGGGGTAACGTGACAATGGGAATCTTCTCCACATCTTTCAACTCCACAAAAATACGACGGTGAAGGTGAATTCCATAGATTTGCAGGTCACAAGGCTCATCAATTGTCACCAGGTAAGTGCCGAATATAAGTTGTTTACTGATCTCTTCATCGCATTGCTTAGTCAGTGTTGTTCTCAATCTGCTATAGAGGAGCCAGCTAGCTGCGTTGACTTGCTGGACCCTGACCTTCTCAATTTGGATTTCATGTTGTTTACAGGGAGTATGGTCGTCTTTGAATTTCATCAACTGTTCTACACAGGTAAGTTCATAATATAAGGCTTGATTATCGGCAGTGCATAAGAACTGATCGCCAGTAGAGAGTGGTCGACATGGTTTTATTAGCGGTAAGTATTTCATTCCTTTCGCCAGTAGGTACGGGTATTTGGGAATAATAGCTAAGGTTTTATTTTCAGATTCGTGAAACATTGGTAAGGAATATAACTTAAAATAGTTATATGATGAGTTATCCGTAAGTGGAATTTCCAATATAAATGTTATCTGATTATTTTTAATAAATGATTTTACACAAATGGTCTCCTCTATTTTCAATAAATTTGTTTCTAGTGGAGGATACACTAAGTTTCCAGAGTTAGAAATTAATTCTAAATGATACAATAATTCTGTAGAGTTCACAATTGATTGGTGTAGTATCGATAATTTACTTAACGCTAATGCTGTTTCGATTTCACTTAGTCTAGCAAAGATAGTACGAAAACTACTCGTGAATACAGAAAATAATCCCGTAAAGTAAGTTAAGAAAATCCAATTGTTTTGCTTAGCAGATAAATCTTTCAAAAGTAGTTCAATCTTTGTTAGGCGATTATGAAAGTTTACAGTATTCTGATTTATTGTTTCAGTTACATTAATTAAACTATCAAACATCTTGGAGACTATTGTTAGTTTTTTTGAAGTAATTATTTGATTATGATTTAACTTGGAAATAAGTTCTCCGTATCTAACGGCGTCATCGTGATCTAGGTTACCAGTTATTAATTTTATAATAGAACCCAATGGATTTATAAGTCTTCTTTTAGAACGTTTCTGCGGAACTAGTTGTCGGTATTTTTCTACAGTTATATCGCGTATAAACTCTGTATGTATTTTCATACTTGTAAATTCTTGAGAATATGATGCATTCCAATCGATAAGTTTACACATTTGTTGGTAGTTGCTGGATATGTAATTAAAATCATTATAAATCTGTTCTAAACTTATGAGTTTGATTATAGTCCAGTGATCAGTTTGGATGTGTGCTACACCTTCTTTTACCGGGAAGATACCTGGGTTTCCTTCAAGATTTTGCAGATGAAGGGCCAGCGTGGGCATCACTACCAACAGGATGCCGCACCACCTGTGGAGGGCGTTTTACATTTTTAATAGGGGTTTTAGTAAATCTTTCTCCTATTTGTATTGGTAAAATATTTCTTTCAGCTGGACCTATTACTTTTGCTTTAACGTATCTTGGTTTGTCTTTACTTTTACGCTTGTTCACGTCTTTCGCAAAAATAATTTCACCTTCATTAAACTCAACTTCAGATTCACCGACTTTTCTTTCCCTATGCCTTTCTTTTATTTCTACCATTTTATCTGTCAAATTTTTATACATAACTCTGGTTCGTTTTGCATGATCCTTAACCATTTTCTGGAAATATTGTTTTTCTAACTCTATGCTATACGGGTTATTTGTATCAGTATGCCCGAAAACAACTTCGAATGGAGTGAGTTCGGTAACAGAGTGAATGGAATGGTTATATGCCATAACCGAGTACATCATTACAGATGCCGCATCGGTACATCGTTTTTCATACTTCGCTAATCGGTATATTTCAATTATGGTGGAGTGAAATCGTTCTATCAGACCCATTGAGTTGGGGTTATTAGGTGTGCCAATATGAAGTTCGACTTTATGTAAGCTTAAAAATTCCTTCATCAACTCGTTATTGAACTCAGACCCTGGATCGGAACTTATCTTTTTAGGAACGCCGTAGTATGAAAAATACTTCATTAGAGCACGGAAAACTTCTGGAGTAGATTTGTTCTGAATTTCGATAGCCTGACCTAACTTACTAAAAGCATCTATAAGGGTTAGATAAGTTTTACCTTCAATACTAAAGAGATCTATAAATAGTTCCTGAAAAGGAGCATTCTGTGTTTGTGTCAGCTGTAAATTAGGTTTAATGGGCTTTCTATCATATTTCATTTTCTGGCATGCCTCGCAAGTATTTATAACTGCCGCTACTGTCTGCTGCATTCTATCCCAATAATAATTCCTACGAAGTCTAACTAAGGTCTCTTTAATGCCGCGATGACACGTGTTTCCTTCATGATGTTTAAATATTATAGTTTTCTGTTCTCCTTCATCTTCTACATAAATTACTCGCTCTGTGCATTCATAAAAATTTATCAAATCTTTCCTAAAAAGCTGAATTATTATATTACCAAATAACTTACGATGTTCATTTTCTTCAAAATAAATGAAATACTTCAATTTTGGTTTAATGTATTGTTTCAAAAATTATTTTATCAATCCCGCGTTATCTGTTGGTAAAAAAACTTCTAATATTTTCTGTTTATCACGACAGAGATTCTTCACTTGCATTTCATTTTTGAGCCATGAAAACACTAAAATTTGATTTGGCTTAGTGTCTATAGCTTCGTGTAAAATTGGTATTCCAGTGGACTCGTTTGAGGCAGAATGAATTGTATCTGATTTACTAGATTCAGGAACAGGGTATTCATTAACGTTTTCGTCTGTAAAGTCTATAGAACTAGCAGTTGCCGTTCGACTTGTGTCTGATATTGTTATAGTTGATGAATTGCTGCGTTGTCTCTTCTTTTCCGCTGTGGAGTTTTCTATAAGTACACTATCTAGGTATTCCATATCTTTTTCACCAACAAGTGATTCATTATCGTCATTAGATTCTAAAGCATACATTTTAATTCTAGAAAAGGCGTCGGCATTGGTATTTTGTTTGCCATTTTTGTAAATCAATTCAAAGTCATAGTCTTGTAAACGGAGTCCCCAACGTGTAAGTTTACTACTTGGATCTTTCAGAGATCGAAGCCATACTAAAGGACGGTGGTCGGTGTATATGTAAAACTTTCGACCGTATAAGTATGGTCTGAAATGTTTTACTGCCCAGATTATAGCAAGCAATTCCCGTTCGATTGTGCTATACCGTGATTCGGTATCGCTAAGAGTGCGACTAGCGTAAGCAATAGGTTTGTCACTGCCAATTTGTCCTTGTGACAAAACTGCACCCAAAGCTACGTTTGACGCATCAGTCGTAAGTATGAAAGGTTTGTCGTAGTCAGGGTATTGCATATTTGTTAAATGCGTCAATGTATTTCTGGTCTATTATAATTTTGTTACGCTTTTTCAAACAAGATGTCAATGGTTGGGTAATTTTTGCGAAGTCTTTGATAAAACATCGGTAGTATCCTACTAGTCCAAGGAAACTTTTAATCTCAGTCGTAGTTTTTGGTAGGGGATAGTTCAATACAGTCGTAATTTTGTCGTCATTGGGTTTTAGTCCTTCTTTGGTAATTGTGTGTCCAAGGTAAAGTACTTCCTTGCGTAAAAACTCTGATTTGTCTAATTGAATTTTCATGTTAGTGGCCTTAATTCTGTCAAAAACAGTCCGTAAATTCTGTATCATATTATCAAGGCTATTTCCATAAACGATAATGTCATCTAAGTACACCATACAGTGTAGTCCTTGTAGTCCACGTAAAACGTTATCCATGGTCCTCTGGAATGTGGCTGGGGCAGTTTTTAACCCAAACGGCATTCTGAGGAACTCGAAATGTCCATTTTGAGTTGAAAAAGCTGTCTTCTGTCTGTCCTTCTCTTCTAACTCTATCTGGTGGTATCCACTTGCTAAATCAAGCGTAGTATAGTAAGTGCTCTTTCCTAACTTGTCAAAAAGGTCATGAATGTTTGGTAGGGGGTATTTGTCATCAATAGTAATTTCATTCAATCTTCTGAAGTCAATCACCATCCTGTATTTTACTTCACCAGAAGCGTCCATCTTCTTAGGTACCAGGTGAACGGGGGCATTCCAAGGAGAATGGGACTCTCGTATTACATTGTCTTCTATTAATTGGTCAACTTGTCTGTTGATTTCATTTTGAACAAACGGAGCCTGTCTATAAGGTTTCACATATATGGGGTCTTCGTTTTTAGTCCTTATGTGATGCTTTACCGAATTAGTAAACGTCAAGGGAATTTGGTCACAGTAAAATATGTCCTTGAATTCCTTGCATAGTCTATAAATCTTTTCATGTTCTTCTTCATTGGTATGGTCAAGTCTGAGTTTACTCAAATTGTCGTCAAGTAATTTGTCTGTCTCTACGTCAGCATTATTTTTAGTAAAATTTATATTACATTCGTTATTTTCATATTTATTCACTGTAAAGGGTTGTTTTATATTAAGACGTTTTGGACTATCTGAAGTATTTTGGATAACTGTATATGCGTATCCATTTACGCAATTTATTATAGCGCTGGGCATACGCAGACCATTCTTGAATCCTTTAAAATCAAGAACAGCATCGCCTGAATATTGATTCACAGGCAACTTAACTCGTTGTTCTGTTCGTGACGGTATATCAATTATATAATTCAAGTTATTATTAATTATTGGAATACAAGTAGTGTTAGTTGTTAATACTTGGTTCTTTAAATCAATTACTGCGTCTAATTGTAATAAAAGGTCATTACCAATAAGTCCGTCATATCGTGCGTCAACGTCATACAGATAGAATTTATGCCACGCGCTGGTTACAAAAGTAGGTAAGGGAGGGATTTCCATTACTTCATCGTGTCTACTAGAAGCATGGGTGCTTATCACTTGAAAAGTTTCTTTCCTAATATATCCACTGAAGTATTCATAAGCTTTTTGAGGACTAATGAACGATCTCATGCTGCCAGTGTCAATCATCATTTTTGCGTCTATTTCTTCTAAATAAATGTAGGGAAGTTTTAAATTAGGATCGCAATTTAGTTCTAAGACTTCTTGTCGTCCATCGAGGCATTTTCCTGAAAATCCGCATTCTGACTGTCATATGTTGGTTCCAATTTCTCATCAGGTACGTTAGAATTTTCCATGCAACTTACGTTATCATAGTAATAGTCAATGTCATTTGAATAGTTAATGTCATTAGGTATATTATAATGGAAAAATTCGTCACAATAGGGATCGTACACATATTCGTAATCGTTCATAGTAAGTTCATTTAAATTAAAACCATGTTGCTGCTTAGGTTGGGCCGTTCTCTTAGACACGTCACTATCTTGATTTCGGGGTTTTAATACCTGGGGAAGATTCGATCCAACTTGTTGTGGTGGTTTGTAACCGAATTGTTGCGGTGGTTTGTAACCGAATTGTTGCGGTGGTTTGTATCCTAACTGTACGGGTGGTCTATAGCCAAATGGTTGAGGTGGCCTATAACCAAACTGTAGAGGTGGCATATAGCCAAACTGTACAGGTGGCCTATATCCGATCTGTTGAGCTGGCCTATAACCAAATTGTTGCAGTTGCAAACCCGGTTGAGGACGATACTCGAATACTAGCTTGAATGGTTGACCTTGACCCATAGTTTCAGGTAACCTAATTTGTGTATTTTGGGGATTATTCAAATTAAATTTAGACTGAAAAGGTAAGGTGAGTTTGTTCCCGACTGGTTGGGCTATCGATGACCTTGAATTTGATCCCGAAATTTGACTATTACCATGAATGCGGTTACGCATGTTATATTGATCTAAGAAATTGACTTCTTCAAGTACGATGCTTAAAGCTGCTTCTAAGGTTGTAGGCGATTTAAGCCTAACAATACGCACCATATTTTCCGGAAGGTTGTACAAAAATACATTTAGAGCCGTATTGTAGTAGATAACAGATTTAGCACGTCTTAATTCCATATCATCAATTGTATTCACCTTCGACATTAATAACGAGCGAACATTTTGGATTCTATTACAAAAGTCTAAAAAGCTTTCACCTGAATTAATTTTTAAAGATTCTAGTTCAATATTAATACACGCTTCACTACGAGGGTTTCCAAAATGTTGAATCAGCAAATCTTTTAACGCGGACCATGTAACAATATCTTCACGTTCCGATAAGAGCGCAGCTGCATCCTCTTTCAGTCTACTCGTTAAAACATTGAAAACATAAAGATTTTGTTCCACACTGCCCTTAAATCGATCAACTACGTATTGACATTTTCTCAAATAAAGGTTTAAATGTCTTTTATCACCATTATACAGCGGGATTAATTGTACAATTTCGTTTGGTATTGGTTCAACTGCAACGGTTGTTGGCGTCGTCATGATTATAGAGTAATGAACTTTTCAGAGGTTGCAACTCGCTTTTCAACAAGCCTATTGAAATTCACTACAAACACGGAAATACAACAATACAACAAACACGGAATTAAAGCACTATAATAATCGGGAATACTGGATAGATTTAGAAAATAAAATTTTGCAAACTTCTATTAAAATAATCATGAAAAATCTTGAAAGAGGAAAAAAAAATGTTTTACCTTAAGTTTACTTTACCTAACTACAGTTTTCATTGAATTTACAGTTAATACAGTTTATTTTACTGAATTCAATAAATCAAGATTAGAATATTAAACTTAACGTTAAAATTGTGAACTCTCTAACATTGACACTACTCTATGTTAAGTTCTAAGAATTGAATAGAGATAAGACCATATTATTTTATACAGAGTTATCAAACTAAACATTTAACACTGTTATAATGAGCAAGTTTTGATCTCGAAAATAACATTTAAAACTTATGAAAAATATAGGAGGATTAGGGGAACAAAGGATTGGCGAAAAGATTTACTCACCAACCGTCCGCGACTCCCATACTCGACGATTTTTACACTCACGCGATACAAAAGAATATTTCTTTGGTTCGAAGGATTTCCTCAGTTTTCGTAGATTTTACGCCTTATTTTATTTGGACGAATTTGGACGTCGAAAAAACGCGAAAACTACGGATTTCTAGGAGAAAATCCTACCGGCTGCGCCACTTTTGGTTTCGGAGCGTGAGAAACCTTTTCTAATAGTAAACTTTGTACTCAGGATTTTTACTGAGGATAAAAAAATGAAAATACGTACTGCCGATTTGGAGGCGAGTTTTATTCTGTCTTACAATGCGTTACATGGCTCATCCAGTGGGCACAGACCGCTGAGCTTGCAAACAATATCTAGTTGCTAGAATGGAGACATATATGTACTTAGCTTAATCTAGAGCAGACGGGTGAGGTGTATCCATAACTACCTATCCTAACAAAATATTGGTAAGAAATGTTATTGTTAGAAAACTATTTAAGAGTTCATTGAAAGCAAACTATAATTTGTGTTTGTTGACTTGTTCGCGCCTGCGTGCGCTGCTTTAATGTGGTGCCTAGCAACGTTTTGTTTGTGTCATTGAATAGAAGAAAATATAAATGTGAAACTTGTTTTATTTCAATAATTATTTACAACAGGTTATGGGCCCAGAAACACCAAACAACTGCAAATTAAAATAGAGGAGAGATGAAATAAGTTGAACTGTGGTAAAGAAAGAGCTGATAGAAGGACAGAATAAGTATATAGATAATATAAGAGTGGAGTGAAGAAAAAGATGGCTTCGATGAAGGATTCGAATAGAGTAGTCATCTTGAACGGCAAAAATTGGTTGACATGGAAATTCCAAATTACAGTTATACTGAAGGCGAAGGGGCTATATAATGTAATATTGAAGGAGCCGGAGACAGATGAAGAAAAGGATAATAAAGCTCAGGAACTAATCGTAACTAGAGTAGAAGAAGGTATACTGACATATCTCATGACATGCAAGACTGCTTGCGAAATGTGGAGTAAGTTGAATACAATTTTTGAGAGTCAAAGTGAGTGCAGTATACATCTGAACCAGCAAAAATTTTTTAACTTAAAATTTGAACCACCAATGGCCAAATTCATAGCAGTACTAGAAGAGGTCGTAAACAGACTTAGGGTACAAAAGGAGGAGGTGCCAGAGAAAATGGTGATAACCAAGATTTTAATGAGCTTACCGGATACTTACAAACATTTTTTGTCAGCATGGGAGTCTGTCACACCTGAGAAGCAAACTTTACAGAGTTTGACTGCTCGTTTATTGATTGAAGAGGAACGAGTTGTTGCGAGAGAGGTAGAGAACACAATGGCAGATACAGCTTTAGTTAGTAAGAAAGAAGTAACTTGCTTTGGGTGTGGAAAGCAGGGACATTTCAGAAGGGACTGTAAATCCAGAAAATGCAATTACTGTGGTAAGACTGGTCACGTATTTCAAGATTGCTTTAAGAGAAAGAATAAAACTGAGAGAGAGGGAATGAGTCCATCAGAGCAAAATGTAAGAGCATTTTGCTCTGATGGACTCATTCCCTCTCTCTCAGTTTTATTCTTTCTCTTAAAGCAATCTTGAAATACGTGACCAGTCTTACCACAGTAAGTTCACTTACTCCCGTTTATGATGCCTGTATTAATCGTGAATTTATAATGGACACAGGCGCAAGTGAACATATGTCTGGAGATAAAAACGTTTTTGGTAGCCTACGAAAGGTAATTCAATTTGTTAAAATAGGTGATGGCACTAGTTTAAAAGTAGAAGGAATAGGAAATATAAACATACGTATGTATGACGGAAGTAATTACACTTCTGGTGTCTTGATGAACGCATTATATGTGCCAGAGCTGAAGGTCAACCTGTTCTCAGTAGTATCCGCTTTGGACAAGGGTTACACATGGGTATCAAATACGGATACATGTAGATTTAAAAAAAATGGACGGGTAGTTATAGTACCTAAAAGGGAAGGAAGTAGTTTCATCGTGAAACTTAAAATTGAAAGAGATGCGAATGCTTTACTCACCAGTAATATAAACATATGGCATCAGAGACTCGCGCATCAAAATTTTAATTATGTCAAAGACATATTGAATAAAAATAAAATAAAATACAGTGAGGAGCGGACTGGTCAATGCGTAGATTGCATAAAGGGGAAACAGATCCGAATTCAGATCAATAATAGTAGCAGTAGGGTGAATAAGCCAGGGGAGCTGTTTCATATGGACCTTTGTGGACCTATGGAAGAAGAATATTTAGGAGGTTCAAAATACTTTCTTTTGATAAAAGATGACTACAGCAGTTACAGATATGTGTATTTCTTGAAACAAAAGTGGGAAACAAAACAAAAAATTGAAGGGTTTCTAAAACAGTTTGAGAATGAGTTTGATGTAAAAATTAAAAGAATTAGATCAGATAATGGAACAGAATTCATTAATAAACAGGGAGAGAGTATGTTGATAGGCAAAGGAATAATTCATGAAAAGTCCGTGGTCTACACGCCGGAACAAAATGGTAGAATTGAGAGAGAAATGAGAACTATAGTTGAAGCAGCAAGAACTATGCTTCAAGCAAAAGATTTGCAGAAGAGCCTATGGGCTGAGGCGGTGAACACAGCGGTGTTTGTAATTAATAGAACTGGAAAATCGAACATTAAAGGCAAAACACCCTTTGCGGTTCTTTACAATAAGGATTTTGACATAACGAAGCTACATGTATTTGGCGATGTAGTATTTACGCATATCCCAAAAGAGAAAAGAAGGAAATGGGATGCAAAGAGCCAAAAAGGGGTATTTGTTGGGTATGAAATTAACACAAAAGAATACAGAGTCTGGAATCCTAGCACAAATTATATCAATATTGAAAGAAATATCGTTTTTAAAGAATGTGAAATGGATAACGATAAAAGTCTTAGCTTTGAAGACAGTCTTGAAGAAATACTAGATGATGATAGGGCAAGTGAATTGACAAATGAAGTAAATAGTAGTGAAATTTCAATACAACGGGAAGAAACGGGTCAATCTCGAGATAGTAATGAAGAAACGTTTTATGAAGCCTCGGGTACTGATATAGAACACACAGTTGAACCAACGACTGAAAATGAAATTATAGAGCAACAAAGAATAAGAACACGAACAAGACTTGTGAGAAGACCTAAAAGGTTTGATGATTACTATACATTCACTGCGAAGAAAGACGATGAAATAACTTATAAGATGGCAATGGAGAGAGAAGATGCTGATCAGTGGAAAGACGCCATAGAGAGAGAGCTACAAGCTCTGGAATTTAACAACACCTGGACAGAAGCAACACTTCCCAAAGACAAAAAGATAGTTGAAGCAAAATGGGTTTTCAAAATTAAAAGGGGAGAAGAAGGCCAAGAGACGTACAAGGCTAGATTAGTGGCCAGAGGGTTTCAACAGGAAGATGAGTTTGACTCTGCAGAAATCTATGCTCCTGTTGCGAAATTACCAACACTACGAACTCTTTTAGCTATAGCCATCAGATATAAGCTAAATTTGTTACAAATGGATGTAAAAAGTGCTTTCTTATATGGGGATATACGTGAAGACGTTTATATTAAAATTCCCCAGGGAATTGAGAGATATAATAATAAAGTACTTAAACTAAACAAGTCGCTATATGGTCTGAAGAAGTCACCTAGAAATTGGAATGACAAGTTTGATAGTTTTATGGTTAAACAATCTTTTGTGAGAAGGAAGAGCGATTATTGTTTATACTATAGAGAAGGTAAAAGGTTCTACGTGTTAGTTTACGTAGATGACATAATGATATTTGGAGAGAATAAGGAATGGATAGAGAAGTTCAAACAAGCTTTGGAGGCTGATTTTTGTATGACTGAACTCGGGAGGGACAATTTGAAATATTTAGGAATTCATATAAATAAGAAAGAAGATGTTATTGAAATTGATCAAAAACAATTTTTGGAAGAACTGCTGAAAAAGTATAAAATGCAAGATTGCAAGGCAGTTAGTACTCCTATTGAATCTGGGACGGATTTAAAGAAAGGAAAGTCAGAAGACAAGAATTTGGAGAACAGATGCAGAGCTTTAATAGGAAGTCTCATGTATGCTTCACTGGGGACACGGCCTGACCTATGCTATGCGATTAGCTATCTTAGTAGATACCAAGCATATCCAAGTGAACAACTTTGGAATGCACTGAAGCGTGTCCTGCGTTACATTAAGGGAACTTTAGATTTTAAGTTAATATTCAGAAGAGGTGGAAAAGAGCTTATAGCATATACCGATGCAGATTGGGCTGGAGATCAAGATGATAGAAAATCTACATCGGGATGTATATTGAAAGTGTATGGGTGTACAGTGTCTTGGTGTAGTGTTAAACAACAGTGTGTCGCTTTATCATCCACTGAATCAGAATATGTTGCGTTAGGTAAAGCAATAACTGAGGGATGTTGGATAAGAAATTTACTGAGGGAATTAGGGTTAAGTTGTGATAGTTTCAAAGTGTATGTTGACAACCAATCCGCTATTCATGTTGCTAAAAATCCTGAACATCATAAACGGTTAAAACATATCGATTTAAAGATGCATTTTGTGCGGGATAAAGTCAGCAAAGGTATAGTTAGCTTGATTTATATAAACTCTAGCAATCAATTAGCTGATGTTTGTACTAAGCCTTTGAACAGGAGTGTATTTAAAGAAATTTGTTCGAATTTAAATTTAGTTCAAACTAAGTAGTCTATGGCTCAAGGACAGTAAGTTTTAGTTGTTAGAAACACTTGTTTTGTTTGTTGATTTCTTGATATATTTTGTTTATTTTTTTTTGTATTGTTTGGGTAAGTTTGTTAGTTTGCTTTCATTGAGGGAGGGTGTTAGAAAACTATTTAAGAGTTCATTGAAAGCAAACTATAATTTGTGTTTGTTGACTTGTTCGCGCCTGCGTGCACTGCTTTAATGTGGTGCCTAGCAACGTTTTGTTTGTGTCATTGAATAGAAGAAAATATAAATGTGAAACTTGTTTTATTTCAATAATTATTTACAACAGTTATTTTTGTACCTGAATTATCAAAAAACCTATTATCAGTAAGCCAAATGATAATTTAATGCCAATGGATGCCAAATTTCAAATCAGTGTGGAGAAAAGGTAGCAAAAGCCAACCTAATAAATGACATGTACACTTGCCATGTCAGCGTTGACTAAAAATGACATTTACTTATGGCATCAACGAATGGGTCATTTGAATTTCACTGATTTAAATAAATTACCAATTTGCACTACTGGTGTACTGGTGTAATTTGAAAACTTTACCTGCATCAGCTGCATTGAAGGAAAACAGACTAGGCAGTCTTTTCCAAATGAAGGCTCCCGTGCAACTGAATTGCTAGAAGTCATTCATTCTGATATTGTGGGTCCAATGCAGACAACGACTCATGGAGGCGCCAGGTATTTCGTCACTTTAATAGACGATTTTTCACGTAAAGTATTTGTGTATCCAATAAAAAATAAATCTGAAGCTCTGAAAAGGTTTATAGAATATAAAAACAGAGTAGAAAATGAATTAAGTAAGAAAACAAAGAAGTTGAGGACAGACAATGGAATGGAATATGTAAATCACAGTTTTGATAATTACTAAAAAAAATACGGTATATTGCATCAAACTACGAACCCTTACACACTGGAGCAAAACGGTTTGAGTGAGCGTATGAATAGGACACTCATTGAAAGATCCAAATGTATGCTCTTTAATGCGCAGTTACAGAACTCATACTGGGGCGAAGCAGTGGTCACGGCAGCACACATCATTAACCGTTCGCCGACTAAAGCACTTTCAGACATTACCTCTGAGGAAATGTGGACTGGCAACAAACCGGATCTAAGTCATTTAAGAGTTTTTGGGTGCCAAGCTATGGTACACATAGCGAAACAGCGCCGCCTAAAGCTAGATCTAAAATCACGTGAATTAATTTTTGTTGGGTACAGTGATGGTGTGAAAGGCTACCGCTTTATAGACCCGAAGACGAAGCAAGCAGTAATTAGTAGAGATGTAATCTTCTTTGAAGCCACTGTAAACAAAAAAAGCTTTGATGAATCAGCTTTTGTAAAAGAAAAAGAAAATGTTAAACACACAACCTATAATAAAAGAAAATAAATATAAAGAAAACTTACCTTTGCATAGCGATATTAATGTACCTTTGTCACCGACAGTTCCAAATGAAGAGGAAGAGAAAAAAAAAAGTCAAGATTTACCAACATCATTTCACATCATTCATGAAACCTATGTACCAAGCGAAAGTACTATATTAAATGATGATAATGATGATGAGCGTAATATTAACTTACGACCACGACGACGTAATGTGAATACCGACTCCACTGAAGGTACTGAATTATCATTTTTGTACATGGACGGTGAAACTGCTATGGGTATTCTAGACCAAGATCCACAGAGCCTTTCCGAAGCACTTCATAGTCAAAAGGCTGATAAGTGGACGGCAGCAATGCGAGAAGAATATAATTCTTTACTTCTAAACAACACATGGACGCTTGTAGACGCACCAGAGAACAAAAAGGTAATTTGTAAATCGGCATACTAGACAAAGACAGATGAGAAGGGTAATATAGCAAGATATATAGCTCGCCTTGTTTTAAAGGGCTACCAACAAAAAAAAGGTATCGATTACCACGAGATATATGCTCCAGTTATGCGTTACTCTTCAATCCGATATGTGTTTGGTCTGTCGGTCAAATATACATAATCTCAAAGTGCACAAGTTGGATGCAGTGACTGCATTTCTACACGGCGACATAGATGAAGACATCTATATGTCACAACCACCAAGTTTTGAAGAAGGAAACAAAGTATGTAAACTTAACAAATCAATATACGGCCTTAAGCAGGCGAGCAGGCAGTGGAACAAAAAGTTAAACACGATTCTTCTTGACATAGGAATGACAAGGTCAAGAGTTGATCCTTGTATTTATTATAGAATAATTAATCAAAAGGACATCTTATTTTTAACCATACATATATGTCGACGATATATTATGTTTTTTCAATAGCGACAACACAATCTTGACGCTAAAAAGGAAACTTAATGAAAAATTATACATAAAGGATTTAGGTAAAGCTAAATGTTGTATTGGTTTAAAAATCAGTCAAACCAAAACTGATGAGATTTCAGTGGATCAGTCATTGTACATAGAAAAGATACTCACTCGATTTAATATGATTGACAGTAATCCTGCACTGACACCATGTGAACCTAACTTACAGCTGAAGAAAGCTGAAAATGAAGCTGAATTATTAAAAAACGTTCCTTACCATGAACTGATTGGCTGTTTGTTATATTTGTCACAGTGCACTAGACCAGACATTTCATATATAGTAAATCAGCTAAGACAATTTAATAATGTGCCCACATCCCAACACTGGACAGCAGCTAAACGAGTATCAAGATATTTAAAAGGAACACAGAATCTGAAACTTACATTCAAGAACAGCAGTACAAATATGGTTGGATATAGGTAGCGATTCTGATTGGGCCACTGATAAAGAGAGAAGATCACGTTCTGGATATGTATTTATTTTTCAGGGAGCTGCCATCAAACAAGCTGGTGCTCAAAAAACAGACCATAATAGCTCTGTCGACAACTGAGGCAGAGTACATGTCACTTGCCACAGCTGTACAAGAAGCCAAATGGCTCAACCAATTACAGCAAGAGTTTTGGCCCGCTTTATTATCAGGTATACCTATCACAATGAATTCTGATAACCAAAGTGCAATTGAAGTGTGTAGCCAAGTGTGACCGAATAGCTTTTGCGTCATTTGCAGACCTTCGAGGAATTGCACGTAAAGGCACAAAAGAAGTCGAATCTGGTTCATTCCTCCACGACCCTTGTACGAAATTTCCATCGATTTCAGAGTCCAAACTTCCTGGTGGTGTATAAATATTTGCCCTTGTTTTTCGTAAAAAGTTATGCAAATAAACAGTAGCCAGTACCACTTTCGTAGCAATTTCTGGTTCCAATAACATTGGTTTTCTTAACACTCTAAATACAGAACTCATGATGCCAAAAGCATTTTCTACTACCCTTCGTGCTCTAGATAGACGGTAATTGAATATTCTTTCCGGAGAACCATTGTCTGGGGTTCCTTCAAACGGTTTCATAGTATAATTGTTTAAAGCAAATGCCTTGTCAGCTAATATAACATAGGGCACTTTAATCAAATATGGTGTCTGTAATATACAGGGTGCTGGTAACTTTAATTCATTATTTTCCAATGATTTATACAATGCACTGTTTTTAAAGACTCCAACATCGGATATGCGTCCTTGACATCCAACGTCTACATACATAAAATTATAATTAGCATCCACCAAGCCAAGCAATACGATGCTGGGAAAATTTTTATAATTTATGTATTCTCCGTGACTATTAATTGGTGATTGAAGAATAATATGTTTGCCATCGAGGGCCCCCACACAATGAGGAAAATGCCACTGGTTTTCAAAATCTTGTGCTACTTTTAACCATTCTTCTTCTGATGATGGTATCTGAAAATTATGTCACATATTTTACTATTAGGCTATCGTACTGCTAAAACATTATTTGATGATTTTATCTACTTTAATTTACAAAATGAAGAATTATTCGAAGAAAATGAATCGATGCGTGAAACTGCTTCTTCCGAGCGATCATCTTTGCCCCGCGATGATCAACAACAGACGCAGCCGGAAACTTCAAGATCAAATAAAAGAAAAATGCCTGATGCTTGTGAAGATAATATAGATCTAGATAAAGCTATGGAAGTGTTAAATTATACAGATGATAGTTATGATACGTTTGGTAAACATATTACTGCAGAACTTAGAAAATATGATCCAATTACTGTAGCACACGTTAAAAGAGCTATGATGGATATCTTATTTCAAGCTGATACCGGGATGTTACCAGGTACACGACAACAAGGATACTACACGCAACAATACGGCCAAACTTCTGCGAACGCACAAAATTCCCAACAATATGGGCAAACTTCTGTGAACTCACAAGATTCTACTGGAAATACTGAACAATTTACTACTCTGTCATTATTGTAACTTTGTACTTTACTAAAATTTTGATTAATAAAGCATTTTTAACATACCTGAACATATTCTTTGAGCACTTTTACCAAGGCATCACATGTTTCGCGAACAATTTTTGAAATAGATTGCTTTGACACTCTAAAAAGGTATTGCAAACTAACAAACGAATCACCACTTGCTAAAAACCTCAGGGTAATGGCCAGTCGTTCTTTTGTTGTGATTGCTTTGCGAAACGATGTATCTCTTTTTCCAATTATTGGTTCAAGCTTGATACATAGATCTTCAAAGGTTTCAGAGTTCATTCTGGTAAAATTTTTAATAGTTTCTTCTACGCCTTCAAAGGTCATATCTGACAACAATTTTATTGCATGAACATTTCGCTGACGATATATTTCCTTAGTCCACCATCGATGTTTCCGTTTCTTATGTTGCTTCCTTTTGTAGTGACTAATTATTACTAATGCTGCAGCGACTTTACGTGGTTAATGAGGAATTGAGAAAATCGTGGCTCGGGTTGAGGCTTGCTCTCGATACGATATTACGTGTGCTCAAGTGGAGACGCATGTACTTTCCGCAGCCCGCGGCACGCTCAGGATGAGGCAGCTCGTCACGAGGCTGCGCAAATGGATACCCAGCTTTAAAATAACATGGTAAATCTCTCAGTATTGTGCGTAAAAATTTACATTTGCAGTTGGAATGTATGGGAGAACATGTTATTCAACTACAATGTTAAGGCGCTGACAAGACCCTATTGACCAAAATAGGCTTTGCTTATGAAAAAAAAATTGCTAAATCTGTATAGTTTGTGGTAGCGGAAAAAATATATGTTAATTTTGAACATATTTCCCAGAACCTGGTTGTTACCAAAACACGTTTTGAAAACAAATTCTCGATACAAACTAACGTTAAACTAACCTCTTACTTTGAGTTCTAATCCAAAATATCTGTATCAAATATCAACATAGGTTACGTATTTAATTAATAACAACAACTTCTTATTTGTATGCAGAACTTGGTTGTTTTTTATTTTCGATTACTCAACTTAATTTTGAGTAAATAGATAATAACTTCATATTTTGCAATAAATTACAAGCGTTGTGCCATCGCGCTTCTCTTTCTTTTCTATGGAATTTGACAGTGACCGCGGTTTAGGTGTTGTCAGCGTCTTAAGTTGTTGTTGTTAGTTTAATTTGTGATTTCCAGTGCGAGTCCCAATAAATACTTTTTCTTCTTTCTTTCATAGTTTGTTCTTGGAATAAATTAATTTGGGATAAAAAGCATGGTAGATTACATATTAATTGTACGAAACCCTCACCACGCGAGTTCAACTTGCTCTTGTCTGGTTTTTTAACGTGACTGTACTTTGGTAAAGTGATATGAGGAACGGGATGTAAAGTTCGTCATCCTTCCTAGAAAAGGGAGGACCTCCGTTTCGACGGGTGTTGTGCTTGTGTCTGGTGGGCTACAGCCCAGTGGTTGACTGACGTCACCCTGACGACATCCTGACGGATGTTGTAAATGCTAGTCACGCTGATAGCTTTGCTTGCGCGATGCAGTATTTGTGTGACGTCAGTTGTTGATGCCTAGTTCGCATGTGGCGATGTAGATGCGGCCACATAGGTATTTGTACGTTGGTTTATCATGAAAAAATGTAAAGTAAACCTCAGAATAAAATTTTCTATTCTTACAAAAATGTTTTTTACTAAGATCATTTCATTTAAAATTATAAGTTATCTACATTGTACCAAGAGATATCAAATAATTTTTGCCATAAATAATTCTAATCAAACTAAACTAAAAGCGTTTGTTTCAAATAGGTAAAGATCCCCTATAATACTGTCGTCGAAAGTGACGCATATGAAAGGATCTGTCGGCGAAACGTCCATTATGTGAAACGTTCTATCGACGAATCTCTCAAAAACGAAACGTCCTGTAGGTGATCAGTCCAAAGGAGAAATTACTGTCGGAGAACGCTTGCAGACTCAACCAATTAAAGGCTTTTGAATTATCGAGGGGTCGGTCAGACAGAAAGATGAAGCTAGTTGCCCATTCCAAAGCGTAGTAGGCTCCTATGGAGAAGAACGGGCAAGAAATTCCACGGACACTTTTATAACATTATTTTGTTACAAAAATATTGGTTACATCATTCATGTTGAAATTATACATGTGAGAACAAATACGTGCACGTTAAAAGTGCCCGTAGTAAAAAGATAAAATCAAATTCAACTATTAAAATAAATTAAAATATGCCCTGGTAGCTAAGAGATAAACATTACCTACTGGCGACCCCCGTTCACGAACATGACGCATGGATCAGCACCATTCAGCTCAACCATTTTCCATGTACGCCAGTTCGAAAGTTCACTGGAGCGAAGTATACAAGGCCGGCGTATCGTTAGTTAGAAAGCATACGAGTGCGATGTACGCCAGTTCGAAATTACCCAGAATTAGAGTAATAGAGGGGATCTGGCGCTCGACGGTTGCTGCCGCGACACGCTCGCTTCGCTCGCTCGCCTTCGCGCGTTAATGGTCACTGTTCTAACCTAACCTAACCTAACATTATCCTTCGCTATATTCGCAATACGAGCAGGACCAGCGTTGAGCCAAGCATTTTTGTTACCGATGTAATCTCCCAACTTATAATATACATATGCTTGGCTAAATAGTGTGCGTTTAATCAAGATTTAAATTTCTTTTCATTCAGTTGGAGTATGTGGGGAGGTATTTTATTGTAACATTTTAAACATGAAGGATGAGTTTACTTCAGCCAGTCTGAAACCTGGTGGAACTAATTGGTCCCTATTTCTAGTCCAATAATTGTGTCTTTCACCTCTTTTTCTGCAAAGATTTAGATGTTTCCTTACGTACATGATGTTCTCATAGATATACATATTGACATGATGTTAATATCTTTAAACAGTTCCTATAACGAATTGCGCCTGCGGAGGCCATATATTGCTCTAATGGCTCTTTTCTGCAGAATAAAGTAGACTCGATGTCTGCAGCCCGTCCCCATAGTAATATACCGTAAGACATGATACTATGAAAGTAACTGTACTGAGCCTCACCGTATCTTATTTATTTATTTTATTTAACAGTTTATGTACACACATATAAACAGACAAGAAGAAAGGAACAGAAAAATACGTACAAAGGTGATGCTTATTTCTAATGAAATCTCTTCCAGCACCTGCAATAGGACAGTAGACATAGAGATGTAGACAACGTGTGTAAGGTAAAAGAGAAAACAAAATACATAAAAACAAAATAAAACTATTCACTAATTTAATTATACAATAAGAGAATATACTTACATAAATACATACTTCTAAAATAAATATCACTAAAATACTTATATACTTATAATTAATAGTATAAAATAATAAATACATAATATGCAACTATGGCAAAGTGGAAAGATAGTGTTCTTTCACTCTTCTTTTAAAAACAACAACAGTTTGGCAGTCCCTAATGTCAGGCGGAAGTGAATTCCACAGCCGAACCGCGTGCACAGTGAAGGAGTAGGAGTAAAAGTCGGTAGAGTGGGGAGGGGATTTAAAGAGATTTCTAAGATGCGACCTGCAAGGTGCATCAGAAGGACGGGCGAAGGAAAAACGTTCCCGCAGATAGGATGGCGTACTAGGATTATAAAGGATGTTGAATAGCAGACACAATATCCGAGAGTTCCTGCGAAGACGAATGGGGAGCCACTTGAGAATCTCGCGAAAGTTAGAAACGTGATCATACTTTTTAAGGTTAAAAACAAAACGAATGCAGATATTTTGCAAACGCTCAAGTTTATTCAAAAGCTCCTCGGTGGCATCCAAATAACAGGTATCAGCGTAGTCTATGATGGGCTGTATGAGAGCAAGGGAGATTTTGGTATTTTGGTAGGCTCTGGAGGCATTTCAACGAATGGAACGTGTAGTGCACTTTGCGACTGACTTGAGCAACATGGGTAGTCCACGATAGGTAAGAGTCCAAGGTCACCCCCAGGTTTTTAACTGTATTTGCGTATTCAATCTGAACTCCATTCAAACAGAGTGGAGACAGCGACGCAATATCGAGCCTATTCCGCATATACCTTCCACCGATAATTATGGCCTGGGATTTCTTAGGGTTGATTTGCAGTCCAAAGGACCGCGACCAATCGCTAATCAAATCCAGGTCACTGTTCATGGCAGACACGGCTGCTTCCGCATCTTGCCTAAAGAAGTGATTGTAAAGCTGCAGATCGTCGGCATAGAGATGGAAGTGGGAAGAGATAACTCTGGTGACGGAGTTAATGTAAATAGAAAAGAAAAGAGGAGAGAGAACGCCACCCTGAGGCGTATCTTATTAGTAAATTGACGGATTTTTCTCATACCATAATAATATGCTGCTGCACTTAGCCGTCTTGCAAGAGATGTTAAAGGCTCCTACATACTGGCGCGACTTGTCGCGCGACGCGACGCGACACAAAGGCACCGCTTGTAGCGCTACACGCGGTGTCTTTGTGTCGCGTCGCGTCGCGCGACAAGTCGCGCCAGTATGTAGGAGCCTTAAATGAGGACCCCATTGCAGCCTTGAGTCGAGCGTAATCCCCAGGAAAAACAGTTTTATCGACGAATTTAAGATTCTCCCTGTTCAATACCTATGTCACAATCACTACTTTTAACATTCGGTAAATCAATTAGTTCTTTTCCCATTTAATACTCAATTATTAGCATAAAAATACATACATAAACTCACGCCTTCTTCCCATGTCTTGTTCCTTCCTTTGTCTTTCTTTCACAAAATTGGTCAAATTAGAATTGACCAATTTTTGACGAGCATCGAATCTTGACGACGTAAACATAGTATAAAGAAAGGAAGTACGTTATCTTCATACAAACGCACCGCGCGCGGCTTGTATGTGTGCGCCAAAGTAACAACGCGTCGCCGCACGCACACTTAAAAAATCTCGACCCGTTTCGGCTTTTGGGCACCGCTAAATGAATGAAAAATGTGTGATAATCGCTAGAGAACGTATTGCTATGTGTTTGGGTGTCTTAATAATTCATCGATTCCAGAATTGTCTCTGTTCAGGTTACCTATTGAACAGGAAAGGTAAGCAAGTCACTTATTCAGCATATAATTCTTACTTGATGATGAGATACCTACTTGTTTATTATTTATTGCATTAGTTTTCAATCAGACAGAGGAAGTAGGTAGGCCTACTTTCCCACTAGAATGTATTAGGTATTTTTGATCTGTCAATTGATTTGCCGCTATTGCTTTGTTTACGTTTAGTCATGCCGATTTCTCAGTATTGTAGGTATAGTAACGAAGTACCCACATACAGTTATAAAATCGTAATTAAAAATAAGTAGGTAATTGACTAATTATTCTGAATCAGATAAATAGGGCAAAGTTCGAATCATAACAACAGAACAAAAATTTGATTATAGTCTAAGAGGCAGGCGTCGGTTTTTTTATGTTGTTCTACGATGTTGTTTTTTATCATCGTTTAGGTAAAACCGACCTCACAAACCCTGTACCCAGTCTATACAAGTAAAAAAAACAACTTCCCGACCCTTGCCAATTTATAGGCACTGAATTAAAATTTAGCTAAAAGTGACAACCCTGAGACACTAAGCAATTATATCGCGGATTAGGCCGGAGATAGCCTACTTCCTCTCTTTATATTATGACGTAAATCAGTGTTCCGCAAAGTGTGTGCCGCGACACACTGGTGAACCGTGGTCATTAATTGGTGTGCCGCGGGAAAAATTAATTTCTTATAAAATTACAATGGCAGTCGGAAATAATGTATTCTTTGCTATCTTTCACTTCGCAAAACTTATCGTTACTTTAATTTCAAAGCAACAAAAACTATAAATAATATAAATTTATTTTATTCTGTTTAATATGCTAAAATTAATTATTAAAATGAAATTAGTTTATTTTTTTGTTTGAATCTTGTTTTTATGAAAGTAGCTATCCTATAAATTTTGGTTACAGTGTACCAAATAGTACCGACACATAGTACCTACGCAGCGGCTACTCACGCGCCACGCGAACGAGCGAGACGTTTTGTTTTAAGTAGGTATATTGGTAAGGCGACGCGGTGGCGGCGAAGGCACGAAATCTATTCTCAGATACCATTCCCCTTGGACATTTACCAGTAAAAGAGCAACAGGCTTAGCATGACACTCTCTATTTCTTCGAAGAATAGGCTCTTTCTATACAAAGTGACATTTCGTTTCTCCATTTTTGACATCTCACCGTAGAAATCCTTCTACAATCTGTCATTTTGTCTTTCGTTTCTACCGATCTTTGTCTAGGTCCTTTTTTATGTAGACTATTTCAGAAGAAACTTTCTATACCAAACTGTCAAAATCACACTGACAACTGACAGTTGTCTAAGGTAGTGAAGACAATTTGCGTTTTTCTACTCGACGGCCACAAAGTATATACGGTTATCTACAAAATCATGATTTTACAGGAGAGCGTTTTGAACGCAAAACTGTGATGATTAATAGAAGAACAAGGCTATCTTCTCCTATTTTACATCATTTAGTTAATAGGACATTGGCGCCGATTCCCTTGTTCACAAACTAAACTAAATTTAAGTTCAGTGCATCTTTTTCTTTCTATTTCATTAAGAAAAGGACAGAACATAAATTTTAGTTTAGTCCTGTCAAATTAATCAGCGCTTGACGTAAATTGACGTAATTTTAGTAGGCAAGTTTTTAATCACGTTTAAACTTGTATGGAGTAGTGACAGGCGCTGATTAATTTGACAGGACTAAACTAAAATTTGTCTTCTGTCCTTTTCTTAATGAAACAGAAAGAAAAAGATGCACTGAACTTAAATTTAGTTTAGTTTGTGAACAAGGGAATCGGCACCATTACCAAGGAAATGGTGAAGGCCAATATTACTATAATATGTTTTTGTTCCAACATACGCTACTTCGACACTGAGAAAAATTGTTGTAGTTGTTTTTATATAAGTACGTGACTTAAAGTATCAGTAAAAATTGAGAATCAAAAAGAACAAAAACAATCAAAAAATCAAACAGAACAAAATCGACAACGAATTCTGAGTCGAATTATGTAAAAGAATGAATTTCGTAAAAAGTGCAGTTGACTCTATCTACTTTGCTGTCGTCGTAATTTCTACACGGAACGTCATTTTTGTCTATTCTTCCGTAGACAAAACGGTGCTCGTGCTAAGCCTGCTGGAAGAACTTAAAGAGCTAAAAACTGTTGACGAAACCGAATTAGCACACTTTTGGCTACATATAAAATTTGAATATCCTCTGCTCCATAAGCGTGATTGCAATACTGTTGCCATTTTCTACAACGTATTTGTGTGAATTGGGACTTTTGACTCTTACCACAATAAAAACAAAAAAAAAGAGAATGCCTGAGGACGATCGATGAAGAAATGAGAACAGCCCTGTCGACGATTACTCCAAATTTGGATCGCCTTTGCTCAATAAAACAAGCTCATGTTTCGCTTTAAATACAACTTATGCTTTATAATGAAATAAGTTTCTAAAGTTAAAGTTAAAGTTTCTAAATTGATTAAAAGTTGAGAATAAACGATAATTATACGATTCAAATTAGATTTTTTATTTATGGTGTACCTCTGAAATTGCCCGATTTCGTAGGTGTACCTTGAACACAAAAAGTTTGCGGAACACTGACGTAAATAACGCCCTACCGACGCCCTACGCCTCAAGATACGTCGCCTACGTCGCGGCGTCGTCAAGATTTGATGCACGTCTATTCATCTTGAAGATTAAGGAAGTGTCGTCAGCAAATATCACCATTTGTGGTTGTTGTTTTAATAAATAGGGTAGATAAGATAAGATAAGATAAGATAAGATATATTTATTTGCTCAAACATGTGTTTACATACAATAACATAAAAATGCATGTAAGATGATATTATATAATAATAATTGTTCTGACATGTTTGCCACATACTATGGCGTGCAAATGTTTTGCATTACAAAATTGTGTTCACCTTAAATAATTATTTTCAGTAACATTCATTTTAATTTAATTTAGCAAAATTATTAATAAATGTCAAAATTTTACATAGCAATATAAAAATAATAATAAAATATAACGTCATAGTTTAATACAAGTCTGTGAATTAAAGAAGTAATAAATAAAATTATAATGTCAAAATCTATGTCACAGTAAATTGTTCTGTCAGAAATTCATTAATGTTATAATATGCTTTGCCAGTTAAAAATGATTTTAGTCTTTTCTTCAATTGTACATTATTAAGCTCTCTCCAACTTTTAGGTAATTTATTATATATAATAGGAGCCATGCAGAAAACACTTTTGCGCATAAGTGCAGTCTTACTCTCATGAAGGCAGAGCTGATTTTGATCACGCCTGTTTCTGGGATATTTATCTGCCATCCGCGAAAATAGGTTGCAATTATTTCTAACGAACATTACTGTTTCTAGAATATAAAGGGAGGTCAGCGTCAATAATTTATAGCGTACAAAGTAGGGCTTACAACTGTCAGTGGTATTTAACTTGAACATGGCTCTGAGACATCTCTTTTGTGCTTTAAATGCATCTTCTTTGTCCGTCGAGTTACCCCAAAAGATAACCCCATATCTGAGAACAGATTCAGTTAACCCGTAGTACGCAGTTAATAAGGCATCTATGTTAACCTTTCGAGATAAGGTGTACAGGGCATATGCACTACTATTTATTCTTTTAGCCAGGGTATCCACGTGCGCCTTCCAATTTAAATTTCGATCTATCGTAACTCCTAAGAACTTGGTTGCATTAACTGTGTCGATTTTGATATTATTGTATGTTATGTCAAGATTGGGAAGAGTCAAAGCGCGCTGGCTAAAATGAATTATTACGGTTTTATTTAAATTTATTTTTAAATTATTATTGTCTAACCATTCTACAGTCACTTTTATTGTATTATTTATATCCTCCTTATAAAGATCTCGTTGATTACATGGAATGGTTATCGTACTGTCATCAGCAAACAGTGTCACAGGATGTGTAATTGCCCTTGGAAAGTCATTGATGTATAATGTAAAGAGCTGTGGGCCTAGTATACTTCCTTGTGGGACGCCGTAGATAACGTTACGTTCCTCCGAAAGAAAGATTTCTTCTCTTTTGGTGCGTAGATTTATTCTAGTTATTTCCGTTATTTGTTTCCTATCGTGTAAGTACGATTTCAAGAGTTCAAGGACATTACCTCTTATGCCGTAAGCATCAAGCTTTTTTAGTAAAATATTATGTTGTACATAATCAAACGCCTGGGTCATGTCACAGAAAACCGCGCACACTGGACTGTTTTTGTCCATATTTGTCATAACCGTACGCAAAAAGTCATAAATGGCCAAGTTAATCGATTTGTGCTTCCTAAATCCTTTTTGTTCATAGCAAAGTATATTATTCGCTTCTAGATATAAATTGAGTTCTTTATAAATATATTTTTCAATTATTTTCGAAAAAATTGGTATCAATGAGATCGGTCTATAGTATTCCATTAACTCTCTATCTTGTTTTTTAAACAATGGCTTAATAACCGATTTCTTTAGGGCATCTGGAAAAATACCTTCGCTTATACACAAGTTTATAATATAACTTAACGGACGACAAATTTCCCCAGCTACTGCTTTCAGTATTTTAGTACAAATGCCATCGTAACCTACACTGTTTGTCTTATTAAGACCTGAAATGATTTTGAATATGTCGCTTGGCAAACTTGGCCTCATGAACATAGAGTTTTTTCTACTTGTAATATGTTTTGTGACTCTGTCTCCCGAATTATTATTTGGCATAATTTTATCAATAAAATAATTATTAAATAAATTTGAAATACATTTAGGATCCGAGATAATTTCATTATTGTTAATTCTTATTTTATTAATATTATTTTTTGGCATATTTAACTTAATTTGATTTATTATTTGCCAAGTTGTTTTAGATTTATTGTTAGAAGTCTTTATGTTATGGTTATTTTGAGCCCGTTGAGTTAAATTTATAATTTTTTTAAATAGTTTATTGTAACTTTTGAATTGCCTTTTATTATTTTCAGTCGGTTTTAGACGGAACTGCCACAGTAACTGTCGTTTTTTCTCGCTGCATTTTTTAATACCGCGCGATACCCATTTCGGCTTTTTATGGACAGTTACCGAACGTAGACTATTAATATTTAATTTTTAGGATTCCGTAGTAAACAAGGAACCCTTATAGTTTCGCCATGTCCGTCTGTCTGTCTGTATGTCTGTCCTCGCTGTAGCTCAGAGACGCTTAGTACTAGAAAGCTGTAATTTGGTATAGGTATACATAATAATCACGCCAACAAAGTACTAAAACAAAATCTTGAAAAAAAAATCTTAGGGTACCTCCCTCGCACGTAATGTGGGGATGATATTTTTCTTTTCGATCCCATGGCGTGGGGTATCGTTGGATAGGCCGTTCAAAAATATTGCAGGTCTGTGAGCACCATTTTTCGATTCAAGCACCCGTTTGTGTAATATTAAGCTTTACAGTGCAATTTATGGAGATGGGAAAAAATTCATGGCAGTAGTACATGTAATGAAATTAAAAGTAAAACTATAACAGCTAAGTAGGCTTTACAAGTTAACGAGTATTAGTCGACCAAGTTAAATTTGCAGTTAGAGAATTAACCGCGACGTATATCGATGTATGGGAGAACATGTTTTTCAACTACAATGTTAAGTTTGTTTTTGGGATAAATTCATCCCAACTTCCCAACTACGGAACCCTTCATTGTGCATGGTCCGACACGCACTTGGCTGGTTTTACTTTTAAACCGAGTGAATTGACTCCATTTATTTGAACTTGCTGAAGATTTTACTAAACTGAGCGCAAGTTTACCTAGTCTGTAATGCTCAAGTTTCAAGAACAAGGTTTCGTGATTTACGCAGTCAAATGCCTTGGAGAGTTCACAAAATATTCCTATGGCATCTTGGGCTTCCTCCCACGCTGTAAATACGTGATTTACTATGGTGACATCGACGTCAGTCGTACAACGTCCTTTGGTGAAACCGTATTGCTGATCGTGTAAGATTTGGTTGGTGTTAAAATGATTAAGCATTTGATTGAGCATTACCTTTTCGAACACCTTGCTGATACCGGCAACACGGATACGGGTCTATATTATTGGTGTCTTTACTGTCCCCGGATTTGAAAAGTGGTATTACATTACCTACTGTATTTCATTAAATCCGGGAAGACTCCTTGATCCACATACAAATTAAATATTAAAGCTAAGTATGGTGTTATCGTGTCGATTATGAATGTACAAAGTTTGATAGACATTCCCCATAGATCTTCGGTCAGTTTGATTTTGATTTGGCGAAAAGTTCATAGGGTTTATATGTTTAAATTGAACGCGAGAGCCTGGAACGCTCATAATAAATCAGACGTAGGGTGGGGAATTTAAAGCTTCCGTCGTTCGAGAAAGTATATTAGTAAAGAAATGTACAAATTCTTGACCTACTTCTAAGTTAGAGATTATTGGCACCGCGTGAAGTCTCCAATGTGTAATCAGTGTTTCGTATTTTTTTTTTCTATTAGTTTAAATATTTTATAACTTTCCACTGTTTCTTTTTATTTTATTTTCTGCTGATTTGAACTTGTTGCTAACGTACAGGACTTTAGCTATCTTGCAGGTATTTCTTAACATTTTGGAATATGTAGCAACATACTTAGTGAAAGTTTCAGTATTAATGTACGGCTTAAGGCTATACAGAACGAACAGTCTTTCCCTACTTATCATAATACCTCTAGTCACTAAATATGAAATTAGGGCAAATATTTTTTGTTTTCTTTTCAAATGTTTTATTGAATTCAGTGTGCACTGCTGAAAAGAGATCCTCATACAATTTATTGTGAAACTATTAAATTTGCCTGTTCGTATTGGTTAAAATTGTATAATTTGCACTTTTTGCAAATGTGTTTTGAACTTAAAAGTTACCGTTTGTCCACGATGATCAGATGGCAAATAATTTACGATGGCTTTATCCAAATACCTATTTAATAATAATAAATCTTAGAATGCATACATACATAAACTCACGCCTTCTTCCCATGGGGGCATCATCGAATAAGTAATTAAAATATTAAAATGGTCAAATTACATTAAAAATTAACATTACAAAACATAATTCATAATATCCTATTCATAATCATCATTCTCTTGCCCTTATCCCAATTTGAGGACGGCGCAACATGATGTCTGCTTCATTATACATTAGAAGTAAGAATAATATGCCAATACAAAAAAATACAACATATTATTATATTAAACGGACGGGGACTTGGGTGCTACTACCATTCGACTTGGCTTGCCACTCACCAGGCCCTTGGGCTTGGCACGCACAGTCTTCCCGACGACCATCTTCGAGTGACTTTCTCTGGCTACCGCCCGCTCCAGCAGATCGTCTATGTACAAAAACTCGTCACAGTACAGCGGCAGGTTGTTGCCGTCGACGCGCACGCGCAGCAGGCCAGGGTCCGAACTCACCTTCGTCACCACCCAGCTCTGGTGCATCAGGAGTGTGCACAGGCATGTAACGCTGGAGAATTCTAAATTATTGTAGGAGAGGTTCAGACCAGACAGAGCCAAATTGCCGATGCAGTACAGCTGCTTACCACGTATCGTTGTCTGATCGATACCGAATGGATCAATGAACGTGCCCATGAGCTTATCGGTCATGGCTTCTGCTTTCTGGAGGATCGCGTCGGCCGCGCTCGGTTCTGCCTCCACGCTGTTCTTCCGCACTCGAATAGGTTTGGGCTTGGTGACGTAAATATCATAGAGACTCTTTTCTTGAGTCAGTTCTTTAATAAAATTAGCGTACGCGTCAGCTCTCCGTCTGAGGAAGTCAATGTGCCGCAACCTCATTTCCCTCAATTCGTCCGTCGTTAAAGAAAACTCCATGAGACTCTTAAAAATACTGATTGCCCCTGAATCAGTAATATAGTTTCCCGCCAGATTAAGGTAATGCAAACCACGGTTGTTTCGTAACATGTTGGCGAAGGCGCGTGCCCCTTCGTCACCGATCTTGTTCGACGCGAGCAGTAACAAGCGGAGAGAGGCGGCGGCGGGTCGCGGAGGTTCCAACAGCGCCGCCAGGAGGGCGCAGTCCTCGTCGTCCAGCTTGCAGCGCGACAACGACAAGTAATGTAAGCGAGACGGTCGCTCCAGGAGCACCTCGTAGATGCGTCCGGCGACGGCCGAATCGTCCAGACAGATCTCGGTGAGTTGTGACATACACTTGGAGAACTCGTAAAGTGTCACAGAGGTTAGTGGTGTCCACCGCACCGTGAGTCTGCACAGTTGGTGCTGATAAGGTACGCACAGTCCAATCACCTTAATGAGCTGGCGCGGTATCTTGATGCAGCGATTGAAGACGAGTTCCACCAGGTGGCCGCCGGCATCCTGAACGGCGGTGATTACCACGGCCAGGTCGTCGCTCCGTCCTTCCGTCGGGTCCTCCGATTCTTGCTCCTCCGGGGTGACCGTTTGCTTTGAATTGCGTTGGTGAACTTGGCGCGTAGGCTGTCGCGCCTTCTTTGATTTATCATCACTTCGTATATATTCAGCTACAAGAAATGCGCTTTGTATTAAATATGGAAGTGGACAATCTTACTTATTTAAATTTTGATAGTGTTGTAGTAGTCAGAGCGTTGTATTATTGTCTTCTTTATATCTTAGGTAACTTAACGTGGATTAAGTCCCAACTTCTGCATTTGGAGTATGCAGTATGAGGTTACCTTGCGTTTGGACGTTGATTTTGACGGAGAAGTCACAGCCGTACGTGCGACAGGCGTACGGCACGAAAGTAAAGAAATTTTGCGGAGTGGGGCGCTCCTCGGGTATTGACGAACCAGGCTCTTCATCACCCGATGCATCCATAGTATATGCTATAAGTACCTTGAATGAGGTACATTGATTTTATTTTTGCACTATAGTTCTTTCACACATGGCTCTCACAGAATTGGTTGATCGTTGACTTTTGACAGAATATTGTGCCTTAAATAGAAAAATGCGAAAATACGTCGAAAGCTCGAAAGAACGTCTATAATTTGATGCCAGTTACATAAATTCTTCTTAGCCCTCGTACCCACGGGCGGTTTTTTTACCGCAGCGATTTTTTATTGCACACCGTATTTTCAAAACGATAAAAATCGTCAAGTAAAAAAATGGCAATAAAAACTGCCACTTGCTCATTTCAGATGTCGCTACTATCCCAAGTCCAAGAATTTGACAGATAGCTGTCACTGTCCATACATTTTTTGTAAACTAGCGACATCTTTCATGCATAATCAATTAATATACTCCGCTGCGCAGCTGTTGACTGCAAAAATACGTGGACCCATGTATTTGCCCAAGATGAAGCCTGTGGGAGTAAACTCTCCGAAAAAAATTGGAAACCTGACGTTTCGTCGAGACTATGTGCTATCATTTTTAAACCCGATGACTTTTATGGGATGATATTTTACCATAAAAGTCATCACCAGGATCATGACTCATAGGTACATAAGTCATCGGCTTAGGTCATTCATAGATGAATAGTACCTGAAAATTCCCTGTTCCAAAGGGCCTAGGCCTCTCTTTCTTTGGTTACTCTAAGCTAGGCTTAGTGGACATTGTTTATTGATAATCATTTAGTAGGTCGTGGCTTTCGTGAAAGACACGTGTTTTAGAAATTGTACACCGCAGCCAGCTTAAACTCAATAACGGAATAGCCTGCTTAGCACTTCAGAACGCTACTGTAAAGAATTGAACTTCGAAAAAACGGGAACGCAACCTTAACAAAAAAATTGCGTTCCAGTTTTTTGATTCAAAAAATCTTTGATATGTTAATCAATGCAGCATTAACAACATAATTTAAGCCAGTTTATTGGTAGGGATAATAGAGACAGCACGCTATTTTGACGTAACAAACGATTTATTGAGAAATAAGATGGCGATGTGACTTTAGCTTTGAAAGATATAACGCAACGTGCTAACGTTTGTTTATAGACGAAAGAAAATATTATTATATAAAAACGTGGAACACATAAATAAACAAAGCGATGGGTTCCAAGAAACATAAGAAGGATTCAAAGAAGAAGAAGCATAGGAGTCGGTCTCGATCGCCTTTGGAAAACGAGGAAGTTCAACGTGAACGTACTGAGCGTACTGAACGTAAAAGACATCGCAAACACAAGGATCGCAAGCGAGACCGCTCCCCAGACGGTTAGTTGCAGTTTTTATGTTCTAGAATGAGATACGCCAGACACCGATGATTATTTCCAATTTTCTAAGGACCTCTGCCATATTTTCCGCGACATGAAAATTGATTGTTTTTGTTTTGTATTTTCGCAAATTCGTTTGGAAATCATGAATGGTGTCGGCGGTATTCCCATTTGACAAAATAATGGCATTGTTTGCTCGTTATTTCAGACTCGGTGGTATTCGAGTAGTTCCACCGCGTCCCTGCGCTGCTGACGTCAGGTAGGTATTGTACGGACCTGTGTGGAGTGGTGGTGGTGGTGGTGCCACTGGACAATCAACTAAAAGAACCAAAAGCCATGGATTATGTGAATCCTAAAAACGCCACAATTTGTCTGTTACGTAGTTTTCTACTAATTCAAGTGATTCATCATGGAATCAGATTGTAGGTAGAAGAAATCCTATAAGTGATAATACAAACATACCTACATAAATAAAATAAAAAGGCCATTGGTGAGGCAGGATCTACTGAAACCCACATGCTACATCACTTACATCCTCCTTCATGGAAAAAGTGAAAAAAATTGAGTTAATTTTTTACACTTTTTATCACACTATCTTAACAAATCTAACCATAAAAATACAAACAGCATTTTCTCTAAAGTCTAAATTTTATGCAAAGATTCTGATTGAATTGCCTGTTGTAATGCAAGTCGGATAACATCCAGTGCTTTTATTACAAAAGTCAGTCTCTCATAATAAATTGTTTATATGACGTCATACAAACCTCATACAAAATGCCCTGCATCAACATTTTGTTCTGTAAGATCCACAGCCAGGTAAGGATTAAAACAAGCCAGCTATTTTGAATTTACACTAATAACTACACAAAAACAAAATAAAATGAAAAAAGAGGAATACTAGTCATGTAAAAATAAAATTAAAAGAATATTTGTAGCTTCATATAATATGAAAAGGAAATGTTCCAAATAAAGCTCTACTTGACATGAAAATCATACTATGACTTACAGCCAATATAACTGTAATTTTTATATCAATATTAAGTCAATAGACATGTTGACCAGGGGACTGATGTGTATTCACTAATTTTTAACAAATTATACTTTTGTAACAGTTTTTTAATAAAATAGGTACTTGAAATTTAAATGATAGATTTCAATAATGCTTCTTGGTTGAAATACCATTTTAGGTTATTGTTACAAGGAGCCTGTCTCATTAATGCTCTGGCATCTATCATCATTATTCTTCTTTGATCAATAATTGCATTTTTAACTATAACAGGATATATGGGTCAGGACCAAATTTTGACGTGTTGCACAACGGAAATGTATCACAATGGAAAATAAATGCAGTGCAATATAATTATTAGGGATGTGTGATTATTTTAGGCAGGTGTAATCAAATTAATTACACTTGCATAAAATATTCCGACGATTTACTCACACCCTAATAAATATATTGCGCGCATTTATTTTCCATTGTGATACATTGCCATTGATTTTTCTTTTGTGCAACATGTCAAAAATTTGGTCCTGACCCATACATGTTCAGACCGGGGGCATATGAACAGCTATATGCTGTCCTACAGGGCAAATCTTCACATGGCCATCGGTGGTACATCACTGCCCCATAAACACAAAGTTCTGCTAAACAACGTCCAACTCCTGAGCTACACTGTGAATATTTGTCAATTTTACAGGGCTGGAACATTAACTACAACACATTCTCAAGGCAGCGCCAAATTCTTAGAAAATTGAAAGTCTAGTGTAATGTGGCCACCGGTGGTACATACCGCCATATTAGCGAGTACTGCATGCTCCACTGGTGGTCCACCCCAGCCTGAACGTGTTAAAACTACTGACATGCCTGATATATTCTTGATGTTGGGGTGTAGTCAATAAGAAACATTCCTCGTTCTCATTTCACTAATTTAATTGTCAGCCTTAATAACTATTGTATACAAAACAAAATAAAGAGTATGTAAAATTAGTTGATATTTAAATATATTCATCTGCCTGGCCTTATCCCAACTACGTTGGGGTCAGCTTCCAGTCTAACCGGATGCAGCTGAATACAAGTATTTTACATTGAGCGACTGCACAACCCAATGACTGGGTAATACGATACCCCTTAGTAAGACAGGTTGTCAGACATTCGAGCTTCTGACGACCTGTAACGACTGTCAAAGATCCACGAATGACAGCCTTATTTAAATCTATTATGAGTTTAAAAAGATTTCTCAGATTGTTGAGAAAGTGTTCATTGAATTCAATGTATAAAATGGATGTAAGTTTCAGTGTAAAATAATCCTTCTCATTTTGTAGCAACAGTTCTGTCATGACGTATGCATGTGTTACCTGGGTATATATAAAGCGGCTCTCGGTTGTTACAGTTGAGGAGGTGCCGGTGGACTCGCACCTGGCGCGCGAGGCGGCGGCGGCGGCGCGCGCGCTCAGCCGCAGCGGCAGCGAGGAGCGGGACCGGCGCGCGCGGGACCTGCACCGCGCGCACAAGGATAAAGATGATGCTGACTACCACAGGTAAACAGTTAAACTGAGCCTTATCCAAACCATACTATTTAATTTTCTGTGAATTAACTTATCAGCATCATCCTCTGACCTTATTCCAATTTATTTGAAATATTAATTATATTAATTCATCATTCATTTATTATTAATTTCTGATATTTCTTGGGACCCTTGGGTCCCAGGCCGAAGCCAACTCGCAGAGGCCCGTTAGACGTTTTTAATTAAATGAGGCGGAATTTGAAAGGACTATGTACCCCTGCCTGATCAATGTTTTACATTATATATACATGAAAAAAATGGCAGGGGGTGACTTTCACACTCAATAATGGGCCCCTGGAAACTGTTGCTAGCACATAGTGACGTAGCGACAAGGGGGCAACACATCCTGAGGTCCTCGATGAGTGGAGAAGTATTCCACTACCAGGACAGTCCCAGAGCCCGGAAGATGGTCAAGATCCCTACCAGCATCTGCTCACACAGACAGCTGACAGCTCTTGCGAATCTCCACTCAGGCCAGCCAATAAAGGCAAGAAATAGGTGGAAGCTCGGTTCCTCGTCAGTGTTCACTCCAGCCGGCCAATAAAGGCACGTCAGAGGTGAGGAACAAGATTCTCCTGGGAAATAGGGTCCATGGGATCGATACTGCCCAACAGCTCCCCACATGCTGCCCTGTGGGTTTATGTGTCTCTCTTCTGTGTCTGGCTTCTCACCCTAGACCGGTTTTGTCAAAGTAAACTACCGGCACAGACCCAGAACCAGAGTTCAGAAGCGCCAAAGCCCCACCATGACGTCAATGTAGAGTTACGGCGGTGGGGTTATTAATTTTACTATTTTGTCAAACTATTTGGGGTCTGCACAGCATAACTGCTTCCACACATCCCTTCGCCAGCATCTGAGTAGTCATTCCCGTTTTACTCCTATAGCCATCTGTTCCAAACACCTTACCAACTGATTGCATATTAACCTGCTTGTGTTTGTTGTCTCAGAGAAAAGAGCTCAGAGAGCGAGGCGCGCACGGCCGAGCACTCACAGTCGCCGCCGTCCGTGGGCGGCGCGGCGCAAGAGAGCTTGTCGGTGGACGAGACCAACAAGCTGCGCGCCAAGCTCGGCCTTAAGCCACTGGAACGCGCTGAGAAGCTTGGAGGTACAGTCAAGTCTTATATCTTCGTCAGTTTTCAAACAGTTTTTAAATTTAATTCTTTTAATTTTAACGGGAGTGTACTTGATGGATGGATAGCAAATTATCAATATTGGGCTTCAGTTTTGTAAGGAATAACCGCAAATCACCCTGTTCTGTGATGTTCAATTTGCTCCTGCTTTTTTTGGTAATAGTTTTGTAACGACACAAACTTTTTTCGACAAGGTATGACGAGGGAACGCTATCAAAGGTTTTCTCGCAATTTCACAGCCCTGGATATTTTTCGGGTATTTCTAACAGCAGCCAAAATGTTTGATAGCCTTTTTTAAATTTCACCTTCAGCTCCTCATTGGTGCTAAGCTCGAGTAGCTCCTCTTATAATAATAACACATTCGCTACTTCCTTTTCATCAAATGGATTTATGATCCATGGTGGTATTTCCATCGTCAGTCTGTATCTATAAGTTGATAAGGAATTGTGTGACGTGTTATAGAGGATGGCAAGATCAAGGACGACCTGGGCGAGTTTTACCACAAGCCGGCTGTCAACATCGCACAGCTGAAAAAGTCGGAGAAGATTCGCGAGAAGCTGCAGCTACACAAGGAGAAGAGGAAATATGAACAGAAGTCAGTATTTTTAATTGATTAAATAGAAACAACAAACTGCTACGTTATGCACTATTACAAACAGAAAAACATAAGTAATAATGTAGCCCTCAGTGCCGTTCACAGATTACCGTTAATAAATAAAACTTGCTAGGAGGTAATGTGCGTGACAGTTTATATTTTTTATATTATAAAAACTGAAATTGAAGTATTTTTGAACAACTAGAATTTTTAAGAAAATTAGTCTTAGAGCTCAAGTGTCTCATACAAAAGGCTACTAAACTTTTTGAAAGAGCATGTAAATATGTCTATGTGATTGAATTCTTTGTAGGTTGCTGCCATTTGCAAGTTCAATAATGCAATGTCCAGCAGTGGAAGTCTTTTGGCTGAAATCATGTTCGGGATGCTTCAATCAATCAAAATATTTTATTTCATATAAACCTACATCACCACACTTATGAAACATCAGAAGCTAGGTGCACGGTTCAA
Organism: Atethmia centrago; assembly: GCA_905333075.3. NCBI lineage: Eukaryota > Metazoa > Arthropoda > Insecta > Lepidoptera > Noctuidae > Atethmia > Atethmia centrago. The sequence goes on along the minus strand of HG995377.1, from coordinate 31,177,282 downwards.
ATTTTAGTTAGTTTACGAAACTCCATGGTCACTTATTTTAAAATAATTAGCTATAACATTGTTTTAAAATTACAGTGGTAATAAGTACAATACAGGACAATGATATGGCTACCAGTAACTTATCTATATATATATGTACTTGTGTACGGTCTATTTTATTTATAATTATGATAATTAAAAAAAAAAAAACACGCATGAACAGTGCACCTGCCATGTTATCTATCCCTTGGTTGACTGGTAGAGAATGCCTAAGGCATTAAGTCTGCCTTTGTACCTGCATTGTGTACAAAGATTAATATAAACGAACAGTGACATGGCTTGTGGTGCAGGTTGCAGACGACGCTGCTGGCGGACGAGTCGGACGAGGACGACGCGGCGGCCTGGGTGCGGCGCTCGCGGGACGTGGACAGGCAGAAGCGGGACGCCGCCAAGAGGGTACCGGCACTCAGCTAGCTACCACCTTATTGTTGAAGTCAAATTATATATATCAATTAGACCATTAAAAGCGAAGACAGGCAGCTGTAGCAATCCCGGAATGTCACCAGGGACTTTAGTGTTAAGCGATAGTGAGCGTTATGATGATATGCAGAAAGGTGATTTTACTGTATACTACAGAAACAATAATGAAAACTATAACGAGCGAGAATGGATATAATGCTAGTCGATAAGCGCGTGCGCATGTCGACAACCAACGGAAGAGTTGATTTCTCCTCCGGAATGTAGAATTCGAACTACAGGGTTAGCAATAGACAAGTTACTAATTAATAAGAACGAGACAAGGACACATTAGATCCAGTAGTAAGAGTAAACAAGACTTTTTTATTATTTTCTCTATCTCTAACTTTTTGTCTGACCTCAGTTGTAACAAAATGGCATGGAAAGTATTCTCTGACTACGTCAGATAGTGCCAGTGTACAAGTGACCGTCACAGACGCTCGCTATCTCATAAGGTATACGCTACCAGCTAATGTGCAGGCTTTTTTTTTTTTTGTTAGGAAATTATCAAATAACTACTCCTGCTCTGGGCGGAGCGGGGGGGTGTGTCGGACTCTTAATGACTAAACCCCACAAGTTTTCTATTTCTACTCTACTGTTGAATAGAAATCGCTCGTCTACCCTTCTCGAAATCTCTTCTTCCCGAGCATGAGCTAACATCTAGACTCGGGTTTCTTCGTAGACAGTGACTTTTCAATAGCAACGGAATATCGCTCCATACTGTACAAAGATGTGCAAAAAGCTCTTCTTCTGTGTTCAAATTCTGGGGAAGGTCAACGAACGCTCTTGTCGGATTGAGATCAGTGGACTCAACAGACCACTAATAGCGTGATGATATTCTCGCAGCGTACATTAATCCCCAGCCTGGCTGAGTGTGCGCACGCATTATCACGAAATCTTGGCCATACTGCTGTCGAGGGATCACAATCTCGTCCGCACAATATTATTCCGCATTTAAATATTGCACAATATTGTTCCGCATTTAAATTGCTTCGTATTAAGACGAGGTCCGTTCTACTCAAGTGAATTCCTGTCCACGCCATAATCGTTCCGCCCTGTTACGGATGAACGAGTCGCCTTTGGCGCCCAGGAACGCACCAAACACATACCCTTCTTGAATCGGGATGAAATCCAAAGCGCGACTCTACAGAAAAAAAATACGAATCCACTGAGTGTCGGTCCAGTGCGTTGCGTTATGCGTTATCCCACAATAATCGACGCTCTTAATTTCCGCGTCGAAGAGCTGGAACTCTAAACGGTCTGCGAGCGTGAAGATTAACTTCATGCAATCTTCTCCTGGAGGTTTCTCTGATACGTGGTCATCAGTGATCAAACCGCTGTTGAGACTGGATTCAGCTGGCGAGCCGTAATTTTAGGCTGCCTCTTCGCAGCATTATGCAGAAAGCGCTATTGTCTCTGAGTAGCAACCCTGTATCTTTGTCGGTGACGTTCAGCAACATCTGTAGCCCTGTAACGCGCCGACAATCCGCAAATTACGCTTGACTACGTTCCTGCCTGCCTAATTAGAGTTCCTCACCCAAACTCCGCTGTCCGTTTGTCACCAGGCTGTATCTCATGAACCGTAATAGACAGCTGAAATTTTCACAGATGTATTTCTGTTGCCGCTATAACAACAAATACTAAAAAACAGAATAAATTAAATATTTAAGAGAGCTTCCATATTTTTTTGCCGTTTTTATAGATAATGGTACGGAACCCTTGTGCGCGAGTCCGACTCGCACTTTGCTGGTTTTTTTTTACTGAGATAGTCTAAATGGCGACAATTCCCCTAATCTGGCAACACTGATATCACACGTATCGTAATGTACTATTAAGCCGGATTTACATTACGTATCTAGTTGCACAAACTTCGTTATTCATTGTTAGTTTCACGTGTAAATAGATTGAACCAGAAACTATCTCTGGACAACTAAGTTTGTGCAGAGTTTCGTAATGTAAATTCGGCTTTAGTGTCGCTAATATTTTGGTGTTTGGTTGTTTATTTATATTTTGTCTCTGGTGTGCTCCAGGCGGCCCTGCTGGACGAGATGGACGAGGTGTTCGGCGTGTCGGCGCTGCTGGAGCAGGAGGAGCGCGAGCAGCGCCAGCAGCGCTACACGCACCGCGAGCTGCGCGGCCTGCGCGTGGCGCACGACTTCGACGCGGTGAGGGCCGGCTGCGGCATGAACCGCAGCCCAGCTTCTGGAATGAAAATTATCGACGTGTCGAAATGACACGCAAGTCATTGAGATGCGATTCATTCAAACAATCACAGCTTTTTACGCGCGCTTACAAATAGTTAGACATTTTTTGTGTTAAGTTTCGTTCAAGAAACCGGGCCTTGGTTGGAGTGCTACAAGGATCTTATGGCGCTTGCATCAAAGAAATTGTATTTGATTGATTTGATTTGATTGATGTTGCGAATATTCGCATCCGCATCCGCAATAGGGTATTTTACTATATACGAGAAAAAAATCTATAAATATATTATTGAGATAGTTTAAGCAAAAAGGAGTCGGAAAATGTTAGTTTTAGTTCATGAAAAATTCAATTCAATGTTTTCAGTTTTTCTATTATGTTAAAAAACACCATGAAATAGTAGCCGCCATGTTATTACGTCATACGGCTGTGACTATCTATTATCTAACTATCAGTTGACACTGATAGTTAGATAATAGATAGTTACCACAAAAATAATAAGGTAGGCTTTGTACTTTATTATTTTCGTAACCAACGTAATGTTTATTGAAATAATACCATGGAAGACGGTAAAAAAAAAGTACAAACGAGTTTTTTTCAGATAATAGTGCGGGATCCCTTTTCGCAACTTTGAACCAAGTTTTCTCATATTTATATCAGTTGGCACTTGAATCCACAATTTGTCCGGTGTTTTTACACTAGCATTCTTGCATTCAGGAACAGCACACCAACGATAAGTAGAACAATAACTCATTTTAAATTATCAATTATCATACAAAAAATCAGCGCATTTGTTTACATAGCCAAGTGATGTCATGACCACAGAGCAACATGGCGTCCACTGCGTCCAGAGATTTCATGTTTTGCTGTAATAGTATATTGATTTTTGTAAGAGGGCAAGTCCCTTGATTTTGCTATTTTACTTTATAGACTACCAAATTTGTAATATTAACAAACAAACGAATCCATGGGAATAAATTTTTTTATCGATTGTGACAAAATTTATTTTTTTGAATACTAGAGTTGTAATATCAGTGCGTATGTCCTCGTGTTTTAATACATAGCAGCGATAAATATCTCAAGCTAAAACTGCCTGTTTTGTTGTGTACAGATAGGAGACGAGCGCGAGGTGGTGCTGACGCTGGCCGATAAGGACGTGCTCGCTGATGATAAGGAGGATGTACTCGTCAACGTTAACATCGTCGACGACGAGAGGACTAAGAAGGTAACGTTTATTTCTCATTACACTTTATCTGAATTAATTTACATTCCCGAGAATCATCATCATAATCTGCGGGGGATACTATGTCCTCAATATTTGATAGAAAACGGATCAATATAATGATTTGTCGAAAAGTGAAGGTCAAGCGATTTTGAACCTTATGCAGTGTTACTATTACTCTCAACTAGAACTGCCCTGCAAATTAGTATAGCATCGACCAAACTCCTTGCTGCTATTCGTGTGGACAAAAAATGTTTACACAAACACCTAATATTATCCACAGAATCTTCTCGAAGCTAAGAAGGCTAAGGCCGGTTACCGCGCGTACGACGACGAGGCGGACTTGGAGGCCGCGTCGCTGGGCCTCGCGCGGCCCGTTCTCGGCAAGTACGACGACGAGATCAACAAGGACAAGGAGGCCAAGACCAGGGGCTTCCTCATCGGAGACGACGATGTGCTCGACGCCAAGAAGTTCAGGGACTTGATGGTGAGGAGCTTCACCTCTAAGATACTGTATAATGTGCCCACTGCTGGGGCATAGGCCTTTCTGTGAGAGGGAGGGATCCAGCACGGATACTGTACGATACTGTCATCTAATCTCAGCATTATACAGTCAAATATCGTACTAGTCAACATCGTGTACACGTGCCTTTGGGTTAGTTAGGTTAGGACTTAGGATTTGTGGAGATTACAATTTCCAATATCATCACATACTACTAAATAGAAAAAGGACATGTCCAGTTTCAGCCCTCTGGTTGCGGGTAATGCTCAGGATTGCGGGTTTTACAGTATGATTGAAAAATTAAAATTTCAATTACTATGGATTTATTAATCCTTTTAAGCTCGCGGAGTATAGTTAACGATAGCTTCAGATGTGTTTGACGTTCCATTTTATCCCATAATTGCCATTAAAGTGTATGACAATAATTATGTCATTTATTTTAGATCAAAGATCAGGTACTAAAACATTTGTTTCACACATAAAACGTGTTTTTCTTCCCTCTTATTTTAAAAAAAGAACCACATTTTATGTGGTACGCAAATGTCTCTTAGTAGCTAATCTTGGCGTATTTTACACGTAACTAAGTTTATATATTCCTTCCTATTCCTGAAATGTATGACGTAATTATATTCTGTTTCATGTTGGCATTGACAACAAGTTACTTTCTGTTTTGCTTACAATTATTACTTACTTTAATCCTAATTCAGGAGGAACAAATAGTTAGAGATAAATAAATGGGTAGTTATTGAGGAATGAAACCAAAATATGGAACTAAAGATGTCACTTCAAGTAAATAAAAAATGAATGCTTCATGTTACAATAAAAAAATGTTAATCAAAAATCTGCAACATATGGTCAGACTAACAAAATATCTCTCATAGGAGTACCACCAGTTAGTACCTGTGTTTACCTGTGTACCTGTGTTATAGATGACGTCATAGTAAATCAAACATACTACAATCCTAGCAGTTTAACTATATTTTGATCAGTTTTCGTAAGTTCCTAACTCGTAAAGCTTATTAATTGATAAACTAGAACATATAGCTGTTATATAAATATAACAATTTTTACTGTACATTCATTTTTAACTACCTAGGCAACCATTCATTGACCCACTGGACATGTCCTTTCTAGAAGCCCATGAAAGTCAGAGCTCTGCAAGGCATAACTTCAAACAAGCGCAAGTAGGTGACCATAGCCAGTATACATTAATTTATACCCGACTACGGCAGGGTCAAAGGAGGGTAATAATTTCACCAATCAAACCACACCCCTCATCACTCATAAACTGGAGTCACGTAATATGTATAATTTAAGCCTCAATTATATGACATTTTTAGTAGTGACGTGTGACTCCGGCTATACGAAAACCGATGCTATTTTGTTACGTTTTGTTTATATCTTTTTAGTTGGAGTTTTTGTCGTAATTGGGTTTTAGTTTTTAAATGTATGTACACGTATAGAAGTAAACAACAAATAATATAACTACCTTGCCGTCGGTTTATCATTGTAGTAGCAGTATTGAGCTATTGTAACTCGTAATGAATGTGGTGCAGCGGCAGGAGTGCCTGCAGGGCGGCGGCGACAAGCGCCTGGAGTCGCTGCAGCTGCCGGCGCCGCGCCTGGCGGCAGACTACCTGGACACGCACGAGATACACGCGCAGTTCAAGAAGACCAAGAGAAAGGTACCGTGGGGCACCGGAAATGTGTATCAGGGATGTTTCAAAATCAAAAGGCATTTATTCAAACTAGACTGAGAATAAACTCTTTTCGAACGTCAAAATTACATAAACAGTCCCCCAAAACAACCGCCTTTTACCACTTCCTAGTGCTTTAGCTGGGAAGAAGAAGTGGTCAACAAACTCCCCAGCAGCACAGCTGTCTGTTCAGTTAGAAGAACTTGATTCTATACAATAATATGCAAAATAACTTACATTAGGGTACAGTAGGGTTCCCCGGGGGGTAGGCCACGCATACTGACACAAAAAAAAACATCACAGCGTCGCTCTACATAATATGATGACCCTCAAAGTCATTATTGATTTATAATATTTGAAAAAAAAAAACATTGAAAAAACAAAAGTTATAAATACAAGAACTCACCACATTATTCAAGATTCAAAACACTATTTTCTGACGATGCAAACAGAAGAAAGATTCGGCCACCTCAAATATCATAACCAAGTGGGTGGGTGATAATTACAGAACACGTCACTTGCAAGATATCCGAAGTCATGAATTATCATATTTTCGGATTAATTCTCGTAATTCGGGCACACATCTACCTTTAGACACAACTTGAATCCTGAATTTTTTTGGAAGGTATAAATTCGACAATACCACCCTGATTTTTTAATTGTCTCTAGTAGTCATTAAGGAAACTATCGTGTCTGTGTGTAGTCTGTTTCTCAAATTCCCCGCAATTCTGGAAATTGTCAAAAAATTGGGAACCCTGGTGTTCAATACTTTTCATTAATTAAATCTTGACTTTACACACAGCCAATCACAGCACGCGGTGGCCAGCTCCAGCTGCAATAGTTGAGCCCATAATTTAAACAATGTCAATAGTGTGTGCCGTTCATACACACGAAAATATACACCGGCGTGCGTAAATTTGTGCAATTTGGCGTTGTTGGCCTAATTGCCTCTATGGACGGCATGTCCCTGATTAAGAGCGTGTACGCCGTACGGCATTTCATACAAATTTTCAAGTCCTTTTTTCGATATGACTGAACCGATTTTTATGAAATTTCATACCCATAAGTAGGATAAATAGGTTTAAAAAGTTGAAGAAAACAGTTCAGCTGTTCATATAACTAAAACATAGTTAATATAATGTTTCCGTTCAGGGCAAGATACGCAAAAAGGCTAAGCACGAGCCCATCGATGTGGATGACTACGACGCAGCCAACGCGCCGCTTGACACTGACGATACAGGTATACGATATATAGGATACCACTTATTACTAGTAACCGAACGAAGCTTCGTTTTCGGCCAAAAATCATGATTCGGACATATTTTCGTTTTCGGGCATAAACCAGCCGAATCTGCAGCCAAGCCGAATTGTCGCGCGTCATTCGGCCTACTTCGTAAAGCTCGGCAACATCAGGTAACGTTCGGCTAACTTCGGGTTAATCAGGGTCCACTCGTGACTTAAACGTTATGTTGTATTTTTTTTTCACGCGCTTAATAATATAATAATAAATAATAATAAATTTATTTCAGACTTCAGTCCATAGTTTTGTTAGTATTTTAGTGTTAGTAACAATAGTGCTTAAATAAATAGGTTAGTATTGTTAGTTTTTACATTTTATTTATTTTCAGGTTTAATACTGTTCCCACCCAGTGTCTCTGAAAGGGGCAGTCCGGTCTGGCAGCAATCATTTTCAAAATGCTGTTGTCACTACCATGCAGGCGCTGTAGTGAGGAGGCTGCTTTCTTTCGCATGATGGCGTGGAAACCATCTGTCCGAGCCTCCGCGAACATTCCCGACGCACTACAGCGCCATGGCAGTCCCAACAGCATCCTGAAGGCATTATTAAATTGAACACGCAGGACATTGTAGGCAGGGCTTGTTAACGTTACCAAATAACAAAATAATAACCGTTACGTAACGTTAATTTTAATGTGATACCTTACTAACGTTACAAAAAATTTAACGTTACTTGATAACATTACCAGTAATATAACGTTAATTAACATTAACGTAAAATATGATAATAACGTTAATTTTACCTTTAATTTTGCTACGTTGCCGTTCCGTAGATTTACATTTTGTGCGCTCGCTTAGCTACACTGTTGCCACTCCGCCGCCGCACTATGGGAAAATCGCGTATGTTTCGTCTCAATACTCCGTATCTCAGTTGTTTCAAAACTAAATGAGCTGTAATTTTGCACACGTATTTTTGGATGTATAAAATGTAATATAAATAATTTCGATTTTGAAAATTCTGTTTATTAATTAATTAAAAAAATAAAACTTGAAAAAATACATGCATTCTATAAGAAAAAAAAACAAAATTTGTCTTTTTATTTTTATTTACTTAAAATGGAATAATTGAAGCAAACGAGAAAAATAAAGTACAAAATTCAGGAAGCTTCTACAGATTTTCGTTGATAGCAAGAAGGGCCTTGGCTTCATCTAAAAGTTCTTTCGATATTGTTTCCGAGTTATTTCTCAAACTTGATATATATTATATGGATCAGAAGTGTACAATAAGGTATGGTGTCTTCATTTGTAGCCGCTCTTGAACACTTTCTAGAATGATGAAGTCTAAACTTTTTGTAATCCTTATTTTGGGATTCTTGCGCGTCTTTGGACAATTGTCCTATAGGTAAAATAGTATTGTATGCACGTAGGCAGGCATAATACCAATTATAAATATTTACGTACAGTTGGGCTGTACTATATTTTTTGTTTTTATATTTTGGTGGGAAATCATCAAATAACTTCTCCCGCTCCGGGCGGAGCGGGAGGGAGTGTCAGACTCTTACTGACTAAAACCCACCCGTATTCCTTCCGTGTTGCCTGTGTTGCCAGGGGCCTCGGTAACCCTTTAATACCTTCACGCGACCCCGGGATTCCCGACGCCCAGGGCGTCTCCTGCGGTGGCTAGGGGCGAGAGGGCTCGAAATTTGCCTTTCCCTCAACCGTCCCGCTTCCTCCTTCGCGAGCATTACTGCTTCGCAGAAGGAAGTGACAGCTGCCCATGGCCTCTCGCTTCGTACCATGACCTGAACCAGGGCTGGACGCGAGAGATCTCTGCCGCCGATCGCCTCCACGAGGACACGGCGGCGTTCTGCCCAAGCCGGGCAGACCTCCACCGTATGCTCCACCGTGTCCTCCGGGCGATCCACACTGTGTTGACACCCGGGCGTTTCCTCCCACCTTATCCGACACAGGAACCTCCCGAAGCTGCCGTGTCCGGTGAGGACCTGCGTCAGGTGGAAGGTGAGGACACTGTGGTGCCTCTCTAGCCACTCCTCAAAGCGAAGCAATTATCGCCACAATCGTGGCATGCCCAGCATTGGGTTGCGACAACCGTACTCTCCATGTCGCCATGAGATCCCGCCGAAGCTCCGTCCGCTGTGCCACGATTTCTTGCGGCAGCGTAGTTACGCCCCGGCGTTTCGCCTCCTCGCGCCACTCCCATACGTGCGCGAGGACTTTGCCTTCAGATCCCATGGCGGCAATCCAGCAAGGAGCTCGCTGCCTCAGAGAAGATCGTGCGGTATCCCCGGACCAGCTGAATGGCCATGACCCTTTGGGTCGCGCTCAACCGGTGGGCTGGCCGCAGCGCCAGGGAACGCGCCCACACAGGAGCCCCGTAAAGGGCCATGGACCGCACGACCCCCGCGTAGAGCCTCCGGCAGGAGGCGTTTGGACCCCCTAGATTGGACAGGAGCCGCTTCAAAGCAGCCCCTGCCCACTCCAGTTTGGGAGCCAAACGTCAGAAATGCTCCACGAAGTTCCACCGGCTGTCGAGGACGAGTCCCAGGTACTTCATCGTAGACTCGACGCCGATGTAAACCCCTCCTACCGTTATTTGGGATCCCGACGGTGGCGCGTTCCGAGGGCCATAAAAACACATGGCCTCGGACTTGTGCAGGGCCACCTCGAGTCCCAAGTGTCGGATCATTTCGATGATTGTCGCAACCCCGCGTGCCGCTACTTTGGCCGCCACCTGGTGCAACCTCCCTTGCGCCAGGACCAACGTGTCGTCAGCGTAACACACTACGCTGACGCCGCTAGGGAGGTCGGCGCGCAGCACCCAGTCGTATCCTATGTCCGACAGATGCGGCCCTAGGACCGATCCCTGTGGGACACCACACGACATCTCTTGCCGGTTCCACACTCCCTGGTGACCGCGGTAAATGACTGCCCTGTCCATTAGATAGGCCTCGACCACACGACAGAGGTAGGTGGTACCGGAGTGCCTCCCTGATGCAACTCCAAGGCAGGGTATTGAAGGCATTGGCGATGTCTAGAGACACCGCCAAGACGACCCCACCCTGGGCTACAGCATTCTTCGTCGTGAGGGCTCGTACGCGCATGATGGCGTCCACGGTAGGGTGCCCAATGCGGAAACCAAACTGGCTCTTCGCCAAAGCCTGCTGCTTTTTGGAATTAATAGCCCTTCCAGATGACATACATTATTATGTACATTCGTTTTATATGTTCTACGTCTACAACTGTATTGTTTGCAGAGCAAAAGTAATTCTGAAAGAATCTCCGAGCTGTGTTTCTTTTATTACTATTTCCAGTGCCTTGTCGAGGTTTATCGACATGCTATAGTCCCATTTCCTCCCTAAACCGCTTTTGTACCATTTTTTTCTTTTCGTGTTTGGTTTTATTTAATTTTCAGGTGTAGTAGCTGACTACTTTTCAAAAGACAAGTTATAAGAAATGTGTAGGATCATCTCCATACTCCTAAACCAAGCATGTAGTGTTGACAGTCCCTATTGAAATGAACTTTCGTTCACATCTCGTGTCCTAACTGCCTCTAAGTTATTTATTTGCCGAGGACTAGCACTACAAACTGTACAAGAAGCGCTCGAACGCTCGCCACTTTACCATCAATCATGGTTAAATATAGCTCATGAGTTATTTCGATTACCTCGCCATTCTTATTTATCAGGGAAGGAGACAGATTATGTTTTTGATCGTTGATATTAGCCACAACAGACGCGGTTTTTACAGGAGTTTCTTTGGCGTATTCTAACAATATAAGTTTGCAAGTTTTGTTTGTACTCACTCTGCCCGGATGACCCGTCACAACCCCATTAACAGAATAGTTTCAACTTTCTTAAACCATTTTTGTAAACTGAACCAATTAGTAATTTACGTGCCACAGTATGATCCAACAAGTCCTGCAGATTGACTTTTGCACTTATGTTAGTAATGATTATGCTCGAATCTGGTGGGTAACACATCTTTTTCGCTTCAACTAAAGTTGGATAAGAAGGAAACACTGAGCAGTTTTTTTCCGCTAAACAAAGTCGAAGTTTCTCATACTGTTCTTTGTTAAGGTCTAAGTAAAAAAATGTCCGTAGTGCTTCTTCCTTTGAAAAAGGTGTAACGTCTTCAGAGTTCTCAGTTACGTATTTAACAAAAAAAATCTTATAATTGTTTGATGCAGTTCGTATAATATTAACGATTGCGGCCTCCTCCGTCTCACCCATAGACAGTAACTCCTGAGCATATGCATTGAGAACACAGTCCTATCCGTACTCTTGTATTAATTCCATGTTTTTTCGTTTTTTTCTGAAGATGCTTCGTATGGTTTCGAGGGTCTGCCGTCACTACTTCCAGGCATATTAGGGTCATTAACCGTGACTCGACGCTCTAGTGGAACATGAAATTGACCATCTAACCAGCTGACTCTCTTACTTTCAAAGCGGTCTTTTATCCGAGATGCATTTCTCCAGCGTTCGTTACATTTAGATACCAAGTTTCTTTGAATGTAGAAGACCACAGTAGCCATATCCGCTGGTGACAAATTGAAATTTTCTTGTAAGTAGTCTATATTATTCCTATTTATCAACAAATTGCACCACTCTCGTTTACTACAAACAAATTCACCCGTTTTTCAAATCAGTCAACTTTGCAAATAGTCGAAAAAAGATATTAACTAGTTTTTGGGCAACTGAACATTTGACCAACAAATGTGAATGTTTCAGGGCTCACCATCCTTTTATAGGCATATGAAATAGTGCTATGTGCAAAAAGATAAGATACGAATACGAGTAATTTGCACTCTTCCCATAACAAATCTGTTTTTATTTCGACCCTAATAGATAGTGACCATATTTTATATGTAAGGTGGTCAAAACTGTATCAAAGCTACAAAGAACTATTAATAATAATCATCACTGTAATTAACTTTTTACCAATTTGACCTTAATAGATAACAAAAGATTTTATGAGAAATAAAAAGAAATTGAAAAAAATATATCATTTTTATCTTGCGATACGTTTTAGCACCGTGTCAGAAAAAGAGCAAGTATGAGCAATTTTTTGTTCTCCTTGCGTAAACTAATGTATAAAGATCTTAATACAATAAATATCTCGACAGCAGCAAGCAGCGGTAAAGGGTAAATGTCTCATAAAAAAAAATATCTTATAAACATACCATCTTAAACTATATTAGTTAATTTTATTTTATCAAAGTAATATATATAATTAATTATGAAACGTTATGAGGAGATTATACGCATTCCAAAAATGTATAATACTGGTACATTTATATGAAAAACTTTCGAGTTATGTGGCATTGAATTGCAGTAACGTATTGCGTCAAAATTACGTAATTGAACAAGAGTTAGTTTTTAAGCCTATTTTCAATACATTATGATTGGATGCGCGGGGCAACACATAATCGATATTTTGGAATTGGTTTTACGACAAAAGTATGGACGAATGCACAACCGCACTGTTAGGAAAGAAATTAGGTCGCAAATCAGTAATTGTCGAAACGAAGGTAGCACGATACCTTATTTGATACGATGATGATGCACTGTCCCTAAGATACAAGCGATTTCCACAAATTTTCACTTGGTTAAATGAATTTTGGGTGCAATGGGATGCACACGCGACGACGCACGAAAACCGAACCCCTCTTGAATTTCGACGACATTCCGCGGGTTGGCGCTGATTGGTGTAGCGGTCTCGCTCACACGCGGGTGAAAGGCAATGTGCAGGAATGCGATAGGGGGAGAGGAGTGCAGTAAAACCAACCTAATCCCATTAATTAGTTATACCAACATCAAAAAACTAAGGAAATGACAATACATAATTTCAGTCGATCAGCGCGCAAGCAATGATTAACAAAAAAAAAATTGCGAAAGCTTATCTATTAGACCATATTAATTTATTATTTTTATTCCATAACAACGACATTCACGTGAAACGGTTTTGAGGCGGCTTTGTATGGGGCTTTACCATAGTGCGGCGGCACGATAGTCAATTAAATCCTGCATGTGTAAAACGACTATTATAATAAATATAAATAAGAATTATTAATTACATTGATTATTGTCTTCACTTCACTCATTGATATTGAATTGATTTGATCAGTTATCACTGACTAAATCAGCTCACTATACTATGAAAACTTCTCACGCGTAAGAATCAGGCAAGGCAATGTTTTGATCGGCACGATATCAGCGCGGTGCGAGGGCGCGCGGCGGGCGGCCCACCACGCGCCTCAGGCTCCGCTACTTCCACCTTACCCGTTTAAAAATAACGATAAAAGTAAAGTTAATATAAAATTAACGTTAATAAAAATTAACGATAAAATGTAGCATAAATAACGTTAAATCTATTACCGTTATTTTAATTTTAACGGTAACGCTGTCAAATAGAGATAACGTTACGAAAAATTTACCGGTATTTAAAGCCCTGATTGTAGGCTCGCCGCGTGTATGACACCTACAGGCCGCTCGTGTAAAACGATTGACAGAATGCCTTAAAAAGGGTTACTTTGACGTTAGTAGTTCAACGAGCGAACCTGCGGGCGAGCATATTGCTCCTTACAGACAACGCCCTGCGCTCCCTTTCTATATCTCCGTCGTCCCTTAAGTCGCTTGTGATAATGTGGCCGAGGTACCTAAAACTATTGACAATATTTAGTGCTACGCCGTTGAGACATATGGGTGGAACACTGCGCGGCTGCTGCTTTGGCGCTTTAAATACAAGGAGCTCACTCTTCTTCGAGTTGTATATCAAGCCATGTTCCGCCGCATAGGCCTCGCTTAAATTAATGAGCTTTTTTTTCACTCAAATTCACAGAGGTTTGTGAAATTAATATGGAATTATTGAATCAGGTATCTCTGAATTATCGTGTTTTATTTCTTTTTAAGCTCTTTCTCTCCCTAGGTGTAAAAAAACAAACAAGATTTCAGTGAACAGCCGAAATTTTCATATTTTTCAATGTCTAAATCATTTTCGTTTTCGGCCGAAAAAAGTCTAAAGCCGAACTTCTTTTTCGTTTTCGGCTTAAAATCCATTTTCGGTCGGACACTACTAATTACCCGACTGCGCGACAGCAAAAGCAGGGTTATGTTTATTTATTTATTTATTTAATTCGGGAAAACAGTTAATCGATTAAGATATTCTTGAAGTAACGTAGAATCAGTATGGTTACGAATTGTTCTGTAGCTTTTAAGGTCATCTGCATAAAGCAAACATTTTGAATGCACGAAACACCCATCGTCATTGATAAAAATAATAAAAAGAACAGGGTCTAAAATAGAGCCTTGGGGTACACCAGAAGTGACGCTGACTGAATTAGACCGGTAGCCCTTAATCATAACTCTACGACCTGTTTGATATATATATGATGAAAACCAGCGAAGTAAATCTCCACGAATGCCATTATACGCCAACTTTTTGAGAAGCAGGTCATGATTCATTTTATCGAAAGCTTTTCGAAAATTTGTGTACACAACATCCGCTTGTATCTGTTGATCCATATTATTAAACAAATAATCTGTAAAGGCCAGTAGATTTTCTTCTAACATATCCATGTTGTACCCTTGTAGCTTTAACAGACTGTAGATTTGTAGACCATTTACTTTTTGTTAAGTACTTGGGACTTGTTGACAGGCCGACACTGTCGTTCCATACCTATTAACACTGTTATTTGAAAACATTGTAAAAGCCAATTCTCGACCAATTGGAATCGTGCACCCTGCTTCTGACGTTACATAAATGCCCATGTAGGTTTATGTGAAATTATTGTTTTTGAATTTTATTTTTTTTTGATTATGTTGTTGAGTAAGAATAATGTAATGATTGGTTGGGTATCATTATACCCTTATGTACAAGTCTCTCGAAAATCTTGGATAAGGCAGACAAGGTACAGATGGGCGGTAGTTTTCGATATCGTGTTTAGAACTAGTTTTATGTACTTTTTTTTTTTAGGGTGGGAAATCATCAAATAACTTCTCCCGCTCTGGGCGGAGCGGGAGCGTGTGTCAAACTCTTACTGACTAAAACCCACCCGTATTCCTTCCTGTTGCCTGTGTTGCGGGGGCCTCGGTGACCCATAAGTACCTTCCCGCGACCCCGGCAGGAATTTTATGTACAGGGGTTATATTGGCTTGTTTCCAAACTTCAGGAAATGTGCCTTCAGTTCTAAATAAAAGTAGAATAGTAAAACAACCAATAGTATACCCTATTGGCATACAATTAGCATACACTATTGGTTGTTTTTTTAATAAAGCAAGTTGGTAACCCACCAGGGTCTGGGCCTTTTGTTATATCTAATGCCTGTAAGGCTTGCAATACCTGATCCTAAAAGCTATATGGTTAATGATAACACAATTATCTGCACACGTTTCAGGGCAACCATTCACTGCAAGTGGTAGCTTCATAGACCGACTGAAAAAAGTTTGAGATCTTATTACAGCAGGCTTAGCACGAGCACTGTATTGTTTACGGAAGAATAGACAAAAATGACGTTCCGTGTAGAAAGTACGACGGCAGCAAAATCGAAAGAGTCAACTGCACCTTTTACGAAATTCACTCTTTTACATAATTCGACTCGGAATTCTTTGTTTAGCCATACGATTTGTTTTCTGTTTTTATTCTCAATTTTTACTAATATTAAGTCACGTATATAAAGACAACTACAATTTTTGTTCTCAAAGTGTCGCAGTACCGCATTTTGGAACAGAAAAATATAATAGTAATATTGGCCTACACCATTTCCTTGGTAAATGCCCTATTAACAAAATGATGTAAAATAGGAGAAGATAGCCTTGTTCTTTTATTAATTACCAAGGTTTTGCGTTCAAAACGATCTCCTGCAAAATCATGATTTTGTAGATAACCGTATATAAGGTATGGCCGTCGAATAGAAAAATGCAAACTGTCTTCACTACCTTAGACAACTGTCAGTTGTCAGTGTGATTTTGACAGTTTGGTATAGAAACTTTCTTCTGAAATAATCTACATAAAAAAGGACCTAGACAAAGATCGTTAGAAACGAAAGACAAAATGACAGATTGCAGAATGAATTTTTACAGTACAATGTCAAAAATGGAGAAACGAAATGTCACTTTGTATAGAAAGAGCTATGTCTATTCTTCGAAGAAATAGAAAACGTCATGCTAAGTCTGCAGATCGTATTTGGATCACTAGAACTTTAATCTTTGTGAGGTTGTTTGTGTTTTCACGGGTTTCTATGTCTTTGTAATGTGGGTTTCTTTATACTCTCGAAGCATCCTAACGGCTGGATGGATTTTAATACAGGAGGTTTCGAGTACTATAGACTCGTCTCGGTCGTGCGATGGTTATAGGCTAGGTTTTGTTTTTATAAAATCAAGTTGCGGATTTAAGATGTCAATAAATAATGTCTTGGAAAAAAGTGTCAGTCCTATTCTCGAGCTGGTCGTGAACGAAACGTGGTTTATTCGCAGAAGTGAAGCCCGAGCTGCTGTCGCGGCCGCTGCCGGTGGACGAGGAGGAGACGGAGCCCGACACCGAGCTGCAGGCCGCGCTGGCCAGGGCGCGGCGTCTGCGCCAGGCCGAGGCGGCGCAGGCGCAGGCCAGCGCGCCCAAGGTGAGCGAGCAGTGCGCAGTGCGGCCCGGAAAATGGCTTTAGAAGCCCTCTGCATGGACGGATGGATGGATGATCAGGCTTTGAGCAGACGATGGACATTTTGTCCGCGACGATAGTTTGCATGTAATAGAAATCTATACATGGAGGGCACAACAATGATGGATGTCGCTCGCGGTCATTCGCGGTCACAACCGCCGTCTGCGGAACGGATACACAGTTTAGGATTAATATATTTTATTAATTTATTTGCAATTTTCCCTTGACTATAGACCCATACAAATACTTAAATGTTCTACTGGAAGCCCTAATCGTTTTTCTTCAGTTTTATTTTGACTTGTATTCTTCTTTTTGCGATTGCTTTGTTGCAACAGATAACCGAAACGAAAACTGCATTCATAAGCTAAAAACTTCCACTGAACTGGAAACTAGCTAAGTGTTTCCTCTAGTTTCTACGTGTAACATAAATATATGCTTTATTTATGTATGTGTTTATTTATTGTATATGCAAATGGTACGTCACATACTGCAGTATTGTTTCTCCTTCTCCCTTTATTCCATCCATAGGTTAAAATACTGCTTTTACCGATAAAACTGACCATTGTGTCACCCTATGTAATATTTTTCATTTATATCTGTAATACCTATGTTATAAAGATAATAAAGAGTATTCTATTCTATATAATGGTATAATATTGGCACATACGCAGGTGGAGGAGATCCTGGAGCAGGTGAAGGAGGAGGAGGGCGGCGAGGCAGGCAGCGCCATGGTGCTGGACGCGACGGCGGAGTTCTGTCGCACGCTCGGGGACATCCCCACGTACGGGCTGGCCGGCAACCGGGACCACGACGCCGAGATCATGGTGACACTCTCATAAATATTGCTCTTGATAAAAATCTTAAATTCATTAATTCATTGAACACAACGCACAGCCTAAGCAGCTGGGTCTAGAAACATGTCATTTTGCGCAAGAGGTCCTTATATAGCGCAAGTGAGTGCTAACGAAATATTTGTGAAAATTCATCCTAAAAAGGGGTTAATTAGGGGATTTCATTTTGTATAGAGATTCGTAATTTTTGCTGATGGGTAATTCCATTGGGCGCTCGGCTCGCAGTCAATAAATGCTCACTGACGGGCGGGCGGATACTTCGCGGTAGACCAACTTTGTTATCGGAAATTTTTAACAACATGAGTGTTGATATTTTTACCTGCATGTTATGTGGGTTCTGAATATGATTAGAAAAATTCGGTTGAGAGGCATTTTATATAATTATTATAATTATATCAATACTAACTCAATCGCCTGTTATGCGCGAGGCTGTGGGTTCAAATCCCAGCAAGTACCAATGTGACTTTTTGAATTCATATGTATTTTCTGAGTTTATCTTGGTAATTACTGGCATCTGTGAATGTTAAACATCCTGAGGACATCTGTACTTATAGTTAATATAGGTAAGTCTGAAATCGCTAACCCGTCTTGAGCAAGTGTGGTGATCAATACTCGTCTCTTCTTTCTATGAGAAGAGGCCTTTGTCCTGTACTGGGACAGTGATGGGCCGGTATTGTAGTTATTCCTCATTAGATATGATTGTTTTGTTCGTTGCTGTAAGCTTTTAGAAGACTGGTTCCAAAACTGCTCCACTAACTGTTTAATTTGTAGAATTTAGTTAGCAAGAAAGTGTAATGTGTTGATGTTTGTGTGCAGGACTTCGAGCGTGAGGAGGAGCTGGAGCCCGAGGTGGACAGCAACGCGGGCGCGTGGAGCCGCGTCGACGTGCACAATGAGAAGCCCGCAGACCTCGCCGCAGGTACAGTCCAGTCTCTTGTACTGTTGTATCTTCGACACTTTTATTTTTTTTTACTTATCAAGTCAGTACACGTAATACAGAAAAACTATATTAAATTACTTGAAAACAAAGATCAAAATAGCATACACCTGTGAACAATGTCGAATTGACATCAATCTTTAAGTATAATAAATACAACATTAGTTTTAGTATATGCGAAACTCGAAAAACGTGTCTAGTATATTTATGTAAAGAATCTATGTACCAAATTTCAAAACTGAATTTCAAAAATCACAAAGTTATAAGCTTGTTATGTTACCTGGTTGTCCGTACAAAAACATGCTCACCACGCGGCGCCCCCGCGGGCCGCGCCGCGAGCGTCGTCGGACTCTCATTGATAATAATTTGGCAGTAGGTACCTAACCGTACGGGGATCGTATTGTAATTAACTGGTGATAACATTTTCCATCACACTTGCAGGCTTTGGACTGTCGTAATGCTCAAGTGTAGGTAGATATTATTATGTAATTTATTCGTAAATGTAGTCGTAAGTGATAAAATGTAGTCAATACGTTTGTTGCACCTTATGCCAACCATTTAAAGTCCAAATTGAATGAAAAGTGGTAAACATCGCATTACTTAACCACAGTAGGCTATGTGAATATTGTACAGAGTCCGCGACGCGTAAAAGAACACTCATCTGTCCATAGAATGCTGGCGTTACGATTATTCCGCCACCACCGGCAAAATGAAATTCGTTATGATTGATCATTCTCGCACAGTTCTTGGGCATGTCGGAAATTATATGGATATTGTCCATCATCTCGCAACGTGCGCCATGCGACGTCTGGCTGACGTTAAATACCCTGCCGGCCCTTGTTGTGCTGCTCTCGGGATTGTTAGCTATGTAGTCCAAAATTCCTTTGTGGACTGTGGTAGGAATTCGACTCACTCCTCTATCAACGGCTGTCGGAGGCGGAAAGCATTGTGTTCCACGACACTGATGCCGAATGGCTCCTCGTACCACCGCACTGCCAGGGATATATTATCACCACAAACCGCTAATGTACGTACCATTTCTGTGTATTGGACGTTTGTGTATGAGAAAGCCATTATTATAAGATACTTTTTACATATGATAAATCACCAACCAACCCCAATAAAAAAAACACGATCAACCTAAACACAAGGGTAAGGCCTGCAAGGGCCGCGCTCGCGATCGCGCTAAGTGACTCAACGGGAGCGTGACCCGCGCATCAACCTGTGGCACCCGCGCATCAACCTGTGGCACCGGCGCATCAACCTGTGGCACCCGCGCATCAACCTGTGGCACCCGCGCATCAACCTGTGGCACCCGCGCATCAACCTGTGGCACCCGCGCATCAACTTGTGATACCTTCCTTTTCAGAATCCCTATTAAATGAGCCAGAACTTGTAATACAGGGTAATTTTTCTGTAGAGTATTTTTTTTTCATAGTGGGGTCCGAAGTAAATAAAAAGTTATGATTTGAGAGAAAAAAAAAATCGTAAAACTTAATATTATCTTCAACACACCCAATAAACAACCATAAATAGCATGTCTAACGCAAGGACTCATCAGTACCAATCTAGTGAAAATTATAAAAAAGATAGAGGGTGTAGATTTTTTCGAATTTTAATAAGAATTAGTTAAAAAAAAGTCAATTTTCTCATAAAAACAAAATAAATTATAACTCTGCAGGGGTTGACCTTAAGGACCTCCCGTAGAACAACTTTTTGCAGCTGATGACCCCATCTAGTTGCCTTTGATCCACGACTTTTGGGCCATCCTGTATATGTCGCAATCGAGTCGTATCCAGTACGCTAGCGCCATCCGGTGGCGCTCGATGGAGCCGGTGGGGCGCGCGCCAGCGAGCCTCGGCTCACTGTTCTGTTGGCGAGCGGCGCGTGCGGGGCTCTGAACCATCGCGCGGTCTGCGATACGTACCTACCTATTTACTGTGTAGAAACTGTCGCGCGTTCCGTATAGTTGTGTCGTGTACCTACAGTGTGTGAATAGCCAGTGTGATTATTTGATCGTAAATTATGATTCGATTTAAACTGCAAACGGTTTTCTATTGCGCTATAACCAACACTTCCCATTGTACGCCCGCAGTAGTTAAAATATAGCTGATGATAACGAGAGACGTACCTTCTCCGCCATATATGTATTTTTTAAATAGACTCCGTGTCAGTCTTGGAACCGCTGACCGTGCCCTGTGCGCAGGCTCGTGCGTGGGGCTGGAGGCCGAGCCGCTGCTGGGCGCGGGCGTGTGGGGCGCGCTGCAGCTGGCGCTCAGCAAGGGCTACCTGGAGCGCGGCGCCGCGCCGCCCGCCGCGCCCGCCGCGCACCTGCTCACGGCGCGCCACTACTCCATCGAGGACAAGAGCTACGGGTACACATACAATGTTCCTTACGACTTAGCGAATTCGCATGACTCTAAAAAAGCCCTAGTAAATCAATTTTATCTTTAGCTGTTCCTTAACAATATTATACCTTTTACCTACTAACACTTCCAGTGAGGACGACAAGTACGGTCGTCGCGAGCGCGGCGGGCACTCGGGCCCGCTGCAGGACTTCCGCGAGAAGAACAACTTCCGGCCGAACATCAAGCTGGAGTACGTGGACGACGACGGCAGACCGCTGTGCCCCAAGGAGGCCTTCCGCTACCTGTCGCATAAGTTCCACGGCAAGGGGCCCGGCAAGAACAAGCAGGAGAAGCGCATCAAGAAGGCCGTGCAGGAAGGGGTGAGACACTCATCCTACATGTACTTCTACACAATACTCACTTTGGCCTACAATGCATGTTGTTTTATAAATACAATTTCTGTGACAAATGCACACATGTCAATGTCATTCAGGTGACAATAGATCCCTGTAGCGCTTGCTAACATGCGACATTAGTTATTTGCGTAGACAGTAGGCCCACGACCACATGGACAATACTTGTATTATTAGTGTGCAAATAGGGTCAATAAACAAAAACTTTACAACACTTAACAATTTTAACATTGATACGAGGGTGACACTGAAATCTTCTTAGAAAATCAAAAACTGAACAAACTAGCAAGTTATTAGTTTTATTATATCTTTTCAAAATAGTCTCCATTTACATCAATACATCGCTGCATCCGATGGCACCACTGAGAAAAGCACTTTACCCACTCGCCCTCATTTCAAACGCAGACACTGCTTCCTCGGCGTCCATAAAACGTTTTCCTCGAAATTATGCTTTTATTTTCGGAAATAAATAAAAATCGCAAGGTGCGAGGTCGGGGCTATAGGGCGGGTGACCAAGTAATTCCACGTCTGACGTCGCCAAGTAGTCGATTGTTTGCTTGCCGGTGTGCGACGAGGCGTTGTCGTGGTGAAGGAGGATCCTACTGCGAGGTCGTTTCTCCCGAACTTTTTCCAAGACAAGTGGCAAACAATCGTTAGTGTACCACTCTGCAGTAACTGTTTTTCGATCCTCTAAAACAATTGTTGCGTAATGACCTGCCCTTCCGAAGAACGAGGCCATCATCTTTTTTCCTACGCTTCGACCTCTCTTCACTTTAGTTGGCAACTCCTCGGAAGGAAACACCCAGACAGCAGACTGTCTCTTAGTTTCAGGATCATAACAATAAATCCAGATTTCGTCACCCGTAAGTATGTCGAACACAGCATTTGAGTCACCCCCGTTAAATCTTTGAACCGTTTTACGACACCAATCAACACGATGGTGTTTTTGGGCCTCTCAAATTATGAGGTTTCCACCCGGCACAAAGCTTCCTGACCGCTAAATGTTCATGGAGGATTTTGTGCACTTGACTCATACCGATGCCTAAGCTTGTCCGAATCTGCTGATAAGTACCTAACTATTTTGTCAGTCTCTATCATACGCCGCACAATACTGATATTATCTTCAGTCGTCGCCGTAGAAGGCCGTCTTTAGTGCGACCACGTTTAAACTCATTAAACCAGTTGTAAACAGTGGCACGAGATGGGTCTTCATCGTGAAAGGCCAATCGAAGTCTTCATAACTTTCTTGTTGACTTAAATATCATCGAAAGTCATAAAAAAACATTGTACGAAAATTTTCTCGCGTTTAATTCATGCTGACGTGACACAGGCAATTTTCAATTTGCCGCCAAATCGTAAACAAATGACAAATTAATAAAATACATACACAATAAAATTGGCAGAGTTCCATTTTCAAAATTTGAACTGTTTTTTTTATTAGTGTCGCCCTCGTAGCATTCAAAAGACAAAAAAAAACTGTCCAATGTCCTCAAGTCATAAATAAGCCTTATTCTGATTCCAGCTAATGAAGAAGATGAGTTCGACGGACACGCCCCTGGGCACGCTGCAGATGCTGCAGGACAAGCAGCGCGAGACTCAGTCGCCGTACATCGTGCTCAGCGGCGTCAAGCGGGAGAACGCCAACTAACTGCCGCACGGAACACTGCAGTACGCGACGCAATTAGGACACGGCATCAATTGCTTTCTAAAATTATACACACAAACGCCTCAATGAGATATGTATGTAGCCCGTGCCTCATATTATACTAATTACAGCCGTGAGCTGTCGCGTACTGTATCTTGGAGTGAACTTAACACATCGCGGCTCCAGTAAATACTACGATAACGTGCGAGTGGTGCAGTAGTAGCTGTGCGTCACTCGCATCACGTTCTCACGGACGTTGTTTAGTGTCAAGTGTTAGTGACGCTCCGGGCCGGGTGGAGCCGGCTGGCGTGTCCCTGGGGAGTGGCCGTGCTAGGGAACCCACCAAATAGCTCAGCTCAACCACTAGACCTCCTTACACGCAATAATGCAGTAACCATTGTAAACTCTTAACATACAACTCAACACCAATACGTATTGATAACCAACTTGTTTGTATATTTTCGTATGACCTGATTTTGTGGCAATAAATACATATTAGACCGACAAATTGATGTTTCATTTGAGAGTACAAATTAATTTAGATATGTATGATGCGCGTATTCCCCACGGCACTACCAAACGAGAAACTCGTAGTCTCGTTTCAAGTTTTAATTCTCTTCACTAAACTTCCACGTAAACGTCTCGTATACATCACGTAGTCGCCTTGTACACTCCGCGTAGACGCCTCGTGCAGGATTAACGCATCTTTTGTAATAAGACCGAAAACAATATGGTGTTTACCTAATTTATTAGATTTAGAAAACTGATTTACCCCATTATACAAAATTATTGACCCCAATGAATCCATGAATCTGTTCATAACTATTATCTCATCAGTACGACAAACACACTACAACAAATTAAAATACCAAGAAAAAAAAAAACCATGGATAACCACCGGTGTATACAAAACCGTGACCAGTTGCACAACAGATCAAGAAAAGATCTTAACCTGTTAAGTCCCGCGCGACACCGATTCGGAGTCAAACAATAGAAAATCAATTGTGTCTCATTAGCGGTCCTTGACCAATCATCATCTGTCAGACTTTCGGGCTTCTGACGACCCGTAACGACTGTCAAAGATCCACAAATGACAGCCGGGACCAACGGCTTAACCCTTTAAGCGCCGACACCGTAATATCACGGACTCTGAAAACAATGCTCGAATCGCCACACACGTAATATTACGTTATTTTATTGAAAAAGTTCTTAAAGCGCACAAACTACATAAAAACTGTTGTCAATTTTAAGATTTGGGGTGTATCTTTATTGATAAGTATATTTTTCAATGTTTCGAATGATAAATATTGGGAATTTTGAGGTTCAAATACAGTGTGATCACTGCGTGCCTTACCTGTATCGCCAATCACGTAATTTTACGGGTACTAGAGATGGGCGAATTCGGAAAATACTTAATAGGTTGCCTAAGAATAAACAAGGCACTATTGAAATTACTATCACCATTTGCAATGAAAGTG
The DNA here is from genome assembly GCA_905333075.3 of Atethmia centrago. Taxonomy (NCBI): domain Eukaryota; kingdom Metazoa; phylum Arthropoda; class Insecta; order Lepidoptera; family Noctuidae; genus Atethmia; species Atethmia centrago. The sequence goes on along the minus strand of HG995377.1, from coordinate 31,152,589 downwards.
GATACGTTCATTACAAAATAACTATAGTATTACTCTAGTCCAAGTACCTGTAGATAATAAAGTGGATTAAAGTTTGAAATTATTTGATTTTTACGATAAAAATATAGAAATCTCGACAACGCAGAACCTCACTAGATCAGACAGTCACCGGTCGCTGTCACCGTAATATTACGTGCGGCCAAAGGCATTCAAGGTTAAATCCCGCCATATTGTCAGTTGCCTCAGCGCCGTCACCGTGAAATCACGAGTAAGCTTTATCGCTCTGGGTAACTAGTGTTGTAGGCCATTTTCGTTATTTCAAAAAAAAAATGTTGGAAGACGAAGAATTATTAAATATTTTGCAATCCAATAATAAATTACGAAGTGACGACAGTTCTGCAGATAGAGATGTTGATTTGGTAAGTTTAATTTAATGTTTAATTCTATAATTTGACAAGAAATTCGCTCATACATGAAGATAATTAATTTAATACGACATGCTCGTGGAGAGTCCTCACCAACAGAAGGACGAACAACGTGCCCATCTCCTGAGTACTGATATTGTCACTCTACAAGCACATGTGTAAGATTAATAATAAGTAAATAAAACATTGATTATATTTCCGACTTTTATTTTATTAATAAATAAATAATGTATGCATCGATAGTAACCGCGGACGGACCACGGACCAACCAATAAATAATCTTATTTATTGGTCAATCATTTTTGTAACGACGTGCTCCGGAAACTAAAAATAGTCCATGAAAAAAGCGAACTTGAAAAATCTCACAACAACCCCAAAGCCCTTTGGAAAACGATAAAAGTAACTCACTATACATAGTCACGCGTGACTCCACAGGACTCGTGCGCCACAGCAGTGGCTCGATGACTCATTCGCAGTACGTCATCCCGCCCATAGACGCAATGGAAATGCAACTGTACTTTATTATATAGAGAGCGCGCGCGCAGGCGACGCGGAGGTGAGGGTGGGAGCGAGACAAAACATTGGGTATTCTCGCGTAATTAAATGTTTTTAAGTTAGTACATTATATATGCACTCACGGTGATGCCTGCGGATATTTTTTTTTATGTTATTTAATAATATTTATTCTTATAATTGGTTGTATAGTTGCATTATATTCTAAGTAGGTACTATTTGTTTTATTTTATTTTGTTTCCTACAACTCATTAGACCTGACTTCAATTCCGTAGGGGAGGGTGGGGCAAAATGAGGCTCGGGGCACAACGGGAAGTTAGCTTATGTGCGTGGTACACACGCGTATACAAGTCGACAGCGGCGCCATTCGTTCGTTAATCAGTCGCCGCACGTGAGTCAGAGCAAGCGGAACGTGTCGGTGCGTGTTTTAGTGTCGTGGCTAACAAAAACAGTTTTTGAGCGTATTTTTATTTATTTTCATATAATATACTCTTCTGTAGTGAGGTAAGTACATGACCTGCATTAACTTTTATACCATGAGTCAGAGGGAGTGGTATTAACCTATTCAAATTATAATTTGTTTTTGATCACTTCTATTGAGGTTACAAATGGCCGACCAATTTGAAAAAGTAATGTTTGGGGCAAAATGAACGGGGCAATATGGGATGGTATCCCATTTTGCCCCTCTCACAGAGGCAATTTAAATAATATTTTAATATTTACGCTGGCGATAGAGGACATTTTTATTTCTCTTAGTAAGTAGGTCGGTATCTAATTCGTTTACTGGATTTATAATTATTATATTAAAAGTCCTTTTTCTTTATTTACAGTCATTATGGTTCGTACCTACAAAAGAAAAATGAATCGACAAAAATGGGACGAGGCAGACATGAGAAGAGCAGTGTCGGCTGTACTACTCAATATCAAATCCTCAGTCTCAGGATGCAGATACAGATTCGGAAAATGACTACGAGAAAAAAGGTTTAGGGCACTTCAAACCAGTGTTTTCAAAAGAGCAAGAAGAAGAGTTGGCCACTTATGTAAAAATGATGCCACGCCAAAATGTACCCACTTATGTAAAAATGATGCCATGCCAAAATGTTGGCCACTTAGGTAAAAATATTATGGCAATTCCCAACGAATTAAGAACAAAGGAAAGACAAAAGAGAAAACGTGGGAAAACGGCTATACTTACGGATTCCCCGTACAAAAATGACCTGACTAAGGAAGAAAATAAGGAAAGTAAGGAAAATAAGAAGAAGACTGCACCAAAGAAGAAAAACGACCAAAGAAAAACATCCAAACCCAATAATAAAAAAAGACTAAGAAACAAAAGCAAAGGGAAGCCACATTTACTAGTTCATCGGAAGAAGACGAAGATGACTGCTTGCATATATTGTGGTTACTTGTATTCGCAGTCAGATGTGGGTTGGGTTGCGTGTAGCTCTTGTGCGGGTTGAGTACACAATTCCTGCGCCGGAGTAGACGATGATGATGACGAGGCACACATTTGTGCACAATGTTTGCCTGACTAAATTGTATCTTCATTTTGCCCCTTAGCGTTTCCTGTTTTGCCCCGACCATGGGGCAAAATGGGAAATTTAACACTTGGTGATTAGTTCCTCATAATTAAGAAAATTAGTTAATTAAGCCTAAAAGTACAAATTAAAACAATGAATAAGCATATAACTATTGTTTCTAATTAAAAATTTTATTAAAAATATTGTTGATTTCGAATACATGATTTTTTTTTACTTAAGTATCCCATTTTACCCCACCTTCCCCTAAGTTTGTTTCGGGTGACCACTGAAAATCAGCGCTGTGCTGTGGGTCCCCCATACTAGACCTGAATCCTCCAGCAGTTTGCTTAGAGGATTCAGGGCTGAGCAGAACCAAAGTGGACTCAAACTCGCCCTGAAATATTCCCCTTTTAATCCATACAGGCTCATCTTTCCCCTGGATCTCTCAGCACCATGGATAGCGAAGGACCGTCCTTCACTGCCTCATACACGACTCAAGGAAGGTGCGTAGAGTTGCATCAATCTTGTACGCCATGTATGTGGCGCCGAGTCGTAGGCCTTCTTATAATCTATCCAGCAAGTCGACAGATCCTTGCGGGATCGACGAACCTGTTGACTAATGGCCATGTCGATGAGGAGTAGCTCCTTAGTACCGCAGAACCCGTTCCTACATCCATTTTGAGAGACAGACATAATATTTCGAATAACTATCAATGTGTGTATTCATTTTCGCTCTCAACATGGAGGTAAGAAGTTTAAAGACCGTCGACAATCACGTGATCGGTCTATAATTCTTGGGTTCCGCGGGACTACCTAACTTATGGAGCAGGTGGGTAAGGCCTGTTGTTAGAAACTGCGGTGGCGACTCAGACTCTAAGGATGACTGGAACTGAGATGCCAGGCATGTGCGTGAACAAGTTAGCCATTTCACCCAAAAGTTGTGCAGTCCGTCCGGTCCCGGTGATTTCCAATTCGGTAACGGACGGACCGCTTTGGCTATATCTAATGGTGTGATTAGGACTATTTCAATTTCTGGTATATTTCCACACACTCGCTTGACATTCTGCATCCAGTCAGCCTCAGCGTGACAGACAGGCACCGACCAGATGCTGCGCCAGAACGCAGTCGTGGCGGCATCATCCGGGCGACACACGTCTGTCACGTTTTGTTCAGGTCGCTCCCAAGCTCTATACAAAGTTGATACGACAGAGAGGCTTTCCTTTAAACAGCATAAACTAGGTACCATTTTCAAGCTCTGTACCAAAAATCAATTAAATAGGAGCAGTAGTTTAGTCGCAAATGATTTTTTAAGTTTTTGCCCCGTTTGAACACGATGTATCTTTTCTAACAGCTGATTATGTCTATACGCATAGGTCATGCACCTTAAAACGATTTTGAGTATACCTACGATGCGTTGTTGCCGCTCTGACGCAAGTCACAAGTACAACCAAATATTTTCGCTAAAAGATGGCAATGCAAACAAGGAAGCAAAATAAATACACACACGTGCACTTTCACTGCGACAGTGACAATCATAGCAAAACATCCCGCGCGTAAAAGAAATAGAAATAGGTCACTGTTTTGCGTCTTAAATCCTAGCGATCGGTAAGTGGGGCGCCTAAAAAACTTGTTTTTTCAGTTCGCCGGCGCTACCCTTTGGTGACGGAACCTCTTGCGCTGATTTTGTTTTGTCGAACTCGCGCGCTGACAATTGTAATTTTGTTTTTGTGATAGGACACTAAATAAGTTTAAGACAGACAGTACTTCTTTTTTTATTGTGATAGGACACGTAACTTGGAATTATTATTATTTAGTGTTAGGTAGTGTTTTTTTTTTGTGATTGTTTTGTTAAACTTTGGTTGTGTGTGTGTAATTAAAGTTTTCCACAATGCCTCGTGTAACTTACACGGCGTCAGAATACACAGACATGATTTTAATTTACGGCGAATGCCGTGGAAACGCAGCTGAAGCTCTGCGAACATACCGAGAGAGGTATGGTGACAGACGCAATTGCCCTAGAAACGCCCGCACCATACAATTAGCAGTACAAAGAATACGGGACAATAAAAGTATAGTGCCACAACAAGAGGGAGTGCCACCGCGGCAAATACCTGCTGCTTGGGAAGAACGAATTTTAGACCATTTTTCCCGCAATCCGACAACGAGTCTCCACCGAGCGGCCCGGCAGTTTAGGGTTTGTCATAGAACCATCCACAAGGTTCTAAAACGTAACAAACGCAAACCTTATAAATATCGGAAGGTGCAAGTTTTGTTATCGAGAGACTTGCCGGTCAGGAACAGTTACTGCCAATGGTTTCTAAATAAAACAACCGAAGACGGTGATTTTTTATCCAATTTAATATGGACCGATGAAAGTACTTTTACTCGGAACGGCATCTGGAATCGGCAAAACCTCCGATACTGGAGTTCGGAAAATCCACACGTGTTTCGAGAATCTGAACACCAGTACAGATTTTCTCTCAATGTGTGGGCTGGTATCCATAATAATAATATTATCGGACCAGTTTTTATTGACGGCACCCTTACAGCGGCGAAATTTTTAGAACTGTTAAGTGGTCCTGTTGCCGAGTACACTGACCAACTGCCTTTAGCAGTTCATCGCAAGTTGTGGTACAGCGCAGCTGGACGGAGCGCCTCCACATTCTGTGATGGCTTCCAGGGAGCGGCTCACAGAAATGTTTGGGCAGCAATGGATCGGTCGATTCGGACCTGTTCGGTGGCCACCACGATCTCCAGACCTCACTCCCATGGATTTCTTTTTGTGGGGGTACATTAAGGGTGAAGTGTATGCCTCAGAGGTAAATACAATTGATGAACTAAAAAATAGGATTATTTTAGCATTTCATAAATTAAAGTGCTTAGCGATGGACAGTGATTTAATTAGAAAAATAAATAACAATATTCTCCGTCGGTATAATTTGTGCATTAATGTTAATGGAGGACACATCGAGAATTTAAAAATTTAAGTGTTTTTGTTGTTGTGCGCGTATTTCAAAAACTAACATAAAAGCCAGCGCTCGCGGAGGCGTAGGGCGCCGCCCGCATCACAGGCGCTGCCGCGCGCCGGCCAACCGCTTTGACACGAGAGAACACACGCCGCGCTGCGCTCGCGCGCGTGCGACGTTGCCAATTTGTTACCTAGGTATCTAAGGTCAGTTAAATTTATTTATAAAGGGTGTTTGCGTTTTACTCCGATTTGTAAGCTATTTAGTTTGTTTGAAAAAAAAATCCTCATTTTTGGTGCTTCTTATTTTTGTACCGTATTGAATTAATACTAAACACGTAAAGTATACGTAGTGTAATTTAATGCCCCTCTCTCATATCAACTCTGTATACCCACCTCTTATCGCTCTGGAACATGCGATTTTGCGTGTATCGATCAACCCGCCGCTTATAACGCCGAATACTATTATTATTTTCTTTTATTAAACTGGCATGACCGAACCGTTGAAGACACCTTGTTTCCACCTGATAGAAGGCTATTAAATATTTTCTTCAGGCGGCCAAAAAAGCGCTCCTTCAGCAATTGCTTCATGTCAATAACATTGATGCCCAACGCTTCCAACTTACGCAAATACTTGTAGGTTTCGGATGCGGAGAGAGCTCTAAGGTTATGGAATCCGAGAGTTGGGTTCCCACGGATTCCACAATCTCCCCTCGCTTTACATGCATGACCGCACATTTATCCACTCCAAATTCCATCCTGATGGCGCTACTGAAAGTTTAAGTTATTTTCAGTAGCTCCATCAGTTGCAAATTATTGGAGGCAAAGAGTTTTAGGTCATCCATGTAGAGGAGGTGAGATATAACCTGACAACCTCTCCTCAACCGATAGCCTAGACCTTAATCCTCCAGCAGTGTGCTTAGAGGAAGGCTTCAAGGCTAAGCAGAACCAAAGCGGACTCAAACTATCGCTCTGAAGTATGCCTCGCTCTATCCTTATCAGCTCGCTATTCCTCTGGATATTTCGACATCCTGGATAGCGAAGGACCGTCGTCCATTGCCCCATACACGACATTAGGAAGGTGCGCAAAGTCGCATCTACTTTATACAACTCCAGCACCCTCATGAGCCATGTATGTGGCACCGAGTCATAGGCCTTCTTATAATCTATCCAACATGTCGACAGATCCTTTCGGGAATGACGAACCCGTTGGGCCTAGGAGGAGTAGCTCCTTAGCACCGCGGGACCCGTTCCTACATCCATTTTGAGAAGCATACATGATGGAGTTGGTGTCTATATGTTTGTTAATTTTAGCTCTCAAAATAGATGTAGTACTTCATAGACCGTCGTTAAACACGTGATCGGCCTATAATTTTTAGATTCCGCGGTGCTACCTGATTTATGCAACTCCTGTCGTTAGGAATTGGGGTAGCGAACCAGACTCCAAAGCAGTCTAGTAGCCGCCAAGCGAACGTGCGACCTTAAAAACCATGTGAGCCAAAAGTTGTGCAGCCCGTCCGGCACTGGGGACTTCCAGTTAAGTAACGGAGGGACTACACGAGCTACATCTTGGGGGCAGATGGTAATAGCCATAATTCAATTAATAAATAGTTTTAATTTATTTAATTAATAGTTTCTGGTATTGAATCGCAAGCCTGCTAGACTTGCCGAGCTCAATCACCTTCGGTGTGACTGACAGGCTGCGACCAGATACTGCGCCAGAAAGAACATATGGCATCATCATCCGGCAGGCTCGTGTCAGTCACACCTTGGTCCGGTCGCTCCCAACCCCAATATACCCACCTTTCATCGCTCTGGAAGGTGCGATTCTGAGTGTATCGCTCTACTGCCGCTTATACCTACGAATACGGTTCGCCCATGCATACACTTTCTGCTTCAGGAAGTCCATGCGCTCTGTGACACGGGACATATAGTCCTGAGGGCCGAAATCAGTCCCTGAGAACGCCCGCCTCACAGAGCGCATCACTCTAGGGCGAGTATTGCCCTCCCTGGAGCAGATTAGTTTGCCGATGAGCGCTCTGGCCCCACCAATACGGCGTTCAATTCTGCACTGCCAAACTGGTACGGTTGGTTTCGGTCGTGTAGCTCGTAGAGTCTTAGCATATTTCACGTGAGCTACACGACATACCGCTACAGCCGCGCAGTACAGAATCGAATGAGTATCAGTGAGGTCTTCGCAGTCATCAAAATAGTTTGACATCTGCGAATCCAGAACTGCCACCAGCGCCCTGTTTTTCTTATGCATGGGCAAACGAAGTAAGCGTGGCCTTAGTTCGGGCGACATGAACCGATATTCTCCAATCGCATCCTCTAAATCATTATGGCGCAATTTTATTAGTCGATAGGGCCCGCATGCGGGGTGCGAGAGATTTCTGGAACGCGTGCCACAGGGCCCGCATTCGGGGAATCGTTTTCATTAGTCGATAGGGTCCGCATGTAGGAGAACCTCCATGCTCGTCGCCAGTTATTAACAAGAGTGACACTGAAACAGACGTTCTTGCCATGGATCAACAATGAATGTTATGTGGAGCGATTTTGACTGTCTGTGTCTTATTGAAGAAGAAAATATTAGCCTCACTGAAAAAAAGAAAAAAGATTTTGGGTGCGAACTGTACTGAAAAATAGAAAGAGGCATGGCGCGTCAGAAACATTGTGTAAGAAGGAGTTACAATTAGATTTGGAGTGTGATGTAGAAGATCATGATAATTTTTTCAAATTATCTAATGACTTATTTGAAGATTTATTAAATAAAATAGAAATACGACTTCAGTCTTTCTAACCCAACAAGCATTGACGAATGAAATTGAATAATCAAAAAGTATTTTACCCGCATGCTGTATATCGACCGATTAATTTCATTGGTCGATCATCAGGGTCGGTATAAAGCATGCGGGAAATCCCTGCAGGCGGTGTAACAAACATGTATCGACTTGTAACTTTCCTTGGTTGTTATCTCGCCTGCGGGGACTCCCCGTATCCTGTTTACCGAACGAGTTAACGACCAATGAAATTGTGCCTTTATTATTATTGCTAACTCTTACCTCCTATCTCCCTATAGTTTATTTGCCTGCCCTTTTGGTGAAATGAAATGTTGATAATACGTAACCAATTAAAATTCAAATAAAAAAATCTATTTAAAAATATGTTTTATTGATTTACAAAACTCAACAGCATATAATAATAACTTACAGCACACTCGTTATCTGTGAGTATAATTAAAAACACGGCAAGAAGAAAATTATTTACTCTTATATTTTAGGATATTTATTCAATCTTTTCAAATCATATAGGTGTTATTGTGCCCATTGTAAAAACGTTAGATATAAATCAGGACGGTAATGTAACGTAGCATCGCCATGACATCGACCATAAATGCTCGAATATCTCGAAATATCTTAACCGCAATCATGCCTTTCATAAATACTCTAGTGCGTGGACCTTTATAGCCTCTAAACATTTGATAGATTAAAATTGGTGCTGAACAACTGAGGATAAAACAAAAGATATATATACGTAATTGACAAAAATAAATAAAATGTACACCGAGTCTTTTCACTATTGTTTTAGTATGCGATTTAAAATGCATTCTGAGCAACATTTGCATTTACAGGAATGTACACACAAAACATATTTACAACACACTAAGATATGCATTATTGTTCACCTCACATACAAACTATTGAAATTATAAAACAGTCTTCATATATGTAGGTGTACACAAAATATATAAAGATACAATCACTTTATTTTATATGTTCAATCACAAGTTGCATTATATACCTACCATTATATATATCTAAAATAAATTCGTAAGATATGAATTATTTTTTAACTATCGTTTTTAAAAAAAATATTTCTACCCTCTGTTTGCACGGACTGACTACGATGGAAGTCAATTATCTTGGTTTAATACTATATTTAACTCGAGACAAGCATAAAAGTTTTAAATCGAGACTAATGGCCGTATTTCAGATTATAACTGATATCCTATTTCAGATTATAACTGATATCTTATTTGGATAGCTCCAAATAAGATATTGAGCTGCCTAGTTATAAAATTCATTCACAAAATGAATTACTAACGAAAATAAAATCAATTCTTTATTCTATTCACAGATCCCAAAATATAGTTATAAAAATTTATTTCCGCTTGTAAATAATTTAGTGATGTGGCCCTTTTAAATATTCACCGCTACACCTACTTCTTAAAGTAACTGGCTCGTAGCATCCACTCGTAATTATTCGTATATTTGGCACAAAGGCTACAAAACTATTGCTTTATCTAGTGTCTTACACATACAATATTTACACACAGAGGAAGACAGCTATTATCTTGATATTTACTTATCAGTAACATTATTTATAACTAGTGTCTCACAGGCTACACAATATAATCCATCTGTCTTTGACTCAAATCTATCTTGCACGAAGCACTATAAGTTTTCTTGACCCATTTTGCAAAGACACGTGAATTATTGCAATTTGACCCTTACGTATAATACACGCGCGTCATCATGAAATTGCAATTTCTCTAAAAGTTAATACAAATAAAACCAAACGCCTACACAGCCTACTGGGAGATTATCCTTGCAGTCTTTAAGTATTCATCACACATTAGCAGTTCTTTGTTCGTCCTTATCATAAAATACCCATTAGTTGGTAGATACACTTTTTACAATCTGTGAGGTAAATTGTTTAAAGTATGATATCATAGGGATATCAGGGCCAGGTGGGCAAGTCTTAACTGTGATACGACCTAGTGGCGATTTTTTTTACCAACTACAGAGTCACTTACAGAACTTAAATGGGTCTTTTAGGCTTCAGTTTTACAGATTGAACCTAAGCAGTCCCAGGCCGTGCACGGTGTCGGCCGGCACATCGTCCAGCTCGGCGCCCCAGGCATGCTGTCGGTAGAAAGCTCGTGCGCGGGCACGTTGCGCACGGGCGCGTGCGGTTGTCACAACAGCGCGTGCGCAGGCACGGTGAGAGCGGGCGCGTGCGCAGGCACGGTGAGAGCGGGCGCGTGCGCAGGCACGGTGAGAGCGGGCGCGTGCGCAGGCACGGTGAGAGCGGGCGCGTGCGCAGGCACGGTGAGAGCGGGCGCGTGCGCAGGCACGGTGAGAGCGGGCGCGTGCGCAGGCACGGTGAGAGCGGGCGCGTGCGGTCGTCAAAACAGCGCGTGCGCGGGCACGATGCGCACGGGCGCCGGCCGCGTGGCGCCGCCGCTCTCCCACGCCAGCACCACGCCCGAGCCGTAGCAGCCGAACAGCAGCTGCGAGTCGCTGCTGTACGTCAGGCTGCGGGAAGACGAAACGGTGCTTACACTCAAGCTTTCAATAAAGAAACACATACATATCTGCATGAACCCTGAAACATAACAATCCTGTTTTTGGGTAATCGTGTAAAATCGAGAGAAGCGTTCAAGTCTAAACCCTAATGCCCGCCTTCCACTGCGAGCAGAGCGTTAAAAAGTTACAAAAGTTGTCACAGAGTTGAGCGGATTTTTAACGGACTCCGCTCGACTCGCAACGCAAAACTTCATAGAAATGCTTCCACCGTGAACGAGTAAGCGAAGCGGACTGAGCGAGTTAAAATGGGTCCGCTGTGACATGTGTCGCGCACTAATCTTGAACAGACTCTGCTTACACCTCCGACCCCTTCGCCGTCCCTGCCCCTTTCCTCGCCCGCTTTCGTCCTTTGTCAGTCAGTTCAGGACGTCTGCGCTTGCGAAACGTATCGCCATGGAACTGTTCATTGAAACAGTGCTGCAGTACCCGTTGTTAGGTCACCCTCTCTAATATTGTTGCTCATCCAAAATATAGGTTTGTTACGCTTCTTTTTCTTGTTATATCGATAGAGTAGCAAGCATTTATTTGTAGTATTTACGTAGTCCTATTCACTAGAATCGTCGGACATCATTATTGCAAAATTTACCGCGAGACTTGCTTCCTGGCACATATATTTTTTCTGCGCCTCCTCGCTCATGACTGTTAAAAACGGAAGGCCAACAACTCGCTCATCTGACTCCTCTCCTTTCCCGCCTAGCTCACTTCCTCGACTTTCGCCGGCAATAGAAAGCAAAACCCATTTTACACTGAAACTCTTTCTTAACGGATGGTGAGGACTATTTACTCCTTTCCGCTCAGCTATTTCCCACTCATAATAAGGTAAAAGGTAATCCCTTTCGCAGCGGAAGGCGGGCATCACTGCCTTACTGATTCATCGACAACATAGCATCTAGACACAACATCCCGAGAATAAGATATACCTGAGAAGTTTGCATTAACGCTATTTGTGTGTTTTCTAAATTGTATATTCCCTTCCAGCTTTAGTGCTTTCATATTTTTTAAATATATATTAAGGATCTCCATGGTACGTAGACTGACCTGAGCAGCGGCGCCCTGGTGTCGGGCGGCGGTATGTAGAGCAGGGCCCGCAGGTCCCACGACGAGTACAGGCGCACGGCGCCGGTGGCCAGGCCGGCCGCCACGCAGTTGACGCTCACGCCCTCCGGCGCGTTCGAGTAGCAGATGCACGTCACTCGCTCACACACTTTTACACTGCCTGTAAAGCGAAGAAATTGCCTCATTTAAAAAATGTACTCGATGACGTCCTGTCCAAATTTGAATAGTTCATACAAAAATCCCATAGAAAAAAGACGTTTAGTTTTTCCCGAATTTGAACATTTTCCGACGAGGCTGAGATCGACTGTAAGGCCTGCATTCCTCCTACGCTGATGTCGGTCGCGCGCACCAATATAAATTGTGTTCTTTATAGCACCATACTGCGACGCTGACGTCAGCGGTACGCGCCGACTACTGCGCGCGTCGGTCTCGCTCGCCAGCGCCGCGTTCATCGGTCAACTGACGAGCATGGAACTGTGCGAGCGCCCTCAGTCTGTTACCGACAATCAGTTGAATGCCACGCCAGCGCGACAGTCGCCTTTTCAGCAAGAATTGGGTGACTGTGACATCTTTTTAGGGTTACGTAGTAAACAAGGACCCCTAATAGTTTCGCCATGTCCGTCTGTCTGTCCCCGCTGTAGCTCAGAGCCGCTTAGTACTAGAAAGATTTTTGTTAGTCAAGTGTCGTGGTGGTCAAGCTAGCTAAATGGTAGTTTACCGCCTGCGATACTAAAATTCTATAGATTGTAATGCTTGTTTTTATCTTTTCAGTTGCGTTTTTGCAGTCGGGTTTTTTGTTTTTAAATAATTTGTTTTAATTTACTATGTCAAATAAAAACAACCAGGCAGACAGCAGTTCATTATTGAGTTTCCTTTAAAAGAGACTGTGACCTCTGAGTTTGTTACGGCCTTTCTTCTCAGAGTAGTCAGATAGGAAACGCCGACTTCATCTAGTTTTTTAAAATATGATTGAAGTGTAAAGCCTGCACTACACTACTCGTGAAGTTGATCGAAGTTCAGCGAATACGAGAGTGTAGAAGGGTACTTCGGTTCGCTTCGTGAAATCTCGGCTCGCCTCGAGCGACTTCAGATCGTTGTCGGTTTTTGCCCCCGAGTTAAAGGACTCAAGGCGTCCTGTAGTTCTTTTCACGAGTATATAGTCACGTACTTCGAACTTAAGTCAATTTCGATCAGTAGTTCGTCGAAGCAACTTCGCGAGTAGTGTAGTGCAGGTGTTTGTATAAACCTACTTACAGAAATAAAATAATTCATCATTTTTACGTGATAAAATCGGATATATTATGAACCCAGTGGATAAGTGCAGGTTCGTTCACAATTTGACATTGATATATTATAAACTACCTACCGAAAATGAAGGCGTTATGTTGTAACAGTTCACAATTTTTCGATAATTTATAATCTCGCTAGATAGATTATAAACGAAGGGTGTTATCACACTGGCGATTTGCGAGCATGTTTCCAGCGAGGCGGTTGTTTAACGTGGTCGCCACGAGTGGGCAACGTGTTCGCTACGAGTGCGCAACGTGTTTGCGGAACGAGAACGGTTGACGTGAGTATACAAGAGACAGTGAGACAAGCGAGTGTAAAATATTGAGATAACGTGGCGAACACGTTGCGCACTTTTGGCGAACTCGTTAAACAATCGCCTCGCTAGAAAGACGCTCGAAAATCGCCAGTGCGTTAAGGCCCTAACGGTGCCCACAGTAATACGATGAAATATATATCGTAAATAAATAAATAAAATATCAGCCCATCCTAATAACGAATAGCCCTAAGGCAGCTGTTGGCGGATACTAAAAGGAACGCAGATGTAAGCTGTCTCAAGCGAAGTACAAAATAATTTGCTCCGAACTCAGCACTTAGTTCAATCAGTGCTGCCCAGGGTTTAGAACAGGGGAATACGGGGAGTTCACTTATTATCAGCTTTTTCCGTAAAGAGCTTTTTATTATCTGAGCTGTATAGCTATTCATAACCAATTCAATTACTAATTTGCATTGCCCGTGACAGCAAGTAACTGTAGAAGGAATGGCGGTCGTCTATTTGATTTAAACCTAAAACTGACTTAATATTCGGGATTTAGCTTTGTGTGCAGCCTATAAGATGACTTTTTTGGTAACATAATAATACTAAGTTTATTTATTTCTCTCACAAAGGTTTTGTAGCAACTAACAGTTTTGAAGTATAAAAATTCACATTGTGAGAGCTGGTGCCTGAAGTAGGTTTTAGAAAAAAAAAACCTGTATTACACCAGGCCCCACTTAGTGGCCTCATACAAATAAACTGGCAGGTAACATGGAATTCTACTAAACAATTTAAACAAAAACTAAATAAATTAAAAGAAAAAATTAAATAATACAACAATGGTGGTGAATGGTGATAAATGTGTAGGTTAATTCTCATCAACAGTGTTACTTTTAGTTATGAAAAAATTCTTAAAGCCCTAAAATCACTTGATACTACAAAAGGTCCGGAGCCCGATGGTATACCACCGCATTATATTAAAAAAACTGCAGATATTATGTGTACACCCCTACATATCATATACAATAAATGTATTTCAGAGGGTTCATTTCCTGAAATATGGAAAAGTGCTAACATTACGCCCGTTCATAAATCAGGTTCAAAACAGCGTATTGAAAACTACCGTCCCATCTCCATTTTGTCCACCTTGTCGAAGCTTTTTGAAAGACTGCTTCACGACGAGCTCTATCCTATATTACACAACTCTATAATTAAGCAGCAGCATGCTTTTGTTCAAAAAAGGTCCACTGTCACAAATCTATTGGTTTTCACAGATTTTTTGTTCAATAACATGGACCATCAATTGCAAGTAGATGCTGTTTATACAGATTTCCAGAAAGCTTTTGACAAGGTGGATCACGAACTGCTTCTGACAAAAATAGCTTTCAATGGTGTACGAGGTGATTTATTACGCTGGTTTGCATCATACGTCACTAATAGAACTCAGAAAGTAGTCATCAAAGGCTTTGAATCCACATCCATACATGTCACATCCCTCTTTGAGGAGTGGCTGGAGAGGCGCCACGGCGTCCTCACCTTCCGCCTGACGCAGGTCCTCACCGGACACGGCAGCTTCGGGAGGTTCCTGTGTCGGATAAGGCGGGAGGAAACGTCCGGGTGTCACCACTGTGTGGATCGCCCGGAGGACACGGTGGAGCATACGGTGGAGGTCTGCCCGGCTTGGGCAGAGCACCGCCGTGTCCTCGTGGAGGCGATCGGCGGCAGAGACCTCTCGCGTCCGGCCCTGGTTCAGGCCATGGTACGGAGCGAGAGGGCATGGGCAGCCGTCACCTCCTTCTGCGAAGCAGTAATGCTCGCAAAGGAGGAGGCGGGACGGTTGAGGGAAAGGCACGTTTCGCGCCCTCTCGCCCCTAGCCGCCGCAGGAGACGTCCAGGGCGTCGGGAATCCCGGGCGGATTTCCGGCCACCGTAGGCGCGGGCTTGCGGACGGTGAGCAATGGGTAGCTCACCGTCCGGTAAGGACCAGGCCCGGGTCGACGGCGCGTCGTATTCCACGCGCGCCTCAAAGAGATGTCGTCAGCACAAAGTAGGGGTCCACTAGGGCCGATGCCTGCCGGGGTCACGGGAAGGTACTTATGGGTCACCAAGGCCCCCGCAACACAGGCAACAGGAAGGAATACGGGTGGGTTTTAGTCAGTAAGAGTCTGACACACCCTCCCGCTCCGCCCAGAGCGGGAGAAGTTATTTGATGATTTCCCACCCTCAAAAAAAAAAAAATACATGTCACATCCGGGGTACCCCAGGGTTCAATTTTAGGCCCTCTCTATTTGTTCTATTTATTAATGACTTCAAAATTTCTACTATATGCCGATGACCTTAATTTTTTTAGAATAATTCAAAATAAAACTGATTGTACTTTATTCCAAGACGATTTGGATATATTCTTGGCATATTGTACTAAAAATAAGTTAAAGTTAAATATCCTAAAGTGCTCATCTATAACATTCACCAAAAATAAAAATATTATAACTCACACATACAACTTAAATAACACCTCATTGCATAGAGTCACTGTGATCAGGGACCTTGGGGTACTTCTTGATAGTAAACTTCACCTGGATCAACACATTGATAAGATTATTAGTAACGCGTTTCGCATGTATGGATTTGTAATGAGATGCATGACCGATTTTAAACGTACTCGCACGTACATTCATCTATATAAATCTTTGGTAAGATCACAATTAGAGTATGCTGTAATGGTATGGAATCCCTTGTACAAAAAATACATAGATAATCTTGAAATCGTTCAACAAAAATTCCTTAAAACCACACATTATCGTTGCTTCCGAAAAAAAAACATCCTACGTTGATTTAACGAAATATTATAGATTAACTACTTTAGGTAATAGACGCATTTTTTTGGAAACTAAGTTTCTCTATGATCTGTGTAACAACAAATATGATTGCTCAGAGTTAACAAACAAATTGTGTTATATAGTACCCAGAACTGTTATGCAACGTGGGGTGCGTGGACGCCCGTTATTTGCAGTATCCTCTTGTCGTACCAACGCAGGTGTCCGCGCACCTCTACGTCGTTTAGCAAAAAATTATAATACTATTTTTTCAGAATTAGATTTATTCTCTTTGTCAGCTAACAAAATTCGCATTGATCTACTTAAAATGATCGAATAAACAGATTATAAACCGTATTTTCTTTTTATAATATATGTATAATTTTTAGTATCATAAGAATAAGATTTACTCATTTGTACGATTAATTAGTAATGTTGTACTCGTGCTCTTCCAAAATTCAATTCTAATATGTAATATGTGGATAACGTAGTTAGTTACGCACTGATATACCTAGATTATTAGTTATTGTTAACCATGTATAGTGTGTAATTGTTGGTTTTCCCAAATAAATAAAATAAAATAAAATAAAAATTAATAGGGAACAATTTAAAAAGATTAATATTATGACAGTACCTTGCCAATTCATTTATGAAAATATTATGTATGTAAGAAAAAATCGACACCTTTTTAATAAAATAAGTGATAGACATAATTTTAATACTAGAAATAAAGATAAAATAGATCAACCATTTTTCAGATTATCTAAAGTACATACATCTTTTATGGGGTACTGTGTCAAATGTTACAACAAAATACCTTGTGATATATTGCAATTAAATGAAAGAAAATTTAAAACTCATGTTAAAAGTACACTTTGTAAACAAGCATATTACAAATTAGAGGATTATATCCAAGATAAGAATGCTTGGAAACATGCTGGTCCAGCTCCTTAGGACAATCTGGAGTCTAGACAAAATCAAACTGGTTGCTATTTTAATTGTACAATTTATTATTTGATACAAATAATAAATCAATGTTGTCAAAGTCAAAGTCAAAAGTCAAATTATTTATTTCAAATAGGCACATAAAAGGCACTTTTGAACGTAAAAATTAACAAAAATTAGTTTTAAATTGTTCCCTAAGAGATTCACGGCGACGTAGATTATAAATGGCTCTGACAGCTCGCTTTTGCAAAATAAAGATGGAATCAATGTCAGCAGCCCGACCCCACAATAAAATGCCGTACGACATAATGCTGTGGAAGTAGCTAAAATAGACCAAACGCGCGGTTTCTACATCTGTCAACTGTCTTATCTTTCTAACAGCATAAGCGGCCGAGCTTAGCCGCCCCGCAAGAGATGTTATATGTGGTCCCCATTGTAGTTTCTCGTCTAGAGTGATTCCTAGGAAAACCGTTTGATTAATAAATTCCAGTTTTTCTCCATTCAATATGAGATCACATTCGCTACTTCTAACATTATTATTAAATTAATTTAAATCTAATGCATTTGGTTTTTTTTCATTTAGTACCAAATTATTTACCGTAAACCAATCATGGACCTGAAGAATAGAGTTATACACGTCATGATTTTGTGATCGTCGGTCTATTTTAAAGATCAATGACATTGATTGATCAGTGTCATCTGCAAATAACACAATCTTCGGTTGATTTTGAAGTAATTGGGGTAAATCATTAATGTAAACTAAAAAGAGGAATGGACTCAATATCGAACCTTGAGGAACGCCCATTGCCATTTCAGACCCCAATGAGTTTACGCCGTTTACTTGAACTTTAACTTTTCTATCTTTTAGGTATGATCTTAGTAAATCAAGAGCTGTATTTCTAAGTCCATAGTGCTCTAGTTTCAGCAGAAATGTCTCATGGTTTACGCAATCGAACGCCTTAGAGAGGTCGCAAAAGATACCAATGGCATCCTGTGCTTCTTCCCAGGCGTTAAAAATGTTCTTTATTAGGGTGACACCGGCGTCAGTCGTACAACGCCCTTTGGTGAAACCGTACTGTTGTTCATAAAAGATGGATTTTTTATTAAAGTGGCGTAACATTTGATTGAGCATCAACTTTTCAAACACCTTACTGAGAACTGGCAGAACTGACACAGGCCTATAATTGTGGGGTTCTTTACTATCACCGGATTTGAACAAAGGAACTACTTTACTGTGTTTCATGAGATCTGGAAAGACTCCTTGGTCAACACTGGTGTTAAATATGAAAGCTAAATAGGGCGCAATAGTTTCGATGATAGATCTACAGACTATTACAGACATTCCCCAGAGACCTTCTGTTGATTTAATTTTAAGATATTTAAAAACTTTTATAACAGCCTGGGGGTTTGTATGCTGAAACCTAAACTCTAAAGGGCAAGCCTTTACATTTTTTTTAAGTAAGGCAGCAGAAAGCGCGGGTGAGGAATTTAAAGTTTCAGTAGTTTTAGAGGGAATATTAGCAAAAAGTTTTCAAATTCTTGAGCTATCTCTACATCTGAAGTGATGGGCCCATGTGCACTATGTGCAGTCTCTAAATTAAATTCAGTATTACGCGGTTTTTTCCTACCTGTTTCATTATTTATTATTTGCCAGGTAGTTTTTAATTTATCATCAGAAGATTTTATTTTATTTCTAATATTTCTAGTTTTTTCTAAGCTTTAGCAAATTTGCACACACTTTTAAAAGTTTTAGCATATTTTGCAACATACTCATGAAAGCTTTTGTTTTTCATATGTTGCTTTAGGCCATAAAGTTCAAAAAGTTTTCCCTGCTTTTACGAATACCTGGAGTCGCCCAATCACTAAATAAGAGCTTTGTGTAAATACTTTTTGTTTTACTGTTGAATTTACATTCTGTGACTACTTTAGCTCACACACTGACTTATTACTACTTGTTAAAAAAATATGAAAATCGTTTACTTTTACAATGTTTAATGTGTGCACCATGTTCTCGCATCTATCACTTAATTAATTTATCTGTCAATGCTTCATTTTTAATTCTTCTTTTTACCTATTTTGGTATAGTAATTTTATTCTAGGTGCATCGGCTTCATATATTATGTACCTGTACAAAATTTTGTAAAACATTTTAAAAGAGTAACGCTGGAGTTTCTTGCCCATTCTTCTCCATACGAAACTACCTTTTGGAAGGGGCAACTAGAATCAATTCTATTTTTTTGTAAATTTTGACGTTCAAAAGTGCCTTATATGTGCCTATTTGAAATAAATAATTTGACTTTGACTTTGAATGGTGGTGAAAGTGTATGTAATTGTTTGAACGTTATTTAATCGAGTGGAGCAATTTCTCTGTGTCATCATAGGAAAGAGTTTTCAAGAAGTCGGTTACTTTTTATTAACAACTGGGTTTGTGTAGTGGATAAATATTTATAACCTTATTGATAACATTATAAAGATAGTCCCCTAGGTAACAGAAAAACTTGTGGGACAGACCTTAACGGAAAAAAGTAGTACTGCCCACAATACCCTTTCTTCGTTTATCTTTTAATAGATCCGAATTATAAACTAGCTGCGAGTGCTTTTTGAGGACTGTATGCAGAACGAGTCTATCTTATAGACAGTACATTCCACTTTTTGTACAAGTCGACTGCAGGAAAGTGGAAGGGAAGACCCGCAGCAACTTTAAGTATAGCACGTTGAGCTCTTTCTGCCTCTATCAAGTGCGTTTTAGCAGCAGCAGGAGGCGATGCAGTAGTCAATAAGCGACTGACCCAAGGTATAGTAGACCACCTTGATGGTACGAAAATCGGCTACGTGTTTTAGACTCTTATAAATAAATGAGTTTGCGCGATCACGTTACCAGCAGGGCTAACATAACAAGCGCGAGAACGCTCTCTTTCTCGATTTGTCGAAATTTGTCTACGATTCTGACGTCATCCTAATGCCTAACATGACCGTTAAGCTCGAGTAAACTCGAGAAGGGCACTTTGACAGTTCTTTATCTCGCGACGAGAGACCGATGTAGCAAATTATTAAAAACAAATCATTTTTATTTTAGCAACATCGGCTCATTCATTAAATTTTACGCATGGAATTAGTATGTACTATAATGATTTTACATCCACCTCTATTAATTTATGTTGTAATTTTTTGTGTTACCGACTTTTTTGATTAAAATTTAATATTTTTCTATGGCATGCCGAAATTAAAATACAAAATGACGGAAATGAAAATGAGTGAGCCATTTTTGTTAGGCGAAAAACCTGTGGAATCGCGTCACCAATATGTTAATCGCGTCACCGACATACTAATCACGTCACCGACATACTAGCCGCGTCACCGACATACGAACAGCATCCCATGAATATGCAATCTGCGTCACCAACATGCTAACCGAGTCACCGACATGCTCAATGCGTCATCAACATGCTAACCGAGTCACCGACATGTTCAATGCGTCATCAACATGCTCAATGCATCATCAACACGCTAACCGAGTCACCGACATGCTAACAGCGTGCCTGATCTGTTAGCAGCGTGCCCGACCTGCTGGCAGCGTCACCGACATGCTAACAGCGTCACGGACCATGCTAACAGCGAGCCCGACCTGCTAGCAGCGTCACCGAAATGCTAGCAGATTAACGAAATGCTAATCGACTTACGCCGGGATAACCGCGTCACCGACATTCTGAAAGCACTTGTTGACATGCAATCTGCGTCACCAGCATGCACACCACGTCACCAACATCCTAACCACGTCACCGACATGCAGACTGCATCACCATCATGCTACCCAAATCACCGACATGCTAATGTAACGTGTGCATTAGACTGGCGTCGCGCAGCGGCCGGTGTACGTACATGTACACGCATATATATACTTATATATGTTATTCCAAAGTTTTAAGTTTTCATTTCTGTCATCAGTCCATATGAATGCCATATTTTTTTGTATTATAATTTTGTCTACTCTTCTCGTCGTCAAAATCGAGGACGACTAAATGACAGAAGAATCGAAGATTATCTCGTGTTGAATTGTCAAAATTCGAGATAACTTAGGTGCCATGTTAAGGTTTGTCGAGAAAACATCGAATTTGACAGAACGAATCGAGTATTTTGTATGGCAGCGCTGTCAGAAAACGAGAAAATTGACAGAAATAGACAAGAATTACTCACGCGAGAGTGAGTAATTGTCGCGTGTGTCATGTTAGCCCTGCAGGACGTCTATATGAGGCTTGAAGCTGAGGAACTGGTCTAATGTAACCCCAAGGTATTTAATGTTATATGTTCTTTGAAGAGAAGGACATAAGCATGGCTGGTAGGTTAAACAACACGTGTGGGCCGTTAATGAAAGAAAACGCGGGGGTAGCACATTCGGTCGAAGTGCAAAAGTCATGTATTTGATTTTTGCGACACTGAGAGTTGGCACATTATTGCGTAACCAAGCAACAGCCCCATTAAGCCCCTCCTGGGCCACACCAAAGACCTCATCCCAACTATCACCACTAAAGAAGAGAGCAGTGTCATCGGCAAATGTAAAAATTTGGCCATTACTAGGGTAAAGCTGACAGTTCGTTGATGTAGATCAAGAAGAGAGTCGGTCCGAGTATACTGCCCTGGGGCACTCGAAAGGTCACTGGCTCTTCGTTACTCACCATATCATCAATTCTAACTTGCTGCTTCCAGTTAGATAGATAGCCCTGGAATCATTTTAGGGAAAGACCTCGTACTCCCATATTTTCCATTTTGTGCAATAAATGTGGGACAGAAACTGTGGCGAAGATTTTTCCAAGTCCAGAAACACCGTCAGGCACTTTCTTTTCTTATCCAAGGTCGTTATTACCGAGCTTACCAATCATGTACCGCGTTATTCCTTACCGGAACCTAAACTAGGAAGACGAAAGGAGGTTGTTAACCTCGAGGAACCTAATCAGCCGATGAGAGTGAATGGGAGATGGGTCTAAAGTTGTTGACACAGTCCATGTCACCACCTTTATGTGTGGGTTTTATAATTTCAGATTTAAATGCCTGCGGAAATGTCCCTGTAGATATGGCAGGGTTGCAGATGTGGGTAATAGCGGGGTACAGAACGTGAGCATATCTTTTCAGTTACCGGCCCGGGATCTGGTCAATTGCGACAGCACAATTATCCCTTAATTCTTGAACGAGTTGCAAGACCTCAGAGTCGTCCATAGGGAGCATGACCAAGGAACGAAGAGAAGCGGTTCCCGCTAGATTATCAGCCTTGTTACTTAGAGGGAGAGTAACATTGATTGATGTTCGATTCGGCACGGAAGCGTATCGAACGCTTAGGAATAGCTATGCTGTTGTGATATGATTGTTATAGGTTATAGTAATTATAATATAGTTGCGGTACTCACCCACAAACCTCGCGTTCACAGTATGCACTCTGATGAGCGACTTGTACTTGTAGGCCGCGTCCTTCTCGTAGGCCTCCGAGTGGTTGTCACCCACGTTAGCCGCGTCAGGCGTGACGTCACCGCCGTTGTTGGCGTTGCTCGCCATGTCGTGCACTGACGCGATGTCGCAGAGAGTTTCGCTGATTGTGACATGGGTGACTGACAGCATGTCCCGGTTTGGTAGGGTGCGGATGTAGATTAATCTGGCAAGGAGCAGACATATATGTTTTAAGAGACGAGTATTTTATGTAATCGGAGTGTATTGTAATAATGGATTCGGAACAATGTGATGATTGTGTAATTTTTTGGTTAATAACGGATATCGTTTAAAAAAAGAATCAGCTTTGTAGAGCGTCTTGTACTTGTCTTGTATAAATTTTACTGAAACTCGGTGTGTCTTATTAGAGTACTGTACATACGACATATTTCGACATCAGCACAGAACATACCAGACAGTTAACTGATATGAATGTACGTTCCATTATCATATGGTTCATAGCATACTTGTACAGGTCCCACAGCACGATGTGGCCGTCCGCGCTGGCGCTGACGAGCAGGCCGGCGCGCGCGCACACGTGCAGGCCGGCCACGGGCGCGGCGTGCGCGTGCAGCGTGCGCAGCGCCGCGCCCGCGCCGCCCGCGCCGCCCGCGCCGCCCGCGCCGCCCGCGCCGCGCACGCGCGCCATGCACACGCGGCCCGACGCGTGGCCCAGCACCAGCGGGTACGGGCAGCCGGCCGTCACGCACGACGATGCCACTTTTGTTATCTGCGGAATAATAATCAATACTCTCACAACTCCTGTGCCGTCACATGCAGCCATAAACACAACGTTTTGCGTGCGGAACATTGCGCACTGCCGTAAACAACGACCTTTCACAAGTTTTTGCTAAATGTACTACCCGTGCGCGATAAGTTGGGACCTGAGCGTGGTGACGCCATATTGGCGTGTTTGTACCGCCCGCAAAAAAGCGAACATAACAAGCAGCCGCCCGCGGCTTCGTCTTTGTTATTTTTAACCTAATTTATTATGTTACTCAGGGAGGACGCTGCTTTTTATCTAATCTTTTTTACACTATTTGAATAAAATAGGACACTAGGTATTTAATTATGTATCACCGAAAGTGTTGACTATGGTTTTGTAATGAATAAAAATACAATGTTTAAGTTTATACATTTATTTTATCTATTATTTACATTATCTCATCTTCGCCACTACTTAGTGGATTTATGCCTTCTAGAGGTTGTTCTTCGTCCTCAGTCTCACTATAATCACTTGACGAAAAGGTATCCGATAAATTTACAATTAAGTACGAGACTAAAAACCCTAGTAAAAAATAGTGATGCGAACGGTACAATAAGGGCGCCATCGGGGAAGTGCAGGGGAAGCGGGCGGGGAGTCGCATTCCTAGCAGGTCCCAACTTATCGCGCACGAGTAGTAGATTTGTTTGATGTACTGAATGCGTCACGACTGTATCATCAGTCTTTTTACACCTCATATTTAATGTAGTTGAAATAAATAAAAATATTCATGTTTTATTTGGGTCTGATTGATTTTGTTTCGGAGGAAATCAATAATCAGTCGGGCATGTACGAGGTTGTGGATTCTAATCCGGCCAAGAACCAATGTTACTTTATAAATTCATATGTACTTTCTAAGTTTATCTTAGACACCACTGACATTGGTGAAGAAAAACGTTGTGTAGAAACCTGCACTTATAATAAAAATATATTGGAAATCGTGAATCTGCCTTGAGTAAGCGTGGTGATTAACGCTTATGCCTTCTCTGTTTATAAAAAGGCCTTTGCCCTGCAGTGGGACAGGCTGATATTATTATTATTATTATAACGAAAGCCACTAAATTCATCGAAAACTAATGCAATCAATATCAAGTTATAGTCATAAGTCAATAATTCTTACCAATCTGCGGGACAAGAATATATTATATTAACCTTTACCATATTCGACAACATATAAAAGTTATCAATAAGTTAAACTTATGATTCACCCAACAAAAAATACAAAAAAAATAAAATAGATAAGTGGTTTTGGTTGTACTGGTTTTGTAAAAACAGTTGTGTGAACAGGCTAGTTGACAGTCGCGGTCTAATTCGCGATTAATGTACAGTCGCCAGCACATCAAGTTACCACAAACTGTATCATTTTCTCATTCGATTTTGAACTTAACCATCAACATTTTAAGGTTCAAAATAATTTGGAGAAATTTGACAGTTTGTGATAATTTGATGAACTGGCGACTCTACGTCACGTGCCCAATGGGTTTTTACACAGTTACTACTCGTGCGCGATAAGTTGGGACCTGCTAGGAATGCGACTCCCCGCCCGCTTCCCTTGCACTTCCCCGATGGCGCCCGTATTGTACCGTTCGCATCACTATTTTTTACTAGGGTTTTTAGTCTCGTACTGGCCTACGTCACGTAACGACGCGCTCTGGAATTCTTTTAGTTTTCGTTTGTGTTATTGTTTTGTTGTTGTAGTTTTTGTTGTTATAGTTCTTGTTAAGTGTTTTTGTTATCATTATGAAGGGTAAACCTTTGCATAGCGGAGAAAGAAACCTCGTGCTAAAAGTGTTAGTTTTTTGAAAACGAAAAACGGAACAAACAGTTTTGTTTACCTGTTGACCAGGCAGTAAAAAGAACATGCATGGCAACGGGAATATCGAAAACCACGTTGATGAGAATAAAAAACGAAGCCAAGCGCTTACAAAATACTTCACCGACACCAGGTACTTCTGCAAGTTCTACGGCAATAAGTGAAGTGAAATTGTCAACACCGGGCAAAAAACGAAAGCCAAAATATAACCGTATCCAATTGGATAGTTTTGATATATGTGCCTTGCGAAATATCGTAAATAGCTTTTACACAGTCAGGAAAGAAATACCTATCTTAAATAAAATATTATCTGTAGAAGGCATAAATCCACTAAGTAGTGACGAAGATGAGATAATGTAAATAATAGATAAAATAAATGTATAAACTTAAACATTGTATTTTTATTCATTACAAAACCATAGTCAACACTTTCGGTGATACATAATTAAGTACCTAGTGTCCTATTTTATTCAAATAGTGTAAAAAAGATTAGATAAAAAGCAGCGTCCTCCCTGAGTAACATAATAAATTAGGTTAAAAAAAACAAAGACGAAGCCGCGGGCGGCTGCTTGTTATGTTCGCTTTTTTGCGGGCGGTACCAACACGCCAATATGACGTCACCGCACTCAGGTCCCAACTTATCGCGCACGGGTAGTATTTCTCAAAAAATAAATTTAAAATCATTTACAAAATTAAGTAGAGTTTCCATATTTTGCTTAACTCAGAACCATTCTAAAACAAAATTCATAAGGTATTTTTGTTGCTGTGAACTATCGTATTCCGCGTGTGTCGTACCTGGTCGAGCGCGCACACGTGCAGCAGCAGCTCGGGGCGCGCGTCCCGGCGCCGCTTGAGGCGCACCACGCAGTCGGAGTGGCCCCACGACACCAGCGCCAGCGGCTGCTGCTCGCTGCTGGCCGCGCTGCCGGCTGCGTCCCCTGGTGAGCAGTGGAGGCGAAGTGGTGACGACCGCGACTTACGAGTAGGTCGTAGGTTCGAACCCAGGCAGGTGCTTTACTTTGTGTAAATTATTTCATCACCACTTCTCTCAAAACGGTGAAGGAAAACATCGTGAGGAAACCATGTCTTACAACCAAAAATTCGGAAATATGTGAAATCTGCCAACCCGCACTGGATTATGACCCGTGGTGGATTATGACCCACTCCCTCTCAAAGAGAGGAGGCCTGTCATTTATAGCCAATTATTATTTAGATGCCAAATTAACGATGCAGAGGAGTACAATCACCCAAATATGTTCGTCAACTTAAGACGCTGACAACACCTAAACCGCGGTCACTGTCAGATTGCATAGAAAAGAAAGAGAAGCGCGACGACAAAACGCTTGTAATTTATTGCAAAATATGAAGTAATTATCTATTTACTCAGAATTGAGTTAAGTAATCGAAAATAAAAAACAACCAAGTTCTGCATTATAATAAGACGTACTTGTTATTAATTAAATACGTAATTTATGTTGATATTTAATACAGATATTTTGGATTAGAACTCAAGGTAAGAGGTTAGTTTAACGTTAGTTTGTATCGAGATTTTTTTTTCAAAACGTGTTTTGGTGACAACCAAGTTCTGGGAAATATGTTCAAAATTAACATATATTTTTTCCGCTACCACAAACTATACAGATTTGGCAATTTTCTTTCTTAAGTGAAGCCTATTTTGGTCAATTGGGTCTTGTCAGCGCCTTAAGGGTATATTATCTGCTCATTCCACGATAGAATCTTCTTTAACACCTCAGCATTATTTATTGCGTCGCAATGTCAATACCGCAGAATGATGTTCAAGTTCAGGTGATGTTCAGACCGAATTAAAAATGTGACGAATTGCTTCTATTGAGCAATGCAATGATGACATTTTAAATAATTCAGCCAATAATTTGGTATCAAACATTGACATTGATAATAATTTAAATTAGAAATTAAGACAATATAAGAAATCTCTAGCAATGTACAGAACTGCAAAAATAAATCAACCTGGTGCATCAAAAAATTTCAAGGATTTATAAACAAAGATTTAGAGGTAGAGTTATATATGAATGTTAACAGTATTGATATTCTTTGTATAACAGAACATTGGCTTAAAAGCCACCAGTTCTTGTTCAATTTTAACAATCACCAGGTTGGGAGTTCGTTCAGCAGAGTAAATGCTATACACGGTGGCTCATTAATTTTAGTAAGTAATCAGCTTAAATTTAAGGACCGTAAGGATATTGTGAGCCTATCTGTTGAGCGGACAGTTGAAATAGCCTGTATAGAATTGGAGCAGTTTATTTATTGTATTAAGTGTGTACAGACCCCCTTCAGGATTGTATGACTGCTTTGAAAAGGTAATGGATGAAGTGTTACATAAATTTGTGACTCAAAGAAGTCTATTATCACTTGTGGTGATTTTAATATTAATTTATTAGAAAACTCAGGTTCTTGTAGTAAAATAATAAGTCTGTTTCAATCCTACAATCTTGTAAAACTATTTCTAGAGCCCACAAGAATAACCCCTTTTTTTTTTGGGTGGGAAATCATCAAATAACTTCAAATATCTAACTATCAAATAGCATCTTTCAGTGATTGGGTTACCATTGGTATTCATAAAAGTAGAACACGGCTTTATGAGCTGTACAATGAAAGGGCATACATACAACACTGCTGAATTTCATTTATATGTTAGAAACTATTAAAAATTATTTAAAAAAGTTTGTTGTATGGCCAAGTCGCGTCATTTGAGTTCGAAGATTAAAAATAGTAGTAATGTAATCAAAACGACTTGGAATATTATTAATAGTGAAACGGGAAGGTCTAGTAACCGAAATACTGACTATAGCCTGTCAATTAATGACAACATAATAAAATCAGACTCGCAAGTCGCCGCGGCCTTTGAAAATTTATTTTCAGATATTCCCGTTTCAACTACTAAATCCCTAAACTCATCACCTTCTGTTGCTGAGTCTTTGCTCAAGGAAAATGTTAATGTTTGCGATTCGGAATTTCATTTTGAACATATTACCTGTAGAGATATAATTAAAACCTTTCACACTTTAAATGTAAAAAAGACTGCAGATCTGTGGGGTAATTCTGTAGAAGTTGCTAAGTCAATTATTGACATTGTAGCTCCTACTTTATCTCTTATCTTTAATAATTGCATTGACTGTGGGGAGTTTCCTGACCTTATGAAAAATAGTAAAATAATACCTTTGTTTATATCAGGTAGTACATCAGGCCCCACCTTTTATAGACCTATTTCAGTAAAAGTAAAATTTACCTTTAGTAAAATTTTTGAAAAAATAATTTTAGACCAATTACAAATATTTTTTAATAAACATAAATGATTGCACAATAAACAGTTCGGTTTTACAAGGGGTCGTTCGACTACTGGTGTGGAACTTTTAGGACATATTTATAATGCATGGGAAGATAAACGCGATGCATTGGGCATCTTTTGTGATTTGTCCAAGGCATTCGATTGCGTTCTTCACGAAACGTTAATCAGGAAACTCCGCCACTACGGGATCCGGAACACCGCTCTGGATCTTCTTACTTCATACTTGAGTAATAGGATTCAGAGCGTTGACGTTAATGGGAAAAGATCTCCCGGATCTATAGTAACAATGGGAGTACCACAGGGCTCAATTCTTGGTCCTTTCTTGTTTCTTATTTACATTAATGATTTGCCATTCCTCATAAAGGATCATGATATAGTGTTGTTTGCGGATGACACTTCACTTTTGTTTAAACTTAAACGTCAGCAGCTGGTTACTGACGATGTTAATAGTGCGATATCAAAAGTAGTTCACTGGTTCAATGTTAATAATTTACTTCTTAATGAAAAAAAAACCAAATGCATTAAGTTTACGCTACCTCACGTTAGGCAGGTGAAAACGAATATGTTGATAAAGGGCGAAGAATTGAACCCTGAAGATAGCACAGTATTCTTGGGCTTAACTTTGGATGCTAAGCTTCAGTGGGGTCCACATATAGATAAATTGTCGAAAAAGCTAAGCTCCGCAGCATACGCTGTTAGAAAAATTCGTAATTTAACTGATATAGAGACAGCCCGTTTAGTGTACTTTAGCTATTTTCATAGTGTAATGTCGTACGGTATTCTGTTGTGGGGAAATGCTGCTGACATTCAGACTATCTTTGTTTTGCAGAAAAGAGCTGTTCGGTCAATTTATAAATTAAGTCCGAGACACTCTCTCAGAGAGAAATTTAAGGAGATTAATGTAATGACTGTGCCCTCTCAGTATATTTTTGAAAATATTTTATATGCCCATAAAAATATAAAATTGTTTAAAAAATACATATATGATATCCATAATATATGAGTGATATCCATAATATAAATACTAGGAACAAACACAAATTTGTTGTACCTACAACAAGGCTCAAGAAAATAGGTGGCTCATTCAGATGTCAATGTATACGTTTTTATAATAAACTTCCAAGCCACGTTCAAGATCTAAGCCTTAATAAATTCAAATCATTTATTAAAAGTAAGTTGTGCCAGAAAGCCTTTTATACCATTAAAGATTATATTGAGGACAAAAAGGCTTGGGATTAAGCTGCTCCAATTATTGCATACTGAAACTTTTATTTTATTTATATACCATTTTGACATATTTACTTTGTGGAGTTCAATATACTGTTTGGAACTTAATATTTACTTGTAAAGTATTATATTGTTTTCAATTATTGTGAATGTGAAGCCTATGTGGGGCATTGTTGTTTTTATTTTTTTTCTCATTTAGTATTAATCATGGTCTGGCAGTTTGAGTAATTTATGCGGCCTACCCAAATTTTCTTTCTTTGGTATTGTTCGTCGAATCGTTGAGCCCCTTAAGTTCTGAGTTTAGCTGCACGATTACTGACAAATGCGTGCACTGACTGGACAGGTCTACTCAATCTGTGTGGTTCTTTCCTCAAAAGGACCATTTCAGACACCAATCTACATGGCCTTCATCTGACCAAGATAATGTCTGGACTTTAAAGGAGACTGTGACCTCTGAGTTTGTTTCGGCCTTTCTTCTCAGAGTAGTCAGATAGGAAACGCCGACCTCATCTAGCTTTATTTTAAAAATATGATTGACGTGTAAAAGTGTTTGTACAAACCTACTTACAGAAAATAAATCATTTATCATTTATCATTATCATTTGAGACTGACGAACCCTGACAATAAAAAAACAGATTTATTTTAATAAGTTATCTTTATGGTAACAAGTTTTTAAACATAGTTTTCTATGCGTTAGTTTGCTCACTGCCGACCCTAGCTTCAAAAGGTATTATGTGTTCTGACTTTTTAAAGGAAGAAATTTCAAATTAAGAATGAGACTTCTTTCTACAAGCGACACGTGGCGCTAGTGGTTATACGAAGTTTACGAGAGATGTGTTGATGGTTTTAATGATAAAAATTCTGTTAACACATATATTTTACGGTCGCGGATCATATTTTGGTCAATACACAATTGGCACTGACCTGCAAATTGCAAAAAACGTAAGAAAATGTGAATTTCGCGCTACCCTGGCGCTTTCGCCTTAATAATCTGATTGTGTTAAAATAAATTGAAATAAAGTGACTCAATATTATTATTACTGAACTTGAGGTGTATAATTTGTGTACAGAATGGAGGTACAGAAAGAGCTGCGTGAAGCGTGTTACCGTGCAGGGCGAGCAGCGCAGTGGCCCTGCCGGCCACGGCCACGGCGCGCGCGTGCGGCAGCGCGTGCAGGCGCGCGGCGCCGGCGCAGCTGCGGCGCGCCACCACGCGCACGGGGCCCAGCGCCGGCGAGCCGCAGTAGCGGCCCCAGCGCGCGCCCACTACGCCCGCCCACACCGGCACCTGTGGAATAGACACCACACATTTGTTTAAATAACAAACTCGTTAACCAAAAATATCCTTGAAATAATTGATGAAAGGACCATTGAAGAAAGAAAACATAATGTTAAGGGAAGAAATAGCAGAACTTAAAAACAAAAATTAACAGCTTTAAGACTGAAAAGAGATGGGACAATGTGATAATTTTTGGAGTAGAAGAAACATAAGACACATTACTCGTAGAAATAGTAAGATCAACAACAAAGAAATAAGTTACCACCTTAAAAAGAAAGAATAATATACTGCTTGGGACCTTTTCCAGATAAGAAGAAATCCATCTGAGTAAATCACCTCATATTCCCATAACATATAACTTAGATATTAAAATTTCATGGTCATTCCGATCAAAAGCTTTACTGTAATCAGTATATACAACATCGACCTGCTTACCGTTATCCATAGCGTCAGTAATAAAATCATTGAGCAGAATTAAGTTGCTGACGGTAGACCTTCGTTTCAAAAAACCATGTTGAAAGAAACGAATTTTTAAAAGCACTATACACCTGGTTATAGATGGTCCTTTCGAAGATTTTTATGCCACAATAGAGAACTTGGATATCGGCCTGTAGTTTACAATTTCGGTTTTAACTCCTTTTTTGTGAATAGGCGTTATGAAAGCCGATTACCACAGGCACAACACAAGTATCCAAGGATTTCCTGAAGAGAATCGAGACAGGTTGGACAATCGAAGTCGAACATCGTACAAGAAATTTGGATAAAATGTTGTCTGGGCCAGCCGCTTTAGAAGTATCCAACTTGCGAAGCAAGTTAGAAACTACTTCAACGTTCACCACAATGCTACAGATATCAGATAGGCTGGAAGATTCAGTAAAAAGAGGGGGTGAAGAAATTCCATGACTAAGGCTACTATTTATTTATTTATTTATTAGGGACAAAAACAGTTACATGCTACAAAAAACAGAGAATTACTTAAGCTAGGAATTGTCAAACATGCAATCCACACCCATTGTCCACGTATTAACTAAAAGTTAAAAGAAGTGATAAAAGACAAGTGATAATATAAAGATAAACAAGACAAAACAAAACAATCGTTGTCATAATATTTCTGAGATTGCTTAGTGTAATTTAATTTACTCTGCAGACAAAATATCCAGAGCTATTTTCTTAAGTACTTGCTTAGACAGATAAAATATATCCAGGTCCATAAAATGTGTGTTGTATGTATCAACAAAACGGCGAAGTGGTGCTCGCACTATGCAGAAATGTACCCTGATAGTAAGTATAAAACGCTTCGCATATTGTTTCACAGGTACGCAACGCTTCGCTATTATAATTTAAAATGCTCGAAACGCAGTTCGCATTTGAGTTGTGTCGTTTTTTAACGAAGCTAAGGTCCAAAAATATTTAGGATTTTCTTTAATAGATTTTTCGGTTAAATTTAAGTAGTTTTCATAACATTGCAATTCTAATACATTCACCCTTTCACGAAGAAGCTTATATGTTGACTCATCCGCTATATTGCCGTAAGTATCGATTTTTAAAAAATATTTGTATTTTTGTTTAATTGTTTTAATTAATGCCAAATTGTACCAAGTTGGAGGATATGTTTGCTACGATGTAATTTTTGTGTGTAAATTGAGAATAACGTGATTGAAAAAGTTTAATGATTCATCAATTGATCGTGTCGCAAACTCGGATGCCCAGTCAGTCGCGGAAATGTCTTTGTTGACAGATTCATAGTCACCCTTGTCGAACACATATTGCTTCCGTGACGCGCACTCTAACAGAGGAGCCTCAACGAAATCTATATTAATTAGTAGTGCTGGATGGTAGGCGTCGATGGGACACCATTGTATTGATCAAAATCTAGGGTACATAATTCGTCACCAAATAAACCTTCGTCAGGACCATTCCCGTTCATTGGGACGAGCGATAGATTGTCAGATAGGATAGAATGATGAGAAAGGTATCAGAAGAGTTGCTCAAAACTATTTTATTAATTTTGTGAGGTAATTGCGAAGTTGTAAAGAACACGAAAGGCCTAAGTTTTGCTGACATAAATAAACAACACAAATATGTAGGGTAATATAAAGTAAAGCTTTCATTAGACCAGAAAAGCATTTGGAACAACAGAATGTGAATAGATGTAAACAAAGCAGTATCGTGGTAAATGACGTCACATCATGACTGCGACAGATACGGATGTTTGAACTGTAGAAGATGGAAGTAATGAAATAGCGAGTGCACCTGTGTTTGCGCACACATGCCTGGACTATAATATCTTCTGCCTAACTTGCTAATATCCGTTGAGATTGGCTACCGTGACCAAAATCGGACAGAAGGATATTATTTTTGTTTACAGAAGCTATTCAATCAATCAACTCAGCCTATAACAGTCTACTGATGGACATAGCATCTTCCAGGCTGCGCCACAACACTCTGTCCTCCGCCTTCCGCATCCAGTCTGACCTGGCTGGGTCAGACTGGATGCGGACCTTCTTAAGGTCACCGGTCCATCTAGCTGGGGCGCGTCTCACACTACGCTTGCCGATACGTGGTCTCCACTCTAGCACTCGTCTGCTCCACCAGCCATCGATCCTTTGACAAACATGGCCAGCCCACTGCCAGCCACTTCAGCTTACTTACTCTATAGGAAATGTCGGTAGCTCCGGTTCTCTTCCGGATAACTTCTTTTCTGATCTTATCCTTCAAAGAAACTCCGAGCATAACCCACTCCATAGCGCGCTGAGCGACTTTGAATTTGTGGACCAGCCCGACTCAAGTCAGTGTCCACGTTTTGGCACCGTATGCCATAACGTGAGAACGCACTGGTTTGAAGACTATCTTCAAACACTGCGGGATTAAAGACGAGAAGACTTGACGACGAAGTTTTCCAAACGCTGCCCAATCCAACTAGATACTTGTGTCGGGTCCTTTCTCAAAGTTGTGCCATACCGACCTGGATAACTCGGCATAGGTAGATGTACTCTCCGCAGAGGGCGATGACCGTCAGGGTCATCAGAAGGTATCGCACTATCTCCTACGAAGCGGCTTGCGCACTGGCCGGATCCCCGCCGTAGAAGCGATAGCCCTCGCGTCACTGCATCGGTGGCGTGAGGAGGCGCGGTTGCGGGGCGTGGTACTGGAGCACACGGAATAGAAAAAACAGTGGAAGTGCCACCCAGTTTGTTGCGAACTAAAAACTACCTTATGTCGATTGTTCAAAGTCTAAATCAACTTGCTCGCTGTCTTAAATATCATCGTATACATTCTAGAAACTTCGACGCTACTCGATTAGGGATGGGACACATTCAAATAGTTTGGTATCGATAAAATAATAAAATTTGTATTTTTAAACTAACTTTACTGAACTGAAATAAATAAAATTACGAGAAATTAATATCAAATTATGCGTAAATGAAGTCCAAAGTTCAAAGTCGAATATAGTGAAACCTTATACCTTACCATGACCTATTATGTACTCGTCGTCGTTCTACTCGTTTAATTGAAATAAATGGTTTGAGTTTGAGTACTTATATTCTGACAAATAAACCAATCATTCATTCATTCGCGGCTGGACGTAGGCCTCAAAAATAAGTACCTAATACTAATAAAGTGTGTAAATATTTTAGTTTTCCCAAAGATCCTTTTACCAAGAAGAAATAGGTAGAAGCTACGGGAAGACAGAACTGGATGCCGTCAAAATCAAGTACAATCTTTTCAAAGCATTTTGATAAAAACAATTTACAAACTTCAAAAAAAGGCTACAGATTTTTAAATGATAACGCAATTCTTATTTATAAAATTTCGTCCTTTACATAAGATAAAGGATTTGAATATTACATTGTACAAACATCGACATTAAATTATCGATATCTTGTCCCCATCCATAACTGAGTAGAAAAATAGATAACAGGTGCATACAAATATGACATCTATTTCAATGATATTAGCGTGCTAAATAGAGTAAATCGCCCTCTAGCGTTGAAAGCTGAACACGTTGTTGATTGCTCGAATTTAATAAATTGTTAGATGGAAAAATGGTCTTCATTGATTTTGACATGTAAAATAAAAACAACGTTCATGAGTTGTAATAAGACTTAATTTTGAACAACAATAAATAAACTTATCGCCAAAGTTTCATGTATAATTCGTAGCCAATATCATCGTTTTCTGTGTATTGCAATGTACATTTTAATTTGCAACTGTGTGAGTTTGGCAACACTGGTTCCCGTACTAAGGAAGTCTAAGGGCACTTCCACTGTTTTTTCTATTCCGTGATGGAGCAGTAGCAGATCACGCTGCGCCGGTCCGAGCGCCCTACCTGGTCTGTGTGCCTCGTCACCATCGAGGCGGTCATCGACGTCACCACCGGTTCGGCCGGTGCTCGAGGACTGGCTCGAGAGGAGGCACGGCTCCCTGTCATTCACGGCTGCTTCGGGAAGTTCCTGTGTCGTATAGACAGGGAACCAGACGCATTGTCATCACTGCGTCCACTGTCTGGAGGACACGGCGTGGCATACGCTTGCAGAGTGTACAGCTTGGGCGAAGCCGCGCCGTGCCCTCGTTTCGGAAGTAGGAAGCGATCTGTCGCCTCTGGCTGATTTGTTCTTTGGTCGGCGGCGCAGCGCCGTGGGATGCGGTGATCTCCTTCTGCGAAAATGTCATATCGCAGAAGGCGGCAGCGGAAAGGTAGATGGAGATTTATAGTGCTCTCCCGATCCGAGGGGCGCACAGGGCGTCGGCAGGGAGCAGAGGGCAGGTAACGCCCTCTTCCAGCCCCCGTAAATGGGCCCAGGGACGGTGAACTCGGGGACGTCCGTCGCCCCTTATCACATAAGACTCGAGGTGGCGGCGCGTAATGTTCCACGCGCACCCCTCTCAGACGGCGCGGGGGGGAGTCAACCACCTCACTCCCCTCACTTGACCAGACGGAGCTCGCACGGGCGGGTCGGTACCAGTCGGGGGCTGCATTGAAGAGTGCTAGTGCCTCCGTAGACCGCGGTGCAAGTGTGGGAGGGAACACGGGGTGGTTTTAGTCAGTAGAAGTCTGGCAGACCCCTCCGTCCGCCCCA
Source organism: Atethmia centrago (assembly GCA_905333075.3). Lineage (NCBI taxonomy): Eukaryota > Metazoa > Arthropoda > Insecta > Lepidoptera > Noctuidae > Atethmia > Atethmia centrago. Next base: position 31,116,488 of record HG995377.1, on the reverse strand, counting down.
GAGCGGAGGATTTCCAAAAAAAAGGTAGCAGTAGTACTCCTTCATAACTTCGAGAGCCACCCTTCGATGTGGATTGAACTCGGCAAGACGTGCGAATTGTACATGACTTTCGTCTTGTCCAAATTCATGCCGAGGCCAACCCGCCGAGGCTCCATTTAGGCTGTGCAGCATCAGGTGTAACTGTGCCAGCGTCTCTGCCACTATAACGATGTCTCGGCAAAACGACGGTGTGAGGTGTACGTTTGCGTTGATACCCTGTCCAGTTTAGTCCAACGTCTTAAAGACGTCCTCTTAACGCATTGGTAAACGGTTTCGGGGATAAAACATCTCCCTGTCTCACTGGGGTGAAACAGGGGGATGTGATATAAAAAAACAGCCCTATCCAACTGGATAGGGCTGTTTTTTATTATCCTGGATCTGGACCGTCATCGTTGCAGCGTCATACAGACACCTCAACACTTCTATGTGGCGGCAGTCAATGCAATATGCTTCAGAGAGGCCAGAAATGTCCACATTTCGATGGAGTCGAAGGCTTTCTGGTAGTCCACAAACGTCATATAATACAGCGGCCATATAATAATGGTTGCACTCTTCGGTACAGTTGCTAAACCTTAATGAATAAATATATAGCCCGCACCTGGTCAGTAACATGCTGCGTGAGGTCGTGCGCGGCGTGCGGGTGCGGGGCCCGCAGCAGCTGGCGCGGCGCCTGCCCGTACGTGCGCACCATAGCGGCTGCGGCTGTGCGGTCTACTTCCTCCTCTAGTGCAGATGGGTCGAAACCGTAGTAGGTCTAAACAGAAAAATAAAATATAAATAAACAAGGCCAGTTGGGAGGGAAATAGCTATATTAAATCACTATAACTCTTGGACAAAAACGGTAAATAACTTATTGGTTCATCTATGGTAAAATGGTAATGGTGTTCCAGTTATACTCACACAGGCTGGGAACACGTTGACGGCGTCGAGCGCCGCCTGGCCGGTCTGCTTGTAGCCGAACACCAGGTCGATCCAGTGCGGCAGGCGCTCGGTGACGTGCGCGGCCTCCAGCGCCTGGCGGTGCATGAGCGTGAACAGGCGCGCGTCGGCCGCCCAGGCCGGCAGCTCCACGTCGTCCACGGACGCGCCGCACTGCCGCGTGCCCAGGTTCAGACCTGCACAACAAACATTTAATAATAATAATAACACACACTCACATAATCAGCCTATAATGTTCCTACTGCTGGGACACAGGCCTCCTCTCTGTGAGAGGGAGTGGGCCGTAATCTACCACGCAGGCCCAGTGTGGGTTGGTAGATGTCACATATCTTCAAATTTTTGGTTCTAGGACATGCCGGTTTCCTCACGATGATTTTCTTCACCGTTTTGAGAGCAGTAGTGATGAAATAATTTACACAAAGTAAAGCGCCTGTCCGGGTTCGAACCAACGCCCTACAATTTTTAAGTCGCGGCCGTTACCACTGGGCCACCACTGCTCAACCAATAATAATAACACCAGCCTGTAACTGTTCCCCTTCAAGGCAAAGTGCCTTCTCATACAGAGAAGCGAGCATTGATCCCCACGCTTGTTTTTGATGTGAAACATCTAATGCGGCGGGTCAGACCAGGCGCTCGTAACTCTGCGACTCTCTTCCCAGTCGGCTGGCGAGCCGCCCTCTCTCTCACCGCGCTGAGCTCGTATACGTACCTATAGCCTATTTTCTATACAAAATATTTTCGATGTTTCACATCTGCCAGACGTCCCGCGACGGCTCAATTTTTTTCACGTCATAGTTGCTTTGTAGTCTTAGGTTTTTTAGAAGTCGGTTATGTTTTTATTTTATAATAGTAATAAAATAAAAATATCTATCTATCTTTCACAGTTACACACTAATGAAGTAAGAAGGAACTATATAATTTTCAAGTGTACTACAATATCGCATTGGGTCTAGCCTGTATGGATATTTGTATGTTTGGAGTGAATAAATAAATCACGTGTAGAGAGTAAACAATAAAATTAGCAACAATAACAAACATTCCATCAAATAATAACAATAATTAAAAGTACAAATTCTAACAACAACCATACTATTATAAAAAAAATACTTAATACAAGCAGACACCATCCACAGTTAGTCATAGATACATAGATAAATATAATATATGTTTAATTGACCCGACCAAATAATTATTGTGTAAACCACAACCTTTAACTGATCTCAATAAAATATTTTTTTAATATTTACTTCTTTAATGTTAATAGTGTATTTAAAATGTAAAAAATATTTATCGTTAATTTCTTTCCTAATTTTATTTTAATTTTAATGTTTACATTTGTAACACCTTTAAAACATTATGGAATGCAATTAAAGATATAAATATGAATATAAAACACAAAAATCTTAATAATCAATGTACACTATCTAACAATACCTCTCCGTTAAGTTTACCGATTTTGTCGTTATGAACCATAATGAAAACTTTCGTTGTACATATTTCGAGGTTTTCGTTTAGCGATAAAATCTAATATGAAGATTTTAGATTGAAGATTCTAACATTACTTGGGTATTTTCGTATTTTACCCTTTGTTCCGACGAAGTGCCATAAGCTCCAGAGTCTCTTCCGAAAGTTTGGACCTTTGCGCCGCATTTTACAAAATCACGCTCTGAGGATTTCCGCCATTTGATCGAGCGCCTTGTCAACGTCATTTGTGGTTTGCACGGCAGCAAATCGATTCTCCAGGTCTGACTGGAACGCTTCACATCCTAACATAGTTTGGAGTATGTTTGGACGGAGCCTAGACTTCATCAAACGAATTCACTCGAGTTTGAAGTTGATATTCAGAGAGCCTCGGACAAGTCTTTGATCAATGCCGGTGGTGAACCTATTGATTACCGAGACATCCCTGAATATATGCTTTTTATCCGTTATGATGAAGTCTATCTCATTTTTCGTCATAGTACATTACGGGGCTTGGCCTCATCCAATTCCTTTGGAGCTGTTTCTTAAAGGAGTTTATCAAGAACAGCCCCCTTCTCAGGGAAGTTGACAAGCATTTGCCCCCTATGATTTCTGCTGCCGTAAACCCCTAAATTCCTACAACCGATTCGTTGCAACTCTGTACTTCCACTTTAGTGTTAAAATCCCCCATTAGAACGCTGTAGTGGGCCTTAGTATTGCAATGCATGGCTTTGGAGATGTCCTCGAACATTTCCCCTTTTTCGTCATCCGAGTGTGCACCGAGGCCGGTGCGTAAACCTGAACAACCTTGAGGCTATACCTATCGGTTAGCCTCACTACGAGGTATGTACCCTGTTCGAGACACTGGAGAATTTCACAACGTTGTCATTTATTTACCAGGAAACCCGACTCCGCCTTGGAATAGCTGTTGTCACTCTCGAAAATACATAAGGTGGCCCGATTAAAGGGTTACGATTTTATTTTCTGCATGTGAAGACCATGTAGATTGATGTCTGAAATGGTCTTTTGAGGAAAGAACCACACAGATTGAGTGGACCTACCAGTAATCGTGCAGCTCAACTCAGAACTTAAGGAGCTCAACGATTCGACGAACAATACCAAAGAAAGGACATTTGGGTAGGCCACTTAAATGACTCAAACTGCCAGACCAAGATTAAAAGTAACTGAGAGAAAAAATAAAAACAATAATCCATATAGTCTTCACATTCACAATAATTTAAAAAACAATATAATACTTCAAAAAGTAAATATTAATGTCATTGTATATATAAAAAATTCATCAATTTCACACTTAGTATAAAAATGGTTTTAGTATAAAATTAGTTTGTTGCCTGGGGGTACGTTGTACACTTTCAACTTTATAGAAACCTTTTTGACAGTTTCTGTTTAATAAATGATTTAAATTTATTGAGGCTCAGTTCTTTAACATGGCTTGGGAGTTTGTTGTAAAACCGCATACTTTGGCACTTAAATGAATTACTAATTATTTGGAGCCTAGTCTTGGGCACAATAAGTAAGTCTTTGCTTCTAGTATTCATGCTATGAATGTAGCTGTGTTTAGAATATAAATTAATATTCTTTTTTACATAAATCAGGTTCTCATATACATATTGAGATGCGACTGCCATTATGTTTATATCCTTAAATGTATCCCTCAGTGAATGCCTACAACTTATCTTATAAATTGCTCGAATGGCTCTTTTCTGCAGCACAAATATAGCCTGAATGTCGGCTGCATTTCCCCACAGCAAAATGCCGTACGACATTACACTATGGAAATAACTAAAATATACTAATCGAGCTGTTTCTACATCAGTCAAATGACGGATTTTATACACCGCGTAGGCTGCAGAGCTTAGCCGCTTCGACAATTTGGTTATATGTGGGCTCCACTGTAGCTTTGAGTCCAAAGTAATACCTAAGAACACAGTGGTGTCCACAAGATCCAACTCCGCCCCATTTACTAGTACATTGGTTTTTACCTGCTTAACGTTAGGTGTCAAAAATCTAATACATTTGGTCTTTTTCTCGTTTAAAAGTAAATTATTAACACTAAACCAATGTAACATTTTAGAGAGAGCATTATTTACATCGTCAGTAACTGTCTGTTGTCGTTTAAGCTTAAAAAAAAGTAATGTGTCATCTGCAAATAACACAATTTCATGACTGTTCTTTATAAGGCAAGGTAGGTCATTAATATATACAAGAAATAAAAAAGGGCCAAGAATTGAGCCCTGCGGAACTCCCATAGTGACAATAGAACCCGGCGATCGCTTACCGTTAACGTCCACTCTTTGGATCCTATTATCCAAATAAGAAATAAGAAGATCCAAGGCAGTGTTTCTAACACCATAGTGATGCAATTTCCTGACCAATGTATCATGAGAAACACAATCGAAAGCCTTAGATTAGTCACAAAAAATACCTAGGGCAACATGTAACTTCTCCCAAGCCTCAAAAATATGTGCAAGAAGTTCCGCACCAGCGTACCGACGACGCTGGTGCGGAACTTCTTCGGATTTTTTACTGTTTAATAATTTATTTTTATTAAAATGTCTTTGCAATTGATCTAGCATCAATTTTTCAAATATTGTCTAAAGATGGGAAGCACAGAAATTGGTCTAAAGTTTGTGGGGTCTGATGTGCTGCCCGATTTAAACAAAGGTATTATTTTACTACTCTTCATTAAGTAAGTCAAGAATTACACCACAGTCAATACATTTATTAAAAATAATTGCCAATTCAAGCGCTACAGTGTTAATTATGCATTTTGCAACCTCCACAGAATTTCCCCATAGATCAGCTGTTTTTTTTTAACATTGAGTGTATTGAAAGTTTTAATAATGTCCCGAACACTAACATAGTCGAAATTAAATTCATGGTTACAAATACCAACATTTTCTTTCAATATGGAGTCGGCAACAGTGGATGATGAATTTAAAGATTTAGTATTGTGTCCTCCCCCTCTCTTCGGACTTAACTCAACCTAAGAATGTGCCACCTTATTTTTCTGGGCTCTTCTTCTAGCTGCACTAGATGTTCGTCGAGCCATAACGTGCCAAGGTCAGTTGGATTATCCGGCCATTAGTAACCCAGCAGCCATTAGTAACCCGGGGATTCTTCGCACCAGGGGGTGCGTAGAATCCCCGGGTTACTAATGGCCGGATAATCCAACAGTGCATGGTATCGCGGTATCACGGATCACCAGATCACGGTAACGGCAAGGCCTTGCCGTTACCGTGGTCGCCGCCAAAATCAGGAATAGCGAGGCGGCCGCGAACAAGGAGCCGTGGTTGAATTAGGCTTGCCATTTGGAGTGTTTGCGCATTGAAGAAAAGTAATAAAAATAGAAAGAGGGTAACTAAAGAAGAGTAATAGAAGAACATAAACCAGCGATATTTTTAAATTCTTTTCTGTCTGTCTGTTTGTTTGTTCGTGAACATCTCCGGAACTACGGAACAGATTTTCATTTGGTTTTCACAGGTACAGAGATTAATTTAGAGCAAAATATAGGCTTTGTTTCATTAAAATCGGATGTTGCAAAAAAACTTATCGTCATATGAAGAATTTTGAATTTACTTTTATACTGTTAGAAGACACACCAAATAATAATGTATTTTCTGTTTATATCCAGCTGGGAGGTCTGTGTCCCTGCAGTGGGAACATTATAAGCTGATTATGCTTATATCCTGGATTTAACACATACGATACTTTCATTCCGGTGGTACGTTTCCAAGGGTTGATTCCCGACCTCTACGCGGGCGAAACCAATTTTGCCGTTTAAAAATCCCATCATGCACACGGCTTAAAATAAATAAATGAGTAATACCTTCGTTGTTGTGGAACAGTTCGGGCAGGTAGAACATCTCCGGGATGAGCTCCTTGACGTCGGTGGGCGAGTCGTTGGTGATGAGCCGCCAGGTGGTCGCCAGCGAGTGGAACGTGCGGTCTGGCATGTCGAAGTTGTTGTCTGCCGGAAGGAGCATAACTCATCATCTGCCTTCCTAACAAAGATGGGGTGGGCTTCCAGTCTATCCGGATGCCGCTGAATACCGGTATTTTATATGGAGCGACTGCCTATCTGACATCCATAACTCATACTGGGTAGCACGACACCCCTTGGTAAGACTGGTTGTCAGACTTTCGGGGTTCGCGGGTCTCGCTATGTAATGGATGGTCACCCATCAACGTTCCGACCTCGGCAAGCGTTGCCTTACCTTGTAGATCGACTCGTGCTGATTTTATTATATAGCCACGAGCACACAAGAACGACCAAAAGGAAACTCCAAAAATATGCTCAAAATGATTATAAGCCCAACCAAGCGCTGAAAACCCACGCTTGAAGCTTCAAACACGATAACGTATTTAGGATTAAATGTTCTTATTCAACACTACGTCAGGAATACGACGCGCACCTTACAAAAAACGCGGCTTTTAGCGTTATCAATCCCTCTCATCCCTTAAATATCGCTAAACCGGCAATAATAGAACGATGATTACCTTGATAGTTGAGAAACAGCTCAGTAAAAGGGGGTATGCGCACTAGATAGTGCAGCACTCCCCCCGAGTTGGAGTACAGCGACGCGTAGTGATGCGGCTGGCGGGACAGCAGCGGGCTGCAGCCCTCGCGACGAGCCGCCTTCAGGTCCTGGGGGGTCACTTGACACTCTTAGTACTCTCGATTTATTATAAAAACTTGTGTGAAATATAATAACAAAATCGCTTGGAAAATTATTAACAATGAAACAGGTAAGTCGGACAAGTAAACAAGAAAAACAATTTGAGACTGTGGTCGACAGCAAATTAGTTAATAAAGCAGTTGACGTAGCTGAGGCATTCAATGAGTTGTTTGCCAACATACCTATAACTTCCACTCGCTCCTTAAATTCGTCCCCGTCTAAAGCTGAAAAACTTCGGCATAGTAGTGTGCCTAAATGTAGTCGCTTAATTAGCTTCGAACACGTAACACGTCGTGATGTAACACTGGTGATCACTGGGTCATCTCCATTAAACTATTTAGTAATATAATAGACCCCCATTCTAGCTTTTAATAAATGTGTTGATTTAGGTATTTTTCCTGACCTCAAAGTCATACCATTATTTAAATCAAGTATTAGAAATGACGTTGGCAATTTCAGGCCTATTTCTATCTTACCTGCATTTAGCAAAATATTTGAAAGTTAATACTCAAGCAGTTGCTAAGATATTTTATTTTAAACAGCCTCCTTCCTAATGAACAATATGGCGTTACAAAAGGACGTTCGACTACAGAGGCGGGTGTTGCATTGTTGAAACACATATTTAACGCATGGGGGAACTCGCAAAATGCTATTGGAGTTTTCTGTGATCTCTCCAAAGCCGTTTGATTACGTGCGCCATGACACGTCATTACCGTGTGCAAAATGCAGCTCTCAAAGTAATAAATTCTTATTAACAGAATAGGTTCCAATATTTAGACGTTAATGGTGTGAAATCATCCGGGCTACCGGTTCCGTTAGGTGTACCACAAGGCTCAATACTGTGTCCATTCTTATTATTAGTGTGTATATTAATGGCTTACCATTCTATTTAAAGGGGGGACGTTATACCATTTGCAGATGACACCTCAGACAGACAAGATTTCAACGACGTAAACAGCACTGTTTACGTCGTTGAAATCTTGTCTGTCTTGTTTTCTTGCCATTGAGAACCGCTGAGTGCACACTCTCAGTGGTTCTCAATGGCAAGAAAACGAAATATACAAAGTTCGCCGTACCGAATATTAGAGATCTAGGACCCATCACCGTCTTATGTAAAGAGGTCCTTGAAACTGTAGACTTGGCAGTTTGTTCTGGGCATAACAGTAGATGCCAAACTTCAGTAGGGCCCATATATATCAAGCCTAGCGGTAAGGCTTAGTTTAGCCGCCTGCGCCGTCAGGAAATATCAAAATAAAATATCAATATCGTCAATGCACTGACGTTGAGCTCAGTTAGTCTATTTTAGTTATTTTCATAGCGTTATGCCCTGCGGTATCTGCTGTGGGGCAAAGCCGCTGACATTCAAAATATATTTGTTCTTCAAAAACGAGTTGTTCAAGCAATTTACCAGCTAGTTGCCAGAGTTAATCTAAGAGATTTTTTTAAGATATTGTTATTCGGTGGCATCACAATTCATCTTCGCCAACTTCGTGCATATTAGGTAAAATATACTCGAAAAACAGTGATATTCACAATATAAACACTAAAAATAAGGACAAATTACGTGCTCCATTTCACCGGCTTCATAATGTTCAACTTATTTGTTGGGCTTGGTATAACTTTTTTTATAAAAAGCTACCCTCTTCTTTGCTAGATTTGCCTTTTAATGCCTTTCAAAGGCATACTATTCTATCAACGACTACTTAAACGATAAGAATAGTTAGTCGTTATCATTAACTGAAGACAATGTTTAAGTTCTTTCTCCAGAATTAGCTGACCTGCTGACATATGAGTTCATATAATTGTTTATTTTATTTGACTGTTTAAGTCAACTTATTTTAATTTTATTTTCATTTATTATTGACATAATCTTAGTAGATTATGTATGTATTCATTATGATGTTTTTTTAATGAGATGTTTTGCAATGTGGTTAGCTAGCGACCTCGACAATTGATCATATTATTCTTGCCTGAGCAACCGGCAACAAGATCGTCATACTCCCTTAGATGTCACTGCTTGCGGTAACGTCGGGGGACGGGTTGTCTCCTTCTCTCAAATATGGAGAGGTGGTAATGGCTGATCTTTGCGTTATGACTGATCGTTTTGCTGACCATGGTTTTGTTATTTTACTTCGTTGATCCTAGTTTATCATTTGTGAATTCGAGTTACAGCTATAGCTATATGTAAGCGGCCACGCCCTTTATACCTGGAGGCTTTTAGAGGTATTAAGTTCTGTTTACGTTTTTATTTTTTATTTCTGCTTGAGTATAGTTTTCCATATTTTTGTTGGTATAGTCGCGTGTGCTAGCTGACATATGGGAAATAATTTAATTTAATGTTTTGTGTAGCGAAGATTTTCTAACTGAACAGACAGCTGTGCTGCTGGGTAGTTTGTTTCACCACTTCTTCTTCCCAGCTAAAGCACTAGGAAGTGGTTAAGGGCGGGCGTTTTTGGGGGACTGTCTTATGTAATTTTCAGGTTCGAAAAGCCTAGTTTGAATTAATGACCTTTGATTTGATTTGATTGAGATACAGGGTATAGTTTTAAAATACATGGTTCATATGACGGTTTGTTCCTCTATTAGTCACTGTTTACTTAGTATGAGACTTCAGGGCAAAAACCGAAACTATGATCTTATACTTCTTTAATTTCGACCAAGTTTATTTGTTGTACCTGTAGCAACAATAGTTTTTAAGGACCGCTATCTATTTTTTTCCAAGCGACTTTATCTCACGTAGATACATGATTAGAAAACTATATTCAAATGTTGTCTGTCATGAACGAATTTCAAGCTAAAACCATCACACCAACAGATATGTAGAAGACATGCCAATAGTTACTCACATTATAAATACCAATATAATGCTGCTCTCTATTTTTGTTCTGTATCGCCATGGGCCTGCTGAGATCCCTGAAGGACGCCGGGTCAGTAAGGTCCAGTATCCGGGAGGTATAGTCAGCGATGATGAAGGGCAGCACGGGGTACTGCATGAGGTCGTTGTAGGAGCGGCCGCCGAGCCCGTTCAGCCGCATGAGGTACTCCCAGTTCGTGATGCTGCCGTTACGCCATTGGGTCATGGCGTCTGTTAAGGTGTCGGGCTCGATTCTGGGGAGATAAATTGACATTTACATTATGTGTCTTTAATATTCTAGCCATACACAACATGAAGAAATACATTTATCATTATTCAGTATGCTATTGTCAGTTGTCGTCAAATCAAATCAAAATCAAAATATTTTATTTCACATAAACCTACATGGACAGTTATGAAACATTAGAAGCTAGGTGCACGGTTCCAATTGGTCGTTTCCTATGGAGAAGAGCCGGCAAGAAACTCCACGGTTACTCTTTTAAAAATAATTGGCTTTTATAATGTTTTCAAATACAGTATTAATAGGTATGGGAGGACAGTGTAGGTCTGTCAACAAGTGCCAGATACTTAACAAAAAATAAATGGCCTATAAATCTAGTCTATTAAGCCTACAACGTTCTCACATTCACGAAATATAAAATAATCTATGTAAAATATTAATAAAATAATAAAAACTTATTTAAACCAAATGACATGTTTGCCATTACAACATGTAACAAGTCTTAATTTTTAAATTAGTATCCAGTCCGTCGTTATTGTCAATGCTATCAAGTTAACTTTTGTTGTAAATACGCCCAATTTTTATTATTTAATTTAATATGTTGTGTGATACCGTAGCGCACTGCTGCTACAACGTTGTATTTTTTTCATGCCATAAAAATAATGGCATTATGTAATCCTTAATTTGGTAACTGACTTATAATACGCAAAGTGAATGTAGCTTGCCCACTGTCTACAATAATATGTAACTAACTAGTATGCTGCTTTATCTTCTAAATTTTGCAAGCCATCTGAATTCTATACAGGTAAAAAAATACCAGTGCGCAAATTGTGACAACTTAAGGCCGGGTAGACCAAGCGAAGTAGGCATTTAACGCTATCAACCTACACGCGGAGCGAGTCGTACCGAAACGTCGTCCGCGTGAACTTATATGGAACTCAAAGCCGAGCGAAATGTCACAGTACAGAGAAGCGTGGCAGAAGGTCAAATTATTTTATTAATTTGTTTAAAAAATAACAAAATACGAGAGTTGATTCGTTAATCGCGAAAACCTAAGACGTTTCTATGTAATAAATTATTTTAAATAGATATTGTAAATGCAAAATGCTCTAAGTCATATTTGATTAAATTATTCAACATTTTAGTTTCTTATCAGATTAAGCTGTATGTTTTGATCGTACTTAACTACTTACACAAACTCTTGCAAAAAAAATATAGCTAATAACTTAGTAAATAGCAAAAGCAATTACGATAAATGTTATTTTGGTTAGTATGATGTTTATAGTTGAGTTAGGAAAAAAACAACATGGAATTACTTATGACATTTTTAATACGAAATGAAAATAAAAAAAGCACAAAATTATTATCAATTATAAATCCGTATGTGGTTTTCGTAGTATTGAATAAATAATCAAAGGTAATCTTTGTTTTCAATTAAATAACACTACTTTACAACATTTAAAACCCATAAATGAAACTAATATGTATTAATAGTATAATTAGCCCTATGTTGGATAGCTAAGTGAAAAAAAAATAGGACGTCAAGTTTTTACTTTTTATTTCACAATGTTTGCATATTTAGGTATCGATATATCTTTTTTTATACTGATTTGTCACTGAAATAATAAAAAATTGTGCATGACAAACATGTTTTTATTATCAAGTTATCATACTGTTATGATTATGACTCTACTATGTATTATGTACAGGTAAACTAAAATGTGTAAAAACTTATATACTTTAGTCTGTTCAATGAGTTGATGCCTATTGCTCCGTCCATGGTTTCTGCCATCAACCCCTCTTGCACAATAAATTTGACTGGTGATGATTCAAAGTCATGTAATTCAATGCGGGTAGTCACCAGTAAGAACAAACTTAAAAAATACATAAAAATTAATAAATACATTGTTAAAACACAAAAGATGGTTAAAAGGCAAAAGTTCTTTATTAAAAATGTTAAACTTAATAGAGAAAGGCTAAATTTACTGAAACAATTAGATATGTATTCTTTTAATTTGGAACAAAGTACCAGGAAGTACAACATTGATACAGAGTACTTGCAATCTGAACTTGACCATTTACAGGAGAAACTTAGTTCAATGACTAACAAATATAATACCTCTGAAGATCTCATGAGGGAATATGTGTTGGCAATGAATGAGCTGGTGTCCTCACAAACAAACAACTGTGAGCATTGTCAAACACCATCCAATGTACTTACACCAGACCATTCATTGACAAGATGGAATACCACCTTACCGCAGCCCTGTGTTGATTTGACATTTCCTGCTATTAATAGTTCCAATAAACAACCTAAACAAAGTGTAAAAAATGATATAGTATTATTTTGTGATGAAATTGGAAAGGACTTAGGCCACTTGTTGACAGATGAATATCCGGGACACTCCATAATAAATTACTGTATGCCTGGTTGTTCTTTATTTGATATTATGAAAAAAATTATTAAATGTAACTTCAATAAGGACACTACTTTATTAATTTTTATGGGTAATAGGGGAAATGTGAACAAAGGAGAATTGCTCCAATATTATAGAACATTGTGTAATCTTAGTTTAAGAAAAATTGTGTTGTTTACATTTCCTTATAGTAACAGTTTGCCACAGGAAGAAAATAAGTTAAGATTTGATATTAATTTGACATTGCATAATTTGACATTTAATAATAATCAATTCCATTTAATTGATACTAACAATTATGTTGGTAATAATTTGTATTTGACAAAAGATAGATATAATATTATTATGTACTATCTTTCTAACTTTTACAAAAGACAGATAGCTGTGTCGCTATCATATTTTTTTTCTATCTCAGCCAAAAATTTGGCTAAACAACTTGCTTCTTTTGAGCAATGCAATGATATTCTAAATAATTCTGCCAATCATTTGGCATCAACTAATGACATTGATTATCATTTAAATTAGAAATTAGGACAATAGAGGAAACCTCTTGCTTAACAAATGAAGATAATTTAAATAAAGGTTTAAATCATCTTAATGTTACACAAAGTTCTTTAATATCACACCCATCAAATTGCAGTAACCTAAATAAATATAATAATAATACTCTAAAAATCGTTCATCCAAATATACAGGGTGTGATAGGTAAGGAATTGGAACTGGAGCTGTTCATGAACTGTAATTATATTGATATCCTATGTGTAACTGAACATTGGTTAAAAGTCCACCAGTTCATGTTCAGCTTTAACAACCACCAGGTTGCCAGCTCGTTCAGCAGAGTTAATATGATACGTGGTGGCTCTCTAATAATTGTTCGTAACAATATGAAATTTAAAGAACGTAAGGATATTGTGAACCTCTCTGTTGAGCGAGTTATTGAAATAGCTTGCATTGAGCTTGAGCAGTTCATTGTAATGAGCGTGTACAGGCCCCCATGTGCTTCATATGATATTTTCGAGAAATATATGGAAGAAGTATTATTAAAGACTTGTAACAGTAATAAAACACTTGTTGTCTGTGGAGATTTCAACATTAATATATTGGAAAAATCTGCTGCAGTAAATAAATTTATAACTTTATTAAAATCCTATAATTTGTACAATACATTCTTTGAGCCAACTAGAATAACTGCCACTAGCGCTACCTGTATTGACAATATTTTTACAAATTTAAGACCTTCCAGCCATTCAATTGTAAATGAGTTGGACTCTGATCACTGTGGCCAGTTGGTCACTTTCCCTCAGAAAATAATCAGAGTTCAAAGAAAACTTATGAGTTTTGTTCCTGTTAACAAAAGTCGCTTAGAACAATTTAAGAATAGTTTAATGGAAAAACTACCGTGTTTGCCTTATCACACTGACCCGGACCAAGCATATACTTTACTATTTAACCTCATCAATTGTGAATTTAGGAAGGTATTCACCTCAAAAACATTGCCTGTTCATGATCGCGTTATATTTAGTGACTGGGCAACACCAGGTATTTACAAAAGTAGGTTGAGGTTATATGAACTGTATCATGAAAAAACATATAACCATGATGAAACTTTTAAAGAATTTGTTAATAATTATTCTAAAACTTTTAAAAGAGCCTGTTCCTCAGCAAAAGCCATACACATTAAAAATAAAATAAGATCTTCTGGAAATAAAATTAAAACAACTTGGAATATTATTAATTCTGAAACGGGAAGAACGACAGTACGGAATCGTGACTTCCATCTAAAAATCGATGATGCAGATATTAGGGCAGACGTGGAGGTGGCAACAGAGTTTGAAAACTTCTTCACTAATATTCCCTTTTTAACAACCAAAACTCTGTCATCGTCGTCCTCCACTTCTGCTTACTCAATACTAAAAGAATGTGTACCAGAATGTGATAAACACTTTAAATTCACAGTTGTTAGCCCTAAAGACATTTTGGAATCTTTTAAAGAACTTGATGTAAAAAAAACTACTGATCTTTGGGGATTATCAGTACTTACAATGTCTTCAATAATTGATGTTATTTCACCCTTTTAGCAATTGTTTTTAACTCTTGTATTGCATCTGGTATATTTCCTGATCTGATGAAACTTAGCAAAGTGATTCCACTGTTCAAATCTGGCAGCACAACTGATCCCACGAATTTTCGGCCTATTTCGATATTACCTACATTGAGCAAAATCTTTGAAAAAATAATTTTAAAACAAATGTTAGGACATTTCAATTCATGTAATTTATTTCATCTGAAACAGTTTGGTTTTACGAAGGGTCGTTCAACTACAGACGCGGGCGTGGAATTGCTGAAGAGCATTTTCGAGGCTTGGGAGGAGTCGCAGGATGCTCTTGGCATTTTCTGCGACTTGTCTAAGGCCTTCGATTGCGTCCATCATGATACTCTCATCAGGAAACTGCACCACTATGGTATGAGGGACAGGGCTCTCGACCTTCTGACTTCCTATCTTAATAATAGAATTCAGAGGGTTGATATAAATGCCAAGAGATCTGCAGGATCTGCGGTCACTATGGGCGTTCCGCAGGGTTCAATTTTAGGTCCATTCTTGTTTCTAATCTATATAAATGACTTACCTTATCACATAAGGGATAATCACAAGATTGTATTGTTCGCAGATGACACTTCCCTCATTTTTAAAATCAAACGACTGCTGGTCAACTTTGAACATGTTAACGATGCACTCTCTAAAGTTGCCCATTGGTTTAATGTAAATAATCTTCTCCTGAACGAAAAAAAGACTAAACTTATTAAATTTTCAACGCCAAATGTCAGGCAGCTAACTACCAATGTTCAACTTAATGGAATAGAGTTGGACCCTGTTGAGTCGACAGTTTTTCTTGGAATAACAATTGACGCTAAATTACAATGGCGCCCACACATAGAAAAATTGTCAGGAAGGCTAAGTTCGGCCGCCTATGCTGTTAAAAAAATTCGACAGATAACCGATGTAGATACGGCCAGAATTGTTTATTTTAGTTATTTTCATAGTCTTATGTCTTATGGGATTCTTCTCTGGGGAACCTGTGCGGACATTAATACCGTCTTTGTTTTACAAAAAAGGGCTGTTCGAGCCAATTACAACCTAGGTCCAAGAGATTCTCTTCGAGAAAAATTCAAAGAAATAGATATTCTGACTGTAGCCTCTCAATATATATTTGATAATCTTATGTATGTACACAAAAATATATCAAATTTTAAGAAAATGTCCGATATCCACAGTTTAAATACCAGGAATAAACATAATCTTGCTGTACTTCACACTCGCCTCCACAGAGTAGGCAACTCGTTCATGGGTCAATGTATACGCTTTTACAACAAACTTCCTATTGCTATTCGAAATTTACCCATTAAACGATTTAAAAGCTGTATTAAAACCAAACTTTGTAAAAAATTGTACTATAAAATTTCAGATTATTTAGAAGACAAAAAAGCTTGGGATTGAGCTGCTCGCTCTGATAAGCTTTGTGCTAAAACCATAAAATTTGATATTAAAATTATGCAAAATCATCATTATATACAACTATATGTACATATTGACATTGATGAATATTATAAGCAAAATTAAGTGAATATTTATGTACCTTGAAAAGTATTATATTACTTTAATTATTGTGAATGTGAGCACTATGTGGGTCATTTTTATTTATTTCTTGTTGTTTTTTTTTTCTCTTAGTTTTAATGATGGTCTGGCATTTTGAGTTCTTTATGCGGCCAACCCAATTGTCCTTTCCTTGGTATTGTTCGTCGAGTCGTTGAGCTCCTTAAGTTTTGATTTGAGCTACACGATTACTGACAAATGCTTGCACTGACTGGACAGGTCCACTCAAATTTGTGTGGTTCTTTCCTCAAAAGACCATTTCAGACATAGATCTACATGGTCCTCACATGATCTGACCAAGATTATGTCTGGACTTTAAAAGAGACTTTGACCCTTGAGTTTGTTTCGCCATTTCTTCTCAGGGGTAGTCAGATAGGAAATGTCGACTCCATCTAGCTTATTTTTTAATATGACGTGTAAAAGTGATTCTCATATCCTATTTACAGAATAAACAATTTCATTTCATTTCATTTCATTACAATTTCATTTCATTTCATTTCATTTCATATAAAAATCGTAGGTCAAAATTGATTACTTATGTTGATAAGGTAATACATATTATATTATGAATATACCTACTAGAAAAAGTTAGGTATATCCGTAGGAAAGAACAGAGAGTAATAAAACCGAGAAATAACAAAGCACACAGGTGCGGCAGCGCGGCGGCGCGGCGGCGTGGCGCGCGTCGCACTTCAATTGTTATAATTTATAATAATATGTAGGTACGATAAATAGCGATAAGCGGCGCTCTCTTATTGCGATTTCTTCCAGACGTAGTGCACAAGTTTCGGAGATAAAGTACGTAATTAAAATGTTAGATAATGTTCTTGTTTTTATTTTTATTCCCCATATTGTTCACTAACAAACCCAAACAAACTGACTTCTTACACTATGTTAAATGAAAGAATAGTTCAATAAATTAGCGGAACTACCGTGCGCTAGGAAATCGGACATAGGTCGTACCTCGTCAAGACCTGGCGGGCGACTGAAGCGACGTACGCAAGCCGCTATATTATATAATATTTTATTATTAAAAGAATTAAGCTATTTTGCAAAACGTAACCACACATTATTCTTCTTTAAGTTATGAACTATTCTTATATTTTTTTTTTTGGAAAGAATGCATTCGCATAGGTACTTCAAGAATAATAAGAAAAACATCAAAAAAACATCGAATTAGCCTCCTCTTCCGATTATTTTTTTGATCTAGTGAAGTTTTCGATATCATGTTTTGAATTCCAAATAGTCAAAGTACATACAGTCAACTACAATATACATTTTTTTTGGCTATAAGCAATCACTATTTCTTTGTTTATTATTGAATCAGAGTGATGTAAAATTGGGAATACCTCGCCTTAAGCAAGTTTTATTAAAAGTATTTTTTTTTTATATCTTAGTACAAAAAAAAAATAAGTTATCGTTACGAAAGATGTTTACTTTGTTTTTTTGTAATTTGAAACTTTGGTATTGTAATAGTGGCAGAACGCGCAAAGGTACCTAAACAGCTGTGCGCTCGCTCGGTTTGCCGGCGTAGGTTTTTCAGGTATTTTACTAGGATTTCAAGTCGGCAAAAAAAATGTATTGAACAAATACTGAAAACGTGTTCTATTACTGATACTGAACTACTAAACAAATTGCGCGCTGGTCAACATTTTTTCCTGTATGTACCATCTTTTGTACCACCACATTTTATGCAATAAATGATTTTAGATTGCATTTTGGCCACATTTCATTCCGTGCAGCTCCGTTTTATCATTTGTCCAATTAACACGACGTGACGGTGTCGGATGGAACATGTGTGCTGCGGCCCTTATTTCGTATTCAAATTCAAAATCTTTATTTCGAGCGAAGACTCATAGAGGGTTAATAACATTGCTCTTAAAACTAAGTGTTAGTAAACAACACGAAACGACGGCACATGTAACTGACAGCAGTGAATAACATGGTCAGTCACTCTGTCAGCAATCATTTTCAGAACCCTGTTAGGGCTGGCCATCACTCGAGCCACTATGGATGCTGCGCGCTTGCGCATTATTGTGTAAAAGCGATACGCGCCGCTGCAAACATTCCTAACGCACTGCAACGCCATGGAAACCACATCAGTTTTCTGAACGCATTATTAAATTGGACCATACGACGCCCGCGAATATGTATCCCACAAGCTGCATGTATAGAAGGTGGTACAGAATGCTCTAAATAGCGTCACCTTTACGTCTGCAGTACAACGTGCAAACCTGCGGGCTATCATATTCGCATGCACAGAAAGAGCCCTCCGTTCCCTTTCGATTTCAGCATTGTTTCTAAGGTCAGTGGTGACCACGTGACCAAGATATTTAAATTGTTCCACTCGCTCAAGAGTATTACATAGAAATTGATGTCTACAGAATATACTGAAATTTTGTCTTGAGGAACACAGCATGTGCGCGTGGCCCGAGCTCAGGAACAGCTCGGCGAGCCCCTGAGGGACGTGTGCTCACCTGGCAGGCGGGTGGTGCTTGGCCGCCAGCACCTTGAGGAAGGCGGCGCGCTCGTGCGTGTCGCTGAAGACCAGCATGTGTGCGTGGCCCGAGCTCAGATACAGCTCGGCGAGCTCCTGAGGGACGTGTGCTCACCTGGCAGGCGGGTGGTGCGTGGCCGCCAGCGCCTTGAGGAAGGCGGCGCGCTCGTGCGTGTCGCTGAAGACCAGCATGTGTGCGTGGCCCGAGCTCAGATACAGCTCGGCGAGCTCCTGAGGGACGTGTGCTCACCTGGCAGGCGGGTGGTGCTTGGCCGCCAGCACCTTGAGGAAGGCGGCGCGCTCGTGCGTGTCGCTGAAGACCAGCATGTGTGCGTGGCCCGAGCTCAGATACAGCTCGGCGAGCTCCTGAGGGACGTGTGCTCACCTGGCAGGCGGGTGGTGCGTGGCCGCCAGCGCCTTGAGGAAGGCGGCGCGCTCGTGCGTGTCGCTGAAGACCAGCATGTGTGCGTGGCCCGAGCTCAGGAACAGCTCGGCGAGCCCCTGAGGGACGTGTGCTCACCTGGCAGGCGGGTGGTGCGTGGCCGCCAGCGCCTTGAGGAAGGCGGCGCGCTCGTGCGTGTCGCTGAAGACCAGCATGTGTGTGTGGCCCGAGCTCAGATACAGCTCGGCGAGCTCCTGAAGGACGTGTGCTCACCTGGCAGGCGGGTGGTGCGTGGCCGCCAGCGCCTTGAGGAAGGCGGCGCGCTCGTGCGTGTCGCTGAAGACCAGCATGTGTGCGTGGCCCGAGCTCAGGAACAACTCGGCGAGCCCCTGAGGGACGTGTGCTCACCTGGCAGGCGGGTGGTGCGTGGCCGCCAGCGCCTTAAGGAAGGCGGCGCGCTCGTGCGTGTCGCTGAAGACCAGCATGTGTGCGTGGCCCGAGCTCAGATACAGTTCGGCGAGCTCCTGAGGGACGTGTGCTCACCTGGCAGGCGGGTGGTGCGTGGCCGCCAGCGCCTTGAGGAAGGCGGCGCGCTCGTGCGTGTCGCTGAAGACCAGCATGTGTGCGTGGTCCGAGCTCAGATACAGCTCGGCGAGCTCCTGAGGGACGTGTGCTCACCTGGCAGGCGGGACCCGGTGCGTGGCCGCCAGCGCCTTGAGGAAGGCGGCGCGCTCGTGCGTGTCGCTGAAGACCAGCATGTGTGCGTGGCCCGACCTCAGATACAGCTCGGCGAGCTCCTGAGGGACGTGTGCTCACCTGGCAGGCGGGTGGTGCGTGGCCGCCAGCGCCTTGAGGAAGGCGGCGCGCTCGTGCGTGTCGCTGAAGACCAGCATGTGTGCATGGCCCGAGCTCAGATACAGCTCGGCGAGCTCCTGAGGGACGTGTGCTCACCTGGCAGGCGGGACCCGGTGCGTGGCCGCCAGCGCCTTGAGGAAGGCGGCGCGCTCGTGCGTGTCGCTGAAGACCAGCATGTGTGCGTGGCCCGACCTCAGATACAGCTCGGCGAGCTCCTGAGGGACGTGTGCTCACCTGGCAGGCGGGTGGTGCGTGGCCGCCAGCGCCTTGAGGAAGGCGGCGCGCTCGTGCGTGTCGCTGAAGACCAGCATGTGTGCATGGCCCGAGCTCAGATACAGCTCGGCGAGCTCCTGAGGCACGTGTGCTCACCTGGCAGGCGGGACCCGGTGCGTGGCCGCCAGCGCCTTGAGGAAGGCGGCGCGCTCGTGCGTGTCGCTGAAGACCAGCATGTGTGCATGGCCCGAGCTCAGATACAGCTCGGCGAGCTCCTGAGGGACGTGTGCTCACCTGGCAGGCGGGACCCGGTGCGTGGCCGCCAGCGCCTTGAGGAAGGCGGCGCGCTCGTGCGTGTCGCTGAAGACCAGCATGTGTGCGTGGTCCGAGCTCAGATACAGCTCGGCGAGCTCCTGAGGGACGTGTGCTCACCTGGCAGGCGGGTGGTGCGTGGCCGCCAGCGCCTTGAGGAAGGCGGCGCGCTCGTGCGTGTCGCTGAAGGCCAGCATGTGCGCGTGGCCCGAGCTCAGGAACAGCTCCACGGCACGCTCCTGCAGGCACCAGCGACGCGTCGCCACCTGAAGAACCACACTCAAACTATAACTGCATTGTGAGATTATTGAAAAAATGTACTTTCATTCCATCTATTCGAAATGAAGGGAAGGGTTCCTCGATGAGCGGGAGCAAAATGGGTCATTCCGCCGCATTTAATTATAGTGACAAAATGACTTTTGAATTTGGAGCACTATTTAATAAAAAGTTTGAACGCAATTCGCTTCGATAAAGACCTGGCCAGTACTCGTAGTAAAAAAAGCGCGTCTGTCGATGCGGCATTGGTGAACCAAATTTAAAAAAATAATAGGCGGGTACTTTTTATTCGTTTTTTCATTACTTTTTGTGAAAATATTACAGACAATTTTAATTTGACATTAATATAAATTTGTAATTTGGTTATGTATACGTAATTATAAATATTAGTCACTACTAAAAGCAACTCTTATTATTTTTCTCATAGAGGGAGATGAAAAGCAGAGTGTGCCACTCGGTATCAAAATTATTTAACTTCGAGCGACGTACTTTGAATCCCTTGCTACGCTTAGGGTTCTACTTTAGAATCCTACGCTTCGAATCTTTTTAAAATTCTGTGAAGTAATGTTCTGTGTGTACAGGATGAATTTTTTGAGTGTAGTGACAGCCGAGTCGTTACCTGCAGCACGTCCTCGAGCGCCCAGGACTGCGCCTGCGGCGCGGCCTGCACCTCGGGGATGTACAGGCGGTCCTTGCGCGCCGGCGGCGCGGGCGGCGCGTCGTCGGGCACGAAGTGGATGCACTGGTCCGTGAGCAGCAGCTCGCCGTCCAGCTCGGCGGCCACGGTGACGCACGTGGCGCGCGCCATGTGCGCCACGGTCTCGTGCAGCTGCAGGCGCGCCACCAGCCCGGCGCGCACGGCGCCGCGCCCGCCCACCACGCGCAGCAGCGGCGGCGCGGGGCCCGCGCCTGGGGACGGCACGTGTGCTCAACCCGATGTAAGGTTCATTTACGCACCATAATAATAATAATACGGGCCCAAGTGAACAACGTCAAAATCTACTTGGTATTCCTTACAGGTTGCACCTCACTCAGTTTAGTTCTATGTCTCGTGTCAGACGCACATTACAAGTCGCATTGTGCACAAAAGCAAACTATCTTCGAAGATAATATGCATATGATAATATGCACTACACGAAGATTTAAA
This sequence comes from Atethmia centrago, assembly GCA_905333075.3. Classification (NCBI taxonomy): domain Eukaryota; kingdom Metazoa; phylum Arthropoda; class Insecta; order Lepidoptera; family Noctuidae; genus Atethmia; species Atethmia centrago. The sequence continues at coordinate 31,094,503 of HG995377.1, read as the reverse complement.
ATCATTTGGAGAAATTAAATCTTCGATTCGATTTTAAAATTAACCATCAACATTATTAATGTTGATGGTTAAGTTTAAAATCAAATGAGAAAATTTGACATTTTGTGGTAACTTATATTTATTTATTTGCATATTGTACACTCAGTTACAGGCTAGGCTAAAACGTATGATTACATGACCCTATTATGGCGCAGCAAGTATTATTACATTTAACTTATATCCATGTTAAATATTTAGAAGTTAACTTTACATGTCTACTAGATATTAATATCACAACATTAATTATTATTACTAACATAAGGTCTCACTCTAATGTAGTATCTCTTTCTAACATGTTTTATTTAATTTGTATTAATTAAAGTGATTAGAACTATATGGTAACATTAATAAAATAATTTTATATGTAGATATAATTTGTGGATCTTAAATGTTCAATAACTTATTATATATTTGAATGTTTCGGTATTCTGGGCTATTCTTATACATCTCTAGTCTAGGTGGTGGTAGCATTAATTTAGTTTGCAACGCTTATTCTTATCAAAATTAAAGACTTGTATATTCTTTTTATCAAAAATGTAGCTATTTCCAGAATATAAATTGAGGGTAACGTTAGGTTATTTTTTCCTTGATGAAGTGGGGTTTGTAGCTATCTCCAGGTTTTATGTGATATATTATTCGTAGACATTTCTTTCTGGCAATAAAAAGGTCTTTAGCATCTACACTGTGCCCGCACAGGATGATGTGCTGGCGACGGTACATCGACAATGTACAATTCAATGTTCAATATTTTCTTTATTTTATTACTTCGCGTTATTTTCGTTACTTTATTTATAATAATTTTGTTGTCAACTTAATGTCAACCTATATGACGATTGGTAATCAAAGGTTGGCATCGGTAAAAGTAAATCGTGCCAAACTTGGTTATTATGTAATTTTCCTATGTAATGCTAGATGGCGTCACTGAGACATCGGATTACAGTTTTTATGACATTTCTTCTGATAACTCTGGTATTCTTAATATATGGTATTCATAAATATTTTTGCATAGCGTTCTTTTAATTAATAATAATATCTGTTTTTACCTATTTTCTACAAATAAAAATAATTTAATTTGACAATTTGCGCTAAAATATGATTTAATCAGTTTTTATCAAATTGGCGCATGTAAATAGTGATAGTTATCTTACCAGCTTTATGACGATGTTGCGGCTTGAGGAACTTGTCGGCTATGTGCAGGTGCGCGCGGCGCAGGCGCACGCGCACGCGGCCCGGGCCCTCCGTGGCGTCCAGCTGCCACGAGCGCGGGTACGAGCGCGGCGAGTGCCACACCGCTGGAGTCAAAGTAAAACATCTTATTATTCCTCATGTGTTGCTGACCAAATCATCTGTTTTTGGACTGAGCGAGTAGGCATAAGTAACCTGAGGCCACACTATGACGTGTTACAAGCCATTAGTGCTGAAGCACTGAAGTGTGGGTGAGATATGGAGCTAAGAAATCCCTTTACCACAACGGGACAATGATAGCTCTTTTTGCAGGAAAAAAATTCTCTAGAAATAAGCAGTACCTTTGAACTCAAAAATTTTATAGAGATAGAGAGAGATAGAGATAAGTCTTTATTTGCCTTAAACATGGTATAAAGTTGTTACAGTCAGATATTAATCTAAAGTCCGCATGTTTAGCTATACAGGATATTTGTATCAATTGCATGCAAAATAATAATTATAAGTAAATTTAAAGTACAATGTCACAGATACAAGGTTAATACAATAATAATAGTTTTCGCAATGACATAAGTTCAGAAATTATAGATTATTGTTAAGTAAATATTTAATGTCATAAAACATGTGTTCTTTCAACCATTTCAATAATTTGTTTCTAAATGAGTTAATATTAAATAACAATTTTAATTCTTTGGGTATTTTGTTATAAATGCGTATACACATGACTAGGAAACTTTTTGCGTACTTGGCTGATTTAGGAGTATCCTGCAACACAAGTCTGCATGGATCTCTATTTCGAGAATTCAATTGATAGGCTCTTTTGAACAATCCCTTATTATTATAAACATAATTACAAATTTCAAAAATGTACAGTGACGGAAGTGGTAATATACCTAGCTTTTTAAAGAACGGTCTACATGACTCGTCAGGACGGATACCACAAATGGCTCTAATGCATTTCTTTTGCGCAATAAATGCTCTGTGTCTATCTGTACTGTTACCCCAAAGGATAAGCCCGTATCGTAAGATAGATTCTATGTAGGCGTGATATGCTGTAATTGCTGTTTTTTTATTGGTTATGTTCTTTATTTGTCTGAGAGCATACACAAACTTATTAATCCTACTGCACAAACTATCCAAATGTACTTTCCAATTCAGATCTTGGTCTAAGAGTACTCCTAAGAATTTAGTTTGTGGAACTTCTTTTAACCTGTCAATATGAAGTTTGAAATTGTATTTGGTGTGTTTTGATTTATTAAACTGTATAAAATTAGATTTGTCTAAATTAATTTTCAATTTATTTGCTTGTAACCATTTTATAATGTCTTCAATAGTATTATTAATGTCCACCTCATGATCAGATTTAGTTTTATACTTTTTGTCAGATGTCACAATAATTGAAATGTCGTCTGCAAATAATACACATTTATGATTAGTCACTAGCGGTAAGTCGTTTATGTATAATAGAAACAATATGGGTCCCAACACACTCCCTTGGGGGACGCCACACTTATTAACTCTATAGTCAGATGAATACGAGGTTAACAAATTTTCATTTACTTTATTAATAACAACGTATTGATTTCGGTTGCTTAGATAAGACGCGATCCACTGCAGTGCTAAACCTCTTATTCCACAATTTTCTAATTTTTTCAACAATATGCCATGTGCCACAAAGTCGAAGGCTTGTGACAGGTCGAAGAATAATCCTGTCGTTAAATAATTTTTATTTAGGAAATTATGGATATGCCCTAAAAGATTAGCAATTGCTAGTGTTGTTGACTTGTGCTTTTGAAATCCATACTGTTCTTTTGTTATGATATTGTATTTTCTACAGTAGTCGGAAAGTCTCTTTTGCATACATTTTTCAAATAATTTAGATATTATGGGTATAAGAGTTATCGGACGATAGTTTTTAACATCATTTTTATCGTTTTTTTTGTAGAGAGGTTTAACGACTGATAATTTTAACGCATCAGGAAAAGTTCCAGATGAAAATGAAAGATTAATTAAATAAGTCAAAATAGGAATTAATTCTGTACTGCAAGTTTTAATGACTTTTGTACTAATTCCATCGTAACCTTCTGAATTAGTGTTATTTAAAGCCATTATTTCTTTTTTAACTTCGTCTTCAGTCATAGGGCTAAGAAACATGGAATTTGGTATTGTCCTGGTTTTATTAGGCTCGTCATTATTATGTAAATTATTGAATTTCACAGTGCTAGTCGAATTAATAAAATAATCATTAAAAGCATTTGCTATGTCAGAGGGATTTGTCAGTATTCGCTTATCTAATACTAGTTGAGAAATATTATTGTCACATTTTGTATTTCCAATTTCACGGTTAATGACTGACCACGTTGCTCTGCATTTGTTTTGACTGTTATGTATGTATTTAATGTTTGAGTTTATTTTGGATTTAAAGATACATTTTTTCAGTATTGATGAATATTTTTTATATTTAAGTTTGTACGTTAGGGTTTTATTTTTATAATAGAGATACCGTAAACATCGTTTAGTTTTGCAACTATTTCTAAGACCCTTGCTTATCCATTTTTGTTTATGTGCATTAGAATTGTTTATTTTAATCTTAATGTTTGGAAAGCATAAATTATACAATAAACACAAAAATTCGTGAAATTTATTGAATGCATTATTTATATCACTTTCGAGATGTACCTCTGACCATGTTAAACTTGCAAGGCATTTTTTGAATTTACTTATATTTTCACTACAATAGTCTTTTTTATACATAAAATATGATTTGGACTTTAAACTTTGCTCTTTTACTGGGAAATCTAAGAGTTGTGCGGTGTCGTGGTCTGATAAATATAGGGATAAAACCTCAGTAGAAGATTTTTTTAAATTACTTAGTATGTGGTCTATACACGAGTCTTTACGTGTGGGAACATTAACGTGAATCTGCAAGTTATAGTTATTGCATAGATCCTTCAAGTAGTTGGTGACTTTCCCTTGTTTAAAGGTATTTATATTGAAATCACCGGCAATAACTATTTTTGTACTTGATCCATATTTTTTTACCGTTTCGCACATAAATTGATCAAGTTTATCCAAAAATATGTTAGGATCAGACTTAGGCGTTCTATAAAGACACACGATTAGTAATTTGTGCAATGGAATTTCAACGCCGCAGGCTTCAAATGATTTTTGGGTTGAGTACTTTTTAATGTGGGAAAGCTCGTTATAAACAATACCCTGTTTAACGAGTATACAGGTCCCCCCTCTCTGTGTGTCTCTACTAAATGCAGCTGCTACGGTGTAGTTATTTAATTTTAAATATTTCTCATTTCCAGCACGCATAAAGGTTTCAGACAAACATAATATGTCTGGTTCTTTATTTATGTCTCGTAACTCCAGCAACGTTAGTTCTAAAATTTCCTTTTTTGAAAGAATACTAGCGATATTTTGGTGCAATATTTTAAAAGTTTTAGGTTCAGTTGTTACGACGTTGTTGTTCACGAAAAAGCTGTTTATCTATAACCTTAAAATAGTGTGGAATTGTACCTTTTTTTGTATGAGTAGAGTTTTCAATATCAGGACCATTTGTAGCAGGGCATTTCGTTTGATGACGTGCAAAATAATAAGGGATTGTACCTTTTGAAGCTATTACGACATGTTTGCGATCTGGTTTTTCACAGTTAGTTTGATTACGCAGTATTATTTTCTTTAATTCTTTAACATTTAAATACTTATTTTCGTAATCGTAACAGTCAATAGCATAGTTTATAGATTTACATGCATTGTACAATTTGTATTCAGAATCAATATATTTACAACATTTGTATTCACTGCAAATATTACGTATAGTTTGTTTCAGATCATTTATATTTATATACATATTCTTAAGTGGGCTTAAAACAATTATATAATTATTACTGAATACGTCGAGGAGTTGGCGTAATTGCACAGATAAGATGTTTGTATCATAGTCATTTTCACCCACACAAATTATAAGTTTGTCGCCACTTGATGCTGAAATATTTTGACAATTCTTAATGATGTCACAAGTAAGCGCGTGTGGTTTTGTTTCCGCCATCACAGTATATTTTATATAAGGTGTAGCCGCTCTCGACTTCATCAATGCAGACGAAAGTCCAACACATTGTTGTGTGCCAAAGATAAATATCTTGTTAGTGCGTTCTTCTTTTAGTCCTTCAGTTGTTTTCTTTTCGTTAAATATTTTACCGCTCTCTTTTAAATCTAATAGCTTCTGTAGTTGTAGAATTTGATCCTTGAGGTATGCTATATCGTTTCCAGCCTGTATCAACTGATCCTCCAAGTCGGCGATGTTTTTTTGTAGGCTTAGGATATTCCCGGTTAGGTGTTTTTTTGTATGTGTATCTGTTGTGTTATTTGTAGTTCTAGGCAAATATCTAGGCGGTGTAAAGAATGCCTGCATATCTGAATGTAATAAAGAGTACGACGCATTTGCTTTTTTTGCGCCTTCATTGCTGTAAAATCCTCCATTTCAGTCAAGGAGTTCCTGACCAAGGTCCGGCAAACCATCTTTGGGAAGGCGCGTCTTCACTTCGGAATGCGGTCTTGTTGGACGCAGGACGGTGTTATTGTTTTGAAGGCCTTTGACGGAAGTAGGCATAAAGTATCTTCAATGGATCAGCTCAGTCCACTGCTTGCGAAGTTTCCAAAGGTACAAGATCCAACGGCCCAGGGCACAGGAGATTGCCTGCAAAACAGAGTGGGTCAATAATGGAATAATGGTATCTTGTTTAAACTTACTATGTAGTTGCATGCAATTGGTATTATGGAATTACTTACCGTTATAATTTCCTTGTTTATGTTCCGAGTAGTTTTTATCAGTTTATTAGTTTATGTATAGTTGCCTCAGAATCCCTTGTAAAAGTTTGCATGCTTTAGATAATATTTTACCCTCAACATGTTTTAGAATAAGACCTTTCAATTTTTATATCTTTTGTACGTAATGAAAAATGTCAAATATGTCAACAAAGTCCACAGACTATCTAAGATATTAGGGTAGATTCGAAGGTTGGCATATTCATAATCGGATACGCACTCAAAATTTAGAATTACTTAGAATATTTAGAATTATTCTCGCCTTACCGTAATTTTTTAATTTATTTAATTTAATTCATTTGTGTACACATAGTTTTTACTTTTTATCTTGTTATTGTTACTATTTTGTTGTGTATGATGGTTCTGTTTAGTTTTAGAAAGTGCTCTTAATCACATAATTCGTTGAACTAATGTTTAATTTGCTCAGAATTTGATGATGTTGTGAGCTGGCGGGTGGTGCAGAGATGCAAACGTCGTACCAGCTATTCGTGTAGTTTATTTTTTGCGATTATATATTATATATTTATCTTATTTATTGTAATAGTATTTATGACATCTGATAACGAATCATTTTATTCTGCTAACGAATTTAGTACCTCTTCCAGCGATGAAAGTTTTATTTCTCTTACTGACACCTTAGGTGTTCTTTTACGCCAAAATTTCAGTCAAAATTATAGCCGGCTATTTAACGTATGCCACCTCAATGCTCAGAGCATTCCTAGTCACTACAACGAACTGTACGACACGTTTGCTGACAGCAACGTTCACGCCGTCCTGATTTCCGAGTCTTGGCTCAAACCTAACCTGCTCTCAACCACTTACCCGCTCCCCGGTTTCGTTCTTCTTCGGAATGACCGGATCGGTAGGAGAGGGGGTGGTGTAGCGATTTACCTTCGTGGTGATTTCCCTTTTAAAATTCTAGCTTCTTCTTCTTCTTCCAATGAATCCGCAGAGTTTCTTTTCCTCGAGGTTTGTGTCAAAGGAGCTAAAACTGTCCTTGGTGTCGTCTATTGCCCCCCTTCTATTGATTACTTCACTGAATTCGAATCGGTACTTGAATCTTTGGGTTCGGAGTATGTACATCACATTGTTATGGGGGATTTTAATACCAACCTCCTTGCCCACAACGCCCCTCGGTCCCGTAAACTCCTGCATCTAATCGAGTCAGCCAGTTTGCATGTATTACCTCTCCAAGCCACTCACCAAAATATAGTCGGTGATGATACTTGGCTTGACCTGATCCTCACCTCTAATCCTTCCCTAGTTTCCTCACATGGTCAATATGCTGCTCCTGGCTTTTCCCATCACGATCTTATATTCCTATCCTATGTCCTTAAACCCCCTAAACCTAAACCAAAATTCCAGTACAGGCGTGCCTTTGCACGTATGAATAGCGAGAAGCTTCAACAAGATGCATCCAATATTGACTGGTCACCCCTGGAAGCAGCTGCTTCAGTTGACGAAAAAGTTAGTTTGTTCAACAATGTTGTGGTCAAGCTATATGACACACATGCTCCTATCAGAAAAATCAAGTTGAAGCGTCCGCCTGCGCCTTGGATGAACATGGGAGTTCGGATGGCAATGCGACGGAGAGACCGCGCGTTTCGGAAATTCAAAAAGGATCGCTCGGAGGACAATTGGACCTGCTTTAAGGCTGCTAGGAATCGGTGTAACCAGATGATACGCAACGCTAAACGCCGACATATCCTAAATAATATCACTTCTTCTTCTCCTGCCGATATTTGGAAGTTCCTTGGAACTTTAGGCATCGGCAAATCGCGGCACTCAGACCTTCTTAACACAATTGGCTTAGACGATCTAAATCACCATTTCTCCACTGTTCCCACGCTAGATAGTCTAACCAAATGTCAAACCCTTGACTACCTTGCTGGTCTGACGCGCCCTAATATTAATCCCTTTGTCTTCACCCCAGTTGACCCGGGAGAGATCAGAAAGATTATCCTTTCTATTAAATCCAAAGCTGTGGGCTGCGATAATATCAGCCGCCATATGATCGTTACGGCTCTTGATCAACTCCTTCCTGCAATCTCCCACATCTTAAACTTCTCCCTGTACACCGGTGTTTTCCCCTTCCTTTGGCGTAAAGCCCTTGTTCGGCCACTGCCTAAGATACCCAACCCCTCTCTTCCTAGTCACTTTCGCCCAATTTCCATCCTGCCCTTTCTGTCTAAAGTGCTGGAGGCCAGTGTTCATAAACAATTCTCCCACTTTGTCCACCACAACTCCCTCATCAGTCCCTTTCAGTCCGGTTTCAGGCCCGGGCATAGTACCGTTTCAGCTCTCCTTAAAGTGACTGACGATATAAGGCGGGGAATGGAAGACACCAAAGTTACAGTCTTAGTGTTAATTGACTTCTCCAATGCTTTTAATGCCGTCAGTCACGAAGTCCTTTTATCCATCCTTTCTTATCATATGGTCTCTCCAGAGGTATTGGAATGGTTTTCCTCTTATCTTCGGGGGCGTCAGCAGTCTGTTCATGCTGGTGACTCTTCGTCGAGTTGGTGTGATCTTGCAGCTGGCGTCCCTCAAGGCGGTATATTATCTCCTCTTTTGTTCTCCATTTTTATTAATCTCATTACCACCGAGCTTCGGGCTGCGTATCATCTCTATGCCGACGATTTGCAACTTTACTGCCATGCAAGTGTTGATAACATTTCTGATGCGATTGAGGAGCTAAACCGGGATTTAGGTGTGGTCAAAAACTGGTCTGATCGATTTGGAGTGGCGGTTAACCCTACCAAGTGTCAGGCTATTTTAATAGGGAGCCCCCACAGCATAAGGAAGCTGAATGGCTTATCTTTGCCACCTGTAATCTTTGACAACTTAGTCATTCCGTTTAGCTCCGATGTTAAAGATCTTGGTCTGCATGTCGACATTTGTCTTGACTGGCAAAAGCAGGTGACGACTGTTAGTAAGAAAGTCACCGGAACGTTGCGGTCGCTCTATCGGTTGAGAAATCTTCTCCCATCACACATAAAGGCAATGCTTGTACAGTCCTTAATCTTTCCCATAATCGACTATGGTGATGTGTGTTACTATGACCTGAATGCAGATCTCCTCAATAAACTTGACCGACTTCTCAATAATTGCATTCGATTCGTTTTCAATCTTCGTAAGTATGACCATGTATCCGCACACCGTGTGCTTCTAAAATGGTTACCCATTCGTCAGCGCAGAGAGGTGAGGGCTCTGTCTATGTTGTTCTCTATTCTCAACAAACCCACTTCTCCTTCTTACCTGACTTCCCATATTCAATACTTGTGCTCTGCCCATAGTAAAAATCTTCGTTCCACCAACAATCGTCTTCTTCGATGTCCTTCTCACCGCTCTGGTTTCATTCGCTCTTCTTTCTTTGTCCAGGCTGTCTTTCTTTGGAATGCGCTTCCTCTGAACATCAGAACGGTGACCTGTCGGTTGTCTTTTAAACTGAAGGCACGTGAACATATACGTAAGAAGTTGGCAGAAACATCCCAGCGCTGATATTTTGCTGGATTCGTTTTCTCCTCTACTGATCGATATTTCCCCACTACCGATCGTTATTTCTCCTGACAAAGTTTATTCTGTTTATATGTATGTATCTACGTATGTATTCTTGTATTGTAAAGTTATTTTCGTGTTATCTATCCCTTGAGTTGCACCTGCCATGTGTCTTCTCTGCATCACCCTAAGGTTGACTGGTAGAAAATGCCTCAGGCATTAAGTCCGCCTTTGTACGGTATTATTTTTTTTATACTTGTGCATAAAGTTTTAATAAATAAATAAATAAATAAAATACTTTTTGTGGGGACTGGCCTAAGAATCCTTTTAAAGTGATATTATCTTTAAGGAGTTTTTCATTTTGTTTACGGAGCTCAATATTGGCTAGTATGACATTATCAAGTTCGTTTTGTGAACTTTTAAGTTCCATCTGGAGGTTTTCAATTGATTCTTTGAGCTCAAGATTCTGCATAGGATCAATTGTTGTATAGTCCATACTTCTTGACAGTGTTTTATCGGAAATAGCAGTTGAATCATCGTACATATGTTCCATTGTTAGTATATGTGAGTCATAAGCTTCAGAGTTATAGTACTACTAATCATTTTTTTACAGAAAATACAATCCAATTTGTTAGTAATCATACTCATACAACTACCCATCCACAACACTCATGTACACTCAACAACACATGCACACTCACGCACACGCTAACACACGTTCACATAATTATATTTTGTCTTACTACATCCATGCACTGTTTTTATTGTGTTTTAAGTAAGTACCTACTGGTGTGAAGGAGCGGAGTCCTAATACAGGCATTATTTGCTTAAAAGAGGACTCCAAACCCAAAATTGTTTGTGTATAACTTTTGAACACAATAAACGTTATTATTATAAAACAAAAAAATACAATATTGTTTCTTAATGCTTTTGACTGTGTGTAAATAAATGAATGCGCTGTGAGTGGAAGCTAATTACCTTGCTCGTGTGTGTAGGTGTCTATGAGGCGCTGCCAGGCCTGCGCGGCGGCGGCGTCCTGCGCGTGCGCACGCCGCAGGTGCTCCATGAAGGCCTTGCGCTGCGCGTTCTGCGCGTCCACCACGCCGCGCGTCACCGCCATCGCGCTCTCCGTCACCTTGCTGGCCAGGCCGTCCTTGCTCCACACCACTCTGCGGACAACAGTGATGAAACGTGAGAATGAACCACGATCAAAAACTGAACAGTAGATTTTATATCATTATGAAGTTGTTAAGTATTGACCCTTCAACACGCAACAACTTACAACACAAGGTGCGGTCAAGGAGCGAAAATTTTATGTAACGAACATAACAACGACGTAACGTTTAACTTTTTTTTTCATATGGGAATCCCACATAGCAGGGGCATGCCACTTTTTCATTCAAAATGTGGGCACCTCGTAGTCGGAACTCGGTTATAAACTATCTGTGTGCCAAATTTCATCGAAATCCATTCAGCCATTTTTGCACCAATCCAGAACATACATCCAGACAAACAGACAAAAACTCTAAAAATAATATTTTCGGCATCAGACTTTTTTGACTTCGTTACTATTTTATTATATGTATAGATAAGTCTAGTTTCCTCACGATGTCAGTGATGTCCAAGATATACTCAGAGAGTATACATGAATTGAAAAAGTCACATTGGTACTTGCCCGGATTTGAACAGACCACTAGGCCATCACGATTCTTTTGGACCCCGACCCAGTTATAAACATTTTTATTCCTGGACGTCGCTAGTAGGTACAATAAAATGTGCATGAATAGCAGCATAATTTATGGTGTTAAAACAAATGACTTACTTGGCAATAACCGAGCGGGTCCTGCTGGCCTGGCGGGCCCAGCGCTCCTCGTCGAGGCGCAGCAAGGCCGCGGCCTCGGGCGCCAGCGCGTGCGCGGGCACCCGCTCGCTGAGGCCGGCCTGCGTGCCCACGGCCCACGCGCGCGCCCAGTCCGTGATGGGCAGCTCCACGGCGGGCGGCCCGCGCTCCGCGCTGCCGTGGATGTGCTTGAGGATCGTCAGCAGGTACACGGCTAGCTGGGAGATGACGGAAGGAACACATTTCATAAACGGATGGTCTCAAGTATTAGTGGAAACAGGCACATAAGATATTAAGATTCGTTGCTGGGGCGGCAACGTGTGCCTACCTTCCTCAGCTGCGCGGGCTCGGCCGGCGTGAGCACGTGCAGCACGTGCGCGGGCGCGCGGTACAGCGCACGCAGCAGGCCCGGCTGCAGCGCCCGCGCGCCCGCCGCCGGCGCCGCGGCCCACCAGAACAGCTCCTGCAGGGGGCTGGCCCAGTCCGCACTGCTGCTCACCCACCATTTAGGACGGGACGCGTTCGAACCGCTCACAGCTGGATAGGAATGTACAGAGTAAAGTAACATCCATCTCAAGAAATGCCATAACACAGTGAGATAATTATTTCACGGTGAACACTATAGTAGATTGTGTACTAAGGGACCAAAATAATGTATTGAGGGCGAGAGCGATTGTTTGAATCCAGAGCGAAGCGAAGGATTCTAGAGTACAATCCTAAGCGTAGCGAGTACGTCGCTCGAGGTTTACTAATTTTGATACCGTGTTTGCACACTCTGCTTTTCATCCCCCTGTATGAGAAAAGTATATAAGAGATGCTTTTAATAGTGATGAATTTTTACATAACCAAATTACATATTAATATCAAATTAAAATTGTAATATTTTGACAAAAAGTAATGAAAAAACAAATAAGAAGTTCCCGCGTATTTTTTTTCTTATTAGGTTAACCGATGCCAAGTCGGCAGCCACGCACTTTTTTTATCACAGACCAGGACTTTATCGAAGTGAATTGAATTCAAACTTTTTAATTACATACTGTTTCAAATTCAAAAGTCATTTCGTCACTGTTATTAAGTGCGCCGGAATGACCCATTTTGCGCGCACTTATCGAGGAACCCTTCACCTCTTTTCGAATAGATAGGATGAAAACAGTGTTACGCTGTAGTGGGTCGCGTACTGTCGGTCACGCGTACCAAGATGCTGACGATAAATGGCCGTGTATAGTGGAGCACTGGCGGTCAACGAGCGCGAGTCCATATTAAGTCAGTAAGCGACCGACGTCAGCAACCGACGTCGGCGTAACACTATTTCCAGCCTAACACTATCACAGGGTAAAATGACTCGATGGTATTTTTTGCAAAAATGATTTGATTTGAAAAGGGGAAAACTTTGAAAAAAGTAGTTTTTACAAAGTTTTCCACATCTCAGGGAAAACTCTGTTTTTTTTATTTTTCTTACTTCTATGACTCCTTTCACGACTTTTGTTACTATTTATCATAATTCGGGTTATCATCACCCTGAAGTTAATATTCTCTGTTTACTTTCAAAATCTCTTACGTACCTAATAACAGCGTAGACAGTAGCCTATCCAGCAACTGCGCGTCCGCCTGCAGCGGCTCCCGCGGCGAGTGCGTCAGCAGGAAGCTGACCGCGCGCCCCACGGTGCACAGGTGGCGCGCCGCCAGCTCGCCGCGCTCGCTGCGGGACGAGCCGTCGCCGCCCAGCGACACGGCTGATGATAGCACTACGGGAAGTAATTAGTGCTTTAGTGAGAGCTTTCACGGATATCGAGGGGTATGGCTTGTAGGCGGTCAAACTGACTCTGACCGCGCGACGGCGCGGGTGAGCACCATTTAGTCGTATGTTTGCATCGGAACGTGTAGTGTGATTTCGTATTTTTACAAAATGCCGACTTGTTCCGTCCTTATTTGAAAAAATAGCACAATTACAACAAACTCTAAGACAAAGCGCGTGTTCTACCACCGGTAATACTCTGCATTATTATAACATTCAAGGATTTTACAAATATTTATCTAGTAGTTGTGAAATATTTTTGATATTCGTCAGCCTAATGATAATGCAAGACGCATGTCAAAACAATGGATTAGTGATGCACAGCGCTGAGATATGGATATCGATAATTGTTAGTTGTTCTAACGGAACTATTTCAGTATTACTAAAATACGAATGTAATACCCAAATGATCAAAGCGTCAGGTATTGTCAAAATATTTACATTTCACACGGAAATAATTTCTTCTTATGTTCTAGGTACCTATTTGAATAGTTATTTTATGTTCGATAGTTGAATAGTTTTAATTTTAAGTAAGAGAGAAACTGAAGAAACTAATTTACTTAAATGTCATTTGCGAACAAATATATAATATTTTTACTTGATTTTGTTTTATTGGTATTTAAAATATCATCGAAAAACAGAAAAAGAACATGTTCATAAATTCCTATTTATATACTTAAATCGAGCAGCCAGATATTACTGAGTTGAGATTTCAATTACACTTGGTTGCGGTAATCTTGAAATGGCATTAGCACAAGATTATTTGTATTTCCATCGTTTTACACCATTTTTTTTAAATTATTTAGGTGATATTTTAAATATTTACAGACAATCATACTACTCTGTCCCAAATCAGAACTCCCTGTACTATCTTCCTTTTCTAAATTCTTGACAATATACAAAAATCGGTAATCTTTGGTTAGCCTCTCTCAAATATATTTCAGAAAACACAAAATACGCCCAAAAACACTTCTTTTTTTTGCAGTAGGTTTTCATCGATATTTTTATGGATAATTTTTTTATACCAACCTTTCTTCCCTAGTTTAGGCTAGAGTTGCATGTGTGCGTTCAGTGACTGTATCTATACTTTCTAGTGCCCGCCCCTTTTGACCAAGTGTGCAAGAAAATAGCACAAATGTGTTACGCATATTTTCTTGGGTGCGTGCGAGAAAAGCATCATGTGTGCCGTATCTATTTCTTTAGTTTCTGGGGAAAAGGTGGCGACACTTGAACTTGAACAAATATAGAGTTAGGGCATATCTCCGGATATCTATGGATAGCTTTAGTGCTAAAGTATATGGTGAGCTCGACAAAGAAAAGGTTTTTTGGTTGATCAAGCTCAACGAAAATGTCACAATCAAAATGTTGACGTCAGAACGAACAAAAAAATGAACTGAATCGTGTTTGTGGTGCATTTCATTTGTATGATTGGACCTAGATCGTAGATGTATTCAACACAGCAGAGACAGTTTATAATCAGTGTACGACCAAGACTTATGACTACTAATGTACCTACCGGTAGTAAAGTAGTTGTGTTTGGTGTGCGCGTTATAGGACGTGTGCAGCTTGTCCTCCAAGTGGTCCAGCTGCGCGTTGTACAGCGCCAGCTGGGCGCCGCGCGCCACCCGCAGCACTCGCGCGTCGCCGCACAGCTCGATGTAGGTCAGCATGTGGTGGAGCTCGGATATCGTCTGGAATTACAACGATTTTATAAAATTCAAAGTGTCGACCGATCACGTAGCGTATCAATTCAAATGCAAATCTTTCAAATGTAAACAGACCCAAAGATCACACAATATTGTGTGCAGGTGTTACAATTTGATACTCAGTTGAATTCATATAGCCGACCGATTTACGCCAGCTGTATGTAGAACGGATGGCAACTTGATAGTTGTAAACCTTAATACTACAAGCTCAAAGAATCAAATAGTATGCTCATCGTACTGAGTTAAAAATTCGACTTTCTTATATAACATTAAACCTACAAACCTGCATGCTATGTTGTGTGGACAGCGCCTTGATGGCCACCCTGTTGAGCAGCTCGTACAGGTCGCCCAGCAGGAGCTCTCGACCCTCGAACGTGGTGTCGGCCATCTGCCCCACCGCGCGGATGGATCGTACCACCACCTCTACCAGTGATATCTCGCTTAGGACCTTCAGAGATGCCTATAAGACAGGAAATGCCGATCAAACCATGCAGTAAAGACAAGGTTGTGGTAGTCTTAAACCGTAACAAGATTGACAACTTGTTACGTTGCAACTTAGTGGTCCTGTTCTAGCTATCATAAACCCTAAGCATAGGATCCTAACAAAGACTTGACGTTATGTAATTATGTACAGTCGCCGTCACATATATTGTAGCAGACAAGATGACCAAACACTTCTGAACAATTTAAAATGTCAATAAGTACCATACACTAAAAGTTACCATTAATATCTGAACATTCATTAGTTCATTAATATCTGAGCAGATGCTTGTCAATAATTTCTATACAAACAACTAACCAAAAATATCTGAATACTTACAACGTCAAGTGTATCTACGCAGACAAACACTGAGCTTACCTAATTCGTTACTGCGTGATATAAAGGACGAACCGGTAAAAACGACTATCAACTTGACTATCTGTGGTTAGTCCGGTCATTTGGTAGTTTTATCTGGAAAGTTTTTAAACTGGTGAATTTATTGAGGACGACGTGCTCTCTTCGAATTTTCACATTGTCCCCAGAGTTCTACCGCAAAGGCATAATTGACCATCCCATGCGATGGCAGAAATGAATATACAATGAGGGTGAATACTTTGATAAAATAAATATATTTTACCTTGAAAAAAATGTTTGAATTTTTCAGTACAAAACGGCAATTTCATATTTACACCCCCAATACTTCTATTGAGTTCTGACGGCAGACGTTTCGTAGAAGGGAGAGAGGGGGGCCTGACACAAACGACGCGACGCATTCCCATAAACCTACAACGCATAGTAAAATATACGAAAAATACATTGTTGGTGTAGAATTTTAGATGAATAATAGTTTAGTTTTCGGCGCTCGTATGCCAAAACTATTGATTTTACCAAAAAATTGTGAAGACATTAATTGAAGGAAATTATGTCTAGTTTAATTTTGTTGATTAATGTGTTATAGTAAAATGAGTTGTAAAGGAGATATTGTATATACATATATAAATAGTATAGTAGATCATCATAGTATATAAATTAGCAAAAGAGTTCCTATATATTAGGCTGGGGAAAAAGTCTTTTCGCATTATAGTACGTATGAACTTGTAATAAAATCTCTTTGGGTATACTATTTGTATCTAGCTGGTTTTGGTATCAGTGAAAGTTTAAATTTTAAAGAACATAATTCCAAATTCAAATTAGGAAAATGTGTGATTTTCATTTGTTTTTCGTACCGTCATGCGTCAGGATGAGTGAATCTAATGAAGAAATTCGATACATTTTAAAATTTTACTCCAAAAAAGGTAAAAATGCAACGCAAGCCGCGAAAAATTATTGCGATGTTTATGGACCTAGTGCAGTGTCTGTGAGAGTAGCACAAATTTGGTTTAAGCGTTTTCAATCCAGAAATTTTGATGTCAAAGATGCACGTCGCTCTGGTCGCCCTATTACGGATAAAAAGGATGCCATTTTTGAAAAAGTGGAGCAAGATGGCATATCAGTAGTTACGACGTAGCTGAAGAACTGGGAATTGACCACAAAACAGTTTTGGCGCATTTGAAAAAAAATGGGTACAAAAAATGCTCGATATTTGGATACCTCACGAGCTCACTGAAAGAAACCTAATGAATCGTGTACTCATTTGTGATTCTTTATTACGACGTAATGAAACCGAACCATTTTAGAAGAAGCTGATAACTGGTGATGAAAAGTGGATCACGTACGACAAGAACGTGCGAAAAAGGTCGTGGTCAAAGGCCGGTCAGGCTTCACAGACTGTGGCGAAACCCGGGTTAACTCGCAACAAGGTGTTGCTGTATGTGTGGTGGGATTGGAAGGGCATTATTCATTATGAGCTGTTACCACCAGGCAGGACCATCGATTCTGAACTCTACTGCGAACAACTGATGAGATTAAAGCAAGAAGTTGAGTGAAAGCGGCCGATATTAATCAACAGAAGGGGTGTGGTTTTTCATCATGATAACGCTAGACCTCACACATCTTTAGCCACTCAGCAAAAATTAAGAGAGTTTGGCTGGGAGGTGTTAATGCATCCGCCGTATAGTCCTGACCTTGCACCTTCAGATTTCCACCTGTTTCGGTCTCTTCAGAATTCTTTAGGTAGACACTGCCTAAAGAATTCTGGCAGTGTCAGGTTAACACCACGATAGGACTGTTAAAACCACTTGTCGCGGTATTTTGATCAGAAGTCCCAAAATTTCTATAGCAATGGCAACTACCTACAAGATGGCAAAAAGTTATCGAACAAAATGGTACCTACATACTTTAGTTAAATGTAAATAAACTATATTAAAAATGTTATTTTTTTTTTTTTTTAAATGTATTTATAGTAAAGTTGGAAGCACTTCCTAATGAGCTTACCTAATTCGTTACTGCATGATATAAAGGACGAACCGGTAAAAACGACTATCTATATGTATAGAAATTATTGACAAGCATCTGTTGAGATATTAATGAACTAATGAATGTTCAGATATTAATGGAAACTTGTAGTGTATGGTACTTATTGACATTTTAAATTGTTTAGAAGTATTTGGTCACCTTGTCTGCTACAATATATCTGACGGCGACTGTAAGCTGTCATCGTGCCTAAATTTTCTGTAGAATTTTTGTCTTACATATAACCACTATGTTTTAGATCCAAATGCATTATATGTGTGCATTAGGAGAGCAAGTGATTACCTTGTCGATGATCCTCCTGGCGAGCAGTGTGATGTTATGCGCTAGGGGCACGTCGGCCAGGCAGCATGGCAGTAACGCTAGCAGCGGAGGGCTGCGATGTAGAGACTCCTCTGTCACGTCCACCCAGATGTCGTCCTGAACAACCATGAAAAAGATTATAAAATTATTAGGTACAATTATTACACTTTGTCAGGTTCACTTACTTGAGGATGAAGAGGATTGGTCTAGCAACCACAACAGCATACATGAGATTTGGTTAAACTATTGACAGTTTGATTATGCTTTTAGAATAAGTATTATAACTGTAAATATAACTTCGGGGAAATCATAAATATTTTATATATTTTGTGGTCGATACACAAAGTTTTGAATGTTTAACGAAGCATTCAAACAAACATTATACCTAGTTGATTAGATAAGTAATGAATGAATAACTCACATCCAATTGATCTTCTAGCGGCACATCGCACTTGGTTAGCAGCGCGGCGCACGCGCTCGCCAACTCCCACGAACCCTCGTACAGCGATATCTGTGGATTTATTCTAGTCATGTGAATGCATATTGGTATAATAAGTTGTAATTTTAAAATAATTTTCTTGAAAACGTTTTTTAGTCCAAGGTTTTGTACTTAGGTACAAGTTTAAATTTAATTATTTATTAGCAAAATGTTCTACTTGTTTTATTATAGGTATATATTTTTACGAAATTTAAGTACCTACTTACTTTGTAATATTGCTGCTTGCAAAAATATAAGTTTCACTTTTGTATCAATAAATCAATATCAGAAGTACTCTATAGAATAGTATTTGCCAGAATTCCCTCTCTGATCAAAATTAAAAGATTTATAAAGGTTAAGAGGGTAAAAACATAGAAGGACTATAAATGACGGTATAGTTAATACGCACAGACCTGGTTGGCCAGATGCACGTAGTAGTGCTGCAGCTGCAGACGGCGCGCCACGTCGGGCGGCGCGCGGCGCGCCAGCGCGGCCAGCGCGCGCACGCCGGCCGCGCGCGCGCGCGCCGGGCGCTGGTTGCTCAGCACCAGCAGGCTCTCGGCGCACACTGCGCCGGATATCGCCTGCGAATACTCTATTGTGAACTTACGCTAGATCGTTAGCATACCAGCGTTCACCGAAGGCTGCGGAAGTGCTTACGACCCTTTCTTTCGAAACTATTTCTTGTATGGTAAACTACTTTTTTTAATGGCGAGTGTTTCTGTAGGGCAGTACTCGTATTATAAGCACGTTTTTTATTCTATAAATGCCGATGCATTTAATGCATCGCTAAATACACGAAATACTATTTAAATGTGTGTACTACATACTTGTACAACCTTGTAGAAATGATTATCCTATATTACGACCTCACAGCAGCAACACCTCACAGCTAAAAATCTTATTGACAGTAAATCAGATAATCATCATTTTATTTATTAGCCATTACTTGTGCTGCATAGTTCGTAAACACACTGCAGATAAGTAACGTTACAAGTGGCGCTACAACACACTTTTTTTTCTTTTTTTTTTTGAGGGTGGGAAATCATCAAATAACTTCTCCCGTTCTGGACGGAGCGGGGGGATGTGTCAGACTCTTACTAACTAAAACCCACCCGTATTCCTTCCTGTTGCCTGTGTTGCCAGGGGACTCGGTGACCCATAAGTACATTCCCGCGACCCCGGCAGGCATCGGCCCTAGTGGACCCCTACATTTGTGCTGACATCTCTTTGAGGCGCGTATGGAATACGACGCGCCGTCGACCCGGGCCTGGTCCTTACCGGACGGTGAGCTACCCATTGCTCACCGTCCGCAAGCCCACGCCTACGGTGGCTGGAAATCCGCCCGAGATTCCCAACGCCCCAGACGTCTCCTGCGGCGGCTAGGGGCGAGAGGGCGCGAAACGTACCATTCCCTCAACCGTCCCGCCTCCTCCTTCGCGCTACAACACACTACGTCACCTGCTGGTGGGCGTGGTCGGGCAGCAGCGCCAGCGCGTGGCGCAGCAGCAGCAGCAGCCCCTCGCACGCGGCCCAGGCGGCGCTACAACACACTACGTCACCTGCTGGTGGGCGTGGTCGGGCAGCAGCGCCAGCGCGTGGCGCAGCAGCAGCAGCAGCCCCTCGCACGCGGCCCAGGCGGCGCTACAACACACTACGTCACCTGCTGGTGGGCGTGGTCGGGCAGCAGCGCCAGCGCGTGGCGCAGCAGCAGCAGCCCCTCGCACGCGGCCCAGGCGGCGCTACAACACACTACGTCACCTGCTGGTGGGCGTGGTCGGGCAGCAGCGCCAGCGCGTGGCGCAGCAGCAGCAGCAGCCCCTCGCACGCGGCCCAGGCGGCGCTACAACACACTACGTCACCTGCTGGTGGGCGTGGTCGGGCAGCAGCGCCAGCGCGTGGCGCAGCAGCAGCAGCAGCCCCTCGCACGCGGCCCAGGCGGCGCTACAACACACTACGTCACCTGCTGGTGGGCGTGGTCGGGCAGCAGCGCCAGCGCGTGGCGCAGCAGCAGCAGCAGCCCCTCGCACGCGGCCCAGGCGGCGCTACAACACACTACGTCACCTGCTGGTGGGCGTGGTCGGGCAGCAGCGCCAGCGCGTGGCGCAGCAGCAGCAGCAGCCCCTCGCACGCGGCCCAGGCGGCGCTACAACACACTACGTCACCTGCTGGTGGGCGTGGTCGGGCAGCAGCGCCAGCGCGTGGCGCAGCAGCAGCAGCCCCTCGCACGCGGCCCAGGCGGCGCTACAACACACTACGTCACCTGCTGGTGGGCGTGGTCGGGCAGCAGCGCCAGCGCGTGGCGCAGCAGCAGCAGCAGCCCCTCGCACGCGGCCCAGGCGGCGCTACAACACACTACGTCACCTGCTGGTGGGCGTGGTCGGGCAGCAGCGCCAGCGCGTGGCGCAGCAGCAGCAGCAGCCCCTCGCACGCGGCCCAGGCGGCGCTACAACACACTACGTCACCTGCTGGTGGGCGTGGTCGGGCAGCAGCGCCAGCGCGTGGCGCAGCAGCAGCAGCAGCCCCTCGCACGCGGCCCAGGCGGCGCTACAACACACTACGTCACCTGCTGGTGGGCGTGGTCGGGCAGCAGCGCCAGCGCGTGGCGCAGCAGCAGCAGCAGCCCCTCGCACGCGGCCCAGGCGGCGCTACAACACACTACGTCACCTGCTGGTGGGCGTGGTCGGGCAGCAGCGCCAGCGCGTGGCGCAGCAGCAGCAGCAGCCCCTCGCACGCGGCCCAGGCGGCGCTACAACACACTACGTCACCTGCTGGTGGGCGTGGTCGGGCAGCAGCGCCAGCGCGTGGCGCAGCAGCAGCAGCAGCCCCTCGCACGCGGCCCAGGCGGCGCTACAACACACTACGTCACCTGCTGGTGGGCGTGGTCGGGCAGCAGCGCCAGCGCGTGGCGCAGCAGCAGCAGCAGCCCCTCGCACGCGGCCCAGGCGGCGCTACAACACACTACGTCACCTGCTGGTGGGCGTGGTCGGGCAGCAGCGCCAGCGCGTGGCGCAGCAGCAGCAGCCCCTCGCACGCGGCCCAGGCGGCGCTACAACACACTACGTCACCTGCTGGTGGGCGTGGTCGGGCAGCAGCGCCAGCGCGTGGCGCAGCAGCAGCAGCCCCTCGCACGCGGCCCAGGCGGCGCTACAACACACTACGTCACCTGCTGGTGGGCGTGGTCGGGCAGCAGCGCCAGCGCGTGGCGCAGCAGCAGCAGCAGCCCCTCGCACGCGGCCCAGGCGGCGCTACAACACACTACGTCACCTGCTGGTGGGCGTGGTCGGGCAGCAGCGCCAGCGCGTGGCGCAGCAGCAGCAGCCCCTCGCACGCGGCCCAGGCGGCGCTACAACACACTACGTCACCTGCTGGTGGGCGTGGTCGGGCAGCAGCGCCAGCGCGTGGCGCAGCAGCAGCAGCAGCCCCTCGCACGCGGCCCAGGCGGCGCTACAACACACTACGTCACCTGCTGGTGGGCGTGGTCGGGCAGCAGCGCCAGCGCGTGGCGCAGCAGCAGCAGCCCCTCGCACGCGGCCCAGGCGGCGCTACAACACACTACGTCACCTGCTGGTGGGCGTGGTCGGGCAGCAGCGCCAGCGCGTGGCGCAGCAGCAGCAGCCCCTCGCACGCGGCCCAGGCGGCGCTACAACACACTACGTCACCTGCTGGTGGGCGTGGTCGGGCAGCAGCGCCAGCGCGTGGCGCAGCAGCAGCAGCAGCCCCTCGCACGCGGCCCAGGCGGCGCTACAACACACTACGTCACCTGCTGGTGGGCGTGGTCGGGCAGCAGCGCCAGCGCGTGGCGCAGCAGCAGCAGCAGCCCCTCGCACGCGGCCCAGGCGGCGCTACAACACACTACGTCACCTGCTGGTGGGCGTGGTCGGGCAGCAGCGCCAGCGCGTGGCGCAGCAGCAGCAGCAGCCCCTCGCACGCGGCCCAGGCGGCGCTACAACACACTACGTCACCTGCTGGTGGGCGTGGTCGGGCAGCAGCGCCAGCGCGTGGCGCAGCAGCAGCAGCAGCCCCTCGCACGCGGCCCAGGCGGCGCTACAACACACTACGTCACCTGCTGGTGGGCGTGGTCGGGCAGCAGCGCCAGCGCGTGGCGCAGCAGCAGCAGCCCCTCGCACGCGGCCCAGGCGGCGCTACAACACACTACGTCACCTGCTGGTGGGCGTGGTCGGGCAGCAGCGCCAGCGCGTGGCGCAGCAGCAGCAGCAGCCCCTCGCACGCGGCCCAGGCGGCGCTACAACACACTACGTCACCTGCTGGTGGGCGTGGTCGGGCAGCAGCGCCAGCGCGTGGCGCAGCAGCAGCAGCAGCCCCTC
The DNA here is from genome assembly GCA_905333075.3 of Atethmia centrago. Lineage (NCBI taxonomy): Eukaryota > Metazoa > Arthropoda > Insecta > Lepidoptera > Noctuidae > Atethmia > Atethmia centrago. The sequence continues at coordinate 31,071,611 of HG995377.1, read as the reverse complement.
GCACGCGGCCCAGGCGGCGCTACAACACACTACGTCACCTGCTGGTGGGCGTGGTCGGGCAGCAGCGCCAGCGCGTGGCGCAGCAGCAGCAGCAGCCCCTCGCACGCGGCCCAGGCGGCGCTACAACACACTACGTCACCTGCTGGTGGGCGTGGTCGGGCAGCAGCGCCAGCGCGTGGCGCAGCAGCAGCAGCAGCCCCTCGCACGCGGCCCAGGCGGCGCTACAACACACTACGTCACCTGCTGGTGGGCGTGGTCGGGCAGCAGCGCCAGCGCGTGGCGCAGCAGCAGCAGCAGCCCCTCGCACGCGGCCCAGGCGGCGCTACAACACACTACGTCACCTGCTGGTGGGCGTGGTCGGGCAGCAGCGCCAGCGCGTGGCGCAGCAGCAGCAGCAGCCCCTCGCACGCGGCCCAGGCGGCGCTACAACACACTACGTCACCTGCTGGTGGGCGTGGTCGGGCAGCAGCGCCAGCGCGTGGCGCAGCAGCAGCAGCAGCCCCTCGCACGCGGCCCAGGCGGCGCTACAACACACTACGTCACCTGCTGGTGGGCGTGGTCGGGCAGCAGCGCCAGCGCGTGGCGCAGCAGCAGCAGCAGCCCCTCGCACGCGGCCCAGGCGGCGCTACAACACACTACGTCACCTGCTGGTGGGCGTGGTCGGGCAGCAGCGCCAGCGCGTGGCGCAGCAGCAGCAGCCCCTCGCACGCGGCCCAGGCGGCGCTACAACACACTACGTCACCTGCTGGTGGGCGTGGTCGGGCAGCAGCGCCAGCGCGTGGCGCAGCAGCAGCAGCCCCTCGCACGCGGCCCAGGCGGCGCTACAACACACTACGTCACCTGCTGGTGGGCGTGGTCGGGCAGCAGCGCCAGCGCGTGGCGCAGCAGCAGCAGCCCCTCGCACGCGGCCCAGGCGGCGCTACAACACACTACGTCACCTGCTGGTGGGCGTGGTCGGGCAGCAGCGCCAGCGCGTGGCGCAGCAGCAGCAGCAGCCCCTCGCACGCGGCCCAGGCGGCGCTACAACACACTACGTCACCTGCTGGTGGGCGTGGTCGGGCAGCAGCGCCAGCGCGTGGCGCAGCAGCAGCAGCCCCTCGCACGCGGCCCAGGCGGCGCTACAACACACTACGTCACCTGCTGGTGGGCGTGGTCGGGCAGCAGCGCCAGCGCGTGGCGCAGCAGCAGCAGCAGCCCCTCGCACGCGGCCCAGGCGGCGCTACAACACACTACGTCACCTGCTGGTGGGCGTGGTCGGGCAGCAGCGCCAGCGCGTGGCGCAGCAGCAGCAGCAGCCCCTCGCACGCGGCCCAGGCGGCGCTACAACACACTACGTCACCTGCTGGTGGGCGTGGTCGGGCAGCAGCGCCAGCGCGTGGCGCAGCAGCAGCAGCAGCCCCTCGCACGCGGCCCAGGCGGCGCTACAACACACTACGTCACCTGCTGGTGGGCGTGGTCGGGCAGCAGCGCCAGCGCGTGGCGCAGCAGCAGCAGCAGCCCCTCGCACGCGGCCCAGGCGGCGCTACAACACACTACGTCACCTGCTGGTGGGCGTGGTCGGGCAGCAGCGCCAGCGCGTGGCGCAGCAGCAGCAGCAGCCCCTCGCACGCGGCCCAGGCGGCGCTACAACACACTACGTCACCTGCTGGTGGGCGTGGTCGGGCAGCAGCGCCAGCGCGTGGCGCAGCAGCAGCAGCAGCCCCTCGCACGCGGCCCAGGCGGCGCTACAACACACTACGTCACCTGCTGGTGGGCGTGGTCGGGCAGCAGCGCCAGCGCGTGGCGCAGCAGCAGCAGCAGCCCCTCGCACGCGGCCCAGGCGGCGCTACAACACACTACGTCACCTGCTGGTGGGCGTAGTCGGGCAGCAGCGCCAGCGCGTGGCGCAGCAGCAGCAGCAGCCCCTCGCACGCGGCCCAGGCGGCGCTACAACACACTACGTCACCTGCTGGTGGGCGTGGTCGGGCAGCAGCGCCAGCGCGTGGCGCAGCAGCAGCAGCCCCTCGCACGCGGCCCAGGCGGCGCTACAACACACTACGTCACCTGCTGGTGGGCGTGGTCGGGCAGCAGCGCCAGCGCGTGGCGCAGCAGCAGCAGCAGCCCCTCGCACGCGGCCCAGGCGGCGCTACAACACACTACGTCACCTGCTGGTGGGCGTGGTCGGGCAGCAGCGCCAGCGCGTGGCGCAGCAGCAGCAGCAGCCCCTCGCACGCGGCCCAGGCGGCGCTACAACACACTACGTCACCTGCTGGTGGGCGTGGTCGGGCAGCAGCGCCAGCGCGTGGCGCAGCAGCAGCAGCAGCCCCTCGCACGCGGCCCAGGCGGCGCTACAACACACTACGTCACCTGCTGGTGGGCGTGGTCGGGCAGCAGCGCCAGCGCGTGGCGCAGCAGCAGCAGCAGCCCCTCGCACGCGGCCCAGGCGGCGCTACAACACACTACGTCACCTGCTGGTGGGCGTGGTCGGGCAGCAGCGCCAGCGCGTGGCGCAGCAGCAGCAGCAGCCCCTCGCACGCGGCCCAGGCGGCGCTACAACACACTACGTCACCTGCTGGTGGGCGTGGTCGGGCAGCAGCGCCAGCGCGTGGCGCAGCAGCAGCAGCAGCCCCTCGCACGCGGCCCAGGCGGCGCTACAACACACTACGTCACCTGCTGGTGGGCGTGGTCGGGCAGCAGCGCCAGCGCGTGGCGCAGCAGCAGCAGCAGCCCCTCGCACGCGGCCCAGGCGGCGCTACAACACACTACGTCACCTGCTGGTGGGCGTGGTCGGGCAGCAGCGCCAGCGCGTGGCGCAGCAGCAGCAGCAGCCCCTCGCACGCGGCCCAGGCGGCGCTACAACACACTACGTCACCTGCTGGTGGGCGTGGTCGGGCAGCAGCGCCAGCGCGTGGCGCAGCAGCAGCAGCCCCTCGCACGCGGCCCAGGCGGCGCTACAACACACTACGTCACCTGCTGGTGGGCGTGGTCGGGCAGCAGCGCCAGCGCGTGGCGCAGCAGCAGCAGCAGCCCCTCGCACGCGGCCCAGGCGGCGCTACAACACACTACGTCACCTGCTGGTGGGCGTGGTCGGGCAGCAGCGCCAGCGCGTGGCGCAGCAGCAGCAGCCCCTCGCACGCGGCCCAGGCGGCGCTACAACACACTACGTCACCTGCTGGTGGGCGTGGTCGGGCAGCAGCGCCAGCGCGTGGCGCAGCAGCAGCAGCAGCCCCTCGCACGCGGCCCAGGCGGCGCTACAACACACTACGTCACCTGCTGGTGGGCGTGGTCGGGCAGCAGCGCCAGCGCGTGGCGCAGCAGCAGCAGCCCCTCGCACGCGGCCCAGGCGGCGCTACAACACACTACGTCACCTGCTGGTGGGCGTGGTCGGGCAGCAGCGCCAGCGCGTGGCGCAGCAGCAGCAGCAGCCCCTCGCACGCGGCCCAGGCGGCGCTACAACACACTACGTCACCTGCTGGTGGGCGTGGTCGGGCAGCAGCGCCAGCGCGTGGCGCAGCAGCAGCAGCAGCCCCTCGCACGCGGCCCAGGCGGCGCTACAACACACTACGTCACCTGCTGGTGGGCGTGGTCGGGCAGCAGCGCCAGCGCGTGGCGCAGCAGCAGCAGCAGCCCCTCGCACGCGGCCCAGGCGGCGCTACAACACACTACGTCACCTGCTGGTGGGCGTGGTCGGGCAGCAGCGCCAGCGCGTGGCGCAGCAGCAGCAGCAGCCCCTCGCACGCGGCCCAGGCGGCGCTACAACACACTACGTCACCTGCTGGTGGGCGTGGTCGGGCAGCAGCGCCAGCGCGTGGCGCAGCAGCAGCAGCCCCTCGCACGCGGCCCAGGCGGCGCTACAACACACTACGTCACCTGCTGGTGGGCGTGGTCGGGCAGCAGCGCCAGCGCGTGGCGCAGCAGCAGCAGCCCCTCGCACGCGGCCCAGGCGGCGCTACAACACACTACGTCACCTGCTGGTGGGCGTGGTCGGGCAGCAGCGCCAGGCGCGTGGCGCAGCAGCAGCAGCCCCTCGCACGCGGCCCAGGCGGCGCTACAACACACTACGTCACCTGCTGGTGGGCGTGGTCGGGCAGCAGCAGCCCCTCGCACGCGGGCCCAGGCGGCGCTACAACACACTACGTCACCTGCTGGTGGGGCGTGGTCGGGCAGCAGCGCCAGCGCGTGGCGCAGCAGCAGCAGCCCCTCGCACGCGGCCCAGGCGGCGCTACAACACACTACGTCACCTGCTGGTGGGCGTGGTCGGGCAGCAGCAGCCCCTCGCACGCGGCCCAGGCGGCGCTACAACACACTACGTCACCTGCTGGTGGGCGTGGTCGGGGCAGCAGCGCCAGCGCGTGGCGCAGCAGCAGCAGCAGCCCCTCGCACGCGGCCCAGGCGGCGCTACAACACACTACGTCACCTGCTGGTGGGCGTGGTCGGGCAGCAGCGCCAGCGCGTGGCGCAGCAGCAGCAGCAGCCCCTCGCACGCGGCCCAGGCGGCGCTACAACACACTACGTCACCTGCTGGTGGGCGTGGTCGGGCAGCAGCGCCAGCGCGTGGCGCAGCAGCAGCAGCAGCCCCTCGCACGCGGCCCAGGCGGCGCTACAACACACTACGTCACCTGCTGGTGGGCGTGGTCGGGCAGCAGCGCCAGCGCGTGGCGCAGCAGCAGCAGCAGCCCCTCGCACGCGGCCCAGGCGGCGCTACAACACACTACGTCACCTGCTGGTGGGCGTGGTCGGGCAGCAGCGCCAGCGCGTGGCGCAGCAGCAGCAGCAGCCCCTCGCACGCGGCCCAGGCGGCGCTACAACACACTACGTCACCTGCTGGTGGGCGTGGTCGGGCAGCAGCGCCAGCGCCGTGGCGCAGCAGCAGCAGCAGCCCCTCGCACGCGGCCCAGGCGGCGCTACAACACACTACGTCACCTGCTGGTGGGCGTGGTCGGGCAGCAGCGCCAGCGCGTGGCGCAGCAGCAGCAGCAGCCCCTCGCACGCGGCCCAGGCGGCGCTACAACACACTACGTCACCTGCTGGTGGGCGTGGTCGGGCAGCAGCGCCAGCGCGTGGCGCAGCAGCAGCAGCAGCCCCTCGCACGCGGCCCAGGCGGCGCTACAACACACTACGTCACCTGCTGGTGGGCGTGGTCGGGCAGCAGCGCCAGCGCGTGGCGCAGCAGCAGCAGCCCCTCGCACGCGGCCCAGGCGGCGCTACAACACACTACGTCACCTGCTGGTGGGCGTGGTCGGGCAGCAGCGCCAGCGCGTGGCGCAGCAGCAGCAGCCCCTCGCACGCGGCCCAGGCGGCGCTACAACACACTACGTCACCTGCTGGTGGGCGTGGTCGGGCAGCAGCGCCAGCGCGTGGCGCAGCAGGCAGCAGCAGCCCCTCGCACGCGGCCCAGGCGGCGCTACAACACACTACGTCACCCTGCTGGTGGGCGTGGTCGGGCAGCAGCGCCAGCGCGTGGCGCAGCAGCAGCAGCCCCTCGCACGCGGCCCAGGCGGCGCTACAACACACTACGTCACCTGCTGGTGGGCGTGGTCGGGCAGCAGCGCCAGCGCGTGGCGCAGCAGCAGCAGCAGCCCCTCGCACGCGGCCCAGGCGGCGCTACAACACACTACGTCACCTGCTGGTGGGCGTGGTCGGGCAGCAGCGCCAGCGCGTGGCGCAGCAGCAGCAGCCCCTCGCACGCGGCCCAGGCGGCGCTACAACACACTACGTCACCTGCTGGTGGGCGTGGTCGGGCAGCAGCGCCAGCGCGTGGCGCAGCAGCAGCAGCCCCTCGCACGCGGCCCAGGCGGCGCTACAACACACTACGTCACCTGCTGGTGGGCGTGGTCGGGCAGCAGCGCCAGCGCGTGGCGCAGCAGCAGCAGCAGCCCCTCGCACGCGGCCCAGGCGGCGCTACAACACACTACGTCACCTGCTGGTGGGCGTGGTCGGGCAGCAGCGCCAGCGCGTGGCGCAGCAGCAGCAGCAGCCCCTCGCACGCGGCCCAGGCGGCGCTACAACACACTACGTCACCTGCTGGTGGGCGTGGTCGGGCAGCAGCGCCAGCGCGTGGCGCAGCAGCAGCAGCAGCCCCTCGCACGCGGCCCAGGCGGCGCTACAACACACTACGTCACCTGCTGGTGGGCGTGGTCGGGCAGCAGCGCCAGCGCGTGGCGCAGCAGCAGCAGCAGCCCTCGCACGCGGCCCAGGCGGCGCTACAACACACTACGTCACCTGCTGGTGGGCGTGGTCGGGCAGCAGCGCCAGCGCGTGGCGCAGCAGCAGCAGCAGCCCCTCGCACGCGGCCCAGGCGGCGCTACAACACACTACGTCACCTGCTGGTGGGCGTGGTCGGGCAGCAGCGCCAGCGCGTGGCGCAGCAGCAGCAGCAGCCCCTCGCACGCGGCCCAGGCGGCGCTACAACACACTACGTCACCTGCTGGTGGGCGTGGTCGGGCAGCAGCGCCAGCGCGTGGCGCAGCAGCAGCAGCAGCCCCTCGCACGCGGCCCAGGCGGCGCTACAACACACTACGTCACCTGCTGGTGGGCGTGGTCGGGCAGCAGCGCCAGCGCGTGGCGCAGCAGCAGCAGCAGCCCCTCGCACGCGGCCCAGGCGGCGCTACAACACACTACGTCACCTGCTGGTGGGCGTGGTCGGGCAGCAGCGCCAGCGCGTGGCGCAGCAGCAGCAGCAGCCCCTCGCACGCGGCCCAGGCGGCGCTACAACACACTACGTCACCTGCTGGTGGGCGTGGTCGGGCAGCAGCGCCAGCGCGTGGCGCAGCAGCAGCAGCAGCCCCTCGCACGCGGCCCAGGCGGCGCTACAACACACTACGTCACCTGCTGGTGGGCGTGGTCGGGCAGCAGCGCCAGCGCGTGGCGCAGCAGCAGCAGCAGCCCCTCGCACGCGGCCCAGGCGGCGCTACAACACACTACGTCACCTGCTGGTGGGCGTGGTCGGGCAGCAGCGCCAGCGCGTGGCGCAGCAGCAGCAGCAGCCCCTCGCACGCGGCCCAGGCGGCGCTACAACACACTACGTCACCTGCTGGTGGGCGTGGTCGGGCAGCAGCGCCAGCGCGTGGCGCAGCAGCAGCAGCAGCCCTCGCACGCGGCCCAGGCGGCGCTACAACACACTACGTCACCTGCTGGTGGGCGTGGTCGGGCAGCAGCGCCAGCGCGTGGCGCAGCAGCAGCAGCCCCTCGCACGCGGCCCAGGCGGCGCTACAACACACTACGTCACCTGCTGGTGGGCGTGGTCGGGCAGCAGCGCCAGCGCGTGGCGCAGCAGCAGCAGCCCCTCGCACGCGGCCCAGGCGGCGCTACAACACACTACGTCACCTGCTGGTGGGCGTGGCCGGGCAGCAGCGCCAGCGCGTGGCGCAGCAGCAGCAGCGCCCCTCGCACGCGGCCCAGGCGGCGCTACAACACACTACGTCACCTGCTGGTGGGCGTGGTCGGGCAGCAGCGCCAGCGCGTGGCGCAGCAGCAGCAGCAGCCCTCGCACGCGGCCCAGGCGGCGCTACAACACACTACGTCACCTGCTGGTGGGCGTGGTCGGGCAGCAGCGCCAGCGCGTGGCGCAGCAGCAGCAGCAGCCCCTCGCACGCGGCCCAGGCGGCGCTACAACACACTACGTCACCTGCTGGTGGGCGTGGTCGGGCAGCAGCGCCAGCGCGTGGCGCAGCAGCAGCAGCAGCCCCTCGCACGCGGCCCAGGCGGCGCTACAACACACTACGTCACCTGCTGGTGGGCGTGGTCGGGCAGCAGCGCCAGCGCGTGGCGCAGCAGCAGCAGCAGCCCCTCGCACGCGGCCCAGGCGGCGCTACAACACACTACGTCACCTGCTGGTGGGCGTGGTCGGGCAGCAGCGCCAGCGCGTGGCGCAGCAGCAGCAGCAGCCCCTCGCACGCGGCCCAGGCGGCGCTACAACACACTACGTCACCTGCTGGTGGGCGTGGTCGGGCAGCAGCGCCAGCGCGTGGCGCAGCAGCAGCAGCAGCCCCTCGCACGCGGCCCAGGCGGCGCTACAACACACTACGTCACCTGCTGGTGGGCGTGGTCGGGCAGCAGCGCCAGCGCGTGGCGCAGCAGCAGCAGCAGCCCCTCGCACGCGGCCCAGGCGGCGCTACAACACACTACGTCACCTGCTGGTGGGCGTGGTCGGGCAGCAGCGCCAGCGCGTGGCGCAGCAGCAGCAGCAGCCCCTCGCACGCGGCCCAGGCGGCGCTACAACACACTACGTCACCTGCTGGTGGGCGTAGTCGGGCAGCAGCGCCAGCGCGTGGCGCAGCAGCAGCAGCAGCCCCTCGCACGCGGCCCAGGCGGCGCTACAACACACTACGTCACCTGCTGGTGGGCGTGGTCGGGCAGCAGCGCCAGCGCGTGGCGCAGCAGCAGCAGCCCCTCGCACGCGGCCCAGGCGGCGCTACAACACACTACGTCACCTGCTGGTGGGCGTGGTCGGGCAGCAGCGCCAGCGCGTGGCGCAGCAGCAGCAGCAGCCCCTCGCACGCGGCCCAGGCGGCGCTACAACACACTACGTCACCTGCTGGTGGGCGTGGTCGGGCAGCAGCGCCAGCGCGTGGCGCAGCAGCAGCAGCAGCCCCTCGCACGCGGCCCAGGCGGCGCTACAACACACTACGTCACCTGCTGGTGGGCGTGGTCGGGCAGCAGCGCCAGCGCGTGGCGCAGCAGCAGCAGCAGCCCCTCGCACGCGGCCCAGGCGGCGCTACAACACACTACGTCACCTGCTGGTGGGCGTGGTCGGGCAGCAGCGCCAGCGCGTGGCGCAGCAGCAGCAGCAGCCCCTCGCACGCGGCCCAGGCGGCGCTACAACACACTACGTCACCTGCTGGTGGGCGTGGTCGGGCAGCAGCGCCAGCGCGTGGCGCAGCAGCAGCAGCAGCCCCTCGCACGCGGCCCAGGCGGCGCTACAACACACTACGTCACCTGCTGGTGGGCGTGGTCGGGCAGCAGCGCCAGCGCGTGGCGCAGCAGCAGCAGCAGCCCCTCGCACGCGGCCCAGGCGGCGCTACAACACACTACGTCACCTGCTGGTGGGCGTGGTCGGGCAGCAGCGCCAGCGCGTGGCGCAGCAGCAGCAGCAGCCCCTCGCACGCGGCCCAGGCGGCGCTACAACACACTACGTCACCTGCTGGTGGGCGTGGTCGGGCAGCAGCGCCAGCGCGTGGCGCAGCAGCAGCAGCAGCCCCTCGCACGCGGCCCAGGCGGCGCTACAACACACTACGTCACCTGCTGGTGGGCGTGGTCGGGCAGCAGCGCCAGCGCGTGGCGCAGCAGCAGCAGCCCCTCGCACGCGGCCCAGGCGGCGCTACAACACACTACGTCACCTGCTGGTGGGCGTGGTCGGGCAGCAGCGCCAGCGCGTGGCGCAGCAGCAGCAGCAGCCCCTCGCACGCGGCCCAGGCGGCGCTACAACACACTACGTCACCTGCTGGTGGGCGTGGTCGGGCAGCAGCGCCAGCGCGTGGCGCAGCAGCAGCAGCCCCTCGCACGCGGCCCAGGCGGCGCTACAACACACTACGTCACCTGCTGGTGGGCGTGGTCGGGCAGCAGCGCCAGCGCGTGGCGCAGCAGCAGCAGCAGCCCCTCGCACGCGGCCCAGGCGGCGCTACAACACACTACGTCACCTGCTGGTGGGCGTGGTCGGGCAGCAGCGCCAGCGCGTGGCGCAGCAGCAGCAGCCCCTCGCACGCGGCCCAGGCGGCGCTACAACACACTACGTCACCTGCTGGTGGGCGTGGTCGGGCAGCAGCGCCAGCGCGTGGCGCAGCAGCAGCAGCAGCCCCTCGCACGCGGCCCAGGCGGCGCTACAACACACTACGTCACCTGCTGGTGGGCGTGGTCGGGCAGCAGCGCCAGCGCGTGGCGCAGCAGCAGCAGCAGCCCCTCGCACGCGGCCCAGGCGGCGCTACAACACACTACGTCACCTGCTGGTGGGCGTGGTCGGGCAGCAGCGCCAGCGCGTGGCGCAGCAGCAGCAGCAGCCCCTCGCACGCGGCCCAGGCGGCGCTACAACACACTACGTCACCTGCTGGTGGGCGTGGTCGGGCAGCAGCGCCAGCGCGTGGCGCAGCAGCAGCAGCCCCTCGCACGCGGCCCAGGCGGCGCTACAACACACTACGTCACCTGCTGGTGGGCGTGGTCGGGCAGCAGCGCCAGCGCGTGGCGCAGCAGCAGCAGCCCCTCGCACGCGGCCCAGGCGGCGCTACAACACACTACGTCACCTGCTGGTGGGCGTGGTCGGGCAGCAGCGCCAGCGCGTGGCGCAGCAGCAGCAGCCCCTCGCACGCGGCCCAGGCGGCGCTACAACACACTACGTCACCTGCTGGTGGGCGTGGTCGGGCAGCAGCGCCAGCGCGTGGCGCAGCAGCAGCAGCCCCTCGCACGCGGCCCAGGCGGCGCTACAACACACTACGTCACCTGCTGGTGGGCGTGGTCGGGCAGCAGCAGCCCCTCGCACGCGGCCCAGGCGGCGCTACAACACACTACGTCACCTGCTGGTGGGCGTGGTCGGGCAGCAGCGCCAGCGCGTGGCGCAGCAGCAGCAGCCCCTCGCACGCGGCCCAGGCGGCGCTACAACACACTACGTCACCTGCTGGTGGGCGTGGTCGGGCAGCAGCAGCCCCTCGCACGCGGCCCAGGCGGCGCTACAACACACTACGTCACCTGCTGGTGGGCGTGGTCGGGCAGCAGCGCCAGCGCGTGGCGCAGCAGCAGCAGCAGCCCCTCGCACGCGGCCCAGGCGGCGCTACAACACACTACGTCACCTGCTGGTGGGCGTGGTCGGGCAGCAGCAGCCCCTCGCACGCGGCCCAGGCGGCGCTACAACACACTACGTCACCTGCTGGTGGGCGTGGTCGGGCAGCAGCGCCAGCGCGTGGCGCAGCAGCAGCAGCAGCCCCTCGCACGCGGCCCAGGCGGCGCTACAACACACTACGTCACCTGCTGGTGGGCGTGGTCGGGCAGCAGCGCCAGCGCGTGGCGCAGCAGCAGCAGCAGCCCCTCGCACGCGGCCCAGGCGGCGCTACAACACACTACGTCACCTGCTGGTGGGCGTGGTCGGGCAGCAGCGCCAGCGCGTGGCGCAGCAGCAGCAGCAGCCCCTCGCACGCGGCCCAGGCGGCGCTACAACACACTACGTCACCTGCTGGTGGGCGTGGTCGGGCAGCAGCGCCAGCGCGTGGCGCAGCAGCAGCAGCAGCCCCTCGCACGCGGCCCAGGCGGCGCTACAACACACTACGTCACCTGCTGGTGGGCGTGGTCGGGCAGCAGCGCCAGCGCGTGGCGCAGCAGCAGCAGCAGCCCCTCGCACGCGGCCCAGGCGGCGCTACAACACACTACGTCACCTGCTGGTGGGCGTGGTCGGGCAGCAGCGCCAGCGCGTGGCGCAGCAGCAGCAGCAGCCCCTCGCACGCGGCCCAGGCGGCGCTACAACACACTACGTCACCTGCTGGTGGGCGTGGTCGGGCAGCAGCGCCAGCGCGTGGCGCAGCAGCAGCAGCAGCCCCTCGCACGCGGCCCAGGCGGCGCTACAACACACTACGTCACCTGCTGGTGGGCGTGGTCGGGCAGCAGCGCCAGCGCGTGGCGCAGCAGCAGCAGCAGCCCCTCGCACGCGGCCCAGGCGGCGCTACAACACACTACGTCACCTGCTGGTGGGCGTGGTCGGGCAGCAGCGCCAGCGCGTGGCGCAGCAGCAGCAGCAGCCCCTCGCACGCGGCCCAGGCGGCGCTACAACACACTACGTCACCTGCTGGTGGGCGTGGTCGGGCAGCAGCGCCAGCGCGTGGCGCAGCAGCAGCAGCAGCCCCTCGCACGCGGCCCAGGCGGCGCTACAACACACTACGTCACCTGCTGGTGGGCGTGGTCGGGCAGCAGCGCCAGCGCGTGGCGCAGCAGCAGCAGCAGCCCCTCGCACGCGGCCCAGGCGGCGCTACAACACACTACGTCACCTGCTGGTGGGCGTGGTCGGGCAGCAGCGCCAGCGCGTGGCGCAGCAGCAGCAGCAGCCCCTCGCACGCGGCCCAGGCGGCGCTACAACACACTACGTCACCTGCTGGTGGGCGTGGTCGGGCAGCAGCGCCAGCGCGTGGCGCAGCAGCAGCAGCAGCCCCTCGCACGCGGCCCAGGCGGCGCTACAACACACTACGTCACCTGCTGGTGGGCGTGGTCGGGCAGCAGCGCCAGCGCGTGGCGCAGCAGCAGCAGCAGCCCCTCGCACGCGGCCCAGGCGGCGCTACAACACACTACGTCACCTGCTGGTGGGCGTGGTCGGGCAGCAGCGCCAGCGCGTGGCGCAGCAGCAGCAGCAGCCCCTCGCACGCGGCCCAGGCGGCGCTACAACACACTACGTCACCTGCTGGTGGGCGTGGTCGGGCAGCAGCGCCAGCGCGTGGCGCAGCAGCAGCAGCAGCCCCTCGCACGCGGCCCAGGCGGCGCTACAACACACTACGTCACCTGCTGGTGGGCGTGGTCGGGCAGCAGCGCCAGCGCGTGGCGCAGCAGCAGCAGCCCCTCGCACGCGGCCCAGGCGGCGCTACAACACACTACGTCACCTGCTGGTGGGCGTGGTCGGGCAGCAGCGCCAGCGCGTGGCGCAGCAGCAGCAGCAGCCCCTCGCACGCGGCCCAGGCGGCGCTACAACACACTACGTCACCTGCTGGTGGGCGTGGTCGGGCAGCAGCGCCAGCGCGTGGCGCAGCAGCAGCAGCAGCCCCTCGCACGCGGCCCAGGCGGCGCTACAACACACTACGTCACCTGCTGGTGGGCGTGGTCGGGCAGCAGCGCCAGCGCGTGGCGCAGCAGCAGCAGCCCCTCGCACGCGGCCCAGGCGGCGCTACAACACACTACGTCACCTGCTGGTGGGCGTGGTCGGGCAGCAGCGCCAGCGCGTGGCGCAGCAGCAGCAGCAGCCCCTCGCACGCGGCCCAGGCGGCGCTACAACACACTACGTCACCTGCTGGTGGGCGTGGTCGGGCAGCAGCGCCAGCGCGTGGCGCAGCAGCAGCAGCAGCCCCTCGCACGCGGCCCAGGCGGCGCTACAACACACTACGTCACCTGCTGGTGGGCGTGGTCGGGCAGCAGCGCCAGCGCGTGGCGCAGCAGCAGCAGCAGCCCCTCGCACGCGGCCCAGGCGGCGCTACAACACACTACGTCACCTGCTGGTGGGCGTGGTCGGGCAGCAGCGCCAGCGCGTGGCGCAGCAGCAGCAGCAGCCCCTCGCACGCGGCCCAGGCGGCGCTACAACACACTACGTCACCTGCTGGTGGGCGTGGTCGGGCAGCAGCGCCAGCGCGTGGCGCAGCAGCAGCAGCAGCCCCTCGCACGCGGCCCAGGCGGCGCTACAACACACTACGTCACCTGCTGGTGGGCGTGGTCGGGCAGCAGCGCCAGCGCGTGGCGCAGCAGCAGCAGCAGCCCCTCGCACGCGGCCCAGGCGGCGCTACAACACACTACGTCACCTGCTGGTGGGCGTGGTCGGGCAGCAGCGCCAGCGCGTGGCGCAGCAGCAGCAGCAGCCCCTCGCACGCGGCCCAGGCGGCGCTACAACACACTACGTCACCTGCTGGTGGGCGTGGTCGGGCAGCAGCGCCAGCGCGTGGCGCAGCAGCAGCAGCAGCCCCTCGCACGCGGCCCAGGCGGCGCTACAACACACTACGTCACCTGCTGGTGGGCGTGGTCGGGCAGCAGCGCCAGCGCGTGGCGCAGCAGCAGCAGCCCCTCGCACGCGGCCCAGGCGGCGCTACAACACACTACGTCACCTGCTGGTGGGCGTGGTCGGGCAGCAGCGCCAGCGCGTGGCGCAGCAGCAGCAGCAGCCCCTCGCACGCGGCCCAGGCGGCGCTACAACACACTACGTCACCTGCTGGTGGGCGTGGTCGGGCAGCAGCGCCAGCGCGTGGCGCAGCAGCAGCAGCAGCCCCTCGCACGCGGCCCAGGCGGCGCTACAACACACTACGTCACCTGCTGGTGGGCGTGGTCGGGCAGCAGCGCCAGCGCGTGGCGCAGCAGCAGCAGCCCCTCGCACGCGGCCCAGGCGGCGCTACAACACACTACGTCACCTGCTGGTGGGCGTGGTCGGGCAGCAGCGCCAGCGCGTGGCGCAGCAGCAGCAGCAGCCCCTCGCACGCGGCCCAGGCGGCGCTACAACACACTACGTCACCTGCTGGTGGGCGTGGTCGGGCAGCAGCGCCAGCGCGTGGCGCAGCAGCAGCAGCAGCCCCTCGCACGCGGCCCAGGCGGCGCTACAACACACTACGTCACCTGCTGGTGGGCGTGGTCGGGCAGCAGCGCCAGCGCGTGGCGCAGCAGCAGCAGCAGCCCCTCGCACGCGGCCCAGGCGGCGCTACAACACACTACGTCACCTGCTGGTGGGCGTGGTCGGGCAGCAGCGCCAGCGCGTGGCGCAGCAGCAGCAGCCCCTCGCACGCGGCCCAGGCGGCGCTACAACACACTACGTCACCTGCTGGTGGGCGTGGTCGGGCAGCAGCGCCAGCGCGTGGCGCAGCAGCAGCAGCAGCCCCTCGCACGCGGCCCAGGCGGCGCTACAACACACTACGTCACCTGCTGGTGGGCGTGGTCGGGCAGCAGCGCCAGCGCGTGGCGCAGCAGCAGCAGCAGCCCCTCGCACGCGGCCCAGGCGGCGCTACAACACACTACGTCACCTGCTGGTGGGCGTGGTCGGGCAGCAGCGCCAGCGCGTGGCGCAGCAGCAGCAGCCCCTCGCACGCGGCCCAGGCGGCGCTACAACACACTACGTCACCTGCTGGTGGGCGTGGTCGGGCAGCAGCGCCAGCGCGTGGCGCAGCAGCAGCAGCAGCCCCTCGCACGCGGCCCAGGCGGCGCTACAACACACTACGTCACCTGCTGGTGGGCGTGGTCGGGCAGCAGCAGCCCCTCGCACGCGGCCCAGGCGGCGCTACAACACACTACGTCACCTGCTGGTGGGCGTGGTCGGGCAGCAGCAGCCCCTCGCACGCGGCCCAGGCGGCGCTACAACACACTACGTCACCTGCTGGTGGGCGTGGTCGGGCAGCAGCGCCAGCGCGTGGCGCAGCAGCAGCAGCAGCCCCTCGCACGCGGCCCAGGCGGCGCTACAACACACTACGTCACCTGCTGGTGGGCGTGGTCGGGCAGCAGCGCCAGCGCGTGGCGCAGCAGCAGCAGCCCCTCGCACGCGGCCCAGGCGGCGCTACAACACACTACGTCACCTGCTGGTGGGCGTGGTCGGGCAGCAGCGCCAGCGCGTGGCGCAGCAGCAGCAGCAGCCCCTCGCACGCGGCCCAGGCGGCGCTACAACACACTACGTCACCTGCTGGTGGGCGTGGTCGGGCAGCAGCGCCAGCGCGTGGCGCAGCAGCAGCAGCCCCTCGCACGCGGCCCAGGCGGCGCTACAACACACTACGTCACCTGCTGGTGGGCGTGGTCGGGCAGCAGCGCCAGCGCGTGGCGCAGCAGCAGCAGCAGCCCCTCGCACGCGGCCCAGGCGGCGCTACAACACACTACGTCACCTGCTGGTGGGCGTGGTCGGGCAGCAGCGCCAGCGCGTGGCGCAGCAGCAGCAGCAGCCCCTCGCACGCGGACCAGCCCGACGCCGCGCCCGCGCGTACGCGACGCTAAAGAGCAATAAACTTGGGTTAATATCAATATTACGGGTCATTTGTGTGGTCGTCATGTGATAAGTAAATAAGCATTGTGCAGACTGCAGGCTAATAAAACGATTGATGAGGGATGCCAATTTAATTTAAATAATTCGCTTAATTTTTAAAGACTCTAGGTAAAAACTAAAAACTGATTTGATTTTGTGATTGAATGCTGACTGGAATAATTAAAGTCAACCATATCACTTGACCCGAGTTTAACTGTCTGTTAGCATTAGCATTTTTGAGTTGATTAGCCTGTCAGAAACCCCGGGTTGTTAGGCCCAAAAAGGAAAGAAAATTTATCTGGGTCGCCGTCACCGGATACGGCGAAGGGGACAATATATATTGGCCAAAAAATAAGCTTGAATTTCGATTAAACAACTGACAGAACTACTGTTTACTCGCATCTAGTTAAAATTGGAATTCATGGTATAACATCATTCTAGGATACGGACCTATATGTATAATGTTTGGTGCTTACCTGGTGGTAGATCCCGCTGGTGTACATCTCGACGGTGGTGTGGTTGACGTCGTCGGAGTCTACAACAATGTACTCGGTCAGCTCGGGCGGCGCGCCCCCCACGCCCTCGCCCGCGCCCCCGCCCCCCGTCTCGCCCTCCCTCGCCGCAGTGCTGTCTGTAACCACCACCCACTACTAAGCAAGTGCATGAGCTATTGACATAGTTCGTGCCGATACGAAAAGAAAAGAATACCGACCCAGACAGCTTACTTTACTACCTGGCACTAGCTTTATACTACTTGCGATAGATGTTGTGAATGTGGACATGTATATGAAAGAGCAATTACTGCTAGACCTCAGTTTAGTCTTAAGAGTGATCAATACGCGCTTGGACGTGGAGTTGCGGACACCAGCCCTTCTTACTACTAAGAGTGGGCTGCCCAGCTCCAGAGATCAGAATCATACCAGCATAAGCTGGAAAGAAATCAATTAATCTACAAGCGAGGGCCTTTTAGATGAATTGAGTGTACAGTTTGAAACACAGCTTGAAGTTTTGAAGACTGTGATGTGTCAATAATTTTTATTTATGCGACATTCTACTGTCACATGTCATGTGCTGGGTAAGGTTTATAATAAACGTGTCCTTATCAAAAAGCATATTATAAAATTTAAAGACCACGTTGAAGACAAGGAAGTTTGGCAATAATCCCTTCTGCATATGTGGCTTCCCTGGTATCTCATTAACGGCATAACTATGTAAATGTCTATTAACAGCTCTCAAATTATGATGTTGTTTTTTTTTTACATACTTCCTTGACATAATCTTTTCGTTATTTGACATTATACACCTACAATTTTAATTTTAAATATTAAGTGGCTTTTGTAGAAATCATGTCATTTGGTTTGAATAGGTTTTTTTTTCTATTATTTCATTAATACATTATAAAGATTCTTTTATATTTTGTGAATGGGAGAACGTGTAATGTGTTGGCTTAATAGACTGTAGATTTGTAGACCATTTTTTTTCAGTACTTTTTGACAGGCCTACACTGTTCTCCTATACATATTAAATTAACACTGTAAAAGATTGAAACATTATTTTTAAAAGAGTAGCCGAGGAGTTTCATGCCGGATCTTCTCCAATTGGAACCGTGCGCCTAGCTTCTGACGTTTTATAAGTGCCCATGTAGATTTATGTGAAATATTTTGATTTGATTTGAATTGAAACATAAAGGTGCAAATCTACTCAGTGTGTCTGATGTTGCCGTGTGCAATCTATACTAAAGCGCGTGAATTATTTTCTGTTTACGTGTGGTTCATTCTATTTTATGGTGTTTTATAATGCTACTAGCTTTCTACCGCGTGGTTTTTTTTTTTACTTACATAAGAACCTTCTTCTGACAATAACAAACACAACAAAAAAATATTTTGCGAAATCGGTCCAGCCGTTCACGCATGATGCCGTGACCAAGGGAAATAGGGATTCATTTTTATATATACATATAGAAGATAGAAGCTTAGAATCCGATCACATTATTTGAGTTTCAAGGCCATATTTTTGCTATTAACAAAATGGTAGGCATGTGGTAATGGTAAAGTCCGTCGAAACGATACTTTAGTCGCCCCACGACCTGACGGAACGACGGCCTCTGCTACAGCAGCTGAAAAGCTGCTGTGTCACACAGCAACATTTTGAATAACGTTATTCAAACTTATCATTTCATCCTTTCTGCATCATACACTTACCGGCTACTGGAGTATCTGAATTTTCTGACGTAGAAGACGCGGTGTGTTTCCTAAAATTAAAAGATTCAGAGTAAAACTTTGTCATCGAGTATTTTATACCATTGCACTATTAAAAAGTATTTTCATGCAAACATAGTTCGAGCATACTTCCACTACAGGACAACGATATGCATGTATGTTATCTATGAAGGCTAAAATCTGCCGTCTATACGAATATAATAAAGAGGTATTTGTGAGTTTGTATGTAGGGGGTAATCTTCGGAACTACTGATCCTTCCTATCCTATATTTCCATCCTATAACATAATCAGCCTATAATGTTCCCACTGCTGAAAGAGGCCTCCTTCCTGTGAGAGGGAGTGGGCCGTAATCCACCAAGCGGTGCCAGTGCGGGTTGGTAGATGCCACATGTCTTAAAATTTTTGTTTCTGGGACATGCCGATTTCCTCACGATATTTGCCTTTACCGTTTTCAGAGCAGTGGTGATGAAATAATTTACACAAAGCAAGCGCCTGTTTGGGTTCGAACCTACGACCTACAACTCGTAAATCGCGGACGCTACCACTGGGCCACCACTGCTCCTCCCATTCCATCCTATATTTTATGATAAAACTAGAAAGCGCGGGTAGAAGCTAGTTACTAAATATAGCGCATTACCTGCCTTCCTTAATCTGCGTGTTGATCATAGACTTCATTTGTTTAGTCGACTCCGTACTGCCGCAACTGCTGTCTATCCGATCATCAAGACTCTGAGCCTTATCCTTCAGGGAATTAAGACTACTATCATTCAACACTTCTTCGGTGGAGGTACTGGACACGCTGGGTCTTTCTTCAACTCTCTTCTTGACTCGTTTGGAAGGTCTTCTTTTGGTGACGCTGGAGGAGAACTCGCTCATCTCTTGTGTCTCTGATGTTAGCAGGAAGTAGAAGTTTGCTCGGGAGTGAGTTACGAACGTGTCGCTGGCCTGGTGGAACAAATATTTCATTATATTAAGGATGGTGATTGAACATTTCAACGTACTTTTTGAGAGTTAGCTGTAATTCAAAATAGATGCGGCTGCCTACAAGTATCTCTGAAGGTCTGGTTAGAGACCACCCACCATTAAAGTTTTTTCTTGGGTAGGTTCCAGGGGAAAATAACAAATAAGATACTCTATGGTTACTCTTGTCGCCTTGCGATACCACGCTGTCAATAAGA
This sequence comes from Atethmia centrago, assembly GCA_905333075.3. Classification (NCBI taxonomy): domain Eukaryota; kingdom Metazoa; phylum Arthropoda; class Insecta; order Lepidoptera; family Noctuidae; genus Atethmia; species Atethmia centrago. Next base: position 31,052,576 of record HG995377.1, on the reverse strand, counting down.
GGGGAGCGGCAGGGTCCTGAGGCAGTTGTGAACCTATCAGGCACGTGACGCCGTACCTGGTGCATGAGTAGCAGGAAGTCGCAGAGCAATGCCAGGCGCTGCAAGAGCGGCGGCGCACCCACCAGCCCTCGCACCACCTCCACCAGCGCACTGCTGGCCACGGCGTCTAGTGGACCACATTCTGAGTTTAGGAACCGCTCCTGTTAAGAAACAAATCGCTTTAGAAAGTTTTGCTTAATCAATTTTACTGATTATTATAAATAAATAAATAAATATTTTTTAATTCGGAACAAAGAATCCATAGAGAGTTAGTAACATAATATTAAAGCAACTTATTATCTAGTACCAATACCCTCCGCACAAACTGCTTTACAATTGGAGAGCTGAAACTCTCCGCTACAGTTCTCAGGAAGCTGTTGGGACTGTCTCTCACTCTCCTCAGTAGTGAAGCTGTCTTCTTGCGCACAACCACGTGGAACCCGTCGGTACTTTTTTTTTGGGTGGGAAATTATCAAATAACTTCTCCCGCTCTTTGTGTCAGACTCTGACTGAACTCTTTCTGACTAAAACCCACCCGTATTCCTTCCGTTGCCTGTGTTGCCAGGGGCTTCGGTTAGCCTTTTGCACTGCCACGCGACCCCAGCAGGCATTAGCCCAGTGGACCCCTACACTTGTGCTGAAATCTCTTTGAGGCGCGCGTGGAACACATTGCGCCGTCGACCCGAACCCTTGGAGTAACCGTGCGGTTTGTGTTTTATACCCGAGTTTCATTTTAGATTTTTTTTTTTATTAGTTGTCGCTATTCGAGTGTAACTCTGTAATACTCCATGCATTTATTTCAATTGAACCAAGTACAGACACTTTTGAATTGTTAGGGAGTCGGTCAGTCAGAAGGATGAAGCTTATAGTTGCCCATTTCAAAGCGTAGTAGGTTTCTGTAGAGAAAAACGGGCAAGAAACTCCACGGACACTCTTTTAAATTAAATTACCAAAACATTAGTTAAATCATGTTAAAATTATAACTAATGCGAGAACGACGTAGAAAGACGAGCATCTTAAAAGCATACAAAATAAAAATAAAAAACAAAAAAAAAAGAAGTAAAATAAGAGACTAATCCCTACTGACGGCGCCCGCTCCCGAACATGACGCGTGGACGACATGTTCATGTCGAATAGGTTATTACCTATAGGGCGGAATAGCTCAGATTTTTGTACCTACATTGCAAATAAATATATCGATAGTATTTTGTCCCCCGTACCTTGCAGGCCAGCAGCAGGTGCTGCAGCAGGCCGACGCGGCCCACCTGGTACAGGTTGAAGGCGCGGCGCGGGTGCGAGTCGCGCAGCAGCGCGCGCACGCAGCACAGCGCCAGCGCCCACGCCGAGCCGCGCTGGACTTCTCGTGCGCCGTTCGAGTTCTCTACTTCCCACGTTAATTCCTACAAGAAATGTGGATATTATTTATTCATTATATAAGTACACACAGTAAAAGACACAGGGAAACGACGTACATTATACACTTAAATTGTTCGGGTTATCGTTGATCGTTCTGTTCCACTTGTTGGAGACGCTATTATTTCTTTTTTTTTATTAAAGTATGATTGTTTTTCTTTTTTGTTTAATGAGACATCTTTTCTATTTTTATAAATACGATATAAACTTTTTACAGATTTGACTAAGTACATGTAATAAAATTATAGGTTTGAGATTTTATTTTTGTTTTTTAGCTTTCCTCAAGATCCGGTGAGTGATCAGTAATAGCACGTCAAAGATCCGAAAAATTCTTCAAACCGACCCAAGGAAGCGTTCCATTTCGAAACATTTTTTAGAAAGTGATAAATATGTGACTATTTAAAAATATTTTTTCATTCAGGTAAATTGTAATCATTACACATACACCCCAAAGTATAGAACATGTTTTATTACTTTACATTTAGCTTAACAAAAATTAAAAATATACCTTTTATAATTACAGTATAAATAAAAAAACATTGGACAGTTCGACTCCACTCATTCCTTGTCCTAGCGGCGAGCCTCGGTCGTAAAATTTTATTGCTTTTTTTTGACACTTTGTAATTTATACTTTAAAACATGTCCGGAGGCCACGGTGGAGCATACGGTGGAAGTCTAAGTTGTAAAGAATTATTGCTTTTTTTACATAGTTTTGTGAATACAACTTTAAACATTGGGTTTAAGGTTGAATTTTCATTAATGTATATTTATTTCAACTAGGATTAGGTAAACACAATTGGCGACAGTTTTAAGAGAACTTTTGTATGAGATTGTGTATCTAGTTCTTTATTAGTGATCGATGCTGTCAAATAAGGAATTGAAAATTTGTATGAAATGCCGTACGGCGTAAACGCTCTTAAAATTATATGTGATCATTATGGACCCTGTCGGACATATCAGTCTTCTGAACTGAATCTAATAGTACTTTATTAAGGTTTTTATACATAAATAGTCTACTGTCATAATATTTACTAGGTTAGCACTTATATTTTGTCGTTCAAGTATTCGTTTATACTATATTAATAATAATAATAATATTTATTGGAACTAAAAACAGGTTTACAATTTTTTGTGTTCGTTAACAGCTACGATAGTTTTATACAAACTGTGTTGCAGCCATTAGCGCCCACCTCCGAGAGAGGAGACGTCGGCGTTCCAACATTTATAATTTATAATTTTAGGCAGTAAAATAAAATAAAAACAGTTATAAAATAATCTAAAGAAAAAGTAAGTAAATACATAAAATTTAACTACAATATTAATAATTACATTTCATTCGTATTCCTTATTCCTAATACATTTATCATGAAAAAAATAAAATAATGAAATTATGATTAATTATTGAATTGAATTAGGATAAAGATAAGTTGGACAAGTTCTCTAATGTGATATGTATGTATGTATGTATGTGTGTATGTATGTATGTATGTGTGTGTGTGTGTGTGTGTGCAGGGTGTATGTGTGTGTATGTGCTTGATTGAATACTAATTAAAGTAATATTAATACCAGGACAAGTTTAAATCACCAGATTTTCTAACTCCTCGTACGTCAGGCTTTGGAGCCATTTTTCCGTGAGAGCTCTACACTCCCTTAAGGTAAGTGGATAAATATTAATAGTATCTTGTTTACTGTGTTGTACAAAACAGGGCCAAAGAAGTGATATTGACGTTTGACCAAAACTACAATGGCGGGCTCAGTCTGGCACACTCTATCCGCCCTTCGTTTTTTTTGAATTATGGTTAGGGTCAAAATTAAGTTCCGAGTGCTTGCGTAATAATATAGTGCTTAGGAAAAATGCGTGCCTCACTGTAGGCACTTTGCAGAGAGCATAGAGTTCGGTGGTTGGGAAACGAATAGGTTTGTGTGCCATAACCTTAGGAACTGCCCTCTGTGCCCGTTCCAGTCTAAGCAGTAAACACTTACCAGAGCCACCCCAAGCCGCAATACAGTAGGTTATGATATAGTGCGCTAAGGCAAATTAATTAGCATTTACTTATTAAACACTGTTTAACAAGTAAATGCTACAGTTTTTTTTTTATAAATATATTAATTTTGTCTTCTTTCTTATTAATTCAAGTAGTTTGTTATATATTTTTATAGACTTACATAGGGAACACATACATACACAGGGGGGAGGAGATTAAATAGGGGTTATTTCACCTACGAATATAAAATAAAGGTTACTAAGGTAAACTAAGGTTATTAGACGAACCTGCTCAGTATCCAGCTGCCTCCACGCGTTAGCCAGTAAGACCAGCAGTTCCGGCTGCAGCAGCACGGCGTCGGTGCGGGAGGCGAGCTGTACGCTGTCCCCGCACGCGCTCAGTACTGGAGTGCTGCAAGCTTCGTCTAAGATCACCTGAAAGGCAATTTTATAAAGACGGAACTTCAAATTAGGTACTTTCAAAACAAGTAAATTGGTTTGACAATACAAACAATGATGACTTAGCTATATGGCCTAGTGGCATCGCTAGCGACAGTCTATTTTTTATGTCAAGGGTGTAAAACATCCTTTTTAATCAAGGGTTCCGTAGTTGGAATGAATTTATCCCAAGAACAAACTTAACATTGTAGTTGAAACACATGTTCCCCATACATGTCAACTGCAAATGTAAGTTTGTACGCACAATATTTAGTGATTTATCATGTTATTAAATAAACTATTATTAAACTATCATAATTATTTATCATGTTATTATAAGACCATATACTTCTTATAGGTTGTTGGGGTGTAATGCCCAACAGTGAAAATGTTATATAGACTTGTTAGGTATGTTCTGTTATGTTTTGCAAATGAGTAGACGAATGATTCCCTTGATGGATTTATTGCTACTGAATATAATTACACAGTTGTAACACTTAAATGCTATGTTAGAGATATGCACAGCTAAACAATATCGATGTGCATTATTGAGTATGACGTACAAACTATCACAAAGGTCAATGTACAGCGTAGCTCGTACATAGGTTTTCCGGTAATGGAACTATTCTTTGTATTTTTTCAAAACTGTAGGCTCAGCAGTTTTGCAGATAAGGAAGATAAGGAATAGTCAATTTTCAACTATTTTGTTTATTATTATAAAAATAATATTAAAAAATTAATAAATCCTTTCTATAATTGGTTTGTCACACGGTACAGTTTACAAAACTTTTTTAAATTTTAATATTTTCCCCCTCAAGGGAACTCCATGTTTAAAATTTATTTATTTACGTTACACGGCCGTGTTTGGGTCACAGAACTGCATATGTGTACCAAATTTCAACTAAATTGGTCCAGTAGATTTGGAACAAATCGGCTGTGACTAACGGACAGACAGACACACGAGTGATCCTACAAAGGTTCGGTTTTTTCTATTGAGGTACGGAACCCTAAAAGTAAGGAGCACAATAACATACCTAATTCTTAATCTCCGGTAGGGATAGTTGTTCTTGAAGCAGCGCTTAGCATCAAGATATACCATACTACTAAATTTTGTGACTTAAAAGACTAATGTTTCTCCGTTCATGTAGGCACATTGACACACAAACTGGTTTGTTCTTGGCTTATTCCCAGTACCTTGAGCGCATGATGAGACACTACGCAGGCGGGCGCCGCCAGCACGGCCAGCAGCATGGCGGGCACGCCGGCCGCGTGCAGCGCGGCGTGCAGGCGCGAGTCCACGCGGCACGCGCGCAGCAGGATGCTCAGCGCCGTGGCCTGCTCGGCGGCTGTGCCTTCCAGTTCTACCACCTAGAAAACGACAGAAGCGAAGAGGCTATTTAATTATATACATAGTAAGTACTGAGTGGGAGTGTAATAACAGACCACAAACGAGTGATAATACTCAGGTCGGTTAGAGTGTTCGTAACGGGGCACTGAGGAAAAAAGTTTTTTTTAGCCAAATCGTTCATTTTCTCAATTGCATCGTATATAACACTTAAAAATACGGCTAAAAGCGGCTTGGTGGTTTTTGTTTCCGACCAGCAGTTTGTCGTAAAAACGATGTCGAAGGGATTGGTACAAAATGCAATATTACTGTACTAGGAGAATTTAGGAAACAAGAGCGAGCGAAAATCAATCTTCTTCTACTTCTAATATATAAAAGTCCTCTCTTTGAGGAGTGGCTAGAGAGAAGCCATGGCGTCCTCGCGTTCCGTCTGACGCAGGACCTCACTGGACACATCTGTTTCAGGAGGATAAGGCGAGAGGAAACGTCCATCTCTCGCGTCCAGCCCTGGTCCAAGCCATGGTACGGAGCGAGAGGGCAGGGGAAGCCGTCGCCTCCTTTTACGAAGCAGTAATGCTCGCGAAGGAGGAAGCGAATCGGGGCAGGGAGAGGCAAATTTCGCGACCTCACGCCCCTAGCCGCCGCAGGAGACTCCCTGGGAATCCTAGGCCGATTTCCAGCCACCGTAGGCGCGTGCTTGCGGACGGTGAGCAATGGGTAGCTCGCCGTCCGATAAGGACCAAGCCCGGGTCAACGACGCGTTGTGATCCACGCGCGCCTTAAAGAGATGTCAGCACAACTGCAGGGGTCCACTAAGGCCGATGCCTGCTGGGGTCGCGGGAAAGTCTGAAATGGATACCGTGGCCTCTAGCAACATACATGCAACGGAAGCAACACGGGTGGGTTTTAGTCAGTAAGAGTCTGACATGCCGCCCGGAGCGGAAGAAGTTATTTGATAATTTCTCACCCAAAAAAAAAGTACTTAAGAGAATATAACACTGAGAAGGCATTAGTGCAATACTCTGAACAAAAAAGTTTGTCACTTTTGGCGGGGTACGCGGTAGATACTACAAAAAAAAAAATACTGCTCGCCCGGAAACAGAAGTCCGTACCATAGGTTTTTTTATCGATATCCATTCGCAATTTTGCTTGGATGCATCAAATAAAACAGCTGATGCATAAAGAAAAAAATATTATAAGAAAGGAGATTGTTCTGTCATCATATCCTTACATCTTTCGCCCCAGAACCAACAACGAAGGAAAATTAATTGCGTGATCTAAATGACAAGTATATATATGCCCATTAAGACGAAGTTAAATGACGGACAACTTGCAGAAAGCATTTATTTAAAAAGAAAACAAAGATTTTGAGGTTATATTTAGTAGGAAAAAATCCTTTCAATACTTAGAAACACATGCTAATGAATGCCTGTCACTAATGCTATTTCTATTGCCTCTATGTGGCTAGTTAAGCTAAGAGATTCAGAAAAAAAAATTAAGTACTCATGTACAGTCGACAGCATATTAGACTACTACTAAACTGTCAAACTTCTCCAAATGATTTTAAAACTTAAAATGTTGACGATAAAGTTTAAAATCGAATGATTTTCGACAGTTTGTGATAACTTTGTGGCGACTGTACCTATCTTGTTTGGTGTTAAATAAACAAACTTACTAAGTAGCATTTTACTGATTTGGAAAATCTTGACAGTTGAGTTGATTGACTTGATATGACAAAGATTAGGGATGTATGTATGGTAATGTATTGGACATTGGATCCGTATCGATATATTTTAAACAAAATCGATACTGTTCAGTACCCAGCGTGTTATACTATTTGAAATATTACAATGCATCTCACGCGTTATATAGTAATTGTATAGAAAAAGATTATTTATTTATTTATTTAGGATGGATGGATTAGGATATGAAAATCGGGTACCAATAAAAATGTCATACAAGTTACTACAGAAGCGTTACACTCTGGATCGAAAAAGTTTAAAAAGGAAAGTACGTACGGATGCATATGACATCCGTGAACAGGTGACCAACGTAAGTAATCTCGCTCTCGATGTGTGTGAAATGAAAGATTGGGCATCACTAATAGGGTATTTTACTATATACGAGAAAAAATCTATAAATATATTATTGAGATAGTTTAGGCAAAAAGGAGTCGGAAAATGTTACTTTATGTTCATAAAATAACAAAATAAATTTTAAAATTCAATTTAACGTTTTCAGTTTTTCTAATCTGTTAAAAAACACTATGAAATAGTAGCCGCCATGTTATTACGTCATACCGCTAAGTAAACTAAAACGTGTCAACTGCCAACTGATAGTTAGATAATAGATCAGCGCATTTGTTTACTAGCCCAGTGACGTCATGACCACAGAGCAACATGGCGTCCACTGCGTCCAGCGTTATCGTCAAACTACGCGCTAAATTTGAAAATGTAAAATTTAAATGCATTTTTATGGCACTTATCGATTGAATAAAAATTTTGTGATTTTTTTTGGGGCATATTAGCACTAGGTATAGAATTTAAAAAAGACACTTTTTAAATATGGGTGTTAGACCCTATTGTCATGTTACATCTAATTGTCAAAGATGGCGGCATTTTTTATGTGATGTCGTTACTCGTTACAACTCCTTTAATTGTGCATTAAAGAACGCAGAATATCTTTAAATTAGTATAATAAATTATATTTGTAATTATTATGTACGTCAGATGTTTGTTGGTCCTAGGGCGATTTACGACGATGTCCTTTACCTACAGTTAAATTAAAGTAAGGAAATTTATAATACTTTCAATGTTTGACAAATTTTTAGTTAACCTATTCTAGGATAACTAAAAACAAAAAAAAAAACATTTCAAATTGTAAAACGAATGAAAATATAACAAAAATAAAACATTGACAATATAAAATAATACAAAAATTACTAATTCGTATTAAGAAACGATCGACCTGTCAATTTTGGTTTCAAACATGACCCCCGCAGGGTTGGGGTAGTCTCGCTAGCATTTTTAGTAAAAGACAATCGTATGACAAATGCATGTCATTTTTTCTGAGTTGACGTAAATTTTCGGTATGCAAAAGAAAAATATTTTAAATTTTATGAACGTAAAAACAAGAGTAGCGAGACTCCGTGTGGTCACAAAGCAATGTAGGAAAAATTTTCTGCCGTGCGCCATGTTGAATCATGGTTGAATAGAATAAAAAATCAAAATGTAATATGAGGTTAGGATTTTGAATTTAAATAAAAACAGGGCTAAATATTATTTAAAAGAAAATGGATATGGAAGGTTATTAAATTTTGCATGTAAGTTTGGCGTATTTGAAGGCATTTTACAGGACATACAGGTATTTTCACGATTTGAAAGTAGTTTTTATGAACATACTAGAATATTTTTTTCATCCCATCTATTCGAAAAGAGGCGAAGGGTTTCTCGATAAGTGCGAGCAAATTGGGTCATTCAGCCAGTGACGAAACGACGTTTGAATTTGGAACACTATTAAATTAAAAAGTATGAACGCAATTCGCTTCGTTAAAGTCCCAGCCGGTAATCAAAAAAGCGCGCCTGCCGACGGGGCATTGGTTAACTAAATAAAAACAAAATACGCGGGAACTTCTTATTCGTTTTTTCATTACTTTTTGTCAAAATATTACAGACAATTTTAATGTGATATTAATATAAATTTGTAATTTGGTTATGTAAATACAAATATTCGTCCCTACTAAAAGCATTTATTTTTCTCATAGAGGAGGATGACAAGCAGTGTGTGTAGCACACTGCTTGTCACCCCCTCTATGAGACCAACATACGGTACCAACATTATTTAACCTCGAGCGACTTTGAATCTCGCCACGCTTATGATTCTAGAGTAGAATCATTCAAATAATCGTTCTCAATTTACTATTCTTGTACTATTACAGAGGGGACAAGTGTTCGTAAGGCATCTCCAGTGTTATATTCTCTTACCTTACAATTAACATGTGGCGGCAACGCGCCGGGCACCAGCTAGTACCTATTAGATAAAATAATGTGTTATGTTACGATAAATCGTACCACGTGCGGAACTGCTTTCTGTCACCGTGACGTGCTCTCCACATGAACTGCTTTTGCAAATGATTATGGTATCACGTTCTGTACTCACCCTAGCATACAAATACAGCAATATATCAGCTCCTCCTAGCATGTAGATGGCCGGCGTGACGCCCCGGTGGCGGCTGGCCAGCGGGCTGCCGGTCCACGTCGTGAACAGCGTCTCCGGGATGGACGAGCCCGGCCCGGCCGGCGGCAGGCCGGGGGCCGACGCCGACATGAGGCCCGCTGTGGAGGCCACGCGCCCGGCGAACACTGGAAACATTCAATCAAATAACTCATTCATTCAAATGACTGTCCCCCTAAACGCGCACCCTTTACCACTTGCTAGTGAACTAGCTGGGTAGAACAAGGGGTGCAACAAACTGCCCATTAATAGTGATATCAGTTAAATCGTCATCACCGCAGCATAATGTATTCTAAGTTATTGAAAGTCAATATCACAAAGTACAACACGATTACACGACTGTAAGTGTAACGTAACTGGAGAAATGCGGGTGTAGTATAGGTACACCTCTGCCTACACCGTCGGAGAATACAGGCGCAATGTTATGTTACATTATCACAAAGTTGGTGGTTTTTTTTGGTGAATAATGATTTTTGCAACGGTGATCTTGCACCCGGAACCTTCCGAATATCATTGTAACTACAACAGTCAATAAAATCACTGTCTATATAATTATTTAACTTAGCTAACACCAACTAACCTGTGGGTAACGGAACGGTCTGATGGTACAGGTTCATAATGTTGGGCGCGCTCGCAGAGAAGGTCAGCAGTAAGTTGTCGTGCATCTCGCGCAGCGTCGACGACGATATGTCGAACACCTGCAAAATTTGTACTTTAGTTATTTAATACTTTAAGCACACAAATGTACGGAGGCGGACCTAATGCCATAGGCATTTTCTACCAGTCGACCTTTGGGTGATGCAGAGACCTGTTACTTTATTCATTCTTTTTAGGAAAACGTATACTTTTACATGTTTGTAAATATGTAAGCATCATGCACCTATCACATAATTAGTTTAGTCTGTCATTGGTTCATTTTTAATTCTTATTTTACCTATTTTGGTATAGTAATTTTATTTTAGATGCATCGTCTTCACATATATATAGTGTACCTATACAAAATTTTGTAAAACATTTTAAAAGAGTAACGGTGGAGTTTCTTGCTCATTCTTCTCCATACGAAACTACCTTTTGGAAGGGGCAACTAGAAACAATTCTATTTTTTTTTGTAAATTTTGACGTTCAAAAGTGCCTTTTATGTGCCTATTTGAAATAAATAATTTGACTTTGACAAACAGTGTCAGGTGATAAAAAATAAAAATAAAACATTTAAATAAAAAATATATACCTATTAAAAACTATAAATATATTATACACACCTAATTATGTCTAAATATAAGCACACATAAATATTCTAAAACAAATAAGACAAACAATGGGAAAACCATGAGTTTGTGTTATAGAAGAGTAGTCACGATGGGCCAAATCATTGTGTCGATAATTATATAATTATGTTGAATTTATTATTATTAATTATTTATTTTCCAGATTATGAAATTCAATTAGTTATTAATTACAAATACCACTTAGAAATTGGTCTATTGAATGACTTTTTCAGGAAATTATGACATTTGAGACCAATTTGAACTTAAAAAGAAGTATTAATGATTCTAATGCTCATAATTCTGTAAATACATATTTGTTATGGTCGCGGATCATATTTTGATCAAGATATAACTTGACGCTGACCTGCAAATTGCAAAAAAATATAAGAAAATTTGAATTTCGCGAACTTGTTTTGGTTATCACTTTTTAAACACTAGTGTTACAGTTGGACCTCACCTACATCTAATTGGTTTCGGTCAAACTATAGTTATGTATATTTGGCAGATTTTGGTAAACATTACCTCGTCCCAATCAATATTGGAGTCGAGTACGTTTGGTGTCAGTAACAACGAAAAGTTGGGCGACTCGCACCGCACCTGTGGTAAGAAAAAATGGTTAGTTAACGATATTTGAAAGTGGATAGAAAACAGTAAAATTCGAGTTCTCGCTTGAATTTGTAGGAAGTAGGAACAAACTGTCTGGGTCATTATATTGTGCAAGACGCACATAAGGTCGGTGGGTTAAGTGGGCCTACCGCACCGGGCGTTACGCTTGCGTCTTGATAACGTCTTAACCCTTATCGCATCCACATTAGCCTTCAGCTGTAGTGTTCTATGTAAATGGTGTTTATTGGGTTTGATTGATGCAACAGCAGGTTGTTTAATTTTTTTGTAGGAAATATGAAGTCAGTTAGAGATCAAAGTAGTGGGCACCATGAGGTGCGTACCTGGCACGCGTGGTCCGGGCCGCACGCCGTGAGCAGCAGCGCGCAGGCGGCGCGCAGCACGGGCGCGCGGAACACGTGCGCCGCCGCCACGTGCAGCGCGCCCGCGCGCGCGCCGCCCGCGCGGGCGTGGCCCAGCAGCACGCACGTGGGCGTCACCTTGCGGACGAGGATGCCTGGGGAGGCAAATTAATAACGTTGACAAAGTGTCAAGTAAAACTATAAGCTTTTTAAATGGAGCGTTTTACCGCACACTGGATGCGCTCTGTTGGTTTAAAAACCGACTCAACGCCTAAAGCTGAAAATGCAGTGCGCAATTAAAAAAAGTCACGTTAAAAAAACGGGCGTGCTACTCGGGCTTAGGGCCTGGGCACGACCTTGCCGTTATCAGCGGAAGCGTAGCGCGGAGCGGCGAGTGGTACCGACAAATATCTGTACTACATGTGACAAAGCAGGCGGGGCGGCGCGGCGTGGAGCTGCGGACTGAACGCCGACTTGACGATTCAAATAATTTAAAAGTTTTTGTAGCGAAAAATGAACTCCAAAACGTTTATTACAATTTTAAATCGACTTCCTACATGGATGTCAAAACATCCTCAGCATATATTTAAAAATGTTATTAAAAGGTTGCAGGAAGAATATAATCAATGTTTTCCAGAATATCAATAAGTTTAATGAAATTTATAATTTATAAAAGTACCTACTAGGTACCTACTACTACATTAATATAGGCCGATAGAATTGTTGTCGATAGAGTAATATTACCTATTTAGATTTGATTATTATTATTAATACGTCCACCTCAGTAGCTGCCACTAACACACAGAACATATACTCAGATACTCTCTAACAAAAGACGCTAACCCTACTGAGCAATACGTGTCAGCACATGTCAGTACATCTCAGTACGTGTCAGTACGTGGCACGCACCCCGCCTGCCGCCACCGCGCCGCAGCCCGCTAAGCCACAAGTCGTAGGCAAGTCGTTAGTGTCAGTAGAATGTAGAATAAATAAATATGTACCTTGTACTGGTAGCGTTACTGTCTCGCACTCGTATCCGTTGACGTAAAGCGTAACCTGTAAATCAAAGCAAAAATATTTTAAACTTGTAAATATTTTGATTAACAACGCCGATTTCAGATTCTGAAAAAAGATGTAGGAAGGTCATGTTCACATTAGATGATGCGAAAGAATGACATTAAGACGGTATTTGGCACTCCAAGACATCTTACCCGCGTCGGCAACCAATTTACTTTGAAATCAGCCTACAATGAGTCTCCCCCATCCAAAAACAAAATTTCACACAACCTGCTCGATAATGTAAAATTAAATGTCATGTAAACCTAAAGTAAGTCATTATAACCCTGCGGTGTAGCCGGGCTATAATATATAATTCACTGGTCAATAATGTGATTTCAATAATTTAGAACCTCAATAAAAAATTTATACGAAAACTTAAAAAATGAAAAACAAAATGATTCCTAGTAGTCAGTATTGTATTAGAACAACATTCCCAAATACAAAGGGATTAATAGAAAAACTGTTTAACCGCCTCCTGGGCGAAGCGAGGGAGACTTAAGACTAGAATCTTGAGAGCAACGAGGGCCTCAAGTTCGCAAATAGAGCGCTCGTGACGTAAGACACTGCTCTCCCCTTGATGTATAATCTACTAATATAGCCTAGATGTTGCAGTAACCTGCACATAGATATGTCTCTTGTAGACCAGCTCCTTCACGTTGAGCACCACGCAGCTCCACGTGCGCGTGCGCAGGTCGCTGGGCACGCGCGCCTCGCTCAGCACGCGGTTCTGCGCGGGCTCCGGCCGGCACAGGCGCAGCGTGAACGTGCCTGCCAACATTATGTGTGCTTTAGTAATAAAACTATATATTACTTAGAAATGATAAAATGGTCTCGTAGAACAACAACAGATATAAACAATGATCATTCACTCACCGTATGTCCTAGGGCCCGACTTCGGTCCATAAAGAATCTTAGATTATTTACAAGTGAATGGTGGTAGCAATATTGGTATCTATGGTCTAGTGACAATGTATAACGTAATTTTTTTATCGATTCCTGAGCATAGATCCAAAAAATAAACAAACAACAAACGGGGGTAGGACGGAAATTATAAAATATTCTACGAGATGGGCGGATACGTACGAGTTTTTTATAAATAAACAATTTGTTTTTGGTCGAGTTTTGAGAAACCTCGTGGTATTTAGGGGCAGGATAAAATACAGATCTTAAACAAATCAGTTTAATGACAATACCTGTATTAGTATCGAGCCACACTTCCAGCATGAGCGACTCGTGTCCCACCGACAGTACGTGCGACAGTTCAGCTGGCTTGCTAGGAACTTCCTTCTTAGGAGGCTTTTTCATGTTAGCTTCCGTATCCGAGGGTTCGTCGTTGAACTCGTCTGTGCCGTCTGAAATTAATTGAAAGTCTGTTGATGCTGAGAGATGCTACTAATGTTGACGATATTAACCTCCCGCCTTGGTTGATCTTTCTGTTCTAAGTTCGAAAACTATGTCATGATGTAGTTTTTGGTATGTCAAATGAGTTAACTCAAGAGAAAATAACTGTTAGCTGTATTATATGTTCCAATTCGTAGTCAGTACAATAATTCTTAGGGTATGACATATATAATAAAATTTCAGACAACATAAAACAATTAAAATTTCAACAATTTTAGAACAAAAATGTAATTGTTCTTAATCGATAAATGTTATTATACTATTGACGAATACTAGAATGACGAATTAATTTAGAGTTACAGTTATTAATATTGACATTCAATAAATTTGATATTTTAATAATTCCTCATTTAGGTCTGACATAATTAGCGTATTCAATCATATGTAATTGTTCAATTTATTTTCTAATTTAATACCATAATTATGCATGATTTTTAAACATTTTTAGCAAATTTTTAATTTGCAATCCTTAGCTAGATTTGCGCACCATATTTGTATACCTCCTGGCATAACATAGCGCTCTCTTCATCAACCGTAAGATTTGTATTTCCTTACCTGTGTTAACAAATAAATAAATATACTGTAAAAACTCGACCACTGCCTCGTTGGTCTAGTGGCTACTAAGCGCTACTGCTGAGCATGAAGTCCTGGGTTAGATTCCCAGGTCGGGCAAAGTGTTATTGAGTTTTTCTTTATGGAATTTCTCAGTAGCAGCCCGGAGTCTGGATTTGTGCTCGGTTGATGGCAATAGGCTCGCTCCCTATTACATACAGGTACACCTCTGCTCAACCCTTCGGGGAAACAAGGGTGATGTTATGTTATGTTATCAAATGTTATGTAAAAACTCTATTTTTGTTCAGATTCATTTTGTGTCATGGCGATATTGTTGCAATTTCCAACACACTGGCCAGAGAAGTATCGGCAGGTTAGGTGACGTCGGTAGAGTAGGTGAGCAGTAGAGAGTTAGATGCAAGCGTTGCCGGCTACGGCAGCCACAGACCGGCGCGCGGCGCGTGCAGCCAGGCGCCGAGCGCGAAGCCGGCCAGCCACGGCGCCCAGCCCGCGCCCTCCACGCCGCAGCGCAGCGCGTGGCACGCCCACGCCGAGCGGATGCCTGCCGACACATACGTACGTCACAACTATTTCTACGTTTTGGATCAGGGAAAATAGCTTCAACTTTCTAACTAAGCGTCCGACAGTTCAAAAGTGTCTTTAATTTAATAAATGTGGGTGTACTTAGGTAAGTTCACCACTAGGTGACCCTTAGAGGAAAACAACTGTGTTGTTATGTATTAATTGCTTTAACCTGTATCTTTATCGCTGCGTGATACTACTAATCTTCATTTACACTAAATAGACTAACAGTTGACCCAACTAATGATACGAAAAAAAAAATTGTCTACGCAACGTTCATGATAACCACGGTCTTGAAACGAAAAGACGAATTTTGTTATTTAGTATAATTTCGCATAATATATAGTACATTGAAGTTTTACATCACATCCTCTTTGCCCAAAAATAGGACAGCAAAGGTTTAATAAAAAATAGTACTTTAGAATTCAGCGACTCACCCGCCCTGGTATGTGCCTCGTGGAACCTTTTGGCACAGTTCTCTGCGTGGTGGCTCTGCGATGTCGTGGTGTTCACCACCAGGTAATTGAGCTCCTCCGCCAGGGACTGAATGCCATCTGTGGACAACCATCACAATTTATCAAAGTTAATAAATACACCACACTGTTTTGCACAAGTTATTGAAATTAATTGTCGTCATAATCTATCTAGCTAAACAAAACCATTTAAAAAGACGATATAACCATATCACAAACTGCAATTTTAATGAATTACTTGAAATCAAAAGACTAACGACGTGCACTGTTAAGGAAAAGTATTATAACAATGAAACCTATCATTTATAACAAAATACCTCATGGTTTTAAGGATTGTTCTGCAAACATTTTTAAATCTAAGGCAACTGCACTACTTTTAGAAAAATGTTATTCCTGCCGGGGTCGCGAGAAAATTCGAAAGGGTTACCGAGACCCCTGGCAACACAGGCAACGAAAGGAACACGGGTGGGTTTTAAGCAGTAAGAGTCTGACACACCCTCCCGCTCCGCCCAAAGCGGGAGAAGTTATTTGATAATTTCACACCCAAAAAAAAAGGCAAATGTTATTACTGAAAGACTTTCTAAATTATATGAGTTTATCCAGATTTTGATAGTTATAATTAATTACAAATTTGACCAGAATTTGATAGTTATAATCAATTGCAAATTTGACCAGATTTTGATAGTTATAATTATTTGCAAATTTGACCAGATTTTGATAGTTATAATTATTTGCAAATTTGACCAGATTTTGATAGTTATAATTAATTACAAATTTGACCAGAATTTGGTAGTTATAATCAATTGCAAATTTGACCAGATTTTGATAGTTATAATTATTTGCAAATTTGACCAGATTTTGATAGTTATAATTAATTGCAAATTTGACCATATTTTGATAGTTATAATTAATTGCAAATTTGACCAGATTTTGATAGTTATAATTAATTGCAAATTTGACCAGATTCTGATTGTTATAATTAATTGCAAATTTGACCATGTAAGATTTATGGAACCGACTATAATATTATTAATTGACTTCACTTTTATTTCTGTTTTGTTGACATTGTTATGTGTGTATTAATATTTTAATTTTTGTAATAATTTGCACGCCGCCGCACCATAAAATAGACTGTAGCCGATCTCATTGATCTATGTACAACATCTTATACCTGCATTCATAGCAAATATAATTCTGATTCTGAATACATAGCGAAGATACAGATGTTTGCAAATGGACATCTACTTTTAACAAAATAAAAAGGTTGTACTATATCACAATTTTCAACACTGGGGGAACTATTGAGAAGCAGGTCAATCTAAATGACAGTAAACTATTTACCAGTGTTATCACTATCCACCGGGAAGGTAAGTATGCAGTCAGGAGTGTTGTACGTAGCCGTAGCCACTAGTCTATGTAGCGAGCTGAGCAGCATGGCCAGCGGAGGTTTCTCCGCATTGAAGAGTTTGAGGAAGGCGGCCAACTCGGTGGGCTCGATGCTCTGGGAGGCTAGCACGTGGATGAGCTCTAATATGCTGC
Organism: Atethmia centrago; assembly: GCA_905333075.3. Classification (NCBI taxonomy): domain Eukaryota; kingdom Metazoa; phylum Arthropoda; class Insecta; order Lepidoptera; family Noctuidae; genus Atethmia; species Atethmia centrago. The sequence continues at coordinate 31,035,288 of HG995377.1, read as the reverse complement.
GTTGAAGGTCTGTGGAAACAGTAATATACATAACATAATCAGCCAATAATGTTCCCACTGCTGGGACACAGGCCTCCTTTCTGTGAGAAGAAAAAGTATTGGAAGTTAATTGTGATTGGTTATTGTTACTTTGGTAATGCAATCATGTCAATATTTACTGCTCTGAGACTGGCCTAGAGATTCATAATTTGGACGCAGTGTGTTTTTACAGATTTTAAAGAGATTCCTACTTCTGTGAACCACTTTTTGCGCAAGGATCGAAAAGTTTTTGTATCATCAAGCCTGTCATCCTGCATAATGTTGGCTTTGATAACGAATTTTCATAGTGGATTGTGTTTGTAATGTCGAATTTGAATGAGATTGGCACGTGCCTCGTGTTGGCACAAACAAAATGTAGAAATATATCCAGCAGTGGAAACAGTCACGCCGACAAGGACGCGTGGCGTACCCTCGAGCCGCTCGTCGCGCACCGCCAGCAGCGCGGCGGGCGCGGGCGCCAGCAGGCGGCGCAGCAGCGGCGGGTGCGCGGCGCGCGCGCGGGCCAGCGCGGCGCCCACGCGGCCGCACCACGCGCGCGCCACGCTCACGCCCAGCTGCCACGACGAGCCCGTGCACTCGCCCTCTTCCTTGCAGCGGACTAGTCTGAGAGAATACTTTGAGATTCATGGTCTGCACGGCGCTTTTATAAGAACTGCCGCTTTTGCCAGCAGCTTCACCCACGTGGAGGTCGGAAATTATCTCACAGGAACGTACTACCGCGATTCAAAGTATCCCATGTCCTAACCCTTTTTTTTCAATTCATGAAATAAAAGGCTTTTTACCCGACTGCCCCAGAAGGAGGGTAATGTTTTTCGAGACTATGTATGTATGTATGTATGTAAGTATGTATGTATGTCTATTTCTTTGGCACGCTCTGTAGCCTAAACGGCTTGATGGATTTTAACATAAGCGATGTCGTTAGATTCGTCTTCATTGTGGAAGTGACATAGGCTATATAACATTTATATATTGCATCTGCAAATACAAAAAAAGGAGGGGAAGTTTTAATAAAATAAATTATAACAATATTGATGTCAAAATAAAACTGGTAATGAGTCAATTCCATAATATATATCTATTAATGAACCTAAAAAGCTTGAAATAAAACAAATTATTTAAAAACCAAAAAACCCGACTGCAAAAACACATAACTGAAAAGAGAAAAACAAGCTTATTATTTGTATTTATAGAATTTTGGTATTGCATGCGGGGAGAAGCCAATAACCTGAAATATGGTATAACTTGTGTTTCTCCCCGCCTGCAATACCAAAAATCTATAAATACAAATAATAAGCTTGTTTTTCTCTTTTCAGTTATTTGTTTTTGCAGTCGGGTTTTTTGTTTTTTTTTTAATCATTTGTTTTATTTATTTTTATTTATGACCTAAACCAGGTCTTGCTCTTAACGTGTGAATTTTATCCAAATCCGTTAAAGTGTTAAGATGTGAAATGGTATCAACTATGTTACCTATCTATACAGGACAGAATTACTTTCGCATTAATTTATAATATTAGTAAGTATGGTTCAGGAGACATTTATATTTGTAATTTTTATGGTGTACATAATAAAGAGTATTCTATTGTATTCCATGGATTGCAATTCACTACGGGCGATAGGTCTTTCGTTATTTATGTACTCGTATGAGTGATAAAATTCTCATACCTTAACACTGTCTTCAGTTAATTAGACTTGCGAATCTCTTGCCGAGAATCATAAATCAATATAACGCACGCTTGAATTTAAACACTACTCAAGAAAAATAAGCTTGTTTAACGCTAATCAACAGTCCTCATTTCTCACATTGCCTACAATATACCGTAAAACATTTTTAACTTCCTTTTAGTTTTAAGAATAATTAAATAACTATTATCAAAAACGGAAACTTTTCTAAACATGATTTGCATGCTTTGAAATGATTTGATTGCGCAATGTTAGAGCAAAAAATCTGACTCAATACTCTAGACAGAAAAATCTTTCTTTTTTTTCAAATGACCTAATAGCTATTTCATAATTTTACTAACATTCTATCCATAAGATAAAAAACCAGTTAAACAACTTTGTTTAAAAAGTAGCTTTCAATACCTAAGTTTAGCAAACAGCAATTTTCTATTAGGTTTTAAAACATACATTGAGTGAGCCACTCCCCCTTTTCGCAAGTCCCTCACTATAATATTGGGCCCTCTTAATAAACTGATACGGCTATACAGTGACATAATGAATTTTCAGGCCAACAATAACAACAACAACAAATAAGACGTCGTTTTAATGTGTCACATGGAGTTATAGAACAAGTCCGGCTATGTAGAGCATTGTCTCTCTTACTAATGTGGCAGTCTCTCGGTGGCGGGGCAAGATCTAAATTTGATGTGGGCCGGGTACATTTCGCGACGCCCTCTGGTGGCGCGAGAAGACAGATTTAAAAAAATAAAAAACCTTTTCTTTGACTAACATTGAAGAAAAATTAAATACTTAGGATAATTAATTTTTTTTTTTTTTTTTTTTTCCCTCTAACTGAACAGACAGCTGTGCTTCTGGGGAGTTTGTTGACCACTTCTTCTTCCCAGCTAAAGCACTAGGAAGTGGTGAAGGGTGGGCGTTTTGGGGGGCAAGACAGCCCCCCAAAATTGTGCTGATTCTCAGCCTAGTTTGAATAAATGACTTTTGATTTTGATTTTGATTTTTGATTTTAATGAGACAGCCTGCTGCCTTACTGAACTCTTTAATAGTTATATCGTAATTCAGCTTAGATGCTATAACTGCTTCAATAGATAAAATCTGCCAAAGCCTTTCTTGACTCATTGTATTTCATAAATGATTTTTTATTAGTTTTAATTTTGAAAAGCTCAGTACAGCGGAGGCTGTACTCACCGGTGTTGTTAATTCGAACGACAATGTAAATATATTTGGGTAAATTTCTTTCAAGTTATTTTCTGTTATATATTGGAGCAGCTGTTTCACATCTTTAATGAAGTTGGGTAAAATTGGGATCATTGTTTGTAATTCTTCATATAATTCGTAAGGTTGAAGTCACACAGTCAAGTCACAGTTTTTTAATATTTGCTCTTATGGAATATTTTTACTTAAAAGCCGCGAATTTCAAGGTTTTTAAGTAATGCTTAAACCTACGAGGCGCGAGGCCCCTCGGACCGCGAGACTGTCGCCCACGCCTTACCCCGCCTCTGGTCTCTCTCCAAAATATTTACGATCTGGTACTCAACATGATTTCTTTCTGAGTTTATCTCTAACGTAACTGACATCGGTGAAGGATAACACCTTGAGTATACCTGGACTTGTAGCTAATATAAGTCTGAAATCACCAACCCGTAATATATTATTAAAGCACGTACTTGTGTATAAGCTGTATGAGTATATCGACGACGATGACACACAGCTCGGGGTGAGCTAGCTCGCCGCTCTTGGTGTACTCGCCGCATTCTGCACTCAACTCGTCTGACGGTGACGAAATGCCTGGGTAAACATATAATTATATTTATTTATTTATTTATTTAAAAAAGCATAGCTATATCACGACGTTACGTTACACTTATGTTAGAAACAATCTTAACTAAAAGACTGAGACTGAATGACTGAACATAACAATTAAGGCGTACATAGCGTTCACCATAATATATGGATGTTTTGTAATTTAATTAATATACTAAACTACAACTTAAATACCAGTATAATTAGCTAGGTAGCAAACAATAAAAAAACAATTAATTAGTAAAAAAGAAATAATTAAGAAGAAAAGTAGTTATGTCGTATCTGTACTGTGTGTATATAAATAATAAAATTAAAATTAAAAACAACTTGGCAGGGACAGTGTGTTTTGTTTTTCTCTAAATATCTGTAACTTATTGCTTGAGTATGTATAATTCTGGCATGTTTGCATGTAGACTGTATTATTTATATTCAGGTTTTGACCATACTATTGAAGACGATCCCAAAATACAGCGAGATTACTGCACAAATTCGGCTCCATGTACCGAGCAGAAACGCTCGCAATCATCACGTGTTTACGTACCGCAAGTGCAAGCGCACTCGGGTCACGAGACTGACACTCAGCACTGGCTGGTGGTGGTTACACCGAGTATTTCTCTTGCAAGTTCCGTATACCTTAGTCGAAGATAAGATATATTTATTTATTCAAATAAGTGTACTACGGTGGCCCTTAGTCCTAAGAAAAAAACATTTTTCTTTCATTTCACGGGGCACCACATAATAATTTGATTCTATACCAGAAACTATTTCAGTATTTTTTTATGAAATTTAAGGGTTGCTACTAAATCTTGAATATTAAATAAAAACTCTCTACATTAACAAACGTAGAGTTTTTAGTACTTTTATTTATAAGTCTGAACATTCCTATGTTCGGACTATATCTACTAATACAAAATTATTGTTATTATTACAAATTAAGACACATGTATGTGTTTGATTCATTTATTTTCACGAAACAAGGGTTGATTTATTAGTGTTAGAGTACTTATTCCTATACTCGTTCACCACTAAAAGCAAATACCTACTACTTTTGTTGTAATCAATTTATTATATTCCTAAATAAACGCAAAAACAACTAGACATTAATAAGACATTATTAATTAAGACACTTATTTAAGCGGCCATACAATGCTTTTTGCTAAAGTTTAATGACCGGTAGCGACCTCTAAATCGTAGCAAACAGTTAAAAGAAAAAAATCTGTTTCATATTTCGATGTCTATAATCAAATGACAAAGTGCCGCGATGATAATTAAAAAGTACGTACACATGCAAGAATAAAAAATACACTTGCAGGATTACAAAAAAATAAAATAAAGCTAACAGTTGGTTTATATGGGAGTATATTACATTTAGCTTTCTCCCACAAATTTTTGTTTCTTTTGTTTAGCCTCGCGTTTAAGCACGTAGAAGTAACACTACTATATAATATTGATGATAGCCACTGTACAGCTTAAAAAACAGTCTCAAAGATAGATAGATAGATAGAAATAAAAAACAGTCTCAAAGATAGATAGATAGATAGAAATAAAGTTAAATAAACAAAACTTAAACAACAACAACACGTGGGTCGCCCTAGTCACATCTTGGGAAGATTCGTACACGATAACAAGTTTTTTTTACCTTCAAAAAGGTTTTCATAATCAAAACTGGTTGAACTATCCATTAGGCCCTCTTCTGGATCCATGGTTGTATCACAAAACACCGAACTGAAAAGTTTTATTCTAAACTTTCACATCTTAAACTTAGTTTAACTATTTTCGAAAGTCGCGACGAAGTTAATGATAGATACCGGTATGTCGGTGTCCGTATGCGGGCGAAGAGTCACTGACCACGCACAACGAAAAATAGGCGCGGAAAGAACTAGTAGGCCTCTAAGTTTTATATTATGTAAATTATACTATGTTTCAACTTACAAGGTACGACATGTCTAGTTTAGTTGTAGACCGTAGAAAGAAAATAAGACTATTTGTTATTTTACTATTTGATTTAGTAAAAATTCAGATAATATTAGTTGTATTACAAAACAATACATCCGATTTAGATCTTAGATATCTGAACAGCGAGGTAAAGATCAGACTAGTATATTTAAATGAAGACGGAAAAACAAATAACATTCAAATTTTGCAATGCCACTAGTGGATAATTATTGAAAATATAATTAAACAAACATATCAACTCAGCATGAAATACAAAAAAATAATATTGATTTCAAAATCATAATAAAATCATAATAAACTTTCAAATCATAATAAAGTTTCTTCTTCATCATCCTCCTGCTCTTATCCCAATATATTTGTGGTCGGCGCAACATGTCACTTTCTTCCAGACTTCTCTATTAGTTGTCATCTCGGTAGTCACCCGCTTTCTATCCATATCATCTTTCTTTGCGAATAACTAGTTTATGTATATTTAAGGCTGCCAGTTTAAGAGGTTTCAAAGATTTGTATACAAGGACATTAGTATTGCAAGAGATACCTCAGCGGCTTAATACTTAATGTTCATATTACAAACCTGAAGGTATTGTAGACATGGATCCGGAGAGCTTCCTTGTTCTGTAGAGCGGAGGCACATCCAGTTTTCCCACTTCGACATCAGCCTGCCAAAGAGAAAGACAGTTATATTGATTTGTAAGTATAAGATCCAAACGCGAAAATGAAAACCCTACTCTTCAACAGCATTTTCATTTCAAGCTACGGGCGACGCGACGGCTTTTTATAAGCATTGTATGCCTGTACATCAATAGAGTGCATCCTTTTAATTAGGTACTCGATCGCTGTTTTTGGATTCGCAACGTGAACTTATGGAAAAACTACGTGGACTCTTAATTTTAATATGTACAATAAAATATTAATTTATTTAACATTGATACACGGGCGCCCACAATTAGGTACCTGTAAAAAACACGTGGACGAACATGCCGACAGAGCTGTATTTTTGATTTTATTTATCATCTATTTGATCGTGCCGAAAATTAAAATGATAATGGTGTCGGGATGTTATTTTATTAGCTACTCTGAGATATATACCTTATTCTATTAGTTAGTGTAATGCAGATATATATTTGAATTCCATTTTTGTAGCAAAATATCAAGTATGAAATTAATTCCTGTTCTAAACAACATTTAATCTAGTTTCCTATGAAGGCTTTCGATCATTCAATGCGTCATTATTATAAAACATTGTGAAACATCTCCGCCGCTGGGGCCCCCGCCTTACTCATACTTACGGCTTGTCAGCTAAGTAATTTGCATTTGATTAAGCCATTACGAGTTCATAAAATATTGCAAACACATTCCCAAGGGCAGTGATAGCGTGTGAAGCTGGAACCTATATTCAAATATCAAAGGTTGTTTAAGCAAAGTTCTAGGCATCACTGTAGTAGTCCACTGATAGACATGGCGTTGCTTCATTACACCCAGTTCCAAATACATCTAGCAACATCTCTCCCTCTCCCCTACTGTGCTGTGCCCGACAGGGACTACGATGATCATGTCTGTGTAAAACTTACCTAAGTTCATATATTGAGTATATCATTTGTTAGTCAGCCCCGCTAAGCACGGCATGTGCTGGTGTCATCCAGCTTATAAACGAGGATATTTAGCTGAATGTTAGTGTACCCACCTCGTACCCCTCATCCGGCCTGGTGGCACAGGGCTCGCTGTGCTCGCTGGCGTAGGGCCCAGCCACGCTGTCCTCGCTGGACGAGCAGTCGGCGGAACTGCCGCCCGACGCGCACAGCAGCGGCGGCACCTGTCCACACACTGCACTTTATCAATATCACAAGTCGCACACATTAACACCAGACGTTAGGGTACGAAACTTCTAAAAGCACCAGGCCGTTAAACGGTAATGTGGAAAAAATATATTGTGTCGCTTCCTATCATTCACCATCTTCCTAGGTCTTGCCTAAGAGCAGTCAGTAAACTTTGTAGTTATTTTTGGAATGATATAGCTACGCAGCAGTGGTTTGGTTTACGGTCTGAACTCAATAAAATAGGGCTATTATCCAATTTAGAGTATTGAGGGACCTGACAAGTTTACATGAATTCTTTGAGAGACTTTTGTTAGTTCCTTGGTGCTGCTAGCTAGAAGCGCATTGACACTGTTCATTAAGAAACCTGATGAAGAGACACAGACCGTTTATATTAACCACTCGAGGAATTTAAAGATCAAGATAATCAACCACAAAATAAACAAACATAACAGACATCACAGACATCGACTTGCGACTGTAGTTTCGTAACGAACCCCAACAGCCTTCAAATATTAGGAACGTGAGCGAAGCCGTGCAAGTTTAGCTGAACGTGACAAACAATACTATTATAATGTAACGTACTTAAATATAAAGCATATCTATGAATACAGGTATTGTAAGATTAGGTATTTTCGAATCCGACTAATGTAACATTATCATAAAATCTATTAGGAAGTAGCAAATTTAGTTTCAAATGTCAGTGAAGGCGAAAGTTACTGATTGTGATCAAGGATTTCAGAAGCGTTTGATCTTATTAATAACCATTCTATTAATAAACCGCGAGATTGTCTACACGTGGAACTCGGCAGTCATTGTTTCGACAGTCCTTCGATAGATTTTCGACCAATACGACAGAAAGCTCTCTTTGGGCAGCTGTCGTCATCAAATCATTACGGCACAGTACCAGAATCTGAAACCATGTTACTATTCTGGTGGTCTACTACTTTTCATATTTTTCATTAGCATCAACATCCACAGCCTGATTTCACCCACAGCTCATAGGACTCTTTTTTCTTGTGCCAATCCCCACGCTCCTGTGCCAGCCTCATCCAGATTTTACCTGCGGTGGCAACAATGTCGTCGGCCTTCCTCGCCGCCGCACGACCGACACCTCTCCACCTCGTCTCCCAGTCCTTGGATTTCATACTGTTATGAGTAAACTCCATGGTATGAAACGTATTTTTGGCAGAATTTATGTGATGAATATTAATCAACGACCTTTAGATCCCATTGTTTTAGATTTATAAATGCATCAGTGTAATCTGATAGTTCTTTATTCATTTGCACATTTAGCTACAGATCGATTGTAATCTCTCTATTTCCTGACTACATACGACGTCATTTTCTTCTTAATGTTAACAGATTATTTAAATATCTGTTTTGGCAACTTTAACCGGTGTTAGACAACATTTGATGAAGGAAAAAAGTTTTTATTTTTTCCTTCTTCTAACGATACTAATTAAAGCAGTTTATTATTGGTTTTTTTGTAAGCCAGTTCAAGGGTTCTTAAATAAAATCTTATTAAATGCAATAATATTGATCTCAAATTAACCTTTAAAACATTTTAATATCTAGAGCTTTTGTTTATCTCTCGCGTTGAGTTTTAGTAGAAGTATAAAAGTAGGTAGTCGTCGTACACAAATCAACAGTTAGATCTCGTTCAAATATGTCTATAACCCAGGGCCTTACCACAAACAGCCTTACTGTTCTCTGATATCTTATAATTGAGGCGTACAACGCCGCAGGAAATCCAATACTTTTCACCTACATCAAACTTGAACCTTACGTCGATGCGATAGTTCCAGTTCGATGAACGTGATCGGTTCATGGGTGGACGGGTTTTGTGTCATACCAGTGCCATCTCTGGTATATAATATTCAATGGTCTACTCTAGGACCCCACCCCATACTCTAAGCCTTCATTCCGTAGTAAACGAGGAACCCTTATAGTTTCGCCATGTCCGTCTGTCTGTCTGTCCCCGCTGTAACTCAGAGCCGCTTAATACTAGAAAGCTGTAATTTCACATAGGTATGCATATTAATTACACCGAAAAAGTGCTAGAATAAAATTTTGAAAAAACATTTTTTTAGGGTACTTCCCTTGCACGTAATGTGGGAATGATATTTTTTTTTCACGTCTATCCCATGATATAGGGTACCGTTAAAAAATAATGCGGGTCTGTGAACATAATTTTGCGATTTAAGGATCCGTTTGCGTTTTTAGAGTCGAGTGTGTGTGTCCCCGCCAGCTAAATGGTTGTTTATGGAGATGTGAAAAAAATCATGGCAGTAGTACATATAATGAAATTAAAAGGAAAACTGTCACAGCTAAGTAAGCTTTACAAGTTAACGAGTAATAGTCGACCAACTTAAATTTGCGGTCAGCAAATTGATCGTGAAGTATATCGATGTATGGGAGAACATGTTTTTCAACTACAATGTTTGTTTTTGTAATAAATTCATCCCAAGTAATTCTAACTAAGGAACCCTTCATTGTGCGTGGTCCGACACGCACTTGGCCGCTTTTTAACAAAAAGCTTTGGCATTTCCCATCGCCAAAAAGTAGAACATGGCCAATGCATCTGTCCCTGCCACTCTGTACGTATTAGAGATATTATAACTTTTTTTAAATTTATATGTGTTTGTTTTATTTATTTTGTATATGTACTTTTGCAATTCTTTTAGGCAAACAAAGTTTTAAGGGTCTTTGTTACCTGCAATAAATGAATGAAATGAAAGTTGTTTTTTTACACGACTGCCCCAAAAAAAGGAGTGTTATGTGTTCAGGGTTCATGTATGTTTGTGAGTTTCTTTATTCCACCATAACTTCTAAACGGCTTAACAGATATGTATGTGGTATCGTTAGAAGCGTTTCGTTATCCCGGGTAACATAGGCTGGTGAAAATTTAATCAATTATAATAAGGGAGCCATGGTTCATAAAAAATACGGTTGTTTTTTTCATAAAATTTTACTACTTATACTATCGTCGTCTAGAGCTTGCTTAGTACATAGCAAAAATATATAACAGTAATATTTAGTATGAATTCGTTCACTAATAACATAAAAAAGAAATTAAATAAATATAACAGTAGGTACTATTCAATATCCCATAGAAAAACTTATAAAAAAAAATCTCGTTTTGTCACTAAAAGGTATAAAAAATTAACTTAAAAAATTAAAACACGCCTGCCTTGTCAAAAAGTGAATTGCAAAATTTAACAAGAAAATTAAAAACAAGCTAAACGATTTTAAACTGAATACCAATATGTTCATTGCGGTGGGGGACGGTTCCTTGGAACAGTTCTTTTTTTCAATTTTTGTAATTCACTTTTTGTTTGCACGCGTTAGGTTTTACGTAGTTCTGTTTTTGTATGACAAATAAATATTGTATGCAAAAGATTTGGTCGTAACCTCGAGAGTACCTACTATCTACGTGTGATTAGGAGCACTTTTCGGAAAATTAGACTGACTGGGGGGCTGACCTAGAGGGAAATAGGTCTAATTTATACAGGAAAAGATGAAGTAAGTACCTGATGACAAGCACTCGCTGATTGCAGACAACTCCATAATTGTCTTATTGCCAATTCTTTAAACACACAAATGCACACAAATCTGCAGTCAAGCACACATGCACTATTGATTCCTATATTGCACTTTTAAAAAATAAAAATAGACCATAATATAAAATGTTGTATGCACCCACGTGCAGGAGCGTCGCGTCGGTAAGTGAATGATGTGAGCGACCGCACTGCTAAGTATTAAGCTATTCCGCATTCTGATATTTTGATACGAATCTGTCAAGCACGAGTCGCGACAGACGGATTAGAAGCATTTATGTATTAAAAATTACTTTATATTGAAGGTTTAACGTTTATACGTTGCGGCTAGTCCCCCTATGTTCTAGTCCCCCTACACTGAAAAAAATAATAATAATAAAACTGTCTACTGACAGTGCACTGAAATGGGCACTTGGCAATCAATTATTTTAACATAAAAATAAGTTTCCTGAACCGTTTTTTTTTACTGTACAACAACAGTAAAAAGTATCGTTTCATTTTTTTCAGTGTATGCTCTTTTTTTTTTTTGGGTGGTAAATCATCATATAACTTCTCCCGCTTTGGGCGGAGCGGGAGGTGTGTCAGACTCTTACTGACTAAAACCCACCCGTATTCCTTCGTGTTGCCTGTGTTGCGGGGGCCTCGGTCAGTGTATGCTCTATTCCCCCTATGCTCTAGTCCCGCTATGCTCGACTCGTAAAACACCTACCAAAAAGTTTCGCTATGCACGAAATCATCAATCAATTCGCGGGCAGTGATGAAGAAAACTGTTACACTGTAATATTTTGTTTAACCATTTCAAAACAAAACCTAGTATGTTATCCTATTCTTAATCATCACTAAATATATTAAAACAGGTCAAGCTTTGTTCTTGTTATATGAGAAGCATATTATGTCGAGCTGGATTTTTCAGGGTAACCATAACAATTAGCCCATCCGCGAATCATTATCCTTCTCTTTCGTTATTATGTAAATAGGTGAAGACAATACGATTGCAGTATTATTTTGCAGCTGCAACTTACTGATAAGGGTAATTAGGTTAGTTGTCGGTGAGTTCTTCTATGACAATGTCGGGTGCAAGTTGTTCAAGTGGTTCGGTTCAATTGTAATGTTAATTCAGTATTTGAACTATCTGTGTAACAAATTTCGTTTCGATCCGTTGAAGCATGAGTGCGTAACAAACACTCAAACATCTTAACTTTCGCATTTATATGTAATATTAGTGATATAGGATTTGTAACGAAGTGTACAGACTTCGTTAAATCTTGTGGGTCCAGTATTAACTTACAGCTCTATTCATGAACATTTTTTAACTTAGAATTGCTCTGAAATTCGTTTGTCCGTATCTGTGATTTTGACTTTTTGATTGTCAGAACAAGACAAAACAAATTTTAGTTACAGACGCTTACGCGTATACAAATAGTGCTATACAATTTTTACTTGAATTCAAACGCTTTTCGTTTAGTGGAATCGAAGAATTGCGTGCATAGCAAAACTTTTAAGTAGGTATTTTTCGAGACGAGCATAGAGGAACTAGAGCATAGGGGGACTAACCGAGGAAAATTAAGTGAAATAACCCTTAAAAAATAAGTACTATACGAACAAATTTATTATTCCTACAGTCTGCTGGAAAATTTGAGTGGAAAATAGTATCGACCTACCATTCCGATAATTTAATATTTTTAGTCGTGATTTTAAAATAGATTTAATTTACTGAGGGAACTCTATATTTATCGGTAACAATTAAATACAGTTTAGATTGTGTGGAAACCGGTCCGGTGAGGTAATATTAAGCGACCTCGCACGTATAGCTTATCATCTTTGGTTTGTGGAACATTATTTGAAAAATATTTCTAATCGGTGATACCGATTGCTTGTGATAGCTGAGGAATATGTAGTAGAAATGTGCATGCATGAATGAAACATGTCAGTACCTAGCATAGGGCAAGGCATGTATTGAACGTCGTATTCATTCTAATTTGGAAATGGGCAACGAAAACGAATCTTATTCGTGCTTCTAATCTCTGTACCTACATGAAGACGAGTTTGTATGTCAAGGTCAACGAAACCTTTCCCTGAGCTCGAGATACTTACATGTGCGACTTAGGGCCAGCTCACGAAAGTGTATTGTAATTTTGTATGGAACAGCAATTTGTTTTTTCCATTCATTTTACATCCACATAAAAAAAAAATATAAAGTAGATACAGGGTAAGAAAAAAAAAACAAAACCAGACAAGTGCGAGTTGAACTCGCGTAGTGAGGGTTCCGTACAATGAATATGTTATCTACCATGTTTTTTTTATCCTAAGATAATTTATCCTAAGAACAAACTTAACATTGTAGTTGAAAAACATGTTCTCCCGTAGGGAATCTATATGAGGAATAACTGCAAATATAAGTATCGCACAATATTGAGAGATTTACCATGTTATTGTAAGATCATATCCTTCTTAAAGGTTTTCCTGTAATCTATACACAGCTCCCCTGTGTATACTGCAGTACGTTACCTTGACATACGGGCGGCGCGGCATGGCGTGCTGCCGGCTGGGCCGCGCGGCCGCGACCCGGATGAGCGCCTCGCACAGCGCGCGCAGCCCGCCGCCGCCCTCCAGCGCGGCCGCCGGGGCCCCGAGCGCCACGCGCACCAGTGCACAGCTCGTGTCTTTTGAACGCCCTGATGTTACGTCTGAGTGAAAAAGTTAAGTTTTTATCGGGAAACTATCATCAACATCATAATACCCCCGAGTCCTCGAACCCCGATTGCGTCCCGATAAAGCAGTGTCTTATGTCACGGTCGCTATATTTATGGGGTCGAAAATGTTCTGAATGGCTTCGAGAAAAGCATGGTACGGCTATGCCTTCGACTTGGCGGGGGCACTCCCGTGCCCCCAGATCCCAATTTTAATGAAGGAATCTAGTGCTCCCGAGCGAAGCAAAGCGAGAAAGAACTAGAAACCTGATTGCAGCGAGGGATATATAAGCTCGCCCAAGACGAAGATAGCTTTATCCCAGAGGATAATACTCTACTTTTCAAATCATATTATTGACAAGCGGGTTATAATTAATTTTTATCCAATATTATTTCCAGGCTAGACCTACCTCCCAGGGCTTAGTTTGACTTAGTTTAGGTTAGATTGCATGATACATAATTTACATTTTCGAGCAAAATAATAGTAAATCGTTAACTCTTAAAAGCAAATTATATTAGTGATCTCAGTCATGTTTCTGAACCCAGAAACCCAATTTTGCGCCATTCATAATAATAATAATAATAATATGCAGTCTCAGGGAATATTTTTTGAAAACCGAATTGGGTATGCACCGTGATGTGGTCGCAGTGGACAAAGGGCTCACCCCACTTTCCATGGCTAAAGAGAACTGGTGCAAACCTGTAATACTTACAACGGATGACCGCAAGGAGATATGGCAAAACAAGGAGCTACACGGGCGCTTCTATCGGGCTCTTCATGAGCCCGATGTAGATTTTTTAGCGTCCGTATCCTGGCTACGCTTTGGGGACCTTTTCGGGGAAACTGAAGGTTTCGTCTGTGCAATTATGGACGAAGTTATCTTGACGAATAACTACTGGAGACATATTATGAAGGACGGGACGGTTGACGTGTGTCGGGCATGCCACCGTCCGGGTGAGTCTATCAGACATATTATCTCTGGTTGTTCTCGTCTGGCTAACGGCGAGTACTTGCACAGACATAACCAAGTGGCTAGGATTATTCACCAGCAACTTGCTTTGAAATATAAACTTGTGAACTCTGAGGTACCGTATTACAAGTATGCGCCCGACCCAGTTCTCGAAAATGACCATGTCACGTTGTACTGGGATCGGTCTATCATTACTGACAGGACTATTGTCGCCAATAAGCCTGATATAGTGGTGATAGATCGATTAGCGCGCCGCGCAATGATAGTCGATGTTACCATTCCACATGACGAAAACCTCGTGAAAGCTGAGAAAGAGAAGCAAATAAAATATCTCGACTTAGCACACGAGGTTGTTGACATGTGGAATGTTGACTCGGCTGTCATTGTGCCGATTGTCGTTACGGCCAATGGCCTGATGGCTGAAAGCCTCAACCATCATCTCTCGAGGCTCTCGTTAGGCGGCTGGATCAAGGGCCTGATTCAGAAGGCAGTACTCCTCGATACGGCCCGCATTGTGAGGAGGTTCCTGTCTCTGGAGTCCTAACCACCGGTAGCTTGGACTCTGCTCCCGACACCGGCGGACCACTATTTTTTATATTTTTAAATGTTTTTTTTTTATACCTTTTTTCAAGAAATATTTAAAAATATATTTTATATGTAAAAAAATAAATAAACGAAATAATAATAATAATAATAAAACTTTATTTGCCAAAATGTAGGTGTACAAAGTAGTATGATGTTATTATAAAAGTGGCCCGTTTACATTCTACCATTACATGTGGTGTGCAAATATTTAATTTCAGAATACATTAAATTACTAAAAATGTCAAAATATTCCTTCAGTTATCACTATAATCGTTACAAACAGTCAGATTAAATAAATTAATTGCAAATATTTAATTTCACAATAGGTACATTATATAATTTAAAAATGTCATATCATTACATCAGTTACCAATATGATCTTTATAAAGTGTCAGATTTTATATATTAATTGAAATGATAATGTCCATGAATATTGTTAAAATGTCAAAAATAAAAATAATAATAGTAAGTAAATGTCAAATTAAAAACAAATAAAATTTAAATAAACCAAGTATAATGAATGACATTACTTTCTTTCTTCGACATGTGACACAAATTCATTAACAGTGTAAAAACATTTTTCTTGAAGCCACTGAATCAGCTTTTTTTTAAACATAAGCAAAGGTAGTTCTTTAAAGGCGTTTGATAATTTATTGTATATCTTAATAGCCATTATAAACGAATTTCTTTTATATATATCGAGCTTGCATTGTGGCAAGCAGAGCCTATGTTTATCTCTAGAGGCAACATTCCTTTTGGTTACATCTCTATGCTTAATAAAATTTTCAGGATGTTGTCGTACTAATAGGCACAATTCTTTAATATACATGCATGCTAACGGTAAAATGTTGTACTTTCTAAACAGTGGCTTACAGCTATCCATGTACCCAGCTCCACAGATTGCACGCACACATTTTTTTTGTAACATAAACGCTTTATTGACTTCCACCGAATTACCCCACAACAAGAGACCGTATGAGAGTACGGAGGAAACGTATCCGTGATATGCACAAAGAGCCGCTTCAGTTGAGACCGTGGCTCTTAATCTTCTTAGTGCATAAATAAATCTGTCCAGTTTGTCACAAACATATTCGACATGCTTTTTCCAATCGCAATTTTGATCCAATTGTATGCCCAGAAATGCAGCACTTACTACTTGTTCTATTGTAGTGTCATTATATTTAACAGTCAGCGTTAATGGGTTTCTCCTGTATGTTTGAAATTGCATCATTTTCGTTTTCTTCATATTAATTTGTAGGTTATTGGAGTTCAACCAGTGTATTATATTTTTGATGGCTTCATTAATCTCATACTCGTAGATATCGACTCTATCACACTTCACGACAAGGGTCGTGTCATCAGCAAATAAAATGACTGTATGGCGAGTGATATTTGGGAGGTCATTGATATAGAGAAGGAATAAAAAAGGCCCCAATACACTGCCCTGCGGCACTCCGAAATTATTTTCCTGATAGTCGCTTCTATATGACACTTTTTTTCCATTATGTATTCTGGAGATTTCTACACATTGTTGTCGGTTTTTTAGGTAGTTTCTTAACCAGTCGTTCGCTTTTCCTCTTATTCCGTATTTTTCTAATTTGTGTAAGAGCAGTTCGTGATCTACAAAATCGAACGCCTTGCTCATATCCAAGAGGATTGCCGCTACTGGTAAGCCGTCATTTATCGCCTGGGTAACATTCTTCATCAAATTGAAACAAGCCAAAGACGTGGTACTGTTTTTCCTAAACCCAAATTGTTCGTCTTTAAGTATACGATGACCAATCGCAAATTCTTGGAGCATTCTCAGCATGATTTTCTCCAAGATTTTTGACATGATTGGTATCAGAGTCACTGGCCTATAGTTCTTCATGTCAGATGTATTACCTTTTTTTAAAAGTGGCTTTACTATTGATTTTTTTTAAATCTCTGGAAATGCACCTTCTTCAAAAGAAAAGTTTATTAAATAACTTAATGGTTGGCAAATGCATGAAGCGCCTAATTTAATTACCTTTGTTGTTATGTCATCCAGTCCTACTGCAGTTGTATTTTTAAGATTTTGTATTATTCTAAATACCTCCGTAGCATCAGTAGGTTTGAGAAATATTGTGTGGTCATTATTACCATCGATAGTCTTGTTTATCTCGTCAACATTGTATTTAAAATTAGAATTATTGGTCGTTTGTATGTAGAATTGATTAAATGTGTCACTTATTTCCTTAGGGTCTAGAATTTTCCGGTCATCTTTAGTTATTACGTCAATTCGGGTTTTAGCGTTTAAATCATCAATATTTTCATTAATCACCGCCCATGTGGCTTTACACTTATTTTTATTATTGGCAATATACTTCTTACTTTGTAGCTGTCTAGATTTATATATACACTTTTTGAGAATGTCACTATACGATTTATATGTTGTGTTTAGTTTTTGCCGCTTAGTTTTATTGTATTGTTGATTAAGATAAAGAATCCTTTTTTTTACGCACGATTTTCTTATGCCTTTTGTCAACCATTTGTGGTTTTCTCTATGAGATGACATTTTTTTTTTAATATATTGGAAAGCACAAGTCATAAAATAATTTTATAAGACCGTGATATTCCCCAAACGCTTCCTGAAAACCATGTTTTTCGTATACGCTTGAAAAAGCGAGAGATGATATGCAACTATAGAACTTGTCCATGTTTTCCTGACTAAAATCTCTGACCTCCTCAAACCAAGTGCATATTTCGTACGTTTTAATAGTCCTCATCGAAAGCGACTGTACCGTTTCATGATCGGACAAGGCAAGATGATGCACCTCCGGTTTAGCTTGCTTGACGTTGCTTGCTATCTGATCTAAGCACGACATCTGTCTTGTGGGCGTTTTAATATGCAATTCGATATTAAAATTTTTCAAAATGCTTTTCAAGTTTTCACAGCTTTTGTTTGGCTTTAAAATGTCCAAGTTCCAATCCCCGCATAAAATATTTTTTTTATGCTTTCTCGTTAATCTTATTAGCAACTGTTCTAGATTTCCGAGAAATATTTGAGGATTACTATTTGGAGTTCTATATAAACAAACAATAATAATATTATTTATTTCTACGCCACAACATTCAAAATTGAAATTACATGTCAAGTCGCTAATATTAGTTATTTTTTTATATTTCATATTATTATTAAGCAGTATGCATACCCCTCCTCGTTTATTGTCACGTGAGTATGATGCAACTAATTGGTACCCAGGAATTTTTAAAAGCATCTCTGTACCTTTTTTAATAAAAGTTTCAGTCAGACACACTACGTTTATTTTCGGCCGTTGTTGCGATAGCTCGTGGATTGCAAATGTTAATTCTTCCGATTTGTTTATAGCGCCGGCAATATTCTGATGAAATATTCTAAAATTAAAATCTGATTTAGGGACGAAAACATTTCTGTGTTGGCAAAGGTAACTTTTTGTCGGATTGCATTGTTAAACACGGTGTAATTTTTTTAAAATAATATGGAATGGTTCCCTTCTTGTGGGTGTCGGTGTTTACCATTACCTGCTTACTCATAGAGGCAGTATTCGAGTTAATATTTTGACCATTATCGCTTGAATGCGTATTCTTATTACGTTGAAAGTAGAATGGGATAGTGCCTTTCTTGGGAACAGTTGTGCATTCTGTTTTAGCCTTCGATGTATTAATTAATAACTTAATATTTTTAAAACATAAAAATGTCCTGTCATAATAATTCGAGTCAATGATAAAGTTAATTTTTTTACATACCTCTGACAAATAGTATTCCTTCTTGTACTGGTAATTACCTTTTATATTCACAAATGAACAATTTTTAAAGTTGTTACATAGCATTTTTAAGTTGTTATTTAACAAACTACAATTCAAATATTTGTTTTGCAAAACATTAAATACAAGCAAGTTAAGTTTTTGAAAGGATTTTAGCAACGATCCTAATTCTAATAGTATTTTATTGGGGTTGGTATCAGTTTCCCCTACACATATAATTAGATAATTATCTTCCAAATCTTCCAGTTGGTAGATAGGCTTGAGAATCTCTTCTGTGGTGGCGTATGGTTTCGTATTGGAAGAAATATGGTAATTCTTGTACTTAGTATTGTTTCTAGATTGTATAAGTAGTGTAGCCAGTCCTGTAAATTGTTGTCCTCCAAATATAATTAACTGAGAATTTGATTCAATTCTGGCGCATTTAGTCAGTACTTGATTATTGTTTAAATTCACTTCATGAAGATTTAGCAACGCGCCATCTAGCTTGTTTTGATCGTACTTCTTCAAATCTGTGTTACTCTCTTGGGGCGACCGGATGGAATGATGAGAGCTAATTTTCCAAAACAAATCAACTAAGCACAAAAGCAAATAAAAATCAATCTGAATTATAAGTCCATAAACAGTAATTTCCATGCGACGTCAAAAAATTGACGATATCTTCCAGCGGTGTCAATATCAGTGCATTGATGTCCAACTATTTGTAATGAAATCTACTGTGAAACGACCGGCCTGCCAGCGACGTGTGATGCAAACTGGATGTAAACAAATTGACGTTCATCATGCTCAATAACCAACTTTAACATTTAGCACTTAAAGTAGAGAATCGTTTGTGACATCATCATTTGAAACTCTATAAGGCTCTCTTGAGCTTGAGATATCGCCTTACTGCGGGTTATTGTACAGTCAACCGCACGCCAATGGTACCAGTTCAACATAGACAGCGCCTTTATGTCGTGCAATAAAAGCTGTTTATGTAGTTAAAATAAAATGTGGCTTTTGACGTGCGATTGACTGTATCGCTAGTCTATACTAGATATGTGATTATTCGGATCAGTTGATCGGCTTATATGGAGACATATAAGGTGATTCATTCTAATGCAATTACCAGAAATGCACTTTATTATGTTTTTATGATAATCGTTTAAACTGGAACGGGTTTGAAACCACACATAATTTCACGACAAGTTATAATTAAAAACGTAACAAGATATAACTATGTTCTACGCATTCCTTGATGGCATTCAATTTAATGTTTTTTTGTGAAAATGTGTCGACGTTCAGAATTCTTAAGGATATTTTAGTCTTTTATGGCAAGAAATGGACGTGATTAAAAAAATGTATAATTATTCAACTCACCTGACGCAGAAAGCTGCACAGTCAGCAACGCTTCAGTGATCTTGATGAGGACTCTCATCTCGGCGACTCCACATTCACAATTACACAGGTAATATAACAACACCTTCAGTAATGCATAACTGTCCAGGAACACACTCTCACTGACCACGTACTCTCTAAACATAGGACTATACAGGCAAAGACACGCGCAAGTCTTCCAAAAAGTCCACACGTTCTTCAAAATCTCTATATGATCCGCAATTGTTTCTTCCACTACACTCTCGCTTGATGCGAAATTAGACTTTATTGACTGCGGCGAAGAGTGCTTTCTTGACCGCAGCTCTGTAGGATGAATGTGTGCTAACATATCACGTTCTTTACTGATGTCACATAAGTCTCCGAATTTGTCCTCGGGAAGTTTGAGTTCGTAAATCTTGAAGCATTTGTCAGTAACTTCTGTCAAAGATTTGAACAGCATCTGTACGGATGCTAAGGAGCTCATCTCTCTAAAGTAAGTCTGTTCGGAATTTTCCTTGATTAGTTTGAAAACCTCCACGATTATTGCTATCTCTAATATAGAACAGCACTGGTTGGAAAATTCCGATAATGATACCAATTCCAATACATAACTGAGTCCACCTTTTTGTATAAATTGTTCGGCGAATGATACCGTGTTTAGGAGACTTGCGAACATGTTTAGGCAGGATACGGTGAGAAAATAAGCAGATTCTTCCACACGTATGATGTATCTATGTTTGGCGACGATAAAGGTTGGGTAGATGACACTGAACAGTAGCTCACACTTCATTTCCATCCTACATTTGGGAGTGACTCTGAGTAGATGGCCGACGGTCGCATGTAGAACATTGTTATGGTTGTCTAGCTGTAGCAAAGAGTTGTAATGGTACAGAAACGACCACACACTCTTCCTGTCTATCGGGCTGACGCCGTGGGAGCACGACTTCCTGCCTACTTCCTTCTTCTCATCACAGGGCTCACAAATAGAACACGGGAGCTGATCTGTCACTTTTTGTATGAGTATACTCGCTCCTAATTCTCCGTACACAGTATGTTCTAAGACTTGCAGACATAACGAGGCGACGCTGCTTTGCGTTAGCATCAGCCTAACGATGCTCTCCATCAATAGTCCTGGTGAGAAGCAGCAACATACGCCACAGTTTAACATCACCTTTAAAATCTTGTTCCTTAGTACACTTTGAGCTGATACTTCCTCGTCGGTGAGTAGTGACGTCAGAGTTCCGTATAAAACTGAAACACAGCACGCGGAAGACATAGGTAGTCCAGTGCTGGCTTCTCCGAGGATGTCGTGATGATGGTGCATGCCTGCAGCGACGCGTTGTCGACACACCTTGTGCCTCGTGCGAGGACATGCGGCGGAGTGTATCACCTCACTGCGCACGCGTTTCATACCCACCACCAACTTCCCGACAGTCTCTATTAACTTTTTTATCAACACAACGCTCTCTGCTTCCTCCGCTGGTATCCTAATCATTAACTCTATACATTCCTTCAAGAGCCCTCCCTTCAAACACTCTCCGTACAACTTGAACTGATCTGTAAACTCGCGCAGTTTGTCCACGCTGCGACACTGCATCAGCAAACAATGGAAGAACGCTGTTATTGAGTACGCGATTCCAAATACAAATTTGAGCAAATTTTCCGATTCAGTCTTATCCTCTTTACGATTCTGTTTATTTTGTCGACACTTGGAGATGACATCTTCTAGTATTCGGAGTAACATTGGAAGAATTCCGTTGTTGATGAGTTTGGCACATAGGTCCGAGTGGATTAGAACCTGGTCTAATGAGACCATTAGTAGTTCTGTTAAGGCTACTTTAATCCGCGATACTTCTTGAGTATTATCTTGTTGTGACTGAGGCACTGAACTAAATTGCAACGAGCATAGATTACGTAAGGAAAAGTTTATACATTGCATGGAGATTTGCGATCCTTCTGATCCGGACAGACTACTCTCAGCCTTGCACAGCTCCTGCAGCAAGTCAGTTATAATTAAAGTGAATTGGAATGTTGTTATTTCGGAGTTGATGATTTCTCTGTGTTTGTCGTTGATGTAATCATCTGCTTTTGGTTTGGCTTTTCTGGGCGTATAAAAGGGATCGTAGTAAGAGTCATTAGGGTACTCGTTGGAGGATCGCGTGCTGTTGAAGTACTCGAAGTCGTCGTTGGGCGTGCACACCTTGATGGTTAGAGAGCGGTTCAGGATCTGCAGGTCATCGTTGGAGTCCCCCGACTCGGATGATTGGTCTATAAGCTTAGAAAGCCTTTTCTTTGTCCGTTCTAGGGAGTCGAGCTTAGGCTGCGTTGAGTGTCTCGACCTGTAGATACGACCACGTTATACAATAAATATGTCTATACAAGTTATCTAGATAATTATGTTATTGTTGTATTTTCCAACGCGAAGTCATCATTCAGTTTCGGAGTTAATAATTATAGAAATAAATTTATTGATTTCAGTTACATCTGCTCTATTGCAAATCGACCTTAACCCACTATGAAAAGTATTTTGGAGCAATAACAGTAGCAAAACTTTTTTAACGTTATTAAAATGCTAATGTTAATGATGTCAGCTACCTTCCAGTAACAGAGCCTCTATCAGAAGAGGCCGCGGAGTGCACCGTGGACGTCTGTCCTCCGACCGGCTTCTGTTTTGACCATATTCTGAAACAGAACACATAATTTAGTTTAAAGAATCTTAAGTTTATAAAATACAGGTTTAGTCACAATTTGTATTGAGGTTTGTAGGAGCACGCATCTTCTGCATGGACAACAAACGATACTAATGTGACGGAGATTGCAGATCAAGTTGCTGACTCTTATTCTTAGCGTATCGATGGAAAATTAAAAAAACCGGGCGAGTGCGAGTTGAACTCGCGTGGTGCGGGTTCCGTAAAATGAATACGTTATCTACCATGTTTGTGTTTCTCAAAATAATTTATCCCAAGAACAAACTTAACATTGCAGTTGAAAAACATGTTCTCCGTTACATTCGAACCACAGATCTAAGCTTGTACGCACTATAGAAAGAAAAAAAATATCATGTTATTTTAACACCATAGACTTCTAGGTTTTCCTGTAATCTATAAGTAAAGAACTATATTCCGTTTTTTTTTTTGGCTCTATAGTTTTGATGATAATTGTCAATATTCGTCTACTTTCTTAAAATTTTTAAGAATGTAGACGTAATTGGGTGCATGAGGTATTCCTTCTACGTTCGGTGTGTGTCGCGGTGTCAAGGACAGACAAGGTCTGTTTCTACAAGCGCCTCCCGCTAAGATTACATTGTATACTTATTTATATTGTAGCAATATTTATCACTGTAGTCATAGGATAACAACTAGAAGCGAGACTTTTGTAAAGTCAATGAAATGAATTGTTCAGCAAACTGACTACCAACCGAAATTATCTGTAGACCATATATTCAAATTACAACGGCAATTCTTTGAAAGTTGTATGAAAATACGTCAAATTGACTTAGGCTGACTGTACCTACGCCGACATTACCGAAACAAAAACCTATCGCTCCCCGCTACGATGTTATGATGACTTACAAGCCGTGTGCCCGAAGGGATTCCCCATCAGCAGAAATGACGAACTTCCATACAAACTTTCAACCCCCATGTAACCCCCCCTTTGGTATTGAATTTTCATAAATCCTTCCTCTGCTTACTTTCGTAATATTAAAAGGAACTCTTTTGAAAAAACTCTTGCTTCCTGATCCAGCGGTTCATTCAATTTATGCTGTGCTTTGTCTGTTAGTAAATGAATGATTATGATTTTTATTAAGGTGCATATGCGCCTTAATAAAAATAACTTAAATCTCTAAATCATCTTAATAAAGGATTTAAAACTCACTAAAATCATATGATTTTTGTGACTTTTAAATCCGTTATTACGCCTTTGTATAATACAAGTAAGTTATGCAAAAAATGTATGTTAAACTAGAATGCATACCAATCAATTATATATGTGAATATTTAAGTATTGTAGTTTTAATATATTATGAAATAAATTCAGGAAGTACTCAAACAGTCTACTCAAAGCAAAAAAACTTGATGACAATGACATTCTCCTGGTAAGAACCAGGAGAACTGCCACTCAATATATCCATAATATCGTCCCTTAGCTAACAACACCGCATAAGTAATTTTTACCAACTTTACAGGAGACGAAAAACTTGTGCGGTGTTTAGAGGCCAACCGACTTGCGTGCTGTCACTACTTTTCGAATTACGGCTTCTGATTGGCTGAAATCTATATCATGTGATCAATGGTTTGACGCGCAATGAGTAGCTCCATCTAAAGGCATTCAAATGTGAAAACCGCCAATTTTCGACTTGAGCGGTGTTGTAAGCTAAGGGACGATATGCATTATGTCGAGTACCAATTGCTTAGCAACCAAATCAAAGTACCTGATCGAATCGGAACTCGTTAATACGTTATTATTACGTAGCACTGGTAGCCATCTGTGATCTTCATCATCAGTTCCAATTCACCAAATGGTGCGTTCCGAGAGCAAATGCACAACTTACTATAAAAAATACCCAAATAGCTATAGATGTGGTGTGCTTATAAAATTTGAGGATTTCCCTCGATTTCTATAGGATCCCATCATCAGATTCTAACTTGGTGACAATGGGACCCCCTCGGGAGCATAAAGCACCGATAATGATTTTTTTTTTGTTTGAAACAAAAAAAAAATCATAATCGGTCCATAATTGACGGCTAATACGGTGAACATACATATAAAACACAAACATGCAGACGAACATTATAACCTGTTTGTAGTCAGACGGTTTATAAAAAACGATATTACTTTGAAACTACTTACTTAAGATATTTTCATGTTTTTTTTTTGTATGAACAGACTATTTTATCCTACTAATAGGTATTATAAATGCGAAAGTTTGTAAGGATAAATGGATGGATGTTTGTTACTCTTTCACGCAAAAAGTACTGAACGGATTTGGATGAAATTTGGCACACAGATAGTTTATAACCAGGAACACATAGGACACTTTTTATCCCGATATACCCACGGGGTCAAAACTTATGCGGGTGAAACCGCGGGGCGCATATAGTTATGTATAATTCTATTTGAGTTTTTTTTTTTATAAATATCCCCTATGAAACCGACGGGTGGCGCGGCATGATCGCGACGCGCATTTGTATGGTCAAGGTCAACGGCGATTACCCGACCCTTAAGTAGACTATTAAGTAGCGGGCCCGCCCAAGCTTAAACAGAGTAGTGTTGTGCGGCTAGCGACGACACAATCCTGACTTGGTTCAACGTTTCTAAAGCCGCAAAATTATCGTCACGAATTTGAATGCATTCGGAGCAAATTTCGCTTCTATGATTTCTTATTCTACGGTTAAATTGGTACAGACGTACGCGATAGTATACGAGATAAGTAACAACAAAGTACATTGTTCTGATGTGGTCTTATTTACTCTTACGTAGAGAGCAGGTCATGTCTGTTGCAATAATAATACAAGTGGTGGGCTACGATGTTGTCGTTTGAAACTGACTATAGGTCGTGACTTACGACAGACAGCATGTTAATATTACGTTATCGCAGTTCATTATAATAGTAGGTAATTGTTACAGGTAGGTAAAACTTCGTCATAATGCCAGAGACGCTGGGACAGTTAGACCTGATGCTGCTCAGCCTAAATCGAGCCTCTCGGCGGGTTGGTTTCGGCATGAATTTGGACAAGACAAAAGTCATGTGCAATTCGCACGTCTTGCCGAGGTCAATCCACATCGAAGGGTCGCTTCTCGAAGTTGAGAAAGAGTATGTATACAATTTTGGCGGGCGGGCGGAGGGGTCTGTCACACTCTTACTGTCTAAAAACCACCCAGGTGTTCCCCTCTCACACTTGCACCAAGGATCATGGGATCTAGTGCAACTTCCGCGATCCCCAGGTGGTGCCGGCCCGCCAATTGCGGGTCACCTCAGGCTTGCGAGAGGAATGAGGTGTAAAACTCCCGCCGCGACGTCCAGTAGGGGCACACACGGAAGACTACGCGCCGCCACCTCGGGTCCTGCTATGTGGGGGGCGACGGATGTCCCCGGGTCCGTCACCCCTGGACCTATTTAGGGGGGCTGTAAGAGGTCGTTGTCCGCCCTCATCCTCAGCAGAAGGATACCACCGTTGCCCAGGAAGGAGTCCTGTCGCTGCCGACCATCGCAGCCAGGAAGATGCCTATGTCCAGCAGAGGACTGCGATAGGTTGATTTAGGTTATACTTCAGGGATATCAAGGTCTTTTGGGCCCTATCAGAATACCAGCGCTGCGGTATTTATTTTTTAAATATCGTAGCATTTTGCTAAGATAGGAGCCTTTTTGGCGTCGCACAAGTCGTTTTTATTTATTTTATTTGTTGTTTTTAATCGAACAAATATGTAAATTTTGTTAGTTTTAAATGCTATTTCTTTTTTACTTTTGTATTTCTTGTGCGTGTCCCAAATACAATATTTTTCTTTCCTTCTTTCTTTTTGCTCACTGACCAGACTGAGTCTACCTAACACAGTATGTTATTCCGTCCCTATGAATTGACTAGGCAACATCTTTTCTTTCTTTTTTCTTTATTTATTTAAAACCATAAACCAGATTATACATACCTATGTGAGAAGAGCTGGTGTATAGGCGTACGCGGCGCGGCCGGCTGCGCTGCATCTGTGCTAGCGTTACTGCTCGCTCCGCTCAGCTCGCCAAACAACCAGATGAGCACGGAGCTCAGCTGCCGACAGCATGATAAACCCTGCATATAGAAAGAAAGAACAATACTTTAATCATTTGTAAGAAGGATGTAAAACCGTCCTTAAGTTCTGGAAACCGAAAATTCGTAAAAAAAAAAGGATACTTAATCAATAAGTATATTGCTGGGTGATGCCTAATAAATTGATGATTTATTTGCCAGATTATTTGCCAGAACATATGACAAGATATTAATAGCAAATGGCTTCAGAGCATTCGTTTTCGGCGACCGCATACACCCTCAAACTATTAATAATAATAATAATAATATCCTTTATTTCAGGCAACTAAGGCCCATAAACCACAATACATAAATAAGTATAAAAACTATTACTATAAACTAATACATATTTTCTACAACAAACTTAAAAACTACTGCACACGAAGTGACGGCGTCGTGTTACGCTGCAAGGTGTCGCGTAGCCGGCCGCGGAAACGCCGATACAGCACATCTTTCGGCCAAAACTCTTCCTTGAGAGAGGTCACCAAATGATGAGTCGGTACACGCACCACAAACGACTTGAAATTGGTGTTATGGCGCGCCTCCAATTTCTCTACCCTCATGGTCCAGTTGGTCTTCACCCGTATCTACTCTACGATGTCCTCAGTCTTCGTAGAGTGGTGCAAACGGGACACGTACAGCTGCGTCGTCGGCACTGCAGGACGTAGCAGCATGTTAGTACCTGCAGGCACTATCCCACATTGGTCACGATATACTTATGACCACTGTGGGCCTACTGAAGCCTACTGGCTTCCTCTTCTTTCTCTCCACCTTGATGAAGCCGTCCTCGTCGCATGTGATTTCGGTAGACCCTGCTGTTTGTGGTCCATCACAACGCCTTTAGCCGCAGTCGATGCTGAGCGACTCTGCTTTCCCCCTTTAGGTTGCTCTGCTTGTCTAACTATTGATCAAACATGTAGTTTAACGATGCTATTGTAAGTTATAGGGCATTATTCCAGCGACTAGAAAACCAAATTAGAATAATATAACGTATTAGATTGGATTCAGGTGGATGCAGCAGCATTCTCATTCCTTAAAGTACAACACATGGTAACAGGCTATAAACACCAATCAAAAACTTTCGAACAGGCGTGCACTGCTACATTATCATTCGGGTGACTGGTACTGTGAGTGACGTCATATCAGCCGTGCTCTGCGATAGGTTATCGAACTCTAATTACTCGTTACAACAAACATACTAACTGACAAACACTTCCGCAACTTAAGTCTTTACTACGGTCATTTTATTTTTAGGGACGGGGCGTATCTCAAAAGGAAAAAACGGAACCCTTATAGGATCACTCGTGTGTCTGTCTGTCGGTCTGTCACAGCTGATTTGCTCCGAATCTACTGGACCGATTAAACTAAAATTTTGTATACGAATTTCTGTGACCTAAACACGAACGTGTAACGGAAATAGATGAATTTCGAATATGGAGTTAACTTTGGGGGAAAAATAAGAAAATTTAAAAAAGAAGTATTGCAAACTGTACCGTATAACATATCAAATGAAACGACTTGTGTTCAAATATATTTTAATAATAATTTTAAAATATTTAGTTTTAAAGTTATTAAAGAAACTTGATGAAAATTTACCATTCCCCCTTATATCAGAAACTGCTGATCCGAAAATTTTTAAATAAATACAGAGAATAGTTCCATAGTTATTGATTACCTACTGAAAAACCTATAAGAAGTCTATACCCACTTAGTCTTAAAATAACATGGTAAATCACTCAATATTGTGCGTACAAACATACATTTGCAGTTGGAATTTATGGGGAACATGTTCTTTCACTACAATGTTAAGTTTGTTCTTGGGATAAATTTATCCCAACTACGGAACCCTTCGTTGTGCGTGGTCCGACACGCACTTGGTCGGTTTTTATTCCTATGACACCAACACTTATTTAAGAGTTGTGCTATAATCGATCCTTGGTTATTCGATTATCGATTCTTTGTCTGTCTAGTTGGTATACTGGTCGCAAGCGCTACTGACCGTGGGGGCGTGGTTTCGTCCCCAGGTAGGGAAAAAGTGTTATAGGGTTTTCCATTACAAATGTTTCAGTAGTCGTTCAGACTGTGGATGTATTATGATTCTTGTTAGAGACTATAGTAGATTCGCTCCCAATTACTTATTTCACTTATTTGAGACTTAACCATAACTGGCGGACTTCTCCAGCCTGGAGGTAACCATCACCTCTTAAAGCAGTATTATTATAATATTACTTCACAGTGGGAAAGTGATGGAGCTATACAGGACTTATAGCTCCATCTCTTTCTCACGGTGAAGTAATATTGAAATAATACTGCTATAAGAGGTGATGGTTACCCCCCTGTGCCCCAGCAGTGGGAACATTATAGGATAATTATGGTATGCTTATGCATAATTGGCGTAATGAGGGTTTATTAAGTATGTAACGTTGTGCGTAAAGTGTAACAGGTTGTTTTTGTACTTATACATTTATAACCTAAACAATCACCGTCTTATTACAAAACAAGGATTATCTTCAGACCCAGGTTTAAATTATTGAGCCGTTTTTTAATTTCGAACTTTATTCCGACTACGTTAAGGTTCTTAATGCCAAACTGTCAACTTAGTACCGGACTAAATAGTAAGTTTTGTATAAAGAACTGCATTTCAATCACAATAACGTTCTTATTACAAAAACTAGCTCGATGGTTTAAACCATGTCAAAAGAAATCCTTGTTTTGTAAGAGTTCAGTAAACAGGCCGATAAAGGGGTCTCCTAACATGTTAATTGCATACGTGCATAGAACACGCTTATATTTCTGACTGTCTGACAAACAGTTAGTTAAACAGTTTCAATTAGTCGTAAACGTTACTTGATAACGAGCAAACATGTGGTATTATATTATCTGTGGCACTGGGTTATCATGTTATCAATCAGACAACTAAGATTCTATGTTCTGTCCATAAAGTTATTTATTTTTTAGGGTAAAGGTATTCCCCGGTAATCTGCTGTTTTCAACAAAATGGCTTTGGTTAGAGTGGTTGCTGTGATCGTGATATCCTGGGTTCGATTCCATTTTCCTATTAGATATCTGAGTTCGGCAGTTTGCCCGGTGATGTTATGAATGAATAATTGTCAATGTATCATCTTGATGATATGTGTTTAGTAATAAATATTTCGAGTTTTCTAAAGTTAGACACACGGTCAGCTAAACTAACATACATCCAAAAGCTGACCGGGAGTTTAAAATCTGAGTTGATATTTTTTAATGACGGCAACCCACTTCTTCTTCCGGCAGCACCGTAATACGCTGGCTTCAGTTCGTTTGCATCCCGCCAAACTGACCGTGAGTGCGCATGCTTACATCCGTTTGCCGTCAGTCGGAGCTTCCTTCACCGCGATGGCGTCTGGACGTGCAGTAACTGCAAAATTCATTTCCAGGTTCCAGTGATAACACATTTAACAAATTAATGTGAGATAATTGATATCTCTTGTTAGGGTTCCGTAGAAAACAAGGAACCCTTATAATTTCGCCATGTCCGTCTGTCTGTTTGTCCCCGCTATAACTCAGAGACGCTTAGTACTAGAAAGCTGTAATTTGGCTTAGGTATACATATTAATCACGCCGACAAAGTGCTAAACTAAAATCTTGAAAAAAAGCACCATTTTTTTATTCAATCATCCGTTTGCGTAATATTAAGCATTAAAGTGCAAATGTTTTTTGAGCCAAGTGCGTCGCCGCGTCGTCGTCCCCAGCCAAATGGTTGTTTATGGAGATGTAAAAAAAATCATGGCAGTAGTACATAATATAATGACATTAAAAGGAAAACTATCACAGCTAAGTGGGCTTTACAAGTTAACGAATAATAGTCGACCAACTTAAATTTGCAGTTGGAGAATTGTCCGTGACATATATCGATATATTGGAGAACATGTTTTTCAACTACAATGTTAAGTTTGTTTTTGGGATAAATTCATCCCAAGTAATCCCAACTACGGAACCCTTCATTGTGCATGGTCCGACACGCACTTGGCCGGTTTTTTAGACCATTGTTTCGTCAATTTTTTGGGTCTTTTTAGTGATTAAATGGCAATAAACAGCAGCCGCAGTAAATAGAATATCCTCATCAGAATCCGAATCCATTTTATAAACTAACTGACGCGGTGACAGATTAGCTAGCCAGATAACGCACGCGGCCCTATCGGTCGAGAAATGAAGGCCTGTTTGAAGCCAGTGAGTATGGAAATCGTTTTGGCTTACATCCGTTATAGTTATAACTGATCACGATCAGTTAACAACTGATTTATTTAAGTGACCGTGTGTGTCGAGCTTAATAAAAATCATGTTTAGAACAGCTTTATTTTATCTTTATTTTTAGCTTTTATAGTTTATTTATTAAACGTATTATTCTAAAATACTGTTTCTTAAAATAATAATCATGCCACGTGTAAGAAGATACTGCTTCGTCTGGGTAGGTAAACTAGGTACTTATTAGTTTTAGTAAAAACTGTGACACAAAATAATCGCTATTTTCTATTTTAAAGTGGGCGAGTTTTATCGCAATTATTATGTAGATGCTTCCTCTCCTACAACGACAGGCGGCAATTTGGCCAGTATATATAGTGGAAGGTAATGATTTCCGCAACGGCTTGTGTTTGTAATGCTCCATCGAATCGTATCGCCATGCGAAGAATGCCGAATTATATAACTACGTTGTTTATTAAACTGTGATACCGTTCTTGTGAAATGCATGAAGTCGATCGTCCATTGCTACGTAGAGTGCACGGAGAGGCTAGCTACGTAAGCTGCGTGGTTCATTCGTCAGCCGGCCAAACATTCGTGCATGCCTGGCCGTGTGTCGCAGTAGAAGACTCCCACCTACATTTCCATACAAAGCGAAGGAAAGTAATGGCCGTTTTGTACAGATGTGACACATATTTTCCCGTTCCTTATTCTGTATTTATTTTTTGTGTTTTATTTTTATTCTTGTTCGTCATCATGAGTGACTGTCTTGGCGCAATTAAGGGAAATTCCTTTTTTTTTCTTACAAATAAGAGAGTGAATCAATCAGTCAATTTCGTAGTAAGTGTGGCATTGCGTTAGTTTCTTCGTCCGTTATGATCTTTGGAATGGTGCAGGCAAAGTTTGCATCTTGATTAAGTAAGTATACTTATAGGCAGATACATACATGTTTAAATGTACCTACGTCAGCCGCATGGACCACCACCAGCTACCACCGTGCTCTGTGCAGATACGTGAAAAGATCATAATGGTAGCTCCATAAAGCCAAAGTCAAAAGTAAATTTAATTATTTCAAATAAATAGGCACATAAAACGCACACATGAACGTTAAAATTTATAAAAAAAAAAATAGAATTGCTTCTAGTCACCCCTTTCAAAAGGTAGTTTCGTATGGAGAAGAATGGGCAAGAAACTCCACCGTTACTTTTTTAAAATGTTCTACAATATTTTGTCTACATTAAGTTACCACAAACTATCAAATTTTCTCATTCGATTTTGAACTTAACCATCAACAGTTTAAGGTTTAAAATCATTTTGAGAAAATTTACAGTTTCGTATAACCTGATGTGATGTGTATTTTGACTGTACGTTAATTATATGTCTAACACTTTTAGTGCCAAGCACCCGGCTGCCGGGTAGAATGATAATTTGTTTGTGTACCCACAACTCGCCCTTACCCTAGTACCACGTTTTGATTTGCTAGGTGGGTGCTGGGCATGGTCATATGCTACCTACAGCTATTTATATATATAGGTATACGACGCGGGAGGCGAGTTGTGGGCACACAAACGACTTATCGTGGCACTAAAAGTGATAATTATATGTGAAGACGATGCACCTAGAATGAAATTACTATATCACAATAGGTAAAAAGAATTAAAAATGAACCAATGACAGATAAATTAATTATACGATAGATATGGTGCTCACATATTTACAAATATTGTAAAAGTATAAGTTTCCTAAAACAACAGAACATAAAATCAATGTCATACAAATATCAACCAGTTTGATTTTGTCTAGACTCTAGATTGTCCTATGGAGCTGGACCAGCATGTATCCCAGAATTCTTATCTTGGATATAATACTCTAATTTGTAATATGGTTGTTTACAAAGTGTAATTTTCTTTCATTTTATTGCAACATATCACAAGGCATTTTGTTGTAACATTTAACACAATACACCATAAAAGATGTATGTACTTTAGATAATCTGAAAAATGGTTGATCTATTTTATCTTTATTTCTAGTATTAAAATTATATTTATCACTCATTTTATTAAAAAGATGTAGATTTTTTCTTACATACATAATATTTTCATAAATGACTACATATTTGCATTTTATATTTACATTTTACATATTTGTACACACTATCATAGAGGCATGTAGCGTACAGCTGTAGACGGTACAGATCTTGCAAAGATACTCATAGTACATGAACTGCGACGTTGATCGCGCCGCGTCCTGATAACATGTATGTTTCCGTCGAGGGTGCCGACCTGCTGATAACTGTTCACGACGTGACACGAATCGCGATGCAACTACTATAGTAGGTACACAACTATCTTAGGAAGACCTATGCCAACTTGATGTGTATTACGAGGGGAGCTCCAAAAGTTAATGGAATGGAGAGGATGGAGTGGGTGCCATACTAATTGGGTACTCATCATTAGTATATAAATTGAGTTTCAGCCCTATTGCGTCATCCCCCTGGCTGGAGGCTTTGAGTTCGCTTAAGGCAGCCACAGGAAAGTCCGGTTGAGTAGTCACGACCTCTCAAGGTCTACTACGAGAGGCTATACAACAAAAAAAAAATTGCGACATTCGTTTACGAACACTCGCCTGCTAAACAAGTCAATCCAGAAGAAAACTGAAACTGGAGAGAATTGAACACCGTGCGGTGATAAAATTCCTTACCAAGCAAGGAAAGAACGCTCAGACCATTTTTAATGCCTAGTTGCCTTGGGCCTAGTTGCCATAAATAAACAAATATTTAATTTAATTTATTTAATGAAATGGAAACCGTTTATGGGGAACAGTGCCCTAGTAAATCAATGATTTAAAATCATTTATTGATTTACTAGGGTGGCATGGCCTTTTTAAACATGGTCGGGAGTCGATTGAAGACAATCCCCGCTCAGGAAGGCCACCACATCAGATATCGTCAAAAAAGTGGAAAAAATGTACTGGAGGACACCCGTTTGAAGAAAAAACAGTTATCTGCATTAGTTGAGAGTATCAGATACCGCCATTTTGCGAATCCTACATGAGATGGTCATGTAGGGTACCTATGACAAAAGTCAGTGCAAGAACCCATCTTGCACTGACTTTTGTCCGAGAATGCTCACGCCGCTTCAGGAAACAGCAGCGCGTCGATGCGTCAAAACTATTTTTGGAGTTGTGTGGAGACGAACCTGCACATATTTTGGAGCGGATTGTTACCGAAGATGAAACGTGGGTTCATCACTTTGAGCCTGAGTCCTAACAAGATTCCATGCAATGGCATAAAAAGGATGTCCCCTTTTTATGCCATTGAATGCCACCGCTAAAGAAATTCAAAGTACGGAGTCTGCTTGAATGTTGATGGCTATTGTTTTTTGGAATTGTGAGGGGATAATACTAATTAATTACAAAGAAAAGGGAAGGACTATAACCGGAGAATGCTACGCAACTATATTAGAGAAATTAAAGGAGGCCATCAAGGAAAACGTCGAGGAAAATTGATCAAGGGTGTGTTGCTCTTGCAAGACAACGCGCCGGTTCACAAGAGCAGAGTTGCAATGGCTGCTCTACACACACATGGCTTCGAAACACCAGTCCACCCACCCTACAGTCCAGATCTGGCCCCAAGTGATTTTTATTTGATTCCCAATTTAAAAAATTACTTAAGGGGAAGGAAATTTTCCGACGACAATGAGGTAAAGGAGGCAATTTTGGCTCATTTTGAGGCAAAAGATAAAAAATATTTTTACGATGGTTTAGAAAAATTAATTCATAGATCTAATAAATGTATTCAGCTTAAGGACCGGGTAAAGAAAAATTGATTTATTGTTTCATTTTATTTAAAACCATTTCATTCCACGAACTTTTGAACCTCCCCTCGTATATAGGTACTACCTATCTACCTACTTGTATTTCCATACAACTACTTTTGTAGATGTACCTACTAGCCTGAAAATACATATCCCACCTTGATCTACTTGTGTTTCTATGCTACGACTATTATAGACTTACTCTGCTAGCATGAGAGGAGCTATGCCAACTACCCACTAAATACTTAGGTCTAGTTATGCATGAGTACAGTGCCTTGTTCAAGTTTGTCCAGGTTTTTTTTTTACACCAAGGCCAGCAGTGTCGACATAGATAGCGATCGCAGTACGACCGAATTCGGTCGCAAAGTCCTGATGGGGTCCCTAGGCGGTCAAAATTGATCGACAAGATTGTGATATTTTCGTGCTTGTCAAGCAATTTTGACTGTCTGGGGAGCCCATTAAGACTATGCGAACTAATTCGCTTGTAAAGCGATCGCTATCTATGTCGAGTCTGCAGTCGCTGGGTTAGGACGTCAATACGACAAAAAATTAAACTTCTTATAGCTATCTAACTAAAGACGTTCCCAGTCTACAAACGCAAAGTCAATCAAATACATAAGGGCGAACCATGCTCAGTACTGTCAGTGTAAATATTCCACAACAATGATGACGGTGACAGCTCTTGAACGCGGTGTAGATGTGCTGATCGCGTTCAGTATTATTGGTGAAATTCACCCTTAGTCACTAAAGCTAAATTAGTCGACTGATTGATATTTATAGCTGTATTTCTTATGGTGAACATAATAAAGAGTATTCTATTCTATTCTGATTGGTAAAACCCACAGTTCATCACTACTGTTTAAATTGTATGTTTTTTTTTCTTTATTTGTATTTAGGTATTTGATGGTTGCAAATATACATAGGTACTCACTGCAACTACTAGTACTGCCAGTTTTTCATTGTCGTGTTTCGTTCACCCGATAGTTTTACAGCAATTTTAAGTGAAAACCATACAAGATACAATGTTAAACATACTCGTAGATACAAGGATTTATACAATACCGGATGAACAACGGATCATGCTTGTTAAGCTCTGTTTACTTTCGATCGAGACGATCGATAGGTTTACAATACGGTTACGAGCTCGTGGGTACATGCTCAATAGATCTACGGTAGAAAGTACTGTGTTGGGTAATTGATAAGATCTGATCTATAATCTAGTAGAACATAATAATGTTGTTGACAACGCGGTATTATGATTATTTAAGGGTCGGGTAAACGCCGTTGACCTTGGCCATACAAAAGCGCGTCGCGTTGACCCCGCGTTGCCGTTCGGTCACAGAAATAATTAGGTATACATAGGTAATAAAAGAGTCTTTTCATACAAAAAAAAACATGAAAATATCTTAAGTATTTTGAAAGTAATATCGTTTTTGTATGTTTTGGGTAGACCTTACTTCCTGAATGCCATTCATAAAGTAGGTATTTGAGCACAATATTTTAATGTTCACATATAGAATTGATGTGTAAGCGTTGTAGTTACATACAATTTTTGCATAATTTATTTGCATTATTTGAAGGCGTAAATAACAGATTTAAGTCACTAAAATCATATAACTATGCCTCGCTAACTCAGTCTCATATCTGTTCTAACTTTGAATAAAGGAACAAGGAACTACGGCCACAAAACAACGTACGGGTTTGATTACTTGCGAAATGCTAATGAAGTCAACAAGATTAGCATTATCTCAGTTTAGAGGAAGTTTTAGAAGCTTTAATAAAAATATAGCGAGAAGCCCTCCAATATGGTTGGGGGTGATGGCTGGCTCCTACATACTGAGGCGATATCGCCTCGTTGGTCATCTTGCTGACCATGGTTTTGTTATTATTATTAGTAATTAACTGTTTATTTTTTGTTTTACTCCGATGGTGCTAGTTTATCATTTGTGACTTCGAGTGACAGCTGTAGCTTTATGTAAGCGGTAAGCGGGCACGCCCTTTATGCCTGGAGGCTTTTATTTAGGTATTAAGTTCTGTTTACGTTTTTATCAAGTTTTTCTAATTAAACAGACGTGTGCTGCTGGGAAGGTTGTTGCGCCACTTCTTCTTCGCAGCTAAAGCACTAGGAAGTGGTGAAGGGCGGGAGTTTTTGGGGGATTGTCTTATGTAATTTTGACGTTCGAAAACTGCTGATCCTCAGCCTAGTTTTAATAAATGACTTTAGATTTTATTTTTGAACAATTTTTTTTTTTTTACAATAGTTCTTCGCACTAATAAACATTAATTATGAACAGAACGGCCGTCTTAGCATCGGCAATTAGTGGCCTCGCGATAGATGCACTAATGTCATCCAGCCGGGGTCAATTTGATACGCAGAATAAGAGATGAGTATCGATATATTTTTATGACTTGTTTATTGTAAAAAGAATACTGAAAATAATCTTAAATTATAAGGGGCAATGGCCACGGAAAAATAATCTTAAAAGAAGTTTATATTAGCACCCTACTATTATAAACTATTTCTTAAATTAAATTAAATTACTTAATTACCTACGTAATAAAAATCAATAAAACGTAGTAATAAACAATTATAACTACGAGTATCGCAGGTCAACAATAAATAACGGAAGTCTCAGCCTTCTCAATTGTGGGTAGATTTGTTTGAACTATTACTTTATCGTTACGTTATACTGAGAGTTATAAAATGCGTTTTGTTACTATCTTTTCTGCAATTTAAATATAATTTTATCCAGTTTTCCACTGACGTCAAGTTATAGGATTTGCTTATTTATACTATAAAAGTCGTCACCAAATTAAGATTCAGGACGAAAAGTACCAAACGAATAGGTATATATAAATTACAAATTTTGTTATTGCTATATTCCTCTATCAACGGCCGGCCGAGTAGAGAAACGAGATCAAATCAATACATATTATAAATTAAAGTCACTGCACGTGTCTGTCTGTATGTCCGCGTCGTTCTTCGAAACTACGCAACGGATTTTGATGCGGTTTTCAGCATCATTTAGAGAGTTTATGTGCACAATCCATACTTCTATACTGTATGCTATAGTCACACAGACAGACACGAAAAGCGACTTCAACTTACGCGTGGATGTCGGAAAATATCACACGGGAACGTACTACCGGGATGAAAAGTAAACGAAAGCGATCGCGTACCTCATAGCGCGTAATTTTGAATCTGTGATATCGTTTAAAGCATTCGTTTAAATTATATGTTGTAAAGGCATATTATAATTTAAATTACATATTTTATTGGATAAGGATTAATATAATACGGGTTAAAATAGCTTCAGAAATAACAATGAACTTTTATCAAATTCTGAAAGGTAAAAATGGTTACTGTAGGTCATCCTTAGAAGATAGACATAATATGCTGTCGCGGACATTTTTGTCGAAATTTTTAAGATGTTGTAGAGATCCTGTAGAAAATAAATATTATGTAGATATCGCGTACGTAAAACTCCCAGTCGGCATGGTTTTTTCCGACATCTTAAAAATCGTCATATTTCAGCCAATTTACACAAAACCTTAATGAATTATACACACAAACCTTCCCGCATGAATCACTCCGTGTATTGGTGAAAACCGTTCGAAAATCCGTTCAGTAGTTTTTGAGTTTATCGCATTCAGACAGACAGACTTTGTTTTATAATATGTAAGGATTTGGTCTATAATGTGAGCTACAATGGGTCACCACAAGCGGTTCCTCACCTCAACTCCTAAAGCTTTGAGCAGCACGAGGCACCTCCAGGCCACGCCGCCCAGCAGGTACTTCCTAAGGATCTGTTCCGAAGACTGTGTGTTGCTGCGCGTGAACAAGCTCGTTGGACCCGCTTTCTGGTCTTCAGGCTTTTGTTCTGCACCTATACAAGTAGAGGTTAGAAGTAGCTTTGGTAGAAGAAGTGGCGAAGTTAATTTTATTAACTTGGAACAAACAGGGGTCAAAGTTGCAGTAGAGGTGACACCACCTATTTAGTGAGCCTAATATCTATGGCGGAACATATTACACAACATTGATTCAGCAACATATTTTTGCGTTGCGGGAAACGGTTCTGCCAACATTTGCGTGTTACACGTCGCCAGCAACACAGTGCGGTGTTACTGAAACAACTCTTCTTTTCTTTTGTAACCTAGCCTTTTGTTAAAAAAAGCCTGTAATACCACTCATTTTTAACGTTGTATCAACGTTAAAAATGAGTGGTATTACAGGCTTTTTTGACACTCAAACTTTGCATAATGCCTAGACCCATGGTCTAGACATTTTTCTTCTTTGAATTCTATAGTACCTACTGTAATCTGTGATATACTTACACCCGGCATCATTGTGTGTCTCAACTTCTGGCAGTGCATTATCAGGGAGCGGCGCATGCGTGTCGAGGCCCGGTAGCGGCACGGAGTAGTGCGTGTTGATGGATGACGTCACGCGGTGGATGCCGCATAGCAGCTCGCAACCCACCAGCGTCACCACGCCACTCACTGGACTGTATTGGAACAAATAGAGAGTACATAACCTGAGGGACTGAACAAGTGACAGTCGCTATCAATTCGTTTCGTATATTCGACTTTCAACAGAGTTGACATAAACTTTTCGATAGTTTTCGTCACTCCAATATTTTTTTTACTTTTTCAGCATCGTTATCGCTGATAGAATGTCACTTTGGCCCTCTGGCTTATCTTCTATACCAGGGATTCCCAAACAATTTTGGGCAAGAGACCCCTTTTCCAAAATGAACTGATACTTGAGACCCCATAGCCAAATTATTTTATCTTGTACGAACTTGTGGCCCATTTGGCTATATTTTGGTTTAAAATGTTAATAGTCCGAGTTAGAAGTTAACGGAAACAAAAACTGGAAAGTTGCCGGGAAAATTAATTCATTTTCTATGGAATTTTTGTATGAATTATTGAAATCTGGACTTGACAACTTCTGTCGGGTCAGCTAGTTTCCTATAGAAACTCGTGCCTAACAAAATTAAACATTTAGAGCTATACGCAACGCGGTGCGACGTACCTTTGTTGTTTGCTATGTAATGTTAATTACATGCAATGTAAGCGTGTGGTGCAGTATTTTCATCTCACGAAGCGACGCGCGCTTTATTTGAGGTTACCAAGTTCAGAAACAATGCGTGCGTGTTGACGAGTAGCGTCAGCACATAACACACACACTTCCGACTTCGCCCGTCTCTCGGAGCTCCTGCCCTTACACACACATTCACAGCGTGTTTGTACACTTGGTGACCAAAAGTAAAGCACACGTTCACATTGCATGTGTTAGATCATTAAGTTCCCTTCAAAATGGTTGAGCTGAATGGTGCTGATCCATGCGTCATGTTCGTGAACGGGCGCCGTCGGTAGGGACTGGCCATTTCTTAGCTGCCACGGCTTATTTGAATTTTTCAATAGTTTTTATATTTTTATTACGAACACTTTTAACGTGCACATCTTTCTACATTGTTCTCACATTTATAATTTCAACATGAATGGTGTAACCACTATTTTTGTAACAATATTTTAATTTAAAAGAGTGTCCGTGGAGGTTCTTTCGCGCTCTTCTCCATAGGAACATACTACGCTTTGGAATGGGCAACTTCATCTTTCTGACTGACCGACCCCTTGACAATTCAAAAGTGCCTGTATTTGGTTTATTTGAAATAAATGAGTTTGAGTTTAAAAATACTATACATCTAAATCAAGATGCAGTCGCCGCACCGCACCACACCGGAGCGATTCGCGTCGTTTTGAATAATATCAAACCATATTACTTAATATAATTATTTATTTTAAAATCTTAAATATATCTTTACAGGTTGTCCTAATGCGATAGTTGAGTGCACATATTAAAGTTGAAATTGATATTAAAGCTATCAGATAGATAAAGTTTTATTTATTCCTTAAATATATCAAGATTAACAATGTCGTATCGTGGGAATTTACTTCCAAACACGAGGCAGACGGTGTGGCACTTCCGCCCAGACACAATATTTGTTTATCATTGATCGACCAAACAAAGTGTTATAATTTCCTTACCAGAACTTAATCAACTCCTTGGGGTTGGCGCCGTCGTTGACGCGGATCAGGAACTCGGCCAGGAACAGATCTAGCCATGTCGATTTCTACAAAAAAAATGTCTTTATTACGTACGGTATACGGACAAGATTTTCGCTTCTATAAGTGTTGTGAAATTTGGTAAAAAAATCGTAGCAGATGGAGGCTGGCCTATCCAATTATTGCCCTGGGCGAGACTCGCTTGTCGAGCTACACTACCAAGGTACCTACCAAGGTTTTTCTGGTCGAACGTCAGTGTCGATTCTGGCTTGCCATAGTAGCAGCGGGTTCGGAATTCTGCGTGGGGCTATTTCACATAAAAAAAACAGGTTATTGTGATACTCTTGGTAAAGAGTGTTGTTGCTTCATTTCCTACAATCGATCGTACGTCAGTGGTAACACCTTGGCTGACCTGGCCTAGTACGGAGTTTCAGTATAATAAGAGGCCAGCTTATTCTAGTTTATAATGTTACCCATGTTGTGCCATATAAAGCCGATCTACGCGAAATTCAACTTTCGTGGTCGAAGTGCTTTGGTTTCTGCCAACTCGCAAAGGAGAATAGCATGTTGTTGAGTGGAATAGAGATCATTTGAGTGTACCCATTCGAGCGTGACCACAACTCAATTGGATAATAGCTCGGCCGCTTTCGTGTTTCGTGTTCTACGAGCTATTTACTACAATTGCATTAACTCCGTAATATGTATTAGCGAGTTTATCGATTTACAGGGTAGGTATCAATGTAGGTTGTAAATATATTAAGCTTATTTGCCTTCGGTAGGAATAGAGCTATGAAGGGAAAGATAATACTAGACATCATATTGGCGTTGATCAAAGGGCAAATATTGTAACTCGTGTCGGCAATTTTAATGGACCCTAAAAAACCCAAAGCAGGGTTTGTGGGTTCCCTAGGGTACATCAAAATTGCCGCCACGAGTTACGTAAAGTAACTTAAAGTATTTCCGGCGGATCCTTGGCAGACAGCTGTCAGCTATAGCTGACAGTTATTTATATGATGGCCTATTCTGATTCGTAGGTACCTACTACTACGCTACTGATACGAGAAAAAAGAAACAAGCTGTTCGAAGACAATAGTCTGCGATTCCCTGTCCTACCAAGTCTGCTGTCGTGATATATAATGTGACTAAGGCCATAGATTATCCTTAGCCATATAGGTTCAGTGACCGTTGGCACAAGCAAGTTTTCAGACAAGATTATTTGGTGAAATGCCCCTAAGGGCAATTCCCCAGATAATCTGTCGCAGACAAATGCCAGGTGGCATGCAATTATCGCGACACACGTCTAGCAATGGATTCCGTTTCAATGGGGATCCACCATGTTTCCCGAGGATGGCAACTGTGTTTTTAAGGCGTAGGTACCTACCCCAGTGGAGTAGCTAGCTTACTTCTCTATTTCTGATCATTTCGGTCTTACGTAGTCTTACCTCATAAGTGCCAGTCTCCGCTTTGAAGAAGTGATCCCAGTATAGTTTGAGAGTGTCGATGTCCTCCTCCGCCGCCATTCGCGCTGTGTGCCGACCTATGACACGGTGATAACGATCATTACTCTATCAAATATATGATGTTCGATCTTCGGAAGCCATACATATGTATGTACATAAGCCTCGGGTCAGATCGTACGATCGATATACGCGCATTACGAATGCAAGTATAAACATCTTCTACCAGTCTTTTAGGCGGAAAAAGCCTTGCGCCTGAAACAATTAGGCGCAGGTACCTTTCCCGTTATATTTTAAAATGTTGTTTCATGATTATGACCGAATTAGGGTCTCTAAGCTGTTATAATCTCAGGCTGTAATGTTAAGTTGTTCAATGAGACAATGATGACATTTTATTAATCTTTCATCACTCTTAATTTATTTCAAGTAGTGTTTCTGTGTAGTAGAAGGTGTGGTAATCTCCAGCCAGCTTTAAAATTAGAATTGATTATAGGGAATACTATTAGGTAAACGTATCGGTCTAATCTTTGTTTCAGTTTTATAATTTCTGAACCTTTGTTTGGTCCCTGATTTAGTGTTTCAGTGCCTTTGGCTTTATGTGTTGCATTGTTCCATTACCTACCTATTAGGACGCTACCTACCGCCTTGTTAACACTTTACTAACTTAGTTATTGCCCGTCAGGACACACAAAATAGTCATGTTGAATCCTTTCACCGTAAATCCAAGAATCAACACTGAAGTTCCGTCACAATTCTCGTACAATACGTAGTTACATAGTGACCGTCGAGTATTGACTGGCTACTGACTACAGAAGCCTTATCAGTGCGGTCACTATTTATTGGAGACGAGAAGAATTGATAACAGCTACTGTTGTCGTACATTATAACTTTATCTGTCGCGAGATTCACTTGCGGTTCAACGATGTACAAGTAATTATGTTAAACAAATGTTACGAATCTAATCAGAACTGATAGGTTTGGTAAAAAGCTTCTGTTTGATAAGGTGTGTTGATAGTTCACTGACTGACTTGAGATAGTGGCTCGAAATGTACGGTTTTGTAATAGTTGTTGTTTGCTTTTGTATGTAACACTGTTTTCATTGAAGTAGGTAGGTGTGTGTTTTTGATACGTAGGGACGCTACTGACAGGAGTCATTTTAACCCAACATTATTCTCTTTTGGTACATGTTATACTAATATGAAAACTTCG
Source organism: Atethmia centrago (assembly GCA_905333075.3). Taxonomy (NCBI): domain Eukaryota; kingdom Metazoa; phylum Arthropoda; class Insecta; order Lepidoptera; family Noctuidae; genus Atethmia; species Atethmia centrago. Next base: position 30,991,522 of record HG995377.1, on the reverse strand, counting down.
CATTAAGAATTTAACTTCTAAAGAACTTAAAGCACCTCGTATACGGGGTTCTAGATACCTATTATATGTATCTATTATCTGTATAATGGGTTGCTAGTTAAGAAGGGGTAAATTGGGGATAGTGCAGTGATAATTCATTGGCCATAATTGGCTGATTCAAACTAGTGGAGCGAGTACTCGCTGGCGGTGTAAACAGTCAGCCATCAACTATTAATATATGCATCTCTGCTGTTTACACGGAATATACAGCCTTGGCCAAAAGTATTGAGCACCTTACAAATTTCGCTCGTTACTCGTAAATATGGGAGAAAACCAAATCTACTGTTGAAATATTCTTTTGTCGGTCATCGGTCGGTCATCGGTCGGTCAATTAAAAACAATGACCCACGCCGCAGCTAGCAATAAAACACCTGGGTGCAATAAAATGTGTATTTTATAATTTTTGTATTTATTTATCAGTTCGCTACCATCGCTCGTTGTGAACACATCCAGTGATCTAGCTTTGGTATTTTATTTCAAAGTTTTAAGTGTTATCGTTGCAATATGCCAAAACGAAACGATCTTTCTTTAGAAAAATGTGTACAGATACAGCTTCTGCATGAGCAAGGGAAATCACAAGTAGAGATTTCCAAAACTGTGAAATGTTCGCGCCGATCCGTGCAATATGCTATTAAGCGATTCTCTGCTACCGGATCACATCAAAATAGACCGAGAACCGGGCGCAAACGCATCACCACAGACCGTCAGGATCGTCAGCTACTGAGAGAGTCGTTAAGAAATAGGAAAAAAAACATCTTCAGAGCTCGCTGCTGAGTTGTCAGAACAAATTAAGAAATCAATTTCTGCTCGAACTACTCGTAGAAGACATCACGAAGCTGGTCTGAAAGGCTGTAAAGTTAGGAAGAAGCCATGGCTCTCCGAAAACAACAAAAAAGCTCGGTATAAATGGGCCTTAAAACACCGAACTTTTACCGCTAAAGAGTGGTCAAATGTTGTGTGGTCAGACGAATCAAACTTTGAGGTGAATAAGTCAATTTAATGCCCTAATAAAATTATATAAAATGGTTTACGCATAGATGAAGTTATTTTTTTTTTCCGGAACAATATTTTTCTCTTTATTGCAGATTTTTGGTACGCCTGGTGTGACCTTTGTGCTTCGCCGGGTGGGCGAAGAATTTAAGCCAGAGTGTGTGATCCCAACCGTAAAACACGGCGGCGGCAGCATAATGGTCTGGGGTTGCATGACCGATTCTGGAGTTGGCGAATTGTTCGTGTGTGAGGGCCGCATGAACTCTACTAAGTACATAAATGTACTAGAAACTGCGTTGCTGCCTTCGCTCACGAAACTTTTCGGCGACACGAACATGGATGGTGTTAAATTCCAGCAGGATAACGCGCCATGCCACAAATCTGCCCGCACTATGACATGGTTTCGAGAAAATAACACAGAGCTTCTTGACTAGCCTGCCCAGTCGACAGATCTGAACCCCATAGAACATTTATGGGGTTTATTAAAGCGTAGAGTTAGGTGCCACGCAATTAACAACAGAAAAGATTTGATACGCTACCTGCGCCTAGAATGGAACGTGATTACTGCTGAAGACTGTAAAAATCTTGTTAGCTCTTTACCAAAAATAATTTCTGCCGTAATTAAGGCAAAAGGTGGACCCACAAAATATTAATTTTCAATTAATAAATAGTAAAATAAACCTATATAAAACGATTTGTTTTATTTCTATTTGATACTCCTCATAAAACTGAAAGATGTCATGGGTGCTCAATACTTTTGGCCAAGGCTGTATATCTACGTTTCGCGCCCTCTCGCCCCTTTCAGGAGACGCCCAGGGCGTCGGGAATCCCGGGCGGATTTCCGGCCACCGTAGGCGCGGGTTTGCGGACGGTGAGCAATGGGTAGCTCACCGTCCGGTAAGGACCAGGCCCGGGTCGACGGCGCGTCGTATTCCACGCGCGCCTCAAAGAGATGTCGTCAGCACAAAGTAGGGGTCCACTAGGGCCGATGCCTGCCGGGGTCGCGGGAAGGTACTTATGGGTCACCGAGGCCCCCGCAACACAGGCCATAGGAAGGAATACGGGTGGGTTTTAGTCAGTAAGAGTCTGACACACCCTCCCGCTCCGCCCAGAGCGGGAGAAGTTATTTGATGATTTCCCACCCTCAAAAAAAAAAAAAGGGCTGTATATTTATTGTACGTTTCTTGAGCGAAAAAATAGCTGATACTTAGTCGGTTCCTCGCCGACGGCGGGACAACTGCCTTAGACAATTAAGAGCGGGCAACCCGTCAGACTTCTCATACAAACGCTCGTAGTACGCGACTAAGGCGTTGTAACACATCTTTCTTTGACAATTTTTGAACTAATAGGTATCTTGTGCACTCTAATGTACTTATAAATTGTAAAAGCAAAGAAAACATCTTCATAGAAACCTCGCACATGTAATGGAGATATTAAATGACAAATATTTATTTCACAAACTTGTAAGGTACTTTTGTACTCAAAAACACGTATTTACTGGAACAAATTTAATTAAAATTTCCGCACACAATTTTGCGTTCAATGATATCGCACTTGCCTATTAGTAGTTCTCACTTGCGCTGGATGAAACGAGTTCTTCAACCATGCTCGCGTTGACGCTAGATGGACCGGGAAGGGCCCTCTGCTATTCGTTTGGAACTGTTTATCAAATAGTGGCATACCCGCAAAAAGCTGCGTGAAAGGCACAATAATCAAAAGCAAAAATATTTTTTAAGCTGCCCCCGATAGAACTCATCATTCTCCGGCCCTTATCCCAATTTATTTGTGGTCGGCGCAACATGTCCCTTTCTTCCATAGTTCTCTATTAGTTGTCATCTCGGTAGTCACCCCCTTTCTAGCCATATCATCTTTCACACAGTCCATCCATCGTTTCTTTGGTTTTCCTCTACTCTTATAGCCATCGACATTCATGCTCAAGACTTTCCTCACGACATTTTCCTCATTCCTCCGTATCACATGCCCATAGCATGACAACCGATTTCCGCACAACTTTTCAGTCACCGGTGCCACTGTAGGAAGTCTTCCTATTGTGTACTCATTTCTTATTCTATCCATTCGTATCACACCACACATCCCTCTTAGCATTCTCATCTCAGCTGCATGCAATTGCCTTTCATTTATTCCTTTTGTAGCCCAACATTCTGATCCATATATATACAGGGTGACATTGAAAACATGCGACAAATCGAAATGGGAGATTGTACTCATCATTATGAACAACTTTTACTAAGGGACCAAAGCTACAATCCCAAAAAAAAAACTGCTGTCCCCTACATTTATGTTCGCAATACCTCATCAAAATGTAGGAAAAGCAGATTTTTTTTTTTGGGATTACTGCTTTGATCCCTTAGTAAAAGTTGTTAATAATGATGTATACAATGTCCCATTTCAGTTTGTCGCAAGTTTTCAATTTCAACCTGTATATATATATATATAATAAGAAAGCAGGTTATATATAATATATCCATTATTTTATATATCTTCCCCTTAAGTTTAAGGGGAACGCGGGAGTCGCAGATTGTTCCCGTGATCTGCTACCATTTCATCCATCCAGTGTTAACTCTATGCTTTGGACGAGTGAACTGAGATACCGAAAGTCAGAACAGAATGGGAGAAGCGCGCCGTCAAGCGCTATGGCTCCAGAACTGGAGAGACCGCCGAAATCGCAGAACATATATTCATTTTGGTTCTGCTGATTTTCAAGCCAATATTCTCCAGCTTCTGTTCCCATTTCTCCAATCTGCTCTGGATCTCAGGTCCATCTTTACCGACAAGAACAATGTCATCGGCGAACAGCATGCACCAGGGTGCCTCTTCCTGTATGTTCGACGTCAGAGCGTCCATAATCAACAGGAAGAGGTAAGGACTATTGATTGTACGTGTAAAAAAGCAGTCGTATACCGAAAGAGCAATTTTATTTCTTAATAGATCAAAGGACTACGAGAAATATGATCATCGGAGGCATTGATGTAACCACAAAAAAAACCGGACAAGTACTATAAACTCGCGTGGTTAAGGTTCCGTACAATGAATATGTAATTTATCATGTTTTTCATCTTAAGAAAGAAACCTAACATTACAGTTCAAAACATGTTATCCCATATATTCCAACTGCAAATATGATTTTGTACACACAATATTGTGAGATTTACCATGTTATTTTGACACCATAGACTTCTTATAGGTTTCCTGTAAAGAACTATTTTCTGTATTATTTCAAAATTTTTGGTTCCGTAATTTCGGAGATAAGGGGGGGAATAGTCAATTTTCTTCTTAAATAACTTTAAAAATATTTATTTTAAAAAACAATATTTGAGACCTTTACAACAAGCCCTTTCATTACACGGTACAGTTTGCAAAACTTTTTTAAATTTTCTAATTTGCGCCAAAAATGCCATATTCAAAATTCAAGTTTATTTAAGTTACACGTCCGTGTTCGGGTCACAGAACTTCATAGATGTACCAAATTTCAAATTTATCGGTCCAGTAGATTCGGAGCAAATCGGCTATGACAGACGGACAGACACACGAGTGATCCTATAGGGGTTCCGTTTTTTCCTTTTGACGTATGGAACCCTAAAAACAAGAACGAAAATAAATGCATGCATCTTGTTTGGAACAGTTACAAAATTATGAAGTTAAAAGGTCTTAAACATAAGGAGCTTTCTTGATTTATGTGTAAAAATGCAGATAAGCATGATAGTTAAGTAAGTTTAGTTTTTAATATTATTATGTATTATTACCCTACTAGCGTTTAATTCAAAGAATTATATTCCACAATTAATCTGTGAACATGCAGCGTTGTGGGCTACAATATTGTTCAGATGTTATGTATCTTACTCTATACTTTATATTGTAGCTGTTTGTTGTTCCTTTTAATCACAAACTTTTTCGTTCTCGTTTTCAAATATACGAAACAATTTTTATCAACAGCAGTAGCAGCTTTTCTGATAATTTACCTTTAGCGGTGCTTTTTTCTAATTAGGAACCGACACAAGATGTTGTTGAGCGGCCTTCTAAACAGATGAGAATAAATCTCCCACGTTTAGCTCTTGCCTGTGGTTGTACCACAGCTTCTGATAGGTCTGCCGCTATTATAGCTTCTGCTGTCCCGGAAGACGTTGGCATTATTACAGCAAGTGACCAAAGTAAGTATAGATATATCGTGCGAAGGTTCGACGGGAAAGAGCAAAGAAAAGGTCTGCTTTAAAAACTTGAGCCGCAATCAACCAAGCCCTGGTCTTTACTTTGATGGTAGAAAAGACAACAAAGTGATACGGGAACTGGAATGCCTACGTATTCTGAAAGCAAGGTCAGAGAAATTCACAGGAATCTGAAAATTCAAAGTTACATCATTTATTTTCATTTAAGCTCTAAAAGAAATTGTAGAAAATGGTCTTAGAACGAAAGAAAATATAGCAGTACTTCCTTGTCATACTCATGCCGTGGAGCGTTCCATCAAGCTCGTAACTTAAGCTTCGTTTTATCAGGGCCAGGCTATCATCACGACAGATGATGCCTTTTTATAATACTTAACGTTAATTTTCTACTTGATTGGCTATTTTGTAACATTATTTTCATTAATGTTTCATAAATGGGTGGGGCTAAAAAAACGTACCTTTTGAAAAAAAAACCCTGATCACCTGTTTGCCCCTAAATTTTAGTATATTTTTATAATTTCTATTAAAGAATTTTATTTGTTACATAAAAATTAAAACATCAAAAACAGATGGTTGCAAATAAAATACACAAATCTGTGTCCTTCACCACACAGTGCAAACTTCATGAAAATCAATTTAGAGAACGCCAAAAAATAGTCAAGAAATAGTCATAAATAGTCACCAAGGTTAAAAAATAGTCGCATTATGATTCCGAAGTTATAGCTATAAGTTAGTGAGGATAATGAGGGGAACTAACTCCTCTCTCCACACAATCCTCACCTCAGTGCAAGCAAACGGCTGGGACTGTCTACTTGGGACCAATTCCAAAAAATAGTCAAGAAATAGTAGTAACGCTATGCCAAATCTCGAAAATAGTCATTAAGGGACTCCGGAGCTATAATGGTGTCTTGGTGAGGATTACGTGGTAAGCCCTTGTCGCCACAATCCTCACCCGATTATCGGGGAACGTTTTCGTTTTTTAATTTGTCAAAAACTAGTCAAGAAATTGTCGTCTCCAACCATGATAATTTCGACTAGGTTTACTATGTAGAAGTATATTAAACTTCCATGTAAACTATAGTAATCATTACTCGTAAATATGGTAAGATTTTTTAGCAAATGTTGGTACCTACAATGTAATCCTGCCTTTACAGAGTTCCAGCGTGTTACTAAATTTCCAGCGTGTTGCATACGAACTTGTGTGTTACACTTTCTAGTGCGTAATGGTACAATTTTTGTGAGCCCCACCCAAATATGAATCGAATTTTTATTGCAAAATTCTTGATTTATTTTTGTTTTAAGAGGTGTTGGGGCACCATAAACTCCAAATTAAAAAATAATAATATAGGTTTCAAACAACATCAAAAAAATATTCCGACAGATTAGATTCCGATAGACATCTGAACGCGGCTGTCAAAAATTAACGAAATTATACTTTTTTTAAACCCTAACCTACTCCTAACTAATATTATTAATGCGAAAGTGAGTTTGTTTGTTTGTTACGCTTTCGCGCTAAAACGGCTGAACGGATTTGGATGAAATTTGGCACATGGGTAGACCATGACCTGGATTAGGACATAGGATACTTTTTATTCCGATATTCCCACGGGATCGAGACTTATGCGGGTGAAACCGCGGGGCGTAGCTAGTTTCAAAGAAACCAATTACGGGCACTTTTATGCTGTCGAAGGGTCGGTCAGTCAGAAAGATGAAGCTAGTTGCCCATTCCAAAGCGTAGTACATTCCTATGGGGAAGAATGAGCAAGAAACTCCACGGGCACTCTTTTAAAACAAAATATTGGTTACATCATTCATGTTGAAATTACACATGTGAGAACAATGTAGAAAGGCGTGCACGTTAAAAGCGTCCGTAATAAAAAGATAAAACAAACAATTCAAAAATTAAAATAAATTAAAATGAGCCAGTCCCTACAGACCAGTCCCTAATGACGGCGCCCGTTCACGAACATGACGCATGGATTAGCACTATTCAGCTCAACTATTTTGAAGGAAACTTAAGGATTCAACACACACGCCCCCACCAGCGAGACATTTAAGTGAGCATGACATACACTGAGCCGCCAGGGCACATTCAAGTCAATGAAAGACGTACCCTATAAATGGTAGCTTTATAGTAGGTACACATAATGCTCGCACAATGTGATGCGACGTAATGCTGTGGAAGAAGCTAAAATAGACCAAACGCACGGTTTCTACATAAATGTTAACTGTCCTATCTTTCTAACAGCATAAGCAGCCGAACTTAGACGCCCGCAAGAGATGTTATACGAGGGCGGTACTGAAAATTTCGGGAATCAAGGAAGTGACACAACATTACTATTTAAAAATGTATTTATTGCTTTTCGAAGTATTCTCCGCGAAATTTGACACATTTTTCCATACGATGGAACCAATCATTGAAGCAACCATTCCATTCGGAAGTTGGGGTCTCCAAAATGGCCGTTTTGTAGGCGTCCACAGCTTCTTCAGGTGATGAAAATCTCTGTCCACGCAATTTATTCTTTATTTTAGGGAAAGTATAGAAATCATTAGGGCTTAGGTCGGGGCTGTACGGCGGATGGTCTAATAATTCTATGTTTTCTTGCTCTAAAAACTCTTTTGTTCTGTGCGCGGTGTGAGAACTCGCATTGTCGTGATGGAGGATGATGCGGCGGTTGCAGTTCTCTTTACGGAGTTCAGAAACGACCTGTGGCAAACAAATGCTAGCATACCATTCTGCATTAACCGTTATTTGTCCCTCAAGAGGAATAGTCGTAACATGGCCGGTTTTGGAGACAAACGTGGCCACCATTTTTTTTTCAACACTCCGTGAACGAACAATTTTTGTTGGCTTTAACTCATTTTCGAACACTCAAACTCGTGACTGGTTTTTTGTTTCGGGTTCGTACGCGTATATCCAGGATTCGTCACCTGATACGATGTTGTATGCATTTGAGGATCCTGCGTGGAATCTTTCGAGAGTTCTGACGCACCAAGTAACGCGAGCCGCTTTTTGCTCTTCACAGAGCGAATGCGGTATCCATCGGGAAAACAACTTTTTTACACCTAATTGTTCATGCAAGATTATTTGTATTTGAATCATGCCAATGTCTAAAGTTGCCTGAATTTCTAATCCTGAAAATCTTCCTCAATCAGCTTACGCACAGCATCAACGTTTTCTTGGGTGACTGCAGTTTTTGGACGACCTTGACGGGGATCATCACTGAGCTTGACACGTCCACGTTGAAATTCAGCAAACCAGCGATAAATTGTGATTTTGGATGGGGCTTCATCACCAAATGCAGTAATCATCCGGTCAACACACTTTTTTTGTGTTAAACCACTTCGAAAGTCATAATAAATCATCGCTCTTGAATTTTCTCGAGTCAATTCCATTTTCTCAACGACTAAACAAGTTTGACAAAACCTTGTGCCAAGACCGAGAATCTTTTTTTTAAATAATACTCAATACTCAATATCTTTATTGCTTTACCATAATGTGTACTTAGGTGGTAACTATATAATTGACATCATTATGGACCCTGTAGGGCACAGCAAGAGGGTAGGAGAGAGGAAGCCGCGTTTTAGATTTAACTTTCATATACTCAAAGTCAGGAGATCGCTAAATATGATACTAACAATTCGCCTATCTACTATTTATTTATTATTTTATCTGAAAAAGTACTTAAATATTTTAAACTAATTTTATATACCTGTACATATGTATTATAATGCTGTTTATTTTTTGGTATAAATTGTTTTTCTTTGAATAATTATTTCATTTCATTATTATTATTCTTATATTAATAATTAATTATTATTATTAAAATATTTATTAATAATGATTTACTGCTATATTAATTAATTTTAAGTTGATGGGCTTGTAGCTAAGTAAAAACAGCCGCACGGGTCGATCGATCAGGTTAAGCTACGCTTGCCGCGGTTGGTCCGTGGATGGGTGACGTAAATAAATGGTATTCGATTTTTAAAACCAAGGAGTTGTCAATTAAAAAGATTTTAATATGAAAGGAGCAGTGGAAATATTCCATCCCGATACTTTTAGTGCAGCCCTCGTATTTGGCACCCATTGTAGTTTCTCGTCTAGAGTGATGTTATATTTGGCACCCATTGTAGTTTCTCGTCTAGAGTGATTCGTAGGAAAACCATTTGATTAATAAATTTCAGTTTTTCTCCATTCAATATGATACTAAATTCGCTACTTCTAATGCATTTGTTTTTTTTTTTTCATTTGGTACCAAATTATTTACCATAAAACAATCTTGGACCCGAAGAACAGTTATTCACGTGGTCAAGATTTTGTGACCGTCGGTCTATTTTAAAGATCAATGATGTGTCATCTGCAAATAACACCATCTTCAGTTGATTTTGAAGTAAATCATTAATGTGTTTACATTAATGATTTTAATATTTTTTTTTTAAATTAAAAAGTGGAATGGACCCAATGTCAAACCTTGAGGAACGCCCATTGCCGACCCGAGTGAGTTTATGCCTTTTTTTTAACTTTAACGTTTTTATCTTTCCAGTATGATCTTAGTACCTAAATCAAGAGCTGTATTCTTAATCCCCATAGTGATTTAGTTTCAGCAGAAGTGTCTCATGGTTTACGCAATCCAACGGCTTAGAGAAGATCGCAAAAGATTCCAATGGCATCTTGTTCTTCATCCCAGGCATTAAAAATATTCTTTATTAGGATGACACCGGCGTCAGTGTGTTGTTCATGAAAGATGGAATTTTTATTAAAGTGACGTAACATTTGATTGAGCATCAACTTTTCAAACACCTCACTGAGAACTGGCAGATTTGACACAGGCCTTATAACTGTTGGGTTGTTTACTATCACATAATAAAGATTATTCTATTCTATTCTAAAATCTATTATATAGTACTATATTATAATAGGTAGTAAATGGAATAATTAGATAAAACACCACATTACACAATTGTTATCTGCATAATATTAGTTTCATTAACAATTTAATTGCCCTGCAGTCTGCGGATTTGTGTTACAATGAAATAAATAACGCAAACACACACAGACTGATAACGAAAGCGGGAAAGTTTTGATTGTGGCAGAAATTAATTTATAAGTGATGTGTATAGTTCTGCAAAATATTTTGTTGTGTGCAATTATTCAAAATGAAAATAATTTATTCAAATTTGGCTGGGATTCAAAATGACATAAGACATTCCCCTAGCACAACACATCTAATACTTGAAAAGTGGGGGTGGGGGTGGGGTAGGCATTTTAAATAAGTTCTATGAAATCAATAGATTTTTGGCATTGGATTCAGCAATTGATAAAAGATTTTGTTTCTGTAAGTAGGTTTGTACAAACACATCAATCATATTTTAAAACTAGATGAGGTTGATGTTTACTATCCAACTGCTCTGAAAAGAAAGGCCGAAACAAACTCAAGAATTATACTAAACTCAAAATTATACTAATAAAATAAAATAGTAGAAAGTAGTAATTTTTATTTATTGAATTATGTAAAAAAACATTATTTAGGAGTTATGGTTACATACCTACTTAACATTGCATAGTAAATGATCTGAGTGCTACAGGAAATTATAATAATTTTGTTTTAAAATTACCTAATCTGGTAATTTTTAAAACAAAACTATTATAATTTATACTAGTTATAAATTGATGGGGTTTTTCCTGAATGATAAGTCTAGTAACATTATTAACTGGTTACATTGTTTGCCTGCGTCCTCTCACTTGCTATTTCATTGGTAAATAACATTTAATGCTCAAAAACTTAAGGCATTTATTAATTGGTCAAGGGCAGCTAATGAGACACAATTGATTTTCTATTGTTTGAGTCCGAATTGGTGTCACGCTTAACAGGTAAAGATAGTGTTAATAGACCTATACATTGATTAATAAATGTAACTGTTTTCATTTGAATCTACTTCTAGATACTAAATTAGACCAAAGGAAATTACTTGCTTTCTGCCAAAATATTTTTCAGCAATACAAAATAGACAGATAAATAAGAAAATATTTTTACTCATTGTTAAGTTTTTGTCTACTCATTATAAAATTGTGGCCAAAAAATGCTTCTAGAATTAGGCAAATGTAAATAACCTTTTAATTATTGACTTTTAAATTATTCCTACACCTTTTAGAGCAAGTTACATATTTCATTTGTTTAATGATTTGCATAAATTACAGTGATAGACTTAAATCATCAGCATAATATAACCCATTATTAATAAAAACAGTTATGAAATGGTTATTTTGGTAAGAAGATCTCCAATGAGATTCTAATAATTACAATAAACCAATCCTTCAAGAGCAAATACTGTAAATACGTAAGCTCTAACTTAACAATTTTACAATTTTTAGAATAGATAAACAGATAAATAAAATATTCAAGTATAAAATAACAAAGTTGTAAATTAATGAACACTCACATGAAACACCTGCTCAAAATCAGGAATCAGCAAACAGCTTGATTACAAAAAAACTGGTGAATATCAAAGTATAGTTATTATCTGTTCTAAAAGTTAATTTATCGGTAGATACTTCGAAAAAATAATATTTGCGGGTCAAACAACCTCGCTATAAGGTAAAACTTTTTGACAACTTTGACAGTTGTAGTTGTAGTGATGTGCTCATCAGCTGTTACCTAAATTGAAACGATGACGTTTCCTTGACTCAATAGTCTGGTAAATAATAAATTGGGTCATTATTTCCATCATCATCATTCATCATGATCCCAATTTATTTGGGGTCGACGCAACGTGTCTTTTTCTTCCATACTTCTCTATTAGTCTTCATTTAAGAGGATGGCATCTCCGAGAAAAAGTCTACCGTAGAAGTAATAAAATGCCTTCAAAACTTGTGCTAACAAATTTGTTTCTACTTCTTGTATTTCGGGAGTTAATAAAGAAAATATGTAATTTTATTACGAAAATGACTGTATCGAGCTCTCTGCCGCCTGATTCCAGCTTCAAGTTGTGGGCTTTACCATCGTATTACGCATAGCGAAAGCAATATTTACTGCCAAAGACACATGATGCGCCAAACGTGCCCCTGCCGAGTTGCTGACTTTTAGGTTGATGTATTTTTTTACTGAATTGAGCTCTCTGCCCCCTGAATCTGAACCTATTTGAAGTTGTGGTCTTTACTACTACTATAATATACATACCAAAAGCTGCATTTAGTGGTAAAACAGTTGGTGCGCCAAACTTGCATCACACAGGTCGATTTATATATTTTTAACAAAAATATATTTTGTCCTAGAATGTATTTTAAGTATACTGGCTTCGTTTGACTTCTAATAATATGATTCATACATGGACTGTATTTTGAAATAGATATTAAGAGTATCGATACAAAATTTAACTTTCCTGAGAACCCAAGGAGGAGGAGTTATTGTATACGGGCACTCAGAAAGTATTGCGAAAAAGTTTTTTTTTGTATGAGAGACTGGCCAGTTATAATCTATTTTGAAAATATATGATTATTTGTAAATAAAAATAGGTACGTTCCAATTTCAAAATTTCTCTCCATATTGTTTGCTTATAATATAGAAAGAACTTCTTTCTTCGTTCTTTCTATATTCTAAGATTGTTTGCGAGCTAATTTAAATTATTGTGTCTCATTAAAAAATGGATCTGCGCCGGGAACATTTTCGCGCTATGATTTTTACGATTTCAAATCCTGAAACCGGACGAATCGGAAGAAAACGTCCTAGCAGTGAAAAATTGTATCCATGAGTTACGTATCAAGAGATTCAGCACATACTGGTTGGATCGGGAAGCCTTCACGAAATTCTACACGTGCATCTTCGCGTGAGGAGGATAGTTTCACGTTGGGTGCCGCACAACCTCACCGATGCTCAGAAGCAGGCCTGGGTGGGACGGTCCCGTTATATGATAACAAATTTGAAGCATGCTCGTCTCGGCGTGTTTACGACATCATTACAGGGCATCATGAAGTCTTGGATTTATCCATACGATCCAGAAAAGAAGCGCTTGTCGATGGTTTGGGTGTTTCACAACGAATCAACGCCTACCAAAGTGAAGCGATCTAGAAGTGGGGGGAAGGTTTAGATCACGAGCTTTTTCAATTTGACTGGTTACTTTGTGTCAATTCCTTTACGGAACCAAAGGAGTATCAACGCTGAATGGTATATGGTAGAAACCTTCCATATCATCATATGGAAGGTTTCTCTGTTGTGAGCAACAAGCGACCAAACGCAGGGCTCCGCGGGCTACCTACTCGTACTACTCCACCGCCACAACGCGCCTTCACACACCGCGCTCAAAAGGAGGGTCTTCCTGGACAGCACGCTGGTCAAACTCCTGGGTCACTATTATTCCCGAAAATAAAAATCAGCTCAAAGGGAATAACAGGGATACAATTTTCGTCGCTGGAAGATGCGGTATCATCGTTCGAGCAGGCTGTACACGAGGTGTCTTTTTTTTTTGGTTAGTATATCATCAAATAATTCTCCCGCTCCGGGCGGAGCGGGAGGGTGTGTCAGACTCTTACTGACAAAATCCACCCGTATTTCTTCCGTTGCCTGTGTTGCCAGGGCCTCGGTAACCCTTTAGTACCTTCCCGCGACCCCGGCAGGCATTGGCCCTAGTGGACCCCTACACTTGTGCTGACGATATCTCTTTGAGGCGCGCGTAGAATACAACGCGTTGTCGACCCAGGCCTGGTCCTTACCAGACGGTGAGCTACCCATTGCTCACCGTCCGCAAGCCCGCGCCTACGGTATCCGGAAATCCGCCCGGGATTCCCGACGCCCAGGGCGTCTCCTGCGGCGGCTAGGGGCGAGAGGGCACGAAATTTGCCTTTCCCTCAACCATCCCGCCTCCTCCTTCGCGAGCATTACTGCTTCGAAGAAGGAGGTGACGGTTGCCCATGCCCTCTCGCTCCGTACCATGGCCTGAACCAGGGCCGGACGCGAGAGATCTCTGCCGCGGATCGCCTCCACGAGGACACGGTGGTGCTCTGCCCAAGCCGGGCACACCTCCACCGTATGCTCCACCGTGTCCTCCGGTCGATCCACACAGTGGTGACACCCGGGCGTTTCCTCCCGCCTTATCCGACACAAGAATCTCCCGAAGCTGCCGTGTCCGGAGAGGACCTGTGTCAAGCAGAAGGATGTAATAAATGATGATTATGATGAAGGTGAGGACGCCGTGACGCCTCTCTAGCCACTCCTCAAAGCGGGGACTTATCGCCGCAATCGTGGTGTGCCCAGCACTGGGTTGCGGCAACCGTACTCTCCATGTCGCCTTGAGATCCCGCCGGAGCTCCGTCCGCTGTGCCGCAATTTCTCGCGACAGCGGAGTTACGCCCCGGCGTTTCGCCTCCTCGCGCCACTCCCATAAGCGCGCGAGAACTTTTGCTTCCAGGTCCCATGGTGGCACACGAGGTGTCTGCGGCGGACTGGAAAAAAGTGTTTCGAAAACTGATTGAGACGCAAGAAACTTTGTGTAGAGATAATAATATGCTAGTGGAGAGTACTTAGAAAAGATTTAATAAAAAAATATTTACTTAGAGATTTTTTTTTATTTTATTTTGTGTTCCACGTAATAATATAAGTATAAGTTATTTAGAAAAGTGATTATGGAAATGGTTACTTAATGGTTTACACAGAATAACGATTGCAGTAATGAGCACTAACAAACTGCTCGTAATAAACTAATTTACCATGCCTCATCAGCAAAGACCGTGTGATAACTCTCTTCACACTTGGATTCGGCCAATGAATTGTTTTCTACACAATTCCTATAAATTAGACATAAAGTCGTGGCAAGCGAAGGGTGATGTGGCAAAAAGGGAAGTTGATGTGAGAAGAAGGATCCAAAAGGCTGTAAGAAGAGAAATGGGCTTACTTCTGGATGTTGTGAAACGAGGTAGATCCACTACCTTCTCTCAACAATGGCAACTCGGCAAAGCAATTTTTATAAAACTACGCTGAATCTGCTGAACTTACGAGAATAGACGCTGAGCTATTGAGAAAAACCTATGTGATCTTGCAGTGTGTTTTATCAGGGTGGAAAATAAATGGCATTAAAATTCAGAGATTTCTCTTTTAAACTGCTAAACTTTACGTGGATGTGCACCCATATTTGTATCACATGCATTCTTCTCTTCTTATGCTTCTAATACACGGGCCAGACATACTCGTAGTTCAGATTTTTTCAATTATACGGGCCATTAGATTTCTATCTGAAGAGGCATCTGAGACTGAAAATTTAGAGAGGGGCATTCTCGGAAATGCAGCAGTATCTCATACAACGAAGATAATATTAAACACAATCTTGTTGTTAGTAAAAAAAGTTTCTTTTGTATGACCTAACGGATTCCGAAAAGAATGACGACATCGAATTTATTGATGTCAATGATAAAGCAAATACTAGATTTCGAATCCTGAATCGAATAATGATGACGAAGATGATGAGGAGGATCATTAAAATTTTATTTTTAAATTATTACACTTAGGTTCTCGTTATTATAATATTTCTACGTTAGTTAAGTACGTAAAGTTTAAATGAATAAAACGGGTGAAATATTTTTTTGTATAATATTATAAATCACCCTACATATTAGAAGGTGTACGTTTGGCGCACCACGTGTCTTAGCACTAAATGTCACAACTTGAAACAGGACAAGATTCAGGAGGCCGAGAGCTCGATTCATTTAAAAAATACATCATACAAGTCAGAAGGTGCACGTTTGGCGCTTCATGTGTCCTTAGGAGTAAATGTAGCTTTTGATATGCGTATCAACTTGTAACAAGGCCGGATTCAGGCAGCAGAGAACTCGATAAAATTAATTAGAAAATGTGGAAAATTTACTATGTAAACTTTCCACATTTTCTAAAATAACTCCTGAAATACGAGAGATGGGTTTAAGCTTAGTAGAATTTAAGTATATTTGGTTATACTGTTATCTTATATTTTTCTCCATCATACATTACAAGATGGTTGAAAGGTCAAACAAGTTTTGAAGGAACTTGATACGATGATTATTCGTTTTTCAAAATTAGACGTTTTTCTTGGAAATGCTTGTGTCCAACTTCTCCTATACGTTCGTTCCACTGTGCCTCCTTCCAGCCATATCATCAGTCTATCCATCGTTTCTTAAGTCATCATTTTCATGTGGGCAATAATTTTCTAAATGTCGAGTTTGTCAGCTGTCAATTTGACAGTTAACATCTGTCATTCAACATAAAACGCGAGAAACTGGCGAGAAAACGGGTGATTTGATTCGCGTTTTTAGAAGAAGTGTGGTGTACACAAATCTTGCGGCCTGGTTATAAAAACGTATAGTTCCATCATGTGGGAACAGATCATAGAGTATTTGAAAGATCCACTATTAGTGATAAAAGTGCAAAACTTTTTCGGTGTTACTTATAAAAGTAATGAAAACACGCATCAAGATGAATCATCTGAAGTGGTACATTCAGATAGAGTGGAGCGTGTGAACGAGGAGTCTGATATCAAGCAGCACAAGAGGATTCCTAGTAATATATCGAGTAGTTCTCAGTCGTCATACGACACGGATAGTTCTGGCGACAGCGGCGGGAAGGATGCGGTGGAGTGCAGTATAAACAACAAGTTCTGGTACTATCTGTTCGTGCTGGGCACGGAGCTGGGTGATGAGATCTTCTACGCGACGTTTATCCCCTTCTGGTTTTGGAACATAGATGGAGCTGTCGGCCGCAGAGTGGTGCTGGTCTGGACTGTAGTCATGTATATTGGTGAGTATATTAATTTAAATTAATAGTCAGTTAAATATTAACAGTTTATTCTGAAGACATTATTTGTGCTCTTTGTCATTAAACTGGCATTTGACAATCCCTATTATTATTTTTATGTAAAAAAATACTGAGAAGAACCCAGCTAGTAGGTGCCCAGCGAAAATGTTTAACATGAAAGTTATTTATTTTTAAGCAATGTTGCATAGTATTGATTTAGAATTAAAATATGGCAGTCTACAGTTCTAAATTTAGTTAAAGTTAGTAAATGTTGTGTTCCATAAATATTGAAAAATAGAGGAGTTTTAGTGTATTTGTATTATTATCGATAATTATAGAATTATATTGTACATGACAGCTGCAATTATTTATGATCATGATATTCAATTAAATTCTTTAAACCATTGCTGCATTTTGAAATAAAATGTTTTTTGCAGCTGAAAATGAAAACATCAGTACACCGTTTTTATTAGTTCTAATTGAATGCTCACATGGGTAATTAATGCAAACAATCTTATAGCATTTGTGTCCCTAATCAAAGTAATTGCATAAAATATGAATAGTGGAAGACATTGCATTATTTGTTGTCCCTCGTGCATACGACTGTGAAACCTGGTTGTACTCAATGAGTAATGCAAACAATCACATTATGGTGGAATGTTTGATAATATCACTAAGCAAACACTTGACTATCACAACACATACATACATGATACATAAGCAGCCACTTAAGTACAGCTGTATCTGTACAGGGGCTTCAATTTTATTCACATGTGATAAATATTACTTTATTGCCCACTGAGAGGAAATACCTTATAAAGTTTCAGCAGTCAATTTGCATTAATTATTAATTATTTCTAATAATGTTGGAACCAGTTGGTGCAGTAATCAGTTGGATGTTTTAGTTGCACCATACATACTGTACAAGTGTACATATAGGTTGAAATGTATGCTGACTTTAAAAGTATGCTATTAATAAGTCTGCATTGAGATAAACTTGTTATCAGGACATCCATTTTTGTTTCTGATAACGTTCTGTATTACTTAGAAATTAGTATGAAAACATGATCTTTAGTCATAGCGAGCCATATATATTTATTTTTTATTATTTATTTATTTAAGCTCTTTGGAAGACTGGCCAGGGCTTGAATTACCAGTATTTTTGGGAACTGGTACCATTGGCCTTGGTGTGATACCGGTACCAGACTTAGTACCTGTACTATACATAACATACATAGATAACATCACACCTTGTTTCCGTGAAGGATTGGGCGGAGGTGCACCTGTAGTACACCCACATTCCGCCAGTTATGTTTAAGTCCCATGTAATAGGGGGCGAGCCTATTGCCATCAACCGGGCACAAATCCAGACTCCGTGCTGGTACTGAGAAATTCCAGATAACAATAACACTTTGCCCGATCCGAGAATCGAACCCAGGACCTCAGCAGTAGCGCTTGCGACCACTAGAGCAACGAGGCAGTCCTATACCTA
Source organism: Atethmia centrago (assembly GCA_905333075.3). NCBI lineage: Eukaryota > Metazoa > Arthropoda > Insecta > Lepidoptera > Noctuidae > Atethmia > Atethmia centrago. The sequence continues at coordinate 30,973,067 of HG995377.1, read as the reverse complement.
ACCCTTCAGGGAAACAAGGTGTGATGTTATGTTAGTAAATGGAATAATTAGATAGAACACCACATTACACAATTGTTATCTGCGTAATAACAGAAGAGCTGAGAACTAGCAGAATTGGCACAGCCCTATAGTTTTTAGGTTCTTTACTATCACCGGATTTGAACAAATGAACTACTTTACTGTGTTTCATGAGATCTGGAAAGACTCCTTGATCAATACTGGTGTTAAATAAGAAAGCTAAATAGGGCGCAATGGTTTCGATGATAGATCTACAGAGACTACAGAGTGTTTGGTGCATCGTGTGCCAAATTGAAATGGTCGACTGAAGGAGTCATCTGCTATCCTTTCAGACCCCCTTAACACCTCTCATGCCCTGTGGATTTTTTTTATCGACTTTTTATTGTTTTATTAAAAAAGACCCAAAATTTACATTCAAATACAAATTTAAAAAAGTGTACCTAAGGCTTAGACTCTGAATTTTAATTTTATTTAGATGTGTATTGTTTTGGAGTACTTTTGAATACAAAATTAGTGACATTAGTCATCTAGTTTTTTTTATTTCCTCGCATGACTACAAAAAACAATCCAAAAGCGACGGGACCTTCCAACTCCCTCAAAAATTCTCTAGTCTATTCTCCTGCTAATGATGTGCCACACGCCATTAAAATCTTTTAACAACTTTATTCGCTAGAATTGTGAATCGAGTCACATACGACTAAATTCTAACGAAAAAAATCGTTTTGCATAACGGCTACTTGAGAAACAGGTAAAATTTGTTTTCTCACTATTGCGAAGTAAAATCTATCTTCTATCTCTTTCTTGCATAGGGTAAACCTGTTTGAATTACGAACTGCCGCCGACCCCGTCATTATTCAGGGTTCCGTAGTAAACAAAGAATAAATAATAATAATAATAAAAATGTTTATTCCTCACCATTAAAAATAAAAAAATACAATTTACAGTCGACCAACTTAAATTTGCAGTTGGAGAATTGATCGTGGCATAATATGTCCATGTATGGGATAACATGTTTTTTTGTCGTTGCACGTAATATGGAGATGATATTTTTTTTCTCGTCTACCCTATGGTGCGGGGTATCGTTGGATAGGCCGTTCAAAAATATTGCGGGCGATTTTTCTTTTGAATGTTCGAATTTTTCAAAATTCTTTTTGCTTGTCAAAAAAAATTGTCTGGCATCACTCCTACTAGAAAGGTCATATTTTTGAACACCAACATTTTATATGTTGTGAATTTAATCTAATTGGACTAGAGACGTTTGTCTTCGCTTGCTCTATCGAGCCAGGAGTTGTTTTTCTCTCCAGGAACTGGAAAGTTCATCAAGCCAGGATTTTTTTTTGGCTTTTACCAACTAATTATCTCAATATATGAAGTGAGATCAATTATCGTCTGATAAAGATGTGAGATCAAATCATAAGATGCAATTCCCGGGACTAACAACCGGAATCTTTGTAATTGGATGGATTTCCAGAGGTATCGACGCTACATCGCTTCGGAATTGTGATCCAGATAATTGCTTTTATTACTATCTTTCTTAATTATAATTTGGTTTAACCTTTGGTCTTTAGGTTTCTAATGCGCGTCAGTTTTAGTTAGTCTTTTCCTTATTAAGCCTGTACCACGACCACGGTTTAGAGCTTAGCGCCGCGGGTTTTGGGATTACTTAACCCCATCTTTGAAGCGCATCTCCGAGGCCTGGTTGCAACCATTGCGGTAGGACGTACCTACAAGCTTTTAGTTCTAAACTCGCGCTCTTAAGTTGTTCATCTAGTCCGTGAAATCTAATTTTACATAAATATCTGTTTTGGCGTCAGGAATCCTTTTTTAAATTTTGTGATTTTTTTAATTTACGGTTTTATATAATTCATTAGTTTTGGTTTGGTGTTTATTTTTATTTTTCGATCGAAATTATAGTGTATTGAATGTCGTGAGTATTTTCTTTATTTTAATCACACTACAAAATATAGAAACTAACACTAATAAAAACCGGCCACATGCGTGTCGGACCACGCACAATTAAAGGTTCCGTATTTGAGAAGTTGGGATGAATTTATACCAAAAACAAACTTAACATTGTAGTTGAAAAACATGTTCTCCCATACGTCGATATATGCCACAGTCAATTCTCCAACTGCAAATTTAAGTTGGTCGAGTATTACTCGTTAAGCTGGGGACAGACAGACGGACATAGCGAAACTATAAGGGTAACTGTTTACTACGGAACCATAGTTAGTTTGGGTCATAAAAGGTATGTCTCTGTCTTAGTGTATTCCGAATTTGATTTGTGTATTAGTTTAATAATATACGTAGTCGGGCCATAACTTCTGTCACATAGAAAATTTCGAATATAGAATGCAAGAAAATATTATGGGCATTCGAAATTTGAATATTTAAAGAAAATAAAAACAAAGGGTTTCTGGAATTTTGTTCATTTTCTAAAATGGAGTGGACGCGCAAAGGAGACTGAGTCGCAGTAATTGCATTGCATCGTTGCGGTCACGCGCCAACTGAGATTTTCAAACTGCTGAAAAATTTGAAAATTCCACAGATTTATTTATCGATTTATTTATATATATTATAAAGGAGCCGCGGTCGACCTCGTACTGTTTGGACTCCAGCGGTCATCTAAGCAGTGAAGGCGCGAATCGAACGAAATACTGTCAAGCAAAAAATGTTGGCTCTGCAGATGGGACTAAGCAGAACTACTTTTAAAATGGTGTTAAAAGAAGACCTAGGACTGCGTGTTTATAGAAAAAAAAAACAGCACATCTTCTTAACGCACGGCTGAAGAAAATCAAACTCGAAAGAAGCCGGGTTTTGTTAAGGCGGTACGCGGGAATAAAATACCGCGAAAAACTTTTTTCGGACGAAAAAAAAATTAATGTTGAGGAGAGTTTCAACAAACAAAATGATAAAGTGTATGCACACTCTAGTGAAGAAGCGAGCAGACGTGTGCCACGTGTTCAGCGTGGTCATCACCCTTCGGCATTCAAGGTTCGGCTTGGGGTGTTTTATTTGGGTCCAACGGAGGTGTTTTTTGTGAAAAAGGAGTGAAAACCAGTGCCCTTGTATATCAAAACACAGCCCTAACAAACACTGTGGAACTTTCACAAACAATTTTCGAAATCAGGCACTGGGTATTCCAGCAGGATTCTGCGCCGGCTCATAAGGCGAAAAGTACCCAAAACTGGCTCACGACCCGTGGAATCGACTTTATCAGGCACGATGATTGGCCATCATCCAGTCCTCTTCTCTCCAGACTTGTATCGAAGCAAGAGGAGGACATTTCGAATAATTTTAATGTGGTTTAAATCTGTATGTTATATACCCTTTCATTTGATATATAAATGGTTGTAGTGCGTAACTCATTGGCATTTATTTAACTTTCCTTCTGTGACAATACTTATGACCAGACTACGTAATATTGAACGGTAATACATATTCATTGCAGGCTATTTTTGCTATAAAATTATAAAACAAGTAAAAAATTTTTGACATGATTTTTTACTTAATTTTTCTAGAATAAGATTAGTACTTAAAAAGTATTCACTTTTAGATTACCTACTATTGATATTTTTTGTATAAACTAAGTATACAAAACAAGGCCATTGTAGTTAGTAACACGGCATTGACATTCTTGTGTATGAATGACTCACTATTGTATTGTTTATTAAGAACATTAAAACTCAAATTAGATACAGATATAAATCCGATACATGGGAATTCTCAGGAGGAGCTCGTGGCTTAGTAATAACTGCTGCATGGGTCGATCCATCAGGTTAAGCTACGCTTGCCGGGGTTGGTCTTTACATAACGAGACTCCTCCTTGCCTCGGAAAGCACGGGTCCCGGTTGCCATTCGTGGATCTTGGACAGTCGTTATGGGTCGCCAGAAGCCTGAAAGTCTGACCAGTCTTACCAAGGGGTGTCGTATTACCCAGTCACTAGGTTGTGGAGGTCAGATAGTCAGTCGCTCCATGTAAAATACTGGTATTCAGCTGCATCCGGTTAGGACTGGAAGCCGACTCCAACATAGTTGGGAAAAGGCAGGCAGATGATGATGACATGGGAATAGGGTCTTACACCCATTTTTGAAAAGTGTCTTAATTAAATTCTAAATTTTTATTCAATCGATAAGTGCCATAAAAATGCATCTCGTAAAATTTGACATTTTCAAATTTCGCGCGTAGGTTGACGAAAACGCTGGACGCAGTGAACGCCATGTTGCTCTGTGGTCATGACGTCACTGGGCTATGAAATCAAATGCGCTGATCTTTGTATGATAATTGACACGTTTTTGTTAACATAGCCGTATGACGTAATAACATGGCGGCTACTATTTAATGGTGTTTTTTAACAGATTAGAAAAACTGAAAACGTTGAATTGAATTTTAAAATTTATTTTGTTATTTTATGAACTAAAACTAACATTTTCCGACTCCTTTTTGCCTGCCTAAACTATCTCAATAATATATTTATGGTTTTTTTCTCGTATATAGTAAAATACCCTATTCTCAATTAAAATTAATAAAGTGTCTACGCAGCTATGCACAATTGCACATGCAGCATCTTCGTGCAGTTAAGTAACAAACAGATACTGGGATTTATCAGATGTTCTATAGTGGGGTAGGTATACGAGTATTTAGGAAACAGTATAGCTAGTAACAAAATACCTAGTCTGAAATAAACTTTTTTATTTAATTTATATCTATAGCCATAATAATGATAAGCCCTTTTTTGGAATGCAGTTATCTCGCCAGATATCACTAACACATTCAGATTTAAGACATATAAAGGACGTGTGAGAAAATGGAATAATAATAATAGACATCAAATCATACTAGGTATGTTAATATTTTCCTAATAAAATTATGTAATGATATGATTGATGCAGATATAATGAATGACTCATGTTGAAGTAATAATATAATGTTCTAATTATTTACTACAAGCGATTATCAAAAAGATATTGTGGGCACTTATCTGTGACACAGTTGTAATATTAAACTTTAGATAAAATGTGAGATAGGTGATAGCATATTTTCTGGGCTTAAGACGCTGACAACACCTAAACCGCGGTCACTGTCTGATTGCAAATAAAGAAAATAAAGAGAAGCGCGATGACACAACGCTTGTAATTTATTGCAAAATATGAAGCAATTATCTATTTACCTACTCAAAATTGAGTTGAGTAATCGAAAATAAAAAACAACCAAGTTCTGCATTCAAATAAGACGTTCTTCTTATTAATTAAATACGTTACGTATGTTGATATATATTACGAGTACAGATATTTTTAATTAGAACTCAAGGTAAGAGGTTAGTTACGATAGTTTGTATCGAGAATATTTTTCCAAACGTTTTTTGGTAACAACCAAGTTCTGGGAAATATGTTCAAAATTAACATATATTTTTTCCGCTACCACAAACTATTCAGATTTGCCAATTTTTTTTCTTAAGACGCTGACAACACCTAAACGGCGGTCCCTGTCAGATTGCATAGAAAAGAAAGAGAAGACCGATGACACAACGCTTGTAATTTATTGCAAAATATGAAGTAATTATTTATTTACTCAAAATTGAGTTGAGTAATCGAAAATAAAAAACAACCAAGTTCTGCATTCAAATAAGACGTTCTTGTTATTAATTAAATACGTAACGTATGTTGATATTTGATACAGATATTTTGGATTGATACAGATATTTTGGATTAGAACTCAAGGTAAGAGGTTAGTTTAACGTTGGTTTGTATAGAGATTTTTTTTCAAAACGTGTTTTGGTAACAACCAAGTTCTGGGAAATATGTTCAAAATTAACATACATTTTTCCCCTACCAAAAACTATACAGATTTTTTCTTAAGACAAGCCTTTTTGGTCATTTGCATCTTGTCAGCGCGTTAAGAGCCATTTCACGTTTTCGCGCGAATATCGAAAATTTCAGTCGCCTAATTTACCATCTTAGGTAACACTCTGACATTGGTAAATACATGTAAAAAATAGACCAATCTTTCGTTTTGACACTTCATGTAACACATTTGCAAAAACTTATTTGTTTACTTTGTGGTGATTAATCTCCCACAACTAGTTTACTGAAAAATCATCGCAGAGTAAATTTCAGACTCCTATACATATGTATCATTAATATTTATTTTGACTGAAAAAAATACATAAAGCGTCAGAAATATAATTTAGTCGACACATACAGTACTAGAATATCGATTATTAATAACATTAATCGGTAAAAAAACAAAGTCTTGCCAGTTTTTACGTTTTATATCGCTAATAAATCGTGATTTTTTGGTTTGAATAAAGCGTAATTACATTTTTGTTTGTTTGTGTGTGTGTTTTGCCACACATTGTGCATGTGTGGATAGCTGCGCTCACATACACAATACTGCCGTCTTTTACCTAAACTCGAGCGCAATAATTTTGTGAAATGGCTCGCTTGCGACGTGCGCTTTACTTGTGACCAAGTGTACGCTACTCGTCTTCACGCACTCATTCACCGCGTGTTTGTACCACGGGTAAAGCGCGCGTCGATTCGTGATATAAACATACTGTACACAAAAATCAATCAATCTGCCTGCCTTTTCCCAAGTACATTGGGCTCGGCTTCCAGTGTAACCGGATGCAGCCAGTAATTTACACGGTGTGACTGCCTTTCTGATTTCCGTAACCCAGTAACAGGGTAAAACGATACCCCTTGGTAAGACTGGTTGTCAGACTTTCGAGCTTCTGACGACCCGTGACGACTGTCAAAGATCCACGAATGACAGCCGAGGAGTCTTGGTATTAAAGATGATCATCCACGAACCATCTACTGCAAGCATAGCTTAACCTGATCGGCTGCTCCATTTCAAAACCTAGTAAGGGACAGTTTTTTTACCAAATCGTTTTATTGCATAATCTTGCTAATCTAAATTAGATTAGCAAGATTATGCAATAAAATGATATGCAGTAAAAAGTGTCCCTTACTAGGTTTTGAAATGGGGCAGCCGTGATGGATCGACCCATGCGGCCGTTATCACTTAGCCACGACCTCCTCCATAAAAATACTGTAAACAACAAAGTTAATACATACACATTCAAAAAATATTGTTCCTCGTAAGATAAGGCAAGAACTGCAGAATACTGTGTGCTACAATAAAAAGTACAAAGTATATACGACGTAGTAAAATACCTGGGGGTAACCCTTATAGCAGTATTATTTCAATATTACTTCAGTGTGAGAAAGAGATGGAGCTATAAGTCCTGTATAGCTCCATCACGTTCCCACTGTGAAGTAATATTATAATAATACTGCAATAAGAGGAGACAGAGGTGTTAGTAAACACAGATTTCGCCAGTTATGTTCATGTTTAGAGCAGTGGTGGCCCAGTGGTAACGGCCGCGATTTACGAGTTGTAGGGCGTAGGTTCGAACTCGGACAGGCGCTTTGCTTTGTGTAAATTATTTCATCACTACTGCTCTCAAAACGGTGAAGGAAAACATCGTGAGGAAACCGGCATGTTCTAGAACCAAAAGTTCGAAGATATGTGACATCTACGATCCCGCACTGGGCCCGCGTGGTGGATTACGGCCCATTCCCTCTCACAGACAGAAGGCCTGTGTCCCAGCAGTGGGAACATTATAGGCTGATTATGTGTCTTCATGTTCTATGTCAGGGTTTCTCAAAGTAGAGTACGCGAGCCCTTAAGGAGTTCGCCATTTGGTACAGTTCGCGACAAGAATAAATCTTGTCGCGAACTGTAATGGCGGCTGGATTCGAGACTTTTCGCATTATTACGCCGAAACATGGATCATCAACATGTTTCATTACTGTTACACTGTGAAGTACACTGGTTGTCATGATTCAATATATTAGCTCAGTTTGTTGAACTGCGTCACGCAATTTTTTTTTTCGAGGACAGTGATTTCAACCTCAATTTCCGATTTGAAGATGACACCTGGCTTAAAACAGTAACCTATTTTGCTGCCATTTCCTCTTGTCTCAAGGAAAATAATGCTTCGATGCAAGATTCCATAATTATGCAGCGTATTCACTGTGCAGGACAAAATACACGCACTCATCAAAATATTTTTATTTCTCATAAACCTACATGGGCACTTATGAAACGTCAGAAGCTAGGTGCACGGTTCCAATGGGTCGTTTCCTATGGAGAAGAGCCGGCAAGAAACTCCACGGTTACTCTTTTAAAAATAATTGGCTTTTACAATGTTTTCAAATTAGTGTTTAATAGGTATGGGAGGACAGTGTAGGCCTGTCGAGACGTACCAGGTACTTAACAAAAAAAGAAAAAGGTCTACAAAATAACTAGTCTATTAAGCCTACAACGTTCTCACATTCACAAGGTACACACAAATCTGTGTGAAATAATAATAAAATAATAAAAATAAAAACCCATTTAAACCAACTGAAGTTTGCCATTACAACAAGTCTGAAATCAAAATTTTAGGTATATAATGTCAAACAGTGAAAATAATATGTCAAAAAGAAAATTTGTATAAAACAATAATAATAATAAACATCGTAATTTGGGAGCAGTTAATAGACATTTACATAGTTATGCCGTTTATGAGGTACCAGGGTAGCCACATGTGCAGAAGGAATTATTGCCAAACTTCCTTGTCTTCAACGTAGTCTCTAATCTTATAATATGCGTTTTTGGTAAGGACACGTTTGATGTGGGTTTTGAACTTTCCATCGCTAAGTTCTGTAACTGACTTTGGCAACTTGTTATAAAAGCGGATACTGTTGATAACAAATGATTTGCTTGTTTTTTTTCTAATTTATATTTCAAATCTAAAGGACAATGGGCAATTTTGTATGGAGCGTGGGCGGTCCGCGGCCAAGAATGATTTTATCATTTATTGGTTTGCTTTAGTCCTACAATTAATGTGGACAAGTCTTATTACTGTGGTGTACTTCGAAAATGAAGCATGTTTAGCCTAGTTCAGTTGAGTAGGAACTCATGCTCTAAAATCACACTTAATTCTGCTGCTGGCAATCTAATCCCTTCGGGTTGATTTCTTGCCCAGCCTATATACCATACTACGCACATAACATGTGCGCAGCATCCGACCGTGCGCCTACCACTCAGACACGAACAATAGTAATGGGCGATAGCTTCTCTTCCGTTCCTTTGTCGGTCAATAATAATGTAGGAATAATAGGTCCTAGATCTTACGTGCCTTGACTGTGTTCGAACACGTAACAACCAAATACAGGGTGAAATTGAAAACATGCGACAAATCTAAATGGGCGATTGTACTCATCATTATGAACAACTTTTACTAAGGGACCACAACTGAAATCGCGGAAAAAAAAATCAGTTGTTCCCTACATTTATGTCCGCATAATTCGACAAAATGTTCATAATGATGAGTACAATCTCCCATTTCAGTTTGTCTCATGTTTTCAATTTCAATCTGTATATATTCGCTAAGACTTGTTTGTTGCTCTCGGTACACTTCAATATTATACAAGCCCTGTACTAGGTGCTCAGCATAATAACTGCGGGCTACCTTGATTTGATACTTACCGAGAGCAAACAAAATAATATCATCCTCTGAAAGAGTTGGAAAATCGTCAAAAATAAGGTGGTCACTAGTGATGATTTGGAACGTTGCTCTTTGTCTATTCATATTATTACGAACAACGTAGTCCGCCAGGTGATTGGGTCGATTTAAGCGGTCATTTATAATGTCTATAAATGTAGCTGCATGTACGCTATCGTGTATTGGCTCCTGGAAAGCGTTAATTAATGCAGCTGCTATTTTAAAGTCTTCGATCATGTGGTTTAAAGGCCGATTAAAATAATCCTGACGGAACAACTTAAAATCACGCTTAAATCGACCGTTTATTACTTCTACCACCCAGCGGCATATGGTGACTAATCTAGACCTATTCGCTTGTTAGTTGATCTATACCGCATGCTTTACTTTCAGGCATGTAAGCAGAATAATTAAATTGGGACAAATCGGGAAGGGCGTCTATAAACCCACGATCTAATATAAAAACATCACCTTGACGAAAAAACCAATGAAATGTACCTTCGTCATTATATATCATTCTTTGTAAAATAGTTGCATCTGAGTCAGTAGCCGCATATGGTCCACAAACATCTAAAATATAACCATCGCAGCTTACAATAATAAATGGTTTAACAAGGTTTGAGTATTTATGTAAGCTATACGTTTTCCTTTGAAAATAATAATTTGAACTCTTCTGTATGTAGATGTATGTGCCATCCATTATTACAATTGCTTTTCTGTCTTCTAATGTTGAGTTTGGATTTCCGAATAAAGCATTCGGTACGTACAGGTTGCGTTCAATAAGCGTTCTTCTGTCGACGTGATCGAACCCTAGGTGCCTAGGCACGAACTCAGCATATAAACAATCTCTTGCTTTTTTTAAATGCCGTTCCAGCGTTCTTCTACTCATTTGAAAGAGCGTGGCTAGTCTTTCGTTGCATTCACCGCTCCGCAACTTCATTAAATATATTGATAGAGCGGTTTTGGAATGCATACTGGTCAAGGAAGGTGTCTGTTCCAAGATATCTGTGAATTGTTCTCGGCTAAGACCCAATCGAATATGTATTTCATTGGTGTCCATATTTTCAATATTTTCAAAATCTAAAATAGCTCTTCTTGACACAGCTGCTTTCATAAGACTCATGTGAATAAAATGAGTACTATTAAAATCATGTCTTAGATTCGGACTATCTATAATCTCATCCCAGTCATTGGATCTTAAATGTGTTTCACATACTCTGGCTTCTTCTGGTATATATAAGTTGGAATCCAGCAAAAGTGATATCCGTATATTTTCTGGAATCCGATGACGTGTAATACTTCTGCATCTCTCAAACATACAAGACGCTGCATTATTAGGCACTCGAGAATACTCTTCAATCTGAAGTACACATTCGTGCGGAGCAGGATTTGGATTAGGCTGTACAGCACGTTGAGCTCGCTGCCAGCATGGTCAACAAACGTATTCCAGGCCGTTATACTCAATCTAAATAAAATATTAACTTCTTATTAATATAACTAATAATAATATATAAATAAATAGTTAATAATAGATGGTTTGGTCATGAACAGAGAGTGGACGATAGAAGATTGACTAAAAAGGTATATACCTTTTTAGTCAATGACGTTAGACGCGGATGTATTTGGGAATGCTAGAAGAGGACGCCCTAGACGGACATACACGGATCTTCAGTGATGTCTTCCGAAATGGTCTGACACCTTTTCGAAAGTTAAAGTGCATAGTACTCTTAACCGATAAAGCCCCAATGGCTCCGAATAGGAGCCCTCGCGGCGCGCGATTTGAAAGTAGTTATCGAATAAAAATGTTTTTTTTGAGATTGAGAGATGACGTTATTGAGCCACGGGCCTGAGCGGTTAAGCAGCGAGCATGTATAACGAGATGCATGAACATGTAAGAAGCAAAAGAAGTAAGTAAGGATCCTAGCAATTGTCCGTTGTCTCTACCTACCCCCGTGGTACAGAGGCGAGAGTTCATGTATGTACATATGTAGTATAATTAAAAATAGGAAGTTGAAGAAGAATTCTTCCCGTGAGAACCATCTACAAAGTATTAGAAACTAACAAAAGCAATAAAATCAATTTGATTTATATAGATACAATGTTAAAAGAACTTACTTGCTGTGGAGCAACAGCTTCAATAATATATTGAGTAATTGCGGCATTTTCCTCAAAAAATGTATGGGTTATCTCGAATCTTCTTCTATTAACCACTGACCGATTGCATAAAACACAAACTGGTCGATATTCAGCCATAGTCAACAAAATCCAGTTCACAATAGAATCAAAGTCCAAAAACGAAAGCTAAGTGATCAGGTTAGGAGTAAACAAAGTCCAGTATGCAACGCGAGGTCAAAAGGTTTATAGACGAGCAAGATAAATCGATGAAGAATCGCACAGTACACAACGATACAAGCGTAACCGAAGGACTGCACGGAGAAAGCGCGCGCGCCGCCGCACAGTGGGCCCATACTGAAAATTAGTGAACTTAGGCAACAAAGTTCCTATATCGATGCGATTTTTTTTTATATGACGTGTTATATTATTCCTGACAACTTTTATTCTTATAAAATTTCTTCTAAAGTTGATAGTTTGTCTTGAAAAAAATTAATTAGATTTTTTTGTATGGAGCGAATCACGTTTAATTTTTTTTTCTTCAATTGTACTAATACGTTGAGTGTGTGGCGTGAGTATATGATAGCTAGGGTCATTCTCTATCCATGAAAAAAAAAAATCAGCGCCGGCCATCTGCGGCAGCGCGAGTAATCATTCGGTAAAAAAAAAATATTTGGAAGAATTTTTTTGTCATTTAAAATAAATTCAAAGCATATTTTTTGTCTCATTTGGCTGTTTTCACCTTCTTTTTAGTTAAATAAATAGTTTTAATAGCGCATACGTACTTATAACTAGTAATTCTGGTAGAGATTTAGTTATTATTGCATGTTATCGGTACAAATGAGTCATCAATCACAATGCAGGTGCTCTGCATTGTGATTGATGACTCATTTGTTTGTGCGCGCATAACTAATGAGTCATCGAAAAATGCTCGTCTCTGATTGGCTGTGTTATTTTTTAACTGCACGTTATCTATTGTTGAATAAATATATCGTAATGTTTCAGGTTATACTAATTTTGTTAATGATAGGTGAAATAATTTAAATTTGTACGGGCAAGTCGTTGATAATTATCTACATAATCAACTGTATGTATATTATTATAGTATAAGTTATCGTACGTATGATCAATATGAAACTGTGAAGTAATTGTAGCCCTGAAAAGGGCTGTTTGTCATATTCCTAACCCTGATGGGCTTTTGTGGGAATAATTTAGAGCCGGATCACATTATTTCTTGTTCCAGAAGTGCTAGTGGGTCCGGCAAATTTACGGACTCTGCTATGAGGCATTCTTCTTCCTCCATAATTTCACTGTCACAGGGAGGCTCAGTAGTCTGTAACAACTGAGTTGCTTCAGGCAACAACTCATTATGAACCTGTTTCATTATTTTAGGCCTTATGTAGGATATGTGGGGATCAGAGCTTATTAGAAGTCCATGGAGGATGTCTTCGTTTGTTGCTATTCTCCCCGTTTTCCGAGTGTGCCTCTCCCTGACGTTTCTGAAGTCCTTATTACGGGCTTCCGAAGCTTCTTCAGATAAGGTACCTAAAACGAATAAGTACATACATTTTAATTTAAAAACGCAATCGAGTCAAATAATACATCAAACTATATTTATTTTTTACTTACCGATTGGCAAAACACCAAAGTGGTTACAGATGTCTGCACCGTGCATTAGAAGTTTATGTACACTAACTGGCATGTAGTACCACGAATTTTTTTTTCGTGGATAGAGAATTACCCTAGCTATCATATACTCACGCCACACACCCAACATATTAGTACAATTGAAGAAAAAAAATTAAACGTGATTCGCTCCATACAAAAAAATCTAATAAATTTTTTTCAAGACAAACTATCAAGTTTAGAAGAAATTTTATAAGAATAAAAGTTGTCAGGAATATCATTACACGTCATATAAAAAAAATCGCATCGATATGGTAACTTTGTTGCCTAAGTCCACTAATTTTCAGTATGGGCCCACTGTGCGCCGGTCACCCCGCCGCTTGCTTGCTTTGTTTAGTCGAAGCTGATTGGTCCTCCGTGTGAGCAGGTAGTCGAGTCGAACCAGTTTTGTTGTGTTGATGGCCTTGTTACCGTGTCATAAAACGTTTAGAAGTTAGGGTGTAAAACATTAAATATAATAATAACATAATTATTATGCGATATTGCCTTATGCAATTACGTTATATTGACATTCGATTTTTTTTTTTTTCCTAAATGTAATACAATGAAACGCCCATAGTAAAAGATCTTCCTAAATAATAGTACTTTCATTTGACACTAAATTAGTTGATGGCCGCCGACCGCCCAGAACTGCCCATTGTCCTTTGGGTATCACAATTTCATGTTTACTACGTGTATTTATATTATGGAAATCACTTCTTGTTTTGAAAAGACATAAGTTTTTGCGAACATACAAAATACTTTCTAAGATACAAAGAGAAGGCAGAGTTAGTACATTAATAAATTTCTTTGAATTTGTTTCTAAGGGACTCACGAGGACCCATTCTATAGACTGCGCGGATTGCCCTCTTCTGTAAAATAAAAATTGAATCTACATCAGCTGCCCCACAGCAGAACGCCGTAAGACATAATACTTCCCCATTGCAACTTCGAATCTAGAGTAATTCCTAGAAATACAGTTTCCGTAATAACGTCTAGTCTCTTGCCATCAAGTTTTAAATTTAGAGTCACTTGGGGTACATTTGGTAGTGAGAACTTAAGACATTTTGTTTTGGTCGCATTAAGTAAGAGATTATTAGCTGCGAACCATTTCGAAAGAACAGCCAGACTATCGACTATATAATAAAATAAAAAACCTTATTTTATTAAACAGCTAGATTTTTTTATTTTGTTTTGGAGGAGGGAGGCGTGTTAGTGATTCGCAGTCGTTTGGGAACTTTAACAGGTAGGGACGTGGGGCCATAAGTTTGAGAAACCCTGTTCTTAATAGGAGGGGGCGAGCCTATTGTCTAAAAACTGGGCATAATTCCGGTCTCCTAGCTGCAACTGAGAATGTCCGAAAGGAAAACCCTTGGCCCAACCTGTGCACCACGCTCTGCAGTCGTAAATGCGACGGCTAAACCACAATGCCTAGCTTCTTTCTTTATTAAAACTATGATGTTTTCTGATTCCAGGTCAAGGCTTCAAAGACATAATCCGCTGGCCTCGTCCCGGCTACCCAGTCAAGAAGCTGCAAACGAAATGGGCGGTGGAGTACGGGATGCCGTCGACCCACGCCATGGTTGGCGTGTGCATACCGTTCTCTGTTCTGCTGTATACCATGGACAGGTACCAGTACCCCATTCACTGGGGGCTGATCATCGCCGTCTCCTGGTGCACACTTATCTGCGTGAGCAGGATCTATTTGGGGATGCATAGTGTATTGGTAAGTTCATTAACTTTTTTCGTTGTTAGTTTAATGTTAGGTATCGTACTAGTCAAGTCAAGTCAAGTAAAATAATTAAGATAAGATCATATAAGTTATATCAACACTAGCTTCTGCCCGTGACTTCATCCGCCAAAACTTCTTATAACATGATACCTGGCAATACAGTAGCTTGCCATTAGTTAAGAATTTTTTGAATCGGTTCAGTAGTTCCAAAGATTACCCCAACATACAAACTCACAAATTTCACCTCTTTATAATATTAGTGTAACGGACGGATTTAGAATTACGAACTATTAACCTAAGAGTAATAGTAATAATAGTTGTTAATGCATATTTAAACTTTTCTCTTCAAACGCAACAGATAGGTGAGTTATATTCAATTTGAATTTACGCGTTTTTTCTTACGCGTGAATTCCTAGACATTATATTACATTTAAAGCATGTATTTCTTGGATATATTTTAACGGAAGGAAAATCTGACAAGAAATACTCATGCTCTCAGCCTACACGCATAAACATGGTAAATCCCCACAACACCCTGCAATATGATGTATGGGTTTTCCTTGATTTAGGAAGGTTCAAGATTACTGTTAAAAGAAACGTAGTGTTAATTATATCAAGGCAAGTGTAGCTCTCGAGCGGTGGCTCCAATTATGACGGGAATAACAATGATGTGCAGTTTACTAGGGCAACTTCCCATGTAAAACATATAATATTAATTGTAGCATTGTCTCTCCTTCTCCCTTTAATCCATCCAAAGGTTGTCTGTAAAAGATCGCTTTTAGCGATAAGACCGCCCATTGTGTCACCCCTTGCAAAATTTCAACATTTCTAACTGTGATTTGTATGATGTGTACATAATAAAGTGTATTCTATTCTAATCTAATTTTAATCCGTCGTTGTATCGAACGTAGGTCTACGCCAGACAATAGAGATTTTACTGCCTATGATTGCAGCATACGAGTGGGATACAATCGTGGTAATAATGTCATCTGGTTCGTCTAGTTCAAGTGTATCAGTGGGCTTTTAACCAGATGTCGCCGTATGCCTGTATTTACAAATTATGTCCCAGTTAAAAAAGAAGACCGAAAAGCGGATAACCACTCAGACTTAATCTACTATTAATTGGGTTGCGGAGGTCAAGTAGCAGTCGTCCCGTTCCAAAAAATGATCCTCGGCCACGACTAGTTGGAATGTTACTTAACCCTATTTATACTTCCGAAAAGCTAAGCCGTCCCTTGCCTTTTTAACTTTACGCCACCCGACATAAAGCTCACATTTCAATGCTTTACTTTAAGTAGAGAGTTGTTTGAATGTGCGCAGATTAGCCAACAATAGACCTTTTGTTAGCCTAAGCATTAGCAGTATGCTGTCTCAAACCTAGCTAAAGCATCCTAGCATTTATTAATTCATTAGTATTATTGCCTTGTGCCTCGTATAGAAGAAGAACACATGTGGCGCCGATCCAAAACAAATTGGTGTAAGGGCAAGAGAATGATGGTGATAGAACATTGCCTCGTTGGCCTTGTGGTCAGCACGACTGCTGAACGGTTCTAGGTTTGATTCCCAGGTCGGGCAATAGGATTGTGATTGTGTTGTGTGAGGTTTTATGCCCGGTTATGGGCAATAGGCTTGCCCCGCAAACAGGCGAGATGTGGGCGTACTACACCTCTGCCAATCCCTTCAGGGAACACATAGGTGATGTTTTTGATATGTCTGTATGTATTATTTTTTGGTTTTTACTTCCTAATGGGCCTGCTCTCGACCTCGATCTCGCTTGGTGAAAAGCGATGGAAGAGGTCTACGATGAAACGAGCGTGCCCTGTAGATGCCTGTTCACGCATGCTTTGAAGGCTAACGGGTCATTATTGATATAGTCTCCATGTAATGATTCTAGGACATAGCAGCCGGCCTGCTACTAGCCACTGCGCTGGTGTCCGCGCTCATCCCACTGGTGGACCGTCTGGATGGGTTCCTGCTGACGTCACAACTGTCGCCATTCCTCGTCATCGCAGCCTCCATCCTCGTCATTGTGTACCATCCCAATGCCGATAAGTGGACGCCTACAAGGTACGAATAAATTTTATTCTTATTTTGAACCGACGAAAATTAGGAGCATGTTCTCAAGCCGACGCGTATATTTTTTTTACACACGCACATTTAGATAATTAGTTCATGCCATAATAAAAATATCAGCCTGTCAGTTAGATGGTAGTGGTTGCCCAGAGCAACTAGCCACTCCTGCTAGGTATTAGTTTTATTGTTTGTAATGTCCCACAGCAAGCAATGAGACTAAAACGCAAATACCATTACTTACTTAAAGACGTAGTTTGATAATGTTTACTTACTTGTATTTACCTACTTAGCACCTATTAAGAAACTCTTTCCGTATGGTTGTATTTCCCAGACAATACAAACAATGACTAATATGTAATACATATTCGTACATTATCTATATCATTGACCATCTCGGTATCATGTGTCATGCAGCTTACGAATGTTCACGAATGAATCACGGTATTATATAGATTGATTGACATTTAATTACTTACTCCGTAAACATATAGTAAAATGATTTATCACTTGTTTATATTTTCGGGTATAACGTAATGATGCACATAACATTTTTATTTTTTTTTTAAATTCTTTTATCAACTGCGAATATCATAATTTCTAGTTGCAACGAATATGTGGTTACTCGAATAGTAACCACATATTCAGCGGTACACTCACAGTATTCAGCGGATTCAGATTTTTTTTATATTCGGCTGAATACTTAAAACAGAAGTAAAAAAATACAAAAATAGTAAATTAATTATGTAACTTTCATTAATGCTGAACATACATTGCTAGTTCGATAATTTTTCGCTTATGTATCTGTCGCAGATGGATTGTCGAACCGCTGTTTTTCATAACTGCTAGCTGTTTTACAAAACAGGTCCGTTATGGAAAATAGCTGAACAACGTTTAGCGATTTTCCATAATTACTGAACACGCAGGATTGAAACGTTGATATTGTTATGTTTTTTTTTATACATGCTTGATGCGATGTAAAAATAATTATTTACATCGCATGAAGCATGTACAAAAACATAACAATATCAAGCATTACCGCGGTTGGCCAAGCATAATGTGACAGCGGGCCAATCAGAGAGCTTCTTGTCGTAATACAGTGAACGCGTCAATTTTCGAACGTGCGTTAATCAGGCCGAATATTCGGCTATTCGGCCATGCTACTGGCCGAATATACGGAATAGTATATTCGGGTTTGTGCCCGGTTGATGGCAACAGGCTTGCCCCCTATTACATGGGACTTAAACATAACTGGCGAAATGTGAGTGTACTACAGGTACACCTCTGCCCAACCCTTCGTGTGTTGTATATTCGGCCAGCGGCGTGACCGAATGTACTATTTTTTAGAACAGTAATCATTTCCTTGATTTAGAAGTAACAATAAGTCAGGAGAAACAACAAGTTCTTCCGGTATTTATTGCCGCTAAATAATTTAATGACTTGAATTTTCAAATCGGATAGTAAGAGTGATCCCTCTAATTATAGACCTATATCTGTGCTACCAGCATTGAGTAAAATATATGAAAAAAATCATGCTAGACCAGGTGTTGTCACATTTCAATTCAAATGGAATTTTACATAGTCGCCAGGTTAGTTTCACGAAAGGTAGGTCGACGACTGACGCACGAGTAAAACTCATCAATCACATTTTGGAATTCTGTGAGAAATCCCAGGATGCCATTGGCATTTTCTGTGACCTCTCAATAGCGTTTGACTGCGTTGACCACAATACACTGACCTGTAAATTACACCACTACGGAATTAGTGGACAAGCTGCTGATCTTGTTCTGTCCTATCTATCAAAGAGGCAGCAAAAGTAAATGTTAACGGGGCGACGTTCTCGGTGTCTCTAATAAAGATGGGCGTGCCTCAAGGTTCAATTCTTGGCCCTTTCCTATTTCTAGTTTATATTAATGATCTTCCTTACATGATGGCTAACTTATTGGGTATAATTCTATTCGCTGATGACACTTCTCTTACTTTTATTATAGATAAAAAAGATACGGATGTTTTATACGTCAACGAGAGAACGGAGAGCAGTGGTGGCCCAGTGGTAACGGCCGCGACTTATGAGTTGTAGATCTTAGGTTCGAACCCAGACGGGCGCTTTACTTTGTGTAAATTATTTCATCACCACTGCTCTCAGAACGGCGAACGAAAACATCGTGAGGAAACCGGCATGTCCTAGAACCAAAAATTGGATGACATGTGACATCTACCAACCCGCACTGGGCCCGCGTGGTGGATTACGGCCCATTCTCTCTCACAGAGAGGAGGCCTGTGTCCCAGCAGTGGGAACATTATAGGCTGATTATGATTCTGCTCTCTATCAAGAAAAGAGTCGGTATTTACAAACCGTTCATATGGCAAAAAGTTTGCTAACGTGAAAAAAGATTATTTTTATCTAAAGTATAATAATTGACTCCTGGGCAAAGGCGTCACCTATACTTTTCCATTTCTCTTTACCTGGTGCTTTCCGGATAATCACTGAAAATAATTACATAAGACTACTCTAGTAGTTACTCGTAGTTACCTACGCCATTAAACTACTTGCACACAACTACACAAGACTATGTATACGTCAACGATAGTCTGGCTGTTCTTTCGAAATGGTTCGCAGGCATCTCTTACTTAATGCGAACAAAACAAAATGTCTTAGGTTCTTATTACCAAATGTACCCCAAGTGGGTCTGTGGTGGATGCTGTTACGGAAACTGTTTTTCTAGGAATTACTCTAGATTCCAAATCGCAATGGGGTGCCCACATTGGATTAAGTTCAACTGCATATGCAGTAAGAAAAATTAGGCAGTTGACTGATAAATCCACAGCTAGGTTAGTAAACTCTGCGTATTTCCACAGTAGTATGTCTTAGGGCCTTCTGCTGTGGGGATCGGCAGCTGATGTAGATACAATTTTCATTTTACAAAAGAGGGCAATCCCCGCGATCTATAGAATGGGTCCTCGTGAGTCCCTTAGAAACAAATTCAAAGAAATTAATGTACTAACTCTGCCTTCTCTTAATATCAAAAAAGTATTTTGTATGTTCACAAAAACGTAGGTCTTTTCAAAATAAGAAGTGATTTCTGTAATATAAATACACGTAGTAAACATGACATTGTAACACACAAATTTAGATTAACAAAAACAAGCAAATCATTTGTTATCAACAGTATCCGCTTTTATAACAAGTTGCCAAAGTCGGTTACAGAACTTAGCGATGGAAAGTTCAAAACCCACATCAAACGGGTTTTTATAAAAACGCATATTATAAGATTAAAGACAAGACAAGGAAGACAAGGAAGTTCGGCAATAATTCCTTCTGCACATGTGGCTTCCGTGGTACCTCATAAATGGCATCACTAAGACATAACGACATAACATATGTAAATGTCAATATTAACTGCTCCCAAATTACAATGTCTTTTTTTATACATTGTTGACATAATATTTTCATTATTTGACATTATATACCTACAATTTTGGCATCAACCTATTTATTAGTGGCTTTTGTGGGCAGGATACTAATTAAGACTTGTTACAGTTGTAATGGCAAACATGTAATTTGGTATCAACCGTACGGTTTAAAGGAACATGTGGTGACAAAAATTGAAAAGAGTATGCCTAGATGGTTTGGTCATGTTGAGAGGATGAATGAAAGGCAACTAGCAAAAGGTAATTACAAGGCAGATGTGAGTGGAAATGCCGGGAGGGGACGCCCCAGAAAGACATATAGTGACCTCATTGGTGATGTTCTTCAAAAAGATCAGGTGCGTAGTACTCGCAACCGGCGTGCGTGTATGACCACATGTATGAACGTAAACTAAGTAAAAGGTGTGTAAGGCACCCGGTAGCGTTCTATAGCTTCTGCCTACACCCATGGGAAGAAGGCGTAAGTTTATGTATGTATGTGTATGTCATATATTATATGCCATAATATTTACTTTACCAGGAAGAAGAAAAAACTAAGTTTTGTTTTTTGATTTATGGTTTGCTTCTGTACGGAATGTCAACTCTCATCCTGTGGGTTTCTTAAAATGTCTTCACTATTAAGAGATAATGTCACGAGCATAGTAATCTGCAAAGCTATTTTAGAGGTAAAACAAAATACTGCATGAAATGCGCCTCAGGACTTGATAATGTTGAGCAAAACATGTTACAATGGTTATCCGTTTCAATTTCCAGAGGCGATACAACGATGATAGTGAGCGTGTGTGCTGGCATCCTGTTTGGCTCCTGGACCAACTACCAGCTCGGCAACATGGTGGCCAGCCCGCTCGACCCACCTTACGAGATCATCTGGCCCTCCAAGGAGATGCTGGGCTGCACCATTCTTAGAACCACACTAGGGTTCTGCGGAGTCCTCGCCACCAGAGCAATAGGCAAATCCGTGTCATACGCCTTCGTCTGTGCTCTCCTCGGGAAAGACAAAAACGAACTCAGAAATTCTGAAAATAGTTTAGACAACAAAAACAAAATAATAGTCGAACTTAGTTATAAATACTTTACTTACGGTATGATAGGTTTCAACACTACCTACGTGTTCCCCAATGTGTTCAGTCTGCTTAAGATCAACAGGCCTACGTACTATACTGAGATTTAATTTTGTTTTCTAGTCGTTAAGGGCTAATTGTTAATACTGCGGAGTCTGATGCGATGGTGCGTGGTTATCGGTGCACGCGATACGGTGCGATAGCGAAGGAATTTGCTATACTTAGGTATAGAATTTCATCAGTTTATATTGTTAAGGTAATTTTAATGAGAATTTCTGGCATATAGTAAGAAAGAATAATTTTGAATGGACCTGAATAAGCAATATCTGAATCGAAGTTTTTAGATTCAGACTTAGTCATAAAGTTATCTTTACTTTCCTTAAATTCACACTTGGATATTTGCATGAGATTGCATGTTTGTCGTGTATTATGCTGACTGAATAAAACGCCGTATTCTAGAGTGGAGACCGCGAATCGGCAAACGTAAGGTAGGTAGGTAGGCGGGGTGGCTGGTAGCAGCTGGATGAGAGTTGCCGAGAACCGAGCTAAATGGCGTGCAGTTGGAGAGGCCTATGTCCAGCAGTGGACTACTGTAAGCTGATGATGAAATGAACAAAACAATTGATGTACGTTGAGCGATGAATGTATGTTTGTGTGAAATTTGTTTTCAATTTTTATAGTGATGTATGTTTTTACTTTGGCCCGAACTATACCACGGATTGATCGTCTAATATTATTACCGAAATAATGGGGAAGATTACTGAAAGCTTGTCCAGCAGAGGGCGCTATAAGAACTTGTCAAAAGAACTGGATTATAATATAGTAGATTGTACGTACAGCTAGTGCATAAAAGAAGCCATTGTACCCCGAGAGTTTTATATCCATCCGAGCCGCAAGCGAGGGTGGTTAGTCAAGTCGACTCTGCTTTTCACTTCGATTGCGAGAAAATGAAACAGGCATAAAGTACCTATACCTATATCAGTATTTACTAGTTGTCTGATCTCCGACGCACGAAATTGTCGTACGCGTTGAGAAAAAGTTGCTTGGATTTCGGCGGTAATATTTCTTCAACCACGTTTTTCGCATTCTGCTCCATTAGCGTGTTAGGCGAGAGTGTAATTTCTTCGTCACATGGATATTCCATTGTTTTAGTTTCATCTCTTTTCACTCTTCAAAAATGTTGCAAAATTGAAGAAGAGAATAGCTAATTCCCGCTACGGAACTTTTATTTTTTATTTTAATTTTCAACTTGTGGCATTTCACTTGGGTACTTTATACTGCCAAGTAGTAAAAACGTTTCTTTGCGTTTTTAAATGATACATATTTTAACTGATTTGATTAAATTAACGATAGGAAACATGGAAGTGATATAAATTGAAGCAAATGAAATATAACGACGACTATAATCTGCGACGTTTTATTGTGTGTGTGGGCTGTTGGGCCTGATTATCTTAGTCTTAGAAAAAGTTTACTTTATGCACTAGAGCATAAAAAGCTATTTTATGTCAGGCGACATAAAGACGAACTTTTAGAGCATTACAAGTGTATATTATAAAAGCCATGTTGTAATACAGTGAACTTTATTTCCTTGTTTCTCTACCTGGCGTATCGTCCAGTTGTCCTCTCAACTCCGCCTGAGTAAAAAAAGAGGTAACCAAGCAAATTATACATATATTTTGTTATTATAGAAAAAAACATACAATTTATATAGACATTAACAGTTCTAGTGTAACAAAATTTTAGCGACATCTAGATGGAATTAACTGAAAGTAATCTTCCCCATTTATTGATAATATAATAACTATTGGAGACCTCCGTCCAGCAGCGCACGTGTTTCGGCAGAAATTCGACGGTCGAGACCGACCTCGTACAGTACGGACCTCGTAATTTACTCTATTTATTACAAGTTTCCAGTAATTATAATTATTTTGTATTTTTATCGAATATGGTATTATATTGATATATTTGTACACGGATAGTAGGTTTATACTTCTACACCGTTAGATGGCACTGCTGTGTTATAGAAAAACAGAAATGTTTATAAAAGCTTGGTGAAGCTGTTCATCCAAAAGCTGGATAGATGAAATTATAGTATATTATGTACGACTGTAAGTAAATTAAGTGCACGAGTGTGCACTCATTGTTTTCAGCGATGCGAAGAGGAGAACATTTCTAGTATTTGAGCACAGATATTTTATGTATATTAAAGTCTATTTTGGTTCTCATAAACATTTTGTATATTATAACATCACACGTTGTCCATAAATAGAAAGTAAAATACGAGCTTGTTAAATTAAAACTATTAAAAAAAATGTTTCAAAATATTTTTTTGAGGGTTGAGCCTAAATTACATGATTGTATTTTAAAATATTCGGTTTCTTTAAGCGTATATTTTTATCGTGATTAGTGATCTATCAATATAAAAGGGGCCATTTTATTTCAAACCTATTTCCTGTTTTCAAACCTGCTAAAGGCGAAAGCCATTCTTGCATACTTCGGAAAATGCCACTAGGATTATTTTGTATTATAATAATGATTATCGATTATTCTGAATAATACCTACCAACTGACTTTATTGAACGAAACATTATTTAAAAAAAGTCAGCTAAAAATGTAATATGATATTATGCTTGTTGATTATAATATTTTGTCGAAATAACAATGACGCCATATAATATATTTGATGTGTTTTAGCATCGTTGTTAAAGTTCCAATACTAACACAATATACCTAGGTTGTGAGATGTTTAGGAGAGAGTATTAAGTGCCTGCACAAGTGATGAGTAGTATTGTGACGCGTATGTTATTTTGCGATGGGCATGGCGCCAGGCGGCGCGCCCCGAGTTGCCTGTTTATGTTATCGAAGTGAAAATATCGATATCGACTAACGATTATTTTGATTTGTATATTTATGTTACCACATACTTTACTAAAAATAAATCTTTAATATTTATTCTATAAATAATCTATTATTTAAAATTATGAAACTAATAAAAAGTCAACTCAACCGCCTATGAAATAACTCTCATTCCTACAGAATGATATATTATGTAACTGCACTCGGAGATAAGAAAATATCTTGCGACATATTTAGTAGCCAGGCGAGTGCGAGTTTACTATTTATTCGATTATCCTTTGCAAATAATGCGAAATGTACCAAGTATTATCGATGTTCTATCTAGTATTGATATTTCACGGGTATATCGATACGTTTTCAGATCTAAAGTCATGCGACTACATGGCAACTAATTTAAATTGTACGTCGAGTTCATTAATATATTGGCACTGTCAAGGATTAAAAATATAGTGAGCGTTGGAAAGCTCAATAAAGTCTATAGAACCTATAGATCAAAAATATGTCCTTATGTGAACGGTTCAATAATACAATATGTAAAAAACCCTGTTGTTCCTTTTAGGAACGTATACATTTACCTATAAGCAGAACATTGATGAAATTATAATTAAAAAAAATTAAGCATTGGCTAGTCGAGAGGTCAAAATCAAATAACTATTAAAATCGACACATTCAAAAAAATGTTTACAGTATCTGATTTTACAAGTACATCTTTATTTCGCTAAATAGCCTACTAGCTGCCGGCGGCTTTCTTTGAATGCGACAAAAGGTGCCGCCAAAAAGTTCCGCCACGTCTGTCGGCGAGTCGGTACCACGTGCCTACCTACACCGCCGCCCCGCCACCCGTCTCCCTGCGAATAACTTCCTTTAGTCTCCCGCGCACTTTACTTCAGGATGGATGTTATTGTTGACCTACGTAGTGAGTGAATTGTGTTTTGTTTACGTAAACGTTGACAATGTCTTATTCTAACGTAGAATATTTTAATATGTTGATGTGTCTTCGGAAATGTGACTGCAATTATGCAGAAGCACGCAGACTCTACCAAGAACGTTTTGCGATCATTACCGTCGGCGATGGCATTCCAACGTTTGCACATACGTACGTACAATACCGTCAATGTGCACGGGCGAGACCTGACATCGAGCTGACGCAGGCAGACCGAGGACTCGAGACAGAAGTCTTGGACTTGTTTGAGCACAATCCAACGCGAAGTACACGCTCAGTGGGACACGAACTCTGAGTAAATCATATGCGCGTTAAGAGAGTACTCAAAGAAGATGGGCAGCACCCATTTCACTATTGTCGTGTCCAATCACTACTTCCCTCCGACTATGAGCCTAGAAGTGTAGAGGTACAAGGTGGTCATATCGAACAGCAACTCCGTGGCCGTCAAGTAGATATCATAATAAATTAATGCATTAAAATGTAAATAGGTACATCAGGTTTTATGTGACAGACGCACAGTGGAACGAATGTATGGGAGCGGTTGGACGTAGACATGTCCGAAAAATAAGAGTAAAATTATGCCAAACTAATGATGCCATCTTATTCGATTACTTAATGCCTTCATAAATTGTGGTGATGAATTTCTTCATAACTCCCATATTTCGGGAGTAATTTGAGAAAATGTGAAATTTTACTATGAAAATGAGTGTATCGAGCTCTCTCCCTCCTGATTCCGGGCTTGTTTCAAGTAGCGGTCTCTAATATCGTAATGCTATTACTAAGAGCTATATTTAATACTAAGACACATAGTGCGCCAAATGTGCACTTTCTGGGATAAAAGGAAATGAAAATTTAAAAAAAAAAACGTTTTTTCCCCATTTGTATTTACTTTAAACCGCAGACAGACTTATTAAGAGGTCTATAAATATATTATATATATACAGAAATATATATTAACAAAAATATTCACAAGAACTGATGAGAGTATGACTTTTAAGTAAGTTGATAATAAATTACCTAGTTTCATTAAAAGTACAATAAATAATTAAGATGTAAGCTCTAATTTACTAAGTTACACATTTTAAAACAATAACATCATTTAATTATCTTCGTCATCATCATCATCATCAATTAATTCAAATTCAGAATCGATGTCCGCTAAATCATTTATGTTAACAAATTCGATATCACTTTTCTCAGAATCCGTAAGCTCATAAAATTCCTTAAAAGAAGATTTTTTTACAAACTTATTTCCTTTTGGACGGATACTTGTAACAAGTGGATCAGAAGACAGTAAAAGATTGTGCATAATATCTTCATTGCATGAGATACTGCTATGCTTTCGAGAATGCCCCTCTCTATATTTTCTAAAATCTTTATTTCTAGCCTCAGATGCCTCTTCGGATAGAAAACCAATGGGCACAATTGACATGTTCTGAACTATGTCTGGCCCATGCATTAAAATTTTATGAAGTGAAGAAGGCATATAATACCATGGGTATAACTCCACGTAAAGCTTAGCAGTATCAAAGCAGAACTCTCGGAATTTAGTTACGTTGATCTTCTCTCCTGATGAAATACACTGCAAGATCACACAGATTTTTCTTAAAAGCATAGCATCTATTCCGGTCAGTTCAGCAGATTTAGTGTAGTTTTCAAAAAATCTCCTTGCCGAGTTGCCATTGTTGGTGGATCCACTGCCTTGTTTCACAACATCGAGAAGTAAGCCCGTTTCTCTTCTTACAGCCTCTTGAACTCTTTTCTTCCTGTCATCAACTTGCCTTTTTGCTATATCACCCCTTACTTGCCATGATTTTATGTCTAATTTGTAGGAAATGTGTAATAAGCATTCCATTGAGCGAATCCAAGCGTGAAGGGTGCTTAAGCTATATTTATACATGTCCTCGTTTGCGTGTTTATCTTTGATTAACTCTAAATTATTCATTTCTTTAGGACAAGCCTTGCATATGTCACACACTGAAGCTGCTGTATTGGATATAATGGAATGAATTTTACCATCAATCATTGTCAACAGCAGTTGGTGTTTGACACTAATTCCATCAGTGATGGTGGATGGAGTTAAGGCTTCAATCTCTGCTTCGATTTCAGCCATCTCTCTCTGCACATTTTCTTTGGTTTCCTTTATAAACTTAAACAATATTGGCCGGCAAAATGAAGTGGAAGATGGTCGCTCGTTTTCCCAAATTGTTACACCTTTTGAGACGAGCCGCAGTGGTACAAGACTAATCATAAAATTACTAGCAAGATCGATTTGCTCATCTTCACTCGTCCTTTGATGATAAATGCTTTGGCTAGATGATCCGTCAAAACCCCATTTGCTGGTCAATACGAGCTGTTGATTGGGATCAACAGGGGTTTCTAACGACCTAATAAGTCTTCTTGAGGTTAAATCCATCAAGGCTTGTAATTTGATTTTTGCAGAGCTCTCTGTAACTGTGAGATCTTCTTTGGCCGGATACCACTTAATTTTTTCTTTAACCAACATGTAGTAACTCGGGTATTGAAGAGCTCCTTCTTGAGTGTTGAAATCCCGAAGAGTGTTATAGCGCCATTTCGATAAGTTCATCGATACATAAAGAGCCAATGCCTTCAAAGGGGATATTTCCCGTACCTGAATTGATTTACGAGGGCGGGTCAATAAGTCCGTGGCTTTTTGAATTTCTGACCTCTTTACTGAAACAGCAACACTGCTCCTGTCAACAGGCATCTGTCAGTTGACTCCTGTCAAAATTTAAACTTGCTGCGTCAGTTAGTTTGTGTTTGACAGCTATTTTTATCAGACTACTCACTAATTTGAGGAGAAAATGGAAAAAAGTGAATTTCGTGTGCTTATTAAGCATTATTTCTTGCGAAAAAAAACCATTACCGAGACCAAGGCTAAGCTTGATAAATACTATGGGGACTCTGCACCATCGATTTCAATGGTAAAAAAGTGGTTTACTGAATTTCGTTGTGGCCGTACAAGCACTGAAGATGCCGAACGTCCTGTACGCCCAGTTGAGGTCTCTACACCCGAAACAATCGAAAAAATTCACGATATGGTGTTGGCCGACCGAAGATTGAAAGTGCGAGAGATTGTGGAAGCCGTAGGGATCTCGCATGGCTCAGTGGTTTCAATTTTGAATGATCACTTGGGCATGAGAAAGCTTTCCGCAAGATGGGTGCCGCGTTTGCTCACAGTCGACCACAAACGCAATCGTGTAACAACTTCACAGGAAGGTTTGGCGTTGTTTAATCGCAATATGGAGAAGTTTTTGCGCCGTTTTGTAACCGTGGACGAAACATGGATCCATCACAACACACCAGAGACCAAACAACAGTCAAAACAGTGGGTTTCTAAGGGTGAATCGGCGCCGAAGAAGGCCAAGGTGGGTTTGTCAGCCAATAAAGTTATGGCGACGGTTTTTTGGGATGCACGCGGGATAATCCACATTGACTACCTTCAAAAGGGAAGAACAATCAATGGGGAATATTATGCCAATTTATTGGACCGATTCAATGACGATTTGAAAAAAAACCGACCTCATTTGGCCAAGAAAAAAGTTCTTTTCCACCAAGACAATGCAAGGGTGCACACATGTGCAGTTGCCATGGCAAAAATCCATGAATTGGGCTATGAATTGCTCCCTCATCCGCCCTATTCTCCAGATTTGGCTCCGAGCGACTACTTCTTGTTCCCAAACCTGAAGAAATGGCTTGGTGGAAAAAGATTTGACTCCAATGATGAAGTCATCTCGCAAACAAAGGCCTATTTTGAGGACCTCGACAAATCATTTTTTTTGGAAGGGATAAAAAAATTGGAGAAGCGCTGGACAAAGTGTATAGAGCTCAAGGGAGACTACGTTGAAAAATAAAATTATTTTTTTATCAAAAAATCTGTGTTTTATTCCAAAAGTCACGGACTTATTGACCCGCCCTCGTACCTTCAATGAAGGCTTTGATTTTTGAGGCCTCTTCTGGATTCTCCGTCAAGTATTTCATAACATAAGCTGTATCGCTTTGTCCTGCCTTTTGAAGCGCCCTTTCGGCCGAAAACATAATTTCAGCGCTGCTACTGCTGCATGAAAGACTATCTTCAGTGCGTCTTCTTTTTTGCCGGTTACTAAGGTCCTCAAAAGATTTACGAGGACTAGGATGTGTACAAGTTGAAGCATCAGATTTAGCAGGAGAAATTATGGGCTCGATGACGTCACTTATATTTTCTGTAGAAGGTTCCATATTTTCATTCTGTAATTCCGGCCATTGAATTGCAGCCTGTAGCCAAATCTCATGTTTCTTCCGAAACTTATCTGTGCTTCTTCCAGACTGTGTCCATTTTGCATAAATGCGGTAGCAAAATCGACGACACCAGTCTTTTAAACTTGTTTCAGCACTTTCACATAACTGAACACAACTGTTATCTTTTAAAACACTGAACAAATAGTTAAAGTCGCGTAAATCTTTATGTGCGCGTGCGCATAAAGCAACGTGAATATCAAGATTTGTATTAAAATTTGGAAAATACATTGCGAGATTAGCTTGGATACAACGAGGTGTAAATCAACACTGATTTTAAAGTTACTAATAGTGACCTATTTATATAAAATCCAGGTATCCCAGGTATCCTTTGTTAAATATTGCAAGGTAATTAGTTATTGTGATAATTAGTAAATGATGCATGCTAAATTAGTGTATTAAGAGCCATTTAGTAATTAAATAATAGCAATGTTCTTATCAGTAATCATTAGTGCATCAGTTTTATATGTAAACCTTAAGTCCCTAATTATATATCCTAATTAGCTTATATCTTCTCTAATTGGCTGCTCAGAAATGTTATTGTAATAAGGTAAACCTTTAGAAAAACGGTTTTAATCAACAAAATAAACAAAAAATAAAAAAATTGTGTTATAAAATAAACATCACTCTTTATCCCAGAAAGTGCACATTTGGCGCACTATGTGTCTTAGTATTAAATATAGCTCTTAGTATTAGCATTATGATATTAGAGACCGCTACTTGAAACAAGCCCGGAATCAGGAGGGAGAGAGCTCGATACACTCATTTTCATAGTAAAATTTCACATTTTCTCAAATTACTCCCGAAATATGGGAGTTATGAAGAAATTCATCACCACAAGTTATGAAGGCATTAAGTAATCGAATAAGATGGCATCATTAGTTTGGCATAATTTTACTCTTTTTTTTCGGACATGTCTACGTCCAACCGCTCCCATACATTCGTTCCACTGTGAGACGTGGCGAATTTGTTTTTTTAACGTAGTGAAGTGTTAAATGTAGTTTTAACAAATATCAATTGTGCTTAAAAATGCTGTGTAAACCAAGATTTTCAAAGATTAATTCGTTAAAGT
This sequence comes from Atethmia centrago, assembly GCA_905333075.3. Taxonomy (NCBI): domain Eukaryota; kingdom Metazoa; phylum Arthropoda; class Insecta; order Lepidoptera; family Noctuidae; genus Atethmia; species Atethmia centrago. The sequence goes on along the minus strand of HG995377.1, from coordinate 30,942,259 downwards.
GATACTGATAAACAACAGCTGACAAGGTCACGAACTTGTGTAGAAAAATAGGTAGATAATCGGCGGCACGGCGGCGCCGATCAAAGAGAGAGCGGGAACGTTCTATCTACTTCTGGTTTCGCGTCATCACTCCATGCAGAATTGCAGAGGTAACAAATCGATTAAACAATTACAAATATTAATAATTAAATATTTATTTAATTTTTTTTTCATTGAACAGTTTTTTATAAATGAGTTGCTTTATCGCTTAGTAAACCGATTCTTAAAACGTAGGTAGAAGGAACAACAGGGTTTTTGTTACATATTGTATATGCTGTGCAATAGGCAATAATATGTGATCACCCTTTTCAAAAATATATCTAAACTGTATTGGCTTCAAAAATATCTGAGCAGGATAAGTTTCTTAATTATCTCTACATGCATGGTAAAGTCAATTATTTTCTCGAACACATAAGATCTAGTTTACATTGTTACAGAAATGACAGTAGTTTCCATTCTTTTCCTCGCGTTTGCTTTTTAAGTTTTTAAAAAGAGTGTCTTTCAATGGTGTTTTCGTACAGCTTTGCCATTTAAGAATTGTAAAAAAATTGAGGGCGCCACCTGTCATTTATAGAGTAATATGATGGCTTGATAATTTTGCCACAACTTTTACAGGACTAAAGAAGTCATAGCTGTGAATTGAGTTCCACGTCACAGGAAAGAAAAGAATACCATTCAATTATAGTATAAACTGTATTATTTGACAATATAACTAAGAAAATATTAAAGTAATATGCAACCAAATAGCACTTGACTTAGGTTATAAAAAACAAACAGTATTTTATCTTAAACTAAAATGAATCTTAGTTATTAACTTTATAAAAAGGGCACGTCTATCAAATAAGTAAATTTTAATAGATTATCTAATTAGTGGCCCAATTTAAAGTGATACTTACTTATTGTGTATGATCCGTTCGCATCAATCACTGCTTGTAGTCGAGCTCTCATTGACTGAACCATATTGTGGTAACAATCACTATTTCTAAAACTATTCCAGATGTCATATACATGAGCCCTTAAATTCTCTTCCGTGCGAGCCTCATTACAGTCCCAATTCTGTACCATTAACCCCCTTAGATTCTCTATGGGGTTAAGGTCCGGGCTTTTCGGTGGATTTTTTATTAATTCCAAGTCTACTTGCTCAGCTATCCAATTTTGAACTCGTCTGGCATTGTGAACGGAACTATTATCTTGTATAAAAGTAATTCGGTGATTATCAGGATAGACAATTTTTGCACTTGGTAAAAACACGTCTTTTAAAATATCTAAATAGGCATCACTCCTCATTCGGCCAGATATTTCGCACAATTCTATGGGTCCACCCGAATTTATCCACCCCCAAAACCCGATCGTAATGCGTCCACATGTCTATTTGGCAATACATTCTCTTCATCATAACGTGTATTGGCTGCACGATACAAAGAGATCCGACCGTCCGCCGAAGAAACAAAAACTTTCTCGTCCATGAAAGCGACATGTTCAAAATCATAATTTAAATATCTGTTAGCAAATTGTAAACGTAACATTTTATGCCTTTCCGGTAATAACATTTTTTTAGCTGGAATTCAGTGCTGAATTTATTAAGCCTTCGTCGTATAGTTTGTGGCGGCATCTACGTCGCCACATACGAACTACGCATCACACCGACGTCACGCAAAATCCTGCATCGCGCAAGCAGAGTTTTTTTTTTTTTTTTGATGCGGGCTTTTGATGCAGTGGTCCCGCGGGGGACCTCGACTGCTTTACCGGGTGTCGGTGGGGCCAGAAGGGCCTCTCACCTATTTAACTTAAAATTAGGCAGCACAGCTAAGGGCATCCCATTGTGGGATTCGAACCTCGGCTTAGGGCGCTACCGGTTACTGAGCAAGCGGGGACTTGTCGTGTTATGTTATTATTATTGGGGAAATTATTTGGATTAACTTGCTCCGCGCGGGCGGGCGGGTTCAAGGGTCGGGGGGAGTGACTTATAACTCTTTTTAATCTAGCTCGCGGAGGTACTCGCCGTCGAGTACGGGAGGTCGGTGTGGTGTGTTTTTGTTTTTGATTGGCTAACTTCATACTCTCTTGGTAGAGAGTGATGTCGTCATCCATGTCGGTTAGTGCGTGTTTTGGTCGTCGTGTGCGTGATATGCGTGAGGGAGTGTAACTGGCAGCTGCTGCCACTAGTGGATTAGTGTGCGTGGTAGCAGAATCGAAAAAGCGTTTACTTGATTTTTTGAGAAATTGCCGGATGGTGGGCAATTTTAGATCGACATGTAGTTGATCATTGCGTACGAACCAGGGGCTGTCCGTGGCTCTACGCATGAATCGGTTTTGGACAAGCAGAGTTTACCGCGCAACTAGCATATATACAACATCCCGACATAAACCGTCGGGCAGTTGCCCACCAGACACGACACCAGTCTGGTCGGAAGATCCTCCCTTTTCTATGGAGGATGAGTGAACTATACACCCTGTTCCTCATGCCTCTATAAGTTAAACTGGATACAGCCAGATCAGATGAAAATGTAGATGTTCTGATAAATCTTGCATTTCGAACACTTTCAACCAAGTTGCATATCTTGATCATGAGTTGTTTTCCTGGGTCGCGGTCGGCCAAAAGACACATGTTTTGTAAGATTTCCTTCTTCTTGCCACCTTTTCCAGCATAATGTAACAGTATTTCTCTGTTATAGAACGATTTTATTAAATTACCACGTCATTAGAGATTAGATAAAAACTTGGACGAATACCTAAAATTACTTTGCTTACCGATATACCTAATTCTTCTGCAATTGCTGATTTAGAAACACCTTCCTCACACATATAAACTATTTTATGTTTCGTATGCTCATCAATTCTATATATTTTAAATGGGTAGGTATATTTCAATTGAATTAATATTGTATCGTAAATCGTAGGATTTTATTAAATCGTCGAATGACATGTGCGTCAGTTATAATTTAATTAGAAAAACATAACGTCATTTGAAGTTATCTAGCCAGTGATAAATAATGTTGCAAACTCCTTGACCATGCAATTTTAAGATTGCTAGTAAAATCATCTTTATGACGTAGTAATAACGTTCTATTACATTAACTTGCTCAGATATTATTGTATTCATGACATGTGTGCATACATAATTGTGAATCCTACATTGTTCAGATAATATGATCTTAAAGTGGTTCATATAATAATGTGCCTTTGGCTGTATACATGTTACTGAAAAAAAACAGTCACATATTAATGAATCTAAATCTTGACCACAATTTAATGATGCTTATAGGTGTTACAATATTATGAAGTTTATTGACGTTCATATATTTTTGAAGCCTGACAGGGCCAATATATTAATGAACTCGACTGTACGTCCCGTATCGCTGGAGTTAGGAAGTGGAGGCCAGATAAGAGAGGTTTTGCGTACAGTAATGATATCCAGTTTCCAAGTAAGTAGGTAGGTATGGTTATGATGAGAAGATGGAAAAATAAAACACGATTATAATTTAATTGAAATGGTAGGTACATATACAATTTTAGCTGCATAGATATAATAATAATAATATCTATTTTATTTCGGCCAGAATCATCAACATCTTGTTATTTGTTTCCATAAAATGTCTGTACCAATTTCACAAATGTTACTACAACGGCCCCCTGTCAATGTCATTCAGGCGTCAAGAGATCTTTGCAGTACTATGTGTTTATTTAGCGAAGTTGAATTAAAGTGCACACACAACTCGCGACTCGTATTTCCCAACGCAACGGTCTATCTGGCTCCAGCTACGAGATGTAAACTTTACTCTGCATTTTATAACAGTTGTCAAAGTAAATAGATAAAGAGTTTTTTTCATTTATCATCAGTTCAAATCAATACCTATATTTTGGGGATCTTTTCAAAACTGCCAAACTAGATACATAAATAGATCTCGACTGAGCATCGATTTACAATACGGGCTTATCTTCGCTTAGCTCAATTTATACATTAAAAGCCGATATTTAATTAAAAAGGTACTTCTTTCATACCACGAAGTCATCACTCAATTCGGTAGTTGGCCAGTTTACTGTCTGTTTTACGATTGCGTCAATGAGCCTTCGTTGGTTAGGTCATCATTATTTTCATAATAATAAGTTCACAGATAATATTTATCTAACTAAGTATTATGATGAAGCCTTTAGCATTTTTAGGGTTCCGTAGTCAACAAGGAACCCTTATTATAGTTGCGCCATGTCCCTCTGTCTGTCTGTACCCAGCTTAGCTCAAAGACTGAGTACTAGAAAGCTGTAATTTGGCATTGTAAACATGTTAACCACGCTGACAAAGTGGTAAAATAACATCTTGAAAAATATATGTTTTTAGGCTACCTTCCCTTACACGTTAAATGGGGATGATACTTTTTTTTCGTCTATCCCATGGTGAGCGCAATAGTGCAAATTTTTGTTAGTGTGAAGTGTGTAGTCGTCCCCCAGCCAACTAAATGGTTGTATTTGTTTAAGTGAAGTAAAAACACACGACTTACATTTGCAGTTAGAGAATTGACCGTGACGTATATCGATGTGTGGGAGAACATGTTTTTCCAATTACAATTAAGTTTGCTTTTGAGATAAGAATTCAGAGTCATATTTGGTTTAAATATTAAGATCTCGAATATGTGTATGTAAACATTGAAAATAATAAAAAACTCGCAAAAGGAACAATGTCATTTTAAAAGAACAAATGGACTTGTTTAGTTCCAAATACGCTCACATGGTGCTCTTATGCAGGCAGGGGCAATTTTTAAGCACCCTGTTGACGTGATAGTATTTAATTGCTACAATAATAATATGATAAACGACTAATTGCTGGCTATTTTGTATATGAATGACATCGCTTTGTAATCTAATAATTATAATTTACCCTGTGGGTATGTTGTTTTTTTTTACTAAAGAGGCAAGGTTTTATGTAACTAACCACGGCTAAACAAACTATTTTCATGATGATGGCCGTGATTCCCGCTGTTAGGCCGTTCAAAAATATTGCGGGTCTGTGAACACCACTTTTCGATTCAAGGATCCGCTTGCGTAATGTTAAGCATTAAAGTGCTAATTTTTGTTAGAGTCGAGTGTCCCTCCCCCTGCAAGCTTAATGGTTGTTTATGGAGATGTGAAAACATTCAAGGCAGTAGTATATACAACGAAGTTAAAAGAAAAACTATCAGAGCCAAGTAAACTCTACAAGTTAACGAGTAGTTGACCAACTCATATTTATAGTTGGAGAATTGAGCGTGACGTGTATGACGATGTATGGGAGAACATGTTTTTCAACTACAATGTTAAGTTTGTTTTTGTGATAAATTCATCCCAATTACGGAACCTTTCATTGTGCGTAGTCCGACACGCACTTGGCCGGTTTTACTGTAAATTACTGTAAATTGACTCCATAATGACTAGTAAGTCATTATGGAGTCAACTACTCGTTTCATTGTGCGTAGTCCGACACGCACTTGGCCGGTTTTACTGTAAATTACTGTAAATTGACTCCATAATGACTAGTAAGTCATTATGGAGTCAACTAATTTACACTATGATAAAGTTGATATTCGTAATATCAATTGGACGCAACGATTCGTTAATTGTCGGCGAAGCCCAGAAACAAATAGGTCTAATATAATATGTATTTATTGTGAAACATTCACAATAAATAAATATTGTATTGTATCTACAGTTAAGGCGGCATCGGAGGGGTGCGTGCAGAAAACCTCCTCGTGTGCCTGATTGCTGCTGGTTCCCTTCGAATACGTTCGGGGGAAAGAGCAGTCGTCGGGCCGGTGCATCCTGGGCACGGCCAATAGTCTCTCCATGTTTCGGAGAGAGTATTGACCGTGGCGAATTTCTGCGTGGCGGGGAGCTTCATGCTCGATCGTCGGTCGTCCACTCCCCTCTCTGCTTACAGAGGGCAGGTCGAGTGGGCGAAGAGTGGCGGTGCTTGCTGTGCACTTACCCTGCCAGCGAGCTAGCAGCGGGAGAATCGATTCTTCTGCCTGCAACCGTCGAAATCGTAATCCGTAAAGAGACCACAGTCATGTTTTGTGGCTTGGGACGGGACGAGGATCTTGGCTTGATCGCCCGGATCGCGAGGAAGATAACCTCTATAAAAATTCCTCTAATATCAAGTTTTGGTGCACGGCGAGGATATGAATGGCTGAGGAGTAGTGTCATCTGCAACTTCCTAGTTGTAGGTGGCGCATCAGTCGTTAGCGCACCCCCAGCCAGGGTACCAGTGGACCCCCTGGTTGGGTTATAAATGTACACTTGCCTAGTGACAGGGGGTGAACCTAGGTGTACTTTTTACATCCCCCACACTCGTGGGATCAAATATGGAAAAAAATAACACAAAAACCAAAAGTCAAGTGGAGGAGAGTGATGCGGGGTCGGAGTCCGACGCCGCATCTAGTGCAAAGAGCTCAGGTCGGAGCTCGGAGCGCAAACAGGTGGACGGGAGGAGCCGAGAGTTTAGACGAACCTCGAAGCGCCCCAACTCGGGGTCGTCCTCCGACGAGGTTGTCGGTCGGAGGAAAAAATCCACTGCAGCCGGCGGGGTGGGGCCCGAGGAGGAAAAAGGGTGGATAGAGGGCCCTCCACCACGGAGGTCGGCGAGCCGAGCCGAGCTTGCCCAGCCGAGAAGGCCCAGCGAGCCGAGAGGCTCGCAAAGGCAGTGCAGGGCTCGGAGGCTCCTGGTGGTGGGCCGGACGCCGCTGGCGGCCCCAATTCGGAGCGTGTGGTTGGGTTCGCAGAGGTGGTGCTAGCCCTGATAAAGGGGGTGGCCGTGAAGAGGCTCAAATCCTCTAAGGATCAGGCCATATCCGCGGCCACGGCCTCGATTGTGGCGGCAGCGGAGGCCCTTCACCTAGGGCCTCCTTCAGACGGCATGTCGGAGATGCGAGCGGAGGTCGCCCGCTTGACAGCCGCCATGGAGATTCTCAAAAAGGAGAATGAGGAGCTCCGAGCGGACCTGGCTGGGCTCAGAAGAGCCGACTCCCAAGTGGAGCCGAAGGGGGGGCAGCAGCATGGGCAGGGGCCGCCCCTGCCCATGCTGCTGAAGACCGGGTGTTGACCCTGGTGCGGTAGGAGATGGCTTCCTTGCGGAGTCGTTTCTCCGCTCTAGAGGCCATAGTCCTGCGCCCCCCGTTGGTGGCGAGCCAGCCGGCCTCGGGCCAGCCCAAAGACCCGTCGTATTCTACCGCCACAGCTGCCACGGCTAAACCGGGGTCGTCGGGGCAGCCAAAGGGCGGGGCGAATGCGCGGGCCGCGAAGGCTCCAGCCCCAGAGGCGAGGACTCCCAAATAACGGTGGGAGGGTTTTCCATCGACGTCGAGTCGACGATGAAGTACCTGGAACTCGTCGTCGACAGCCGGTGGAACTTCGTGGAACATTTCCGACGTTTGGCTCCCAAACTGGAGCGGGCAGGCGCTGCATTGAAGCGGCTCCTGCCCAATCTAGGGGATCCAAACGCCTCCTCTCGGAGGCTCTATGCGGGGGTCGTGCGGTCCATGGCCCTCTACGGGGCTCCTGTATGGGCGCGCTCTCTGGCGCTGCGGCCAGCCCGCCGGTTGAGCGCGGCCCAAAGGGTCATGGCCATCCGGATGGTCCGGGGATACCGCACGGTCTCCTGTGAGGCAGCAGGCCTCCTTGCCAGATTGCCGCCTAGGGATCTGGAGGCAAAAGTCCTCGCGCACGTATGGGAGTGGCGCGAGGAGGCAAAACGCCGGGGCGTAAGTCCGTTGCCACGAAAAATCGCGGCACAGCGGACGGAGCTCCGGCGGGATCTCATGGCGTCATGGAAAGTACGGTTATCGCAACCCTGTGCTGGGCACGCCACGATTGCGGCGATAAGTCCCCTCTTTGAGGAGTGGCTAGAGAGGCGCCACGGCGTCCTCACCTTCCGCCTGACGCAGGTCCTCACCGGACACGGCAGTTTCGGGAGGTTCCTGTGTCGGATAAGGCGGGAGGAAACGTCCGGGTGTCACCACTGCGTGGATCGCCCGGAGGACACGGTGGAGCATACGGTGGAGGTCTGCCCGGCCTGGGCAGAGCACCGCCGTGTCCTCGTGGAGGCGATCGGCGGCATAGATCTCTCGCGTCCGGCCCTGGTTCAGGCCATGGTACGGAGCGAGAGGGCATGGGCAGCCGTCACCTCCTTCTGCGAAGCCGTAATGCTCGCGAAGGAGGAGGCGGGACGGTTGAGGGAAAGGCATGTTTCGCGCCCTCGCCCCTAGCCGCCGCAGGAGACGCCCTGGGCGTCGGGAATCCCGGGCGGATTTCGCACCTGGCACAGTCCGGCCACCGTAGGCACGGGCTTGCGGACGGTGAGCAATGGGTAACTGACCAGCACAAATGTAGGAGTCCACTAGGGCCGATGCCTGCCGGGGTCGCGGGAAGTTACTTATGGGTCACCGAGTCCCCTGGCAACACAGGCAACAGGAAGGAATACGGGTGGGTTTTAGTCAGTAAGAGTCTGACACACCCTCCCGCTCCGCCCAGAGCGGGAGAAGTTATTTGATGATTTCCCACACACAAAAAAAAAAAAAAAGGCGGCATCGGTAATTAAGCCAAGTAGGTTAATCGCTTGTTGGTAGCTTAGTTACCACCACAATGTCCAATCACTGATATTTTCCGAACTCCCCTTTTGCTAAACCCCAATGCTATAATAAATTGCGACTAATATACAGATTCATTTAATCATCCTTTGGGTTTTCCAGAGTTCTAATCATGATATTTTCTGGGAAACTGTTCGGTATCCACGACAGGGCCAGTTTCCCATAGTAAGTTGCATCAACCGAGTACATACCACAGGAATACCCACAGTACCTACTGCATAAATAGTTTTTAACATTGATTTGTACAGTTTTATAAAAATAGTATGTTCATTATACATATTGCGCAGGTTTTTCTTTGATTGTTTATTGTACTGGATGGAAGTAACTAATTAAATTGTTCTTTAGACTCAAACATACTTTTATTGACTCTACACAATATGTTGGCGATAAGTGCCTTACATAATGTCTAAGAAAATATTTAACGGTACGGTCTATTTAAAGTTAGTTTGGAACCTAATTTTGTTGTGAAGATTTTAGAACCCGCGATATTATATAAAAAATAATCCTAACTAATATTATAAATGCGAAAGTGAGTTTGATTGTTTGTTACGCTTCATGCTAAAACGGCTGAACGGATTTGGATGAATTTTGGCACAAGGATAGACCATGACTTGTATAAGGGCATAGGATACCTTTTGTCCCGATATTCCCACGGGATCGCACTTCTGCGGGTGAAACCGCGGGGCGTAGCTAGTAATTCTTTGACCACACACCTAAAATCAAGTTTAACCACAATATTATATTAATTAATAGCCGACCCGACAGACGTTGGCCTGTCCAAATGTCTATAATTCATACAAAACTCCCATGCAGAAAATGCACTCTCTGATTTCCCGAATTATCCAATTTTCCCGGCAACTTTTAAACATTTATATAAAACAAAAATTTGCCAAATCAGTCCAGCCGTTCTGAATCTATGCGCTTACCAACGATCAGCATTTACTTTATAGGGTTCCGTAGTCAACAGGGAACCTTTATAGTTAGGACATGTCTGTCTGTCCCCACTTTAGCTCAGAGAAGCTTAGTACTAGATAGCTGTAATTAGACATAGGTACACATATTAATCACGCCGACAAAGTGGTACAATAAAATCATGAGAAACAATTTTTAGGCTGCCTCCCTTGCACGTAATGTGGGATGATATTTTTTTTCTCATCTATCCCATGGCGTGGGGTATCGTTGGATAGGCCGTTCAAAAATATTCGACCAACTTACATTTGCAGTTGGCGAATTGACCGTGACGAATATTGATGTGTGCATGTTTTTCAACTACAATGTTAAGTTTGTTTTTTGTATAAATTCATCCCAACTACGGAACCTTTCATTGTGCGTGGTTCAATACGCACTTGGCCGGTTTTATTATATGTAGATACTCGTATTATATGTAAAAAACAATACATGTCGGTACTTGTACCTAAAACAAAATACATTTTATTATATGTAGATATACATATCGACGAGCAGCAGTTGACCACAAAACAGGACGGAAATATTGCTTAATATTTTGTAAAACTATGTTATCATAATGGGCACTTATGATAGCATAATCAGTCAATTAAATAGATTGGAAAGTGATTCGTAAGCCTGTCGAAATTACCAAATGAAACATGAATTCGTATAATTTGCTAATAGAAACTGAAGGGCTTTTTATCTCACGTGTGACCATTCCACTCTACTCATCTTCTGATAGCCTTAAATATGATACACTTCTGGACACATCTATTGGCCCACCTTAGAGTTTAGGTTTCGATGGCCCCTACCGAAATATGATTGCTAGATTGAACAAAAACTGTTGATGCAGTTTTAAACCTGATACATTTTACCATCTTTTTCGATCGTATTGTTTTAAATTTGAATTCAGAATACCATACGACATGGAGCTACGCCTAACAAGTCGGATATGCGCCTTGTTAAAGGCAATTGATTTGTGAATAAAAAACATGTTTTATCAAATAAAGGTTTAATTTAATAACGCGTGTTGCCTCCATGGGCATCTACCACAGCTCTCATACGATTAGGCATAGATTTTATCAACCGCTCTATGAAATTTTGAGGGATCATCTCCCATTCCTCTTCTATGGCAGTTTTCAACTCCTGCATCGTCTGGGCAACTGGCTGACGAGCCCTAACACGTCTTTTTAGCTCGTCCCACATGTGCTCAATGGGGTTCATGTCTGGGCTTCTGGCTGGCCAGTCCATAACTGTGATGTTCACATCCCGAAGATATTCCCTGACGATGCCGGCCGCATGGGCTCTTGCATTATCATGCATAAAAAGGAAATTTGAACCCACATAGTCCGCGTATGGTATCACGTGAGGTTCTAAGCACTCACGAATGTACCTTTCAGCATTTAATGTTGGCAGCCGTGGTCCTGTAACAACCTCAAGTTGAGTTTTGCCGCTCGCGGATATACCGCCCCAGACAGTCCATGAGCCACCGCCATAAGCAACCCTCTCTTCAAAGCAGCATTGTGCGAAACGCTCTCCCTTACGTCGGTAGACCTTCTTCCTTCCATCATTGCCATGTAACACAATTTTAGACTCATCAGAAAAGAGTACACGGCTCCAATCTTGCTGTGTCCAATTTAAATGACTGCGTGCGAAATGAAGGCGCGCTTTTCGGTGGGCTCGCGTTAGTTTGGGCCCATTAGCTGGCTTGTGTGGTACCATATCGCGTTCTTTTAACCTTCTCCGAACAGTTCGAGCGCTCACAGATACTCCGTGGAAGTCGCGAAGTTGGTTTTGTATCTCAATGGAGGTAAGGTGACGATTTCTCAAGCTGGTCGTCACGATGAATCGATCTTGCCTTTCAGTTGTGACCCGAGATCGTGGCCTTCCTTGGGGACGAACAAAGCCGCCAGTCTCTAGGTACCTCCGATAAACATTTCGGACCGCAAATCGACTTAAATTAAGTTGAGCACTCACGTTTCTTTGGCTGTGTCCAGCCTGAATAAGTGCCACAGCTTGGGCGGCGACTTCAGGTGAAGTATCCATAGATTATTGATAGAACCTCACCTTAATGTTAAGAATAAGTAATGATTGTTGCAAAACCAAAGATATCAATCACTTTTTCAAGAATTAAATCCAAGTAAACCAATAAAACCAAGTTTTCTTAGTATTCGATTGTTTGATATCAACAAACAGGCTCCAAATTGTCTTTTGTTTCTTTAAATTCTGTGTTCGAAATTCAAAAAAAGACTATTGAATGAAATTGTGAATGTGCCAGGTTCAAAACTGCATAAAAACTTTTTACTCGACCTAATATAAAATTTTAGCTAGGACCAAACGAAACTGAAAATACAAGGTGGGCCAATAGATGTGTCCAGAAGTGTAATACCTATTTTCGGGAACATAACATTTGTATGATAAGAGCCGTAAGGTTAACACCAACATTATCAATGCCAGGCGACCCGTTGGTATCTGTGACTCTTGCAGCTTTATATAGTACATCTAAAGACCCTTACAAATTCCCTTTTTGTCGGTCGACTCGTGGAAACAAATTAAATCGAATAAACGTTAAAAAGGCGTATTTGGACATAAATGTGTCTATAGTTATATTGACGAACTAGTGGCGCCCACGATAATTACTTTTTTTTTTTTGGGTGGGAAATCATCGAATAACTTCTCCCGCTCTGGGCGGAGCGGGAGGGTGTGTCAGGCTCTTACTAAAACCCACCCGTATTCCTTCCGTTGCCTGTGTTGCCAGAGGCCTCGGTAACCCTTTGGTACCTTCCCGCGACCCCGGCAGGCATCGGCCCTAGTGGACACTTGTGCAGACGACATCACTTTGAAGCGCGCGTGGAATACAACGCGCTGTCGACCCGGGCCTGGTCCTTACCGGACGGTGAGCTACCCATTGCTCATTGTCCGCAAGCCCGCGCCTACGGTGGCCGGAAATCCGCCCGGGATTCCCGACGCCCAGGGCGTCTCCTGCGGCGGCTAGGGGCGAGAGGGCGCGAAATTTGCCTTTCCCTCAACCGTCCCGCCTCCTCCTTCGCGAGCATTACTGCTTCGCAGAAGGAGGTGACGGCTGCCCATGCCCTCTCGCTCTGTACCATGGCCTGAACCAGGGCCGGACGTGAGAGATCTCTGCCGTCGATCGCCTCCACGAGGACACGGCGGTGCTCTGCCCGCAAGCCGGGCAGACCACCGTATGCTCCACCGTGTCCTCCGGGCGATCCACACAGTGGTGACACACGGGCGTTTCCTCCCGCCTTATCCGACACAGGAACCTCCCGAAGCTGCCGTGTCCGGTAAGGACCTGCGTCAGGCGGAAGGAGAAGACGCCGTGGCGCCTCTCTAGCCACTCTTCAACGAGGGGACTTATCGCCGCAATCGTGGTGTGTCCAGCACTGGGTTGCGACAACCGTAATTTGGCCAAACTAGAGAGAAACTAGAATTGCTCGTTCCAAAACCCAGTTTAACTTTGTCTATAATAAGACCGATTTCTTTGAATTTCGCATTAATTTCCAACTTCTCCTTTTTAAAAATTTCTTTATTTCTTCTGCGCTGACTTGCCACAAATATATAATATAATTATTCATTTGTATCGTTGGAAGTTTTAAACTGCACCTATAAGCTGTGGCTTGAGGAGCCGTCACGTCCATGTGTAAATCATTGTGTAGTTGGAGCCGTTTAGGTCACGTCTCAATACTTCTCCGAGAATATTTTCACATATTCTTTGTGCGGTATGACTCAAAAGACCTTGCAGCTCAACCTCAGCGTGGGTCTCGGTCAGAGTGATTTTTCCACAGAAGGATAGCTCTGTTCTTTCACTTTTGCTACTTGATCATAGCATGGGTAAAGACGGAATCCTCTTTCTTTTGACTGCACCTGTTGTATACTCTTATATGTCTGCACAGTTTTGCATTTATTATTCTCCTAGCTTTTTAGGGTTCCGTAGTAAACAAGGAACGCTTATAGTTTCGCCATGTCCGTCTGTCTGTCTGACCCCACTCTAGCTAAAAGACGCTTAGTACTAGAAAGCTGTAATTTGGCATAGGTATCGTGGTATATTAATCACGCCGCCAAAGTGCTAAAATAAAATCTTGAATAAAAATGATTTTTAGCGTACCTCCCTTGCCCGTAATGTGAGGATGATATTTTTTTCTCGTCTACCCCATGGTGTGGTGTGGGGTATAGTTGGATAGGCCGTTCAAAATATTGCAGGTCTGTGACCACCACTTTTAGATTCAAGGATTCACTTGCGTAATATTAAGCATTAAAGTGCAAATTTTTGTTAGAGTCAAGTGTCCAGCCAACTGGTTGTTTATGGAGAAATAAGATGGTGGATGAAAAAAATCATGGCAGTACACAAAGTGACAGCTAGCACATGTCAGATTACTCAATACTTACTTATACCTACGACTTTAAATACAATTTTTTATGTGTCAAACTGTAAACTCTATACGTCGTCAGTATGGAAGAATGACTGACTAGCTTAACATTAACTTAAAATCGAGCAAAGTGATGCAACGAATACTACTTTTCCGAATACGAATACCTGATTCTACTATAACTGCACGCAATTATTAATCAACGAAGGTGAAAGGAAATTAAACACTAAAATTTAATGAGAAAATTGATAAATTGAACATTGGAAAATTAATTAAGTTCATAATTGAAGGCAGTTTGTGGTAACTTGATGTGCTGTGCTAAAACATCGTGAGGAAACCGGCATGTCCTAGAACCAAAAAATTCTAAGACATGTGACATCTACCAACCCGCACTGGGCCCGCGTGGTGGATTACGGCCCACTCCCTCTCACTGAGAGGAGGCCTGTGTCGCAGCAGTGGGAACATTGTAGGCTGATTATGTGTGTGATGTGCTGGCGACTGTACATTTTTATTTAAAAAAAAACATAATAGTTACCAGTTTTATGGCGACAAACGATTATTTTTTTCTGTTTAAAATAGCTTAGCTAAATACGTGCCCATTCCTACCAACTCAGCTAAGAACAAAAACTAAAAGGCCGCCACAATTGCTGACCATCTGTGGATGTAAACAAAAGATAATAAAATTTAATGATCTGTTTTAGTATATTCGTGAATTTATGTGTATTTATTAGGTCTTATACTTATGTATAACTAGATGCGCCCCGCGGTTTCACCCGCATAAGTTTTGACCCCGTGGATATATCGGGATAAAAAGTCCTATGTGTTATTCCTGGTTATAGACTATCTGTGTGCCAAATTTCATCCAAATCCGTTCAGTACTTTTTAAGTGAAAGAGTAACAAACATCCATCCATCCATCCATTCTTACAAACTTTCGCATTTGTATTATTAGTAGGATTAGGTATATATATTTAAAGTTTTTAATAGGTATATGTATTATATCCTTATATTTAAATAAATATTTATTCCACAGTTTTCGCTATTGCACCTACCACTGTTTGTCTCTGCATCACCCAAAGGTTGACTGGTCGAAAATGCCTACGGCATTAAGTCCGCCACTGTACATTTGTGTGCTTAAAGTATGAAATAAATAAATGATATTTTATAAATTAATCTTTGTGTCGTCAATTCGGTTGCAACATCGGCGGCGGAGATCTCTCGCGTCCGGCCCTGGTCCAGACCATGGTACGGAGCGAGAGGGCATGGGCAGCCGTCACCTCCTTTTGCGAAGCAGTAATGCTCGCGAACGCAACGCAGGCAACGGAAGGAACACGGGTGGGTTTTAGTCAGTAAGAGTCTGACACACCCTCCCGCTCCGCCCAGAGCGGGAGAAGTTATTTGACAATTACCAATAAAAAAAAAAAATTGAACTCGGTCGCAAAGCAACGCAATATCTATATGGGATTTCTAGGAAGTCACTAATTACGAATGTCATGAAAGTATTTGACGAATACGAATATTCGGTAATTTGATGGTAGGTATTCGGCGAATACGAATACATACCTACTCGTATTCGTATGCATCACTAGAGCAAATGTATGATATCACTTTTTGATGGCTCTTTTTAATCGTCGAATAACAAGATCACGTCCAAAAACAATTGCTATAAATCGAGTAAGTCTGAAAGTACCTTTACACATAAAACTTATCAGACTCGATGCAGGTCATGTAACGTTTATAAAAATAGTCCATACAAAGATAAGCTGTGTCATTGTATCACACACGAGCGTGTGAAGCATTAAAAAAAATGTAATTTAATAAATATGACTGCCCTATGTAACTATGTATTGAATGTCTATGTGACCTAGGTTTGCTTCTCAAGGCAGCCTGTTTATGATTTTGTCCCTAGTTTTATGGAAATAATAAGTTGATAACAGCAACTCGTTAATATAAAGCAGGATATCATTTGAACTAAAAGAACGTACCTAACTTATATTGATAGACGAACAAATTTGTAATTATGCGAATGAGCAGAGTTGGTTTAGTCTATATGAATGTATGAAATATCAAATGTTTTATCATTCCAATGCCTCCTTACTTAGGTACTTAGTGTAAATCAAAATCAATTTTATTTGTGTAACATAGGTAGTGAATACAGTTCTTTTTTCAATTGAAGATAGGTCGCTATGTTATGCCAAGAAGTGTACAAATATAAGGTTGCATGTGAAATAAAAAATAAAAATAATGAATTATTAATGATGCGCGAGGTAAACACAAATTATTTGGTAGGTATGTCAAAGTTAATAGAAAGATGTTATGATAAATGTCAAAAATTATAAAGGTCACAATATGGAGTAATTTCTATAGTCAATGCTTAAATTAATAATCATAAATTACAATTAGTCTAATTATTCAGTTAACAATGGTTTATTGTGTCCAGTCGAATAAATAAATAAGTCTACATTAATGTATCATTCAGAAATTCATCAATCGTATAATAACATTTTTCAATTAAAAACAGTTTTTTTTTTTTATTGAGTAATATTAAATTTTTTCATGACATCTGATAATTTATTGTAAATGCGCGGTGCCATACCTATACTCAATACTTTTATTGCATTCCACATGTAGGTTTCTTAGGTGGTAAAATTATAATTAGATCATATGGACCCTGTCGGGCACAGCAAAATAAGTGAGTTAGGAGTGAGGAAGCATTTGTAAATTATATAACATAACTTAGCAAACTAATTTATAAATAATAATGAAGGTGTTTTCTTAAAAGAAAAAACGAATAGCTTTAATTATAGAATCTAAACAGATACCTATCTACTGAGAGATGTAATAAGAATTAATTAATAGATCAAAAAGTTTTAGTCTCAAGTACTTAACTTATGACTTTATAAGTCTATCACTTTGATATTCGTTTACCGAGTAGTAGCTTTTATTCACCAAAAATCGTCTAAGTTTTTTTAAGAAAATGTTAATTTTTTCTTCTTTTTTTATTGATGCGGGTAGTTTATAAAAAATAAAATAAAAACGATTTATTTCAGACCCACGAGAGTCCATAGAATGTTGTTAGTATTACAGCCTGAAAAACTTAAAACCTATTATTATAATTTAATGGACATTACATAGGGACTTTTTGAGTGCATTTTTAATCGAGAACTTGGTAAGTTTAGCCTAGATCGGTGTCTGAGTAGATAGCGTGTCTGGATGTCTTCACGTTTTGAATAAAATTCTTGATGTTTTCGTACGAATTTGCATGTTTCTAAAATATATATACAAGGGAGGGTTAAAATATTATGTTATTGAAAGAAAGGTTTGCAACTATCTGTTTGCTCAATGTTTGCTAGGATTCTGACCATTTTCTTTTGCAGGGTGAAGAGTGTTCGTGCATCTGTGTTGTTTCCCCAAAGGGTGACACCGTAGCTAAGCCACACACCCACACCACACACGCGTAGCTATTATGCTTAAGCCACAGGCATAAGCATAATAGGTGGAGAGAGCTGTTTGTAAATTGGTGGTCTTTTTTATTTCACGAAGGGCGTAATCGAATTTAGAAAATTTTGAGTGAGTTTTCTGTATGTGTGATTTCCAGTTTATGTGTGTGTCTATAACTAGTCCGAGTAAGGAAAATTCGTTAACAGTTTCTAATTTAGAGTCGTTGAAACTAAAATCTAAGGTGAGGTGGTGGTGTTTTTTGGTAAGGGTGGAAAGTTATTAATTTGGTTTTGGAGTACCTAGTTTATCTCGAGGTTATGTTCGGTCATCCAGTTGCATGTTTTAGTAAGTATGGAAGTGAGAGTTTCTTCTATATTTACATTGTCATGGCAAGAGACTAATATGGAAATATAGTCCGCGAATAAGACACATGGCCCTTCTATGGTCTTAGGTAGGTCATTAATATATATTAAAAATAAGAGGCATCCTATGACGCTTCCTTGGGGAATTGAGGCGTTAATTATTTTACTATGTGATCGGATTTTTTCGATTTTATTATTTTTTGAATCAAAGTATTCTAACCTAAAACGCTCTTTCTCACTAAGGCAGTCTTACAACGCTGATTGCTTAAAGAGTTTGTGTATTGGCTACGAATTGCAATATCTCATAATGTTGACACTTTTTCGAACAACCTCATGTTTGTTTTGACGAAAACACAAATTTCAAAAATATATAATCATGGTAAAGTAAGTATTTTCAGCGATTTAAAGAATGGTACACAGCTATCATCAATGTTCAGATCACACATTGATCTTATGCATCTTTTTTGTGCCTTAAAAACGTAATTAATAATAATTAATTACCCCTATCCCTTAATTTTCCCTATCATCGATTATGGTGATGTGTGCTACTATGACCTGAATGCAGACCTCCTCGACAAGCTAGACCGTCTTTTCAATAACTGCATTCGATTCGTTTTCAATCTGCGTAAATATGATCATGTCTCTGCGCATCGATCGCTTCTAAAGTGGTTGCCCATACGCCAGCACAGAGAGCAAAGGGCGCTGACCACCTTGTTTTCATTTCTTGACTCTCCCTCTTCCCCTATGTATCTCGCCCCCCACTTTCAGTACATTTGCGCGAACCATAATAAAAATCTACGTTCATCACACAATCGTCTTCTTCAATGTCCCACTCACCGCACTGACTTTATTCACTCTTCCTTCTTCGTTCAGTCTATCTCTCTGTGGAATGCGCTCCCCCAGGAAATCAGGATGGCAATCAACCGATTATCCTTTAAAGTTAAAGTTCGCGAGCACATTCGTAAGAAGCTGGCAGTATCATCACAACGGTAATGTTTTCCCATTGTTTGTCTTATCTGTTTAGTATATTCGTGTATTTATTTGACCTTATATTTATGTATAATTAGGTATATGTATTATATTTAATGTTTTTTAATAGGTATATGTATGTATGTATATACCTACTTATATTTTAATGAATATTTATTCCACAGTTTTCGTTATTGCACCTACCACTGTCGGTCTCTGCATCACCCAAGGGTTGACTGGTAGAAAATGCCTATGGCATTAAGTCCGCCTTTGTACATTTGTGTGCGTAAAGTATTAAATAAATAAATAAATATCTTTATCAGTAGAATTTCCCCAAAAAGCAATACCATATCGCAAAATTGAGGCTACTAGGCCATGATATGCCACTAGTAGCGCATCCATATTTATTTTCCTAGCAATTTGGAAAAGTGCGTATGCTGATTTATTTATTTTCTTACTCAGGTCATCTGTGTGCCTTCAAGTTAAGCTGGTTATCAAGGAGTAAACCTAAGAATTTTGCTACTTTAACTTCTTCAATGTCACAGTTACTATGTCTGATATTTACTTTTGGTACTACAGTTCTTTGGTGAAAGTGCATTATTTTAGTTTTCTTTAAGTTTATAACTAAAATATTTTTATCAAGCC
Organism: Atethmia centrago; assembly: GCA_905333075.3. Classification (NCBI taxonomy): domain Eukaryota; kingdom Metazoa; phylum Arthropoda; class Insecta; order Lepidoptera; family Noctuidae; genus Atethmia; species Atethmia centrago. Next base: position 30,922,856 of record HG995377.1, on the reverse strand, counting down.
AATTAATTATGTCCGATAGTGTATTATTTATGTCATCTTGATAAATATTGCGATCAATGTATTTCACCATGGCAGTACCTGCTGTCGTCTGCAAACATCACCATTTGATGTTGAGTCACCTTTGGCAGATCATTTATATACATCAAGAAAAGAGGTGGCCCGAGGATGCTACCCTCTCAATTTCATCTATAAAGTAATTATTAAATGCATTTGCAATGTCAATAGGTTTTGAAAAGGTCTGGTAACATTTATTAATGGTCATTATTTGTTCTTTAGGAGAGTTAATTTTAGGTCTATTGACAATTTGCCACGTAGTTTTCGAATTATTCTTCGAGGTTTTAATAAAGTAATCATTTTGAGCTTTTTGTGTAAGTCTTATAATTTTCTTATATTGTGAAGAGTATTTTTTAAAGTTAGTTTTATTTTTTAATACAGGATTTAGTCTGTATATCTACAGTAATTTCCTTTGTTGTTTACTACAGCTTTTTATGCCGCGCGATACCCATTTTACGTTTTTATTAGTATGAATTGTTGTTATTTTATCAGGGAAGCAAAGTGTGTAGAATAGAGTGAACGTTTCATAAAATCTTTTGTAAGCTATATTGGCATCATTACTTTCATATACATCCGTAAAAGTTAAATTTCGAATACATTCTCGGATTTTTTTGAGGTTATCTGTGGAGTAGTCTTTTTTTACAATTTTCCAGAATTTTAAGCGGCATGTTCCATTTATGGGAACCCTGAGTATTTTTGCAGTGTGATTAGAAAGGATAAGATCTATAATTTCAGCTTTACATCCTCTTCGCAGGTTATGCGCGAAATGATCGATACATGTGTTACTACTGAGCCTGGTAGGTTGATTTATTTCTAATGTCGAGTTGTAACTTAGTAAAAAATTCTGTAGTTCCAAGGTAAGCCTATTCCTTTTTAATGTATCTTTTTTCTATTTAACAAACATAACTTACTAAAAACAATGTCAAGCTTATCATAAAATGTCAAGTAATTGTATTTAGGAATTCTATAAACACATATTACAATAATAGAATGAGTTGTCAATTCAATTCCACAAATTTCAAAATCGCCTGACACAGAGTGCTTAGCAATATCTGGCAGTTCCTTATATTGATGCCCAGTTCTAACTAAAATACAACTCCCTCCGCGATTTGTTTTGCGACAAAAGAAAGCAGCGGGATGGAAACCTGGAAGGTACAACAAACTTTCATGGCCAGATGCAATAAAATGTTCAGTTACGCAGAGAACGTCTACAATACTTAGTTCCCTGATTTTCAAGGTTTTTCAATTGACTAGTCAATAAGTCCGATTTGTTCAGCAAACCGGCAATATTTTGGTGCAGAATATTGAAAGTAATACAGAAAAAACTGCGAGTTTTGTCCCTCTGATTGCGACAACATCTGCGACTAGTATCGCAGATATGTTGTCTTTTTATTCGAGGTGTTATAAGGATGCATTTTCTCATTTATGTCTAGTCCACATATTTCATAGTCAGTATTTACACTTTGAATATAGGTAATCATATCAGAAATGTCATTAGAAATTGATTTTATTCCGGAGTAATTTATCATCGTATCTTAAATTCGTGTTACTATCTAGAAAGTAGGTAGGTAATGTTACGTAAAATAATAGTTATTTTTTACGGAAGTAAGCAAAGTTGTTTTTTGGCGCGAGTATTTGTATTGAACCCTGAGCGAAGGATTCTAGGATTTGGTTCAATCGAGGGTTTCAAACGTACGAGACGCAGAATAACTTTGCGGCCGAGCGAAACACACAACTTTCCATCTCACTAAAGCGAGGAAAACGCTAAGTGCAAGAAAAACAGCTTAAATAATATATTAAATTAGTGTGTATTTATTAAAGCCATACTTTTTTTCCATCGCCTCAATTTTTTTCGTCCCACTATCGCATGTCGCATTACAGCCGGCCGCGGAGTAGGGGCAAAGTGAAAGGCGCGAGCAGCCAAGGCCAATATGGCGGCGCCCATTCCGTACTCTAATACGCAGATTGAAATTAAAATTTATAGTTGAATATCTTGTCTACTATTGATTTGACATTATCATTCCCATTTTCCAATTATTAAGTTAAGATTAAAAACGCGATTTTAATACCCCAAATCGAATAATTTTCCTAAAATTTCCAGTTAAATGCCTACTATCAAAAAAAAAAGGTTTCGTAAAACCACACAATGTTTTTTTTTGTTTTAATTTGTTCAATGCATTGATGTTCAAAACGCGAGTTTTGAATATCCATGCATTGAACAAATTTTGAGGAACATTTGACTTAAATTAGCATTTAAAAGCTTAATATTACGCAAAAGAATCCTTGAATCGGATGGTGTTCACAAACAAACCCGCAATCCTTTTGAACGGCCTATATATTTTTTTTTCAAGATTGTATTTTAGCGCTTTGTCGGCGTGATTAATATGTAAGTATACCTATGCCAAATTACAGCTTTCTAGTACTAAGCGTCTCTGAGCTACAGCGGGGACAAGACAGACAGACGGACATGGCGAAACTATAAGCGTTCCTTGTTTACTACGGAACCCTAAAAATGAGGTTGGCGCACTGACATGTAAATCAGTATAATGCATTTTCAGTGGACTGGCGGTATAGAAAATTATTGAATAGAAAAGTTCGAATTTAAATAAATCTTTCCACTAGCGGATAAAATGCACTTTTGCACCCAGATTTCGAATGATAAACAGAATCTTTCCGAGGTAATAATAAAAATAATAAATAATAAAATAATAAAATGTTTATTTCAATTACAAAAATCATTTTGATACATATTGTTGGAGATCACCTTTTAAGCAAGGAATTGCTTGTATTAGGAGACTCCGCACTTCCACTTGTCATATTTATGCAATTGAAATGTAGACAATGTAAACATGTAAGACTATTAGATAAGAGGGTAACTTAAAAATTTATACAATCAGCTCGAGAGGTTGTGAGATGAACTGTATATTTTGGTAATATGTTGTTACTACGGCGTGTTCGAGAGGGCAGTACCTGCCTACTGTCGACCGTAACGTTATTTGCACTAACTAGTATTGCCTTTTGTATAAAAAATCCTAACGTCGAATTCAGATTGGTACCAGCATGTTAGGGTCAAGATACATTAGGTAATCGATAGCCTAGCATTTCGTAGTTCTGCTCGTTTGTTTCCCCGCACTATTGGAACTCTTTTGCAAATAACGATATCACATAGTTTTTGGAGTCAGTAGGTATTACAGTAGGTACAGCCTCGTTTTATTGTAGAACTGGATTCCATGAACTTGGTAGGCAATTTGAAACTTTGTCTATATGATTGAAATTATTTACTACAATATACGCTAAACAGGAGCGGCGGTAGCAATGACTATATAGCCTCTTGACTGCTCATGCGGGCGACTCCAGGCTCACGACACTTTAATGAAATTGTACTTCTATTAGATGACGATATGAGTGGCAATTTTACTTTTGACCAGTTATTGGATCTCTGCACACGCTGTTATTTTTATACCTTTTAAAACATTTCTGCATAAATAAAAACAATTATGAGTTCCTGTTCAATTAATGGTGTGGGAAATCGTCTAGAAAATCCACCTATTATTATTATTATTAAAAATATAGCAAAACTTTGAATCGGTAAGTAAAATATAGGTATTTATAATTATGAATAATTGCAGGGCTCAAGCTAACCTGGTTCGGGCGGATTTCCGGCCACCGTAGGCGCGGGCTTGCGGACGGTGAGCAATGGGTAGCACACCTTCCGGTAAGGCCCAGGTCGACGGCGCGTTGTATTCCACGCGCGCCTCAAGTAGATGTCGTCAGCACAAATGTAGGGGTCCACTAGGCCCAATGCCTGCCGGGGTCGCGGCAAGGTACTAAACGGTCACCGAGGCCCCTGGCAACACAGGCAACGGAAGGAATACGGGTGGGGTTTAGTCAGTAAGAGTCTGACACACCCTCCCGCTCCGCCCAGGAGCGGGAAAAGTTATTGGATGATTTCCCACCAAAAAAAAAGCGAATCTGGTTGTTTACGTAAAATGTCACAAAAATGTACACCGCGTTGTTGTCTTTTTGAAAAGTCCCTTTCTCTCACTAGGGTATTGTCAATATATGTCTATCCCTTTCTACCTGTACTAATAGCTGTAGTGTTGTGACAACTTCAAAACGAAGTCTAGAAACGAATATAGCATTATTTGTTCAAGGCATTTCACAGCTGATAATTTCTGTACTTTAAACAGACAGTGACCCCTGAATTTGTTTTGACATTCCTTATCAGAGTAGTCAGAAGAAATGTCGACTCCGGCTAGAGAATTTATTGTTCTTAAAATGTAAATTGAAATTAATAGTTGTCGATTTTATCGATATCGATATTATTGTTGCAAAACTGACTTGTAAATTTATTGTTCTTAAAATGTAAATTGAAATTAATAGTTGTCGATTTTATCGATATCGATATTATTGTTGCAAAACTGACTTGTAAATCACTATGTTTGCAACATTCGTCCTGACATTGTTGCATCGACCAATCACAACCGCTGTATTTTCTTCGTCCCCCGGCCCGCAGTGGTGAGTCGTGTGCCTACACAAAATCGGTCTATCACTATCTATATATTTCTATTGGGCGACAGCACTAGGGCAGGGCGCGCCTGGGCGCCCGCGCATGGTGCAGGCCCGGCCTCTTATTACTCAAACTTTTCTCTTATTTAACTCTTACTCTCTTTTTTGTAAACGACTTCCGACAGCAAAAGTTAAAAAAAAAAAATAACCCTGTCGGTTATGTTTTTTTTTTAACTTTTCTGTATCGACAAATTTTATTTAAGAATGGGCAAATGAAAAGCCGAGGTGGAGTGGAAAATAATTGATGGCTCGCTCTTGCAGCCTGCTTGCCCTGAAGCTTGAATTCTCAAACTTTTCTGCATAAGTCAACAAATTATCTCCTTATCCTGAACGGTCAAAAGGAAACCTAAGCTTTCCATTCCAGGGTGATAAAATATTTGAGCTCGCTCAGCTCGCTCTTGCATCCTGCATTTTTCTGTTCCTCAAACTTTACTGCATGGATCGAGAAAGGAACTCCTATTTCTGTAAGAATGAAAATTAACATATTCGAGGAGCGTTCAAAACTTTAGGAGCTCGCTCTTGCATTCTCCCTTTTCTGCATAAGTTGTATCGTTTATTAAACTGTATCAATGCACAGGAACAAAAGCTAAAATGTTCGTCCCTCTTACTCTACGAGAGTAGTGAGAAGTGCCACAGAAATCTCGCCCGCCCTGGGGCGCCGGGGCCAATAGTGCTAAAACCGGCACTGACACTAAACCTGTGTAGGTATTTAAATCCGGTTCTCAAATACCGAAAATTCCATTCCTACAGTATTTTACCGTTAAAATATTTACCTTAGATTAGCGGAAGTGCCACTCGTCATTAGATAGCTGCAATAGATGCCTATTATAAACTAATTAATGCTCTGACTGACGTTACCTCAGATACAAACAGCGTAGGTACTGTGAATCATACTATTAATTCAAAATCAAATGATTTAAAAAACAAAAAACCCGACTGCAAAAACACATAGGTAACTAAAAATAAAAAAAAAACAAGCATTATAAACTATAGACTTATGTGTTTTTGCTGTCGAGTCTTTTGTTTTTTAAATATTTTTTTTTTATTTGAAGCTTGTTTTATCATATGTATACCTATATGGAATTGACTCATTAGGTACTAGCTTTTATTTGATATTAATATTGTTGTAAAATATGTTTTAAAAGCTTCCCCTCCCTTTTTTGTATTTGCGGATGCAATATATGAATATTATATAGCCTGTCACTCCCACAATGAAGACGAATCCAATGACACCTCTTATGTTAAAATCCATCAAGCCGTTTAGGTTACAGAACGTGCCAAAGAAATGGACATACATACACTCGAAAAACATTACCATCCTTCTGGAGCAGTCGGGTAATTAAAAAAAGTGACTATATCTGATTATAAGTAGACCATACAAGGAATTGTTATGACGGACGGTTGAATCATTTTAATACGAAGGCGCCATGCGCCATCGCAGCGGTCATTTGAACCTCTTCTAAGAATTTGCTTATTATCATCATTTAACCTCCAGCCCTTATCTTAATTTATTTGTGGTCGGCGCAACATGTCGCTTTCTTCCATACTTCTCTATTAGTTGTCATCTCGTAGTCACCCCCTTTCTAGCCATATCATCTTCCGCCCATTCAGTCCATCCATCGTTTCTTTGATCTTCCCTTTGCTTGCTATATATAAATATAATAAGATAGTAACGAAGAACTTTTGTCTGTCTGGATGTAAGTAGAATATGTTCCGGATTGGCGCGACAACGGCTGGATGGATTCGAATGAAATTTGGTACACAGATAGTTTTTATCCTTGATTAACACATAGGGTATTTTTAATCCCGGTAGTACGTTCCCGTGGTATATTTTTCGCCACTCACGCGGACGAAGCCGCGGGCCTCAATAACAGTAATTGCTGCATTTGTAACCGGAGAGAATCAATGAAACAATTAAATTGTGTTACTTATAATTTGTATTTATCAACATATAAACTGACAACAATATACAATAATGCGCTTAGTTATACTACGCTAGTTTAAACATTCGATATTTTATATAAGTAACATGAAGGGTATCCAAATATTATACATAGGTGTACCTACATTAATTATTTTCTAATAAATTATAGTAGAGCAAGTTTCAGATACTTACTGAATGTCTAACTCGACCTTTTGTCACCTCGCACTTAGTGATAAAATAAAAGAAAAAAGTTCAAAATGTAATAAAATCGTATCACAGCGTCGTTTCTACTTTGGGAGAATCGTTGGGCAGCTTCTTTTAGACTAGCGAAGTTGAGTAAGAGCGGACAGGCTGAGTTCAAACGTACGTACTGTCTACCACTACGATATACTTAGATATTATAGAACCAAGTGTGCATAACCTTTCGTTTATGCACACTTGGTTAAGACTAAAAGCGGTCGTTACCGATATACCATTAACTGCATAACTCTCACGTAGTCAGACATTCAGCAGCTGAGTTGCGTAATATATTGTTTAACGTGTACTCGTCACGGGACCTAGAGCGTCAAATAGCAGCTCTCGACTATATATATTGTCCTTACATCTACGAATATACGCTATCCCTATTTGGCATGTGTTACTTATTTGACGATCAAGCCTCGTGGCGCCATCACTTCGAACATGCATAACTAGATAAGATTTGCCTCAAATTCCATGTTTGGGTGTTAGGCAGATACGATAGAACAGCGATACTCAAACTGTCTGTACAGTCACATGACATACACGCATTTTGATAAATTATAGTATTGCAGGCCGGACAGGAAAGCTCGGCTTCATAGCTGCGCGCCAGAGTGAGTATCACTTGGATTACAGTCTAATTAAAAATAAAATATATAAGAGCGGCTCTGATAAGGCCTTAAAGTGTGTTGTTTGTAAACATGACGGTCGTATCCCGAAAGTAGAGATAACTCAGGGACTTAGCACCTACTTTCACAAGAAAGTTAGGGCAAGACTGAAATATGAATGTTTCATAATTGTCTTACATTCTTTTGAACGTAATAATTATATCGTCATGTTATTTTCCTAAGTGATGGCCATATTAACCAAATTGTTATATTACAAAGATTATGAATTTGTTGTATATTCTTCACACTACCTCGCCTCATACGTAAACAGCATTGTTTATATTATAAAAAATACATTTTATCTACTCTCATATCGTAAAATTCGAATTATAAATTTAAAAACCAGTTTATATTGACACACTGAACAATACCGACATTTAAAAATATAATCACATTATAACATTTAAAAAAAATAATGTTCTAAAACATCTTTTTACCAATACAATAAAGGGCTAATCCAAGAAGTTAATATCACCAAGGAGTGTCTATCAATTATTCTGTTTATAGCATTAATAATAAACTATTTCTTACTCTTTTAACTTTGATATTCTTTTATGTATTAGGTTCAATCCGGAATGATGAGAGTAGATAAAGGAGTGAAACTACACATAATTAGGTATTAAAACACACGAGTGTTTTAATACCCCTCATTATGCAACAGTTACATATACTACTATTTGCTGAATGTTATTTATCAAAGCTGTCCCTGTTGTTAGGTCCGTCACTCCGCCTTGTCGAAAAAAAAAAGATTAACCAATGGAAGACATTCACCCAGCTAGCTCAAAGTTTGATTGATAATTTAAAATTATCTCGTTACAATAGTTGCTTTCGGCTCCAAGCACATTTCTGAGCCTGATTGAACACCTAATTAGAATTCTTTAGTTTCACCTAACTAACCAAGCTGCAATATTCATAATAACAATATTTCCTCGTTTATTAAAGTAGTGCGGCAAAGTTTTATCAATATAGCAGTTCCCTGTTCAGTCGCGGAAAGAACATTAGCAGGTAGTACATAACAATAAAATACCAAAATTAAATTGTAAAACACATTTATTCGACTCTAATAAATATACAAATAGCAGATTTTTACACTTATTAGACTATTTAAATAATTTTCTTACCTTAACATTCTTTCCACGACTGTACATGAGGCTTACAAATAACTTAAAACTATTTTGGGATTCACTGTACACAGTGTTGGGTTATTCCATGTTGTGTTGAACAGTCTAACATTCCCATACACTTTAATTTAAAAATACATTTGTCCCGTCAAACAAATAGAGGGCAAATCCGTATAATTATGACTTCATATAGTATTGCCCGGAAAATTCCCACCATTGTGTACCGCGGACCGAATTTCCCGTTTCGGCAACATATCTTCTTCTCCACTCAGTTATGTTTACAAATGAGAGTGAAGACTAAATCCTCGCGAAACGGAGCTTAGACCGTCCAAAATAAAACTTGACTTATTCGTCCAAGACGTTGTCAAGTTATGCTCTTATTCAAGGCAATACTTTGTCATTCTAGTAGGTTAGGTACATTTACAGGTACAACAATTGTTGTGTTTTTACAGTTACGGTCGGAAAAACCTGTAGCATTTAATTGCATGGTTACAATTAAGGACAGATTCATAGGAAGTGTTCGTCTTAACATCTAGTTACATACGATTTGTATCGCAATATATAATTTAAATAGCAACCACTAGTTTGTACTCAAGTTTCGTTTGGAATAGTCTAAGCTGCTGCATCTATAGCAAGCAAGGAAATAATGTTCAGATCTTTTGTAGGAAACTTTACAAACATTTTCTATGACAAATGAACTTTGTCGAGTTGAGATGGAAATTGTAACTAAGCGCTGGTTGAGTGTTGTCCACGTCGGCAGACGAGCCGAGCGCGGCCTAGCAGCAGCTGGCCAGCGAGCCGAGCGCGGCCTAGCAGCAGCTGGCCAGCGAGCCGAGCGCGGCCTAGCAGCAGCTGGCCAGCGAGCCGAGCGCGGCCTAGCAGCAGCTGGCCAGCGAGCCGAGCGCGGCCTAGCAGCAGCTGGCCAGCGAGCCGCCGCGCAGCCGCGACAGCGCCTCGAACACGCTCTGGCCGTCGCTGTCGCTGTCGTACGTCTGCGAAAGATACCCGGACATTAGTACACGAGTCGCTAACGGGACGCCGCCGCCCGACGGCGATAGCGCACCGGACAGCAAACTATAAACAACTTATCGCTGTGCAGTTTCAAAATATGTTTTACAACCTGCTCATTTAAAATGTAAGGTTACAGGAAAAAATCTGCCAACAGTTGGAACGTGGCGTTATAAATAAAGTTTAGCCTACTTATTGTACAGTTGCGATAACTATGGGAACTGCGTATTACCGGCTCCCACTAGCTCCGTTATTGACAATTTGTGCCGAATGTAAATAAAAAATATTATTTTATCATCCATGTTTTCGTGACTGATTAGGACAAAATTGTTTTCAATAACAATGTTAAACAAAGACAAAAGAACAAAAACTAGTAAATAAAGATAATCAAGATTTAAGATTACCTGTCTATCAAAAAATGTGTAAAGGTCTACTCACATCATCGTCCGAGTCGGAGTCCGTATCGCTGCCGTCGGCCATGTTAGCGAAGGCGCCAGCTGCTGCGGTCTTCTTGGCGAGTCGGCGCGGCGTTCTGTTGGCGTAGTCGCGCGCGTGCGTCGTCACTCCTGGGCATCTCTCGCGCAGATACTGTACGAGACGAGAGTCACCGCGATGGGCAGCAATGTGCAGAGCTGTCCAACCTGCTAGGTTTTCCTGTTGACAATAGAGAAAACACATCAGTAATGCTTTACACTGACTAGAAAATGGAAGAGATATTGACACACTGTTATTTTTAAGTAGTTGCAATGTTTACAATTTATTTCAGGCACTCGATAAAAACAACAGAGATGTCGGCTTGACCCATTATCGATACAGGGTAAATCCTGCACCGTGAGCGGCTTGAAGCGACAACAATGCGGCAAGTGCACACGCCCCAACTAATCCCTCGTAGTAATGGTAAATACAGCCGCACATTGTTTGCTGAACACAAATGAGTGCACAAACACAAAAAACCCCGACGCAAGAGATATGGCACTATCAGCAGATTAACACGAATGGCATGGCAATGGGTTTTCCGCCGCTCGCCGAGACATGCAATGACTAAGGATGTTCGCTTCGGCTCAAACTATTTACTGTTGGCCGTGTAGGGGTGTATGTGTGTGCTAGTTTTTTTTTTGCAATGTTTTTGTGATAATGTAGGTAAATAGGTTTGTGGTTGCTAACACTCAAGTGTTAGCATATCGAAACCACAAACATATTTCCTTTTTTTTTGCTTTAAGGCCAAAGAAAAGGTGGGTGGATTGTGTGAGGAATGATATGAAAGAGAAGGGAGTGAACGATAACGTGACGGTTGCCAGGGGAGAGTGGAAGAGGAAACGAAAACGTGTTGCGACGAGCCTGAGTAACATGCGACAAGGGCGGGTAGCTGGTGATGTGCTCACACTTGAGTGAAGTTGGATGTTTAGTTGACTTGACCGAATTGCAAACTCACAATCTGAAAAACTATTGTTCTATGAAAATTGTTCAGATCCTTGCTAAGCATCTGTCGCTGCTTCAAGTGATGTTATTCAAGACAATAAAATAACGCAAATGTTGCCAAACCTCCTTGCTTCAGGATAAATCACACGCCTTCCATTGAATCTGCGCGCGCGCAAGCTGATTCACATCTATTATTCCTGTCCTCTATTTCCGTCGTCCCCACTACTCCGGCTACCTCTATGAGTGTTTTGACCGACTCACTAACGTATTCCCCTTCATTGTTGTTAATAACTTTTTCCCGTCATTGTAAATAAGAATCATAACCGCGAATATGCTAAAATGGAGTGCCCCATGATCGAGTTATTTGCGTTCCGGAATACCGTGTCGGGGTAACAAGCTGTGTTTGGGCCAGCCCGACTCAGTATTGAATCATTTTGTGGTTCTAGCTGTTCGTAATAACAGCAAGTGGAATCACCGTTTAATTTTCCTTTTGTTTGTACCTCCTTGGTTATTTGGATAACCCAAAACTAACACGAATACTTGAGGAAATCGTTACTGTTTTACAGAAGGATGCCTTAATATTAAAGTTTGTTAAGACTTGTTCTAGTATGTCAACGTACCGCTAAATTGATATTCGCTCCGTAGTACACAAGGGCATGTAGCGCCTCCAGGTGTCCTGCTGATGCCGCTAGATGCACACACGCTTGTCCTGTAACAAACAACAACGATTCGTTAATATCATAATGTAAAATGATTTATCAGTCGTTCCTCGCAAGTATATTCCACTATCAATAAGTATCTAGGATTCACTAATATTCCAAGGATCCGAGTTTTCAGATGAATGAACGTTAGAATCCTGTAAGTTGTAGGTACTGAGTACTTTCAGGTTGCACACTTTGCACTAAGGAATTACGAGATAAGTCAAAATTGTTTTATCCTCGTAAGGCCCAACGACCTAATTTAATGACAAAAAAATTTTGACACTCCGGCCCGAGACACTATTTAAAATCATTTAAATTATATATCTAATCATAAAAATATATATCGACCTAAATTTGGGTTGGGCCTTACGAGGATAAGGTCATCGCGTACGTACTGACACAGTTAATTAGTTTAGTACCTACAAATCATGTTGGTTTCCGATTAATCAATAGATCAATCAATTATAATCTAAGTAAATAATTGCGGGGAATTTGTTGCACGATAACACTTAGTGACCAGTAACTACGAACTAATCTCTCGACACAATCGAAGCAGACCCTCACCTAACACTATTATAGTTATAACTAGTAAATCGTTAAATATTCCACAGAAAATCATCTTCCAAAAACACTTGATAAGACGTCGAAGATAGATAATGGGTGGTTTTTGTGTTTTCCCAAAATGAAGAAATTCTTGCGAGAAAAATCACAATCTGCTGTTTCGGTTTCTTTGAACTGAGTTAAATTATTAAAAAAACGCTCTCGGTGCGGACAATTAAGTAAAATAGTGAGATGATAACAAAGTTAGATAACCTTTAACAATATAAGACGTCAAAACAACATTCTATCAATTTAATCACACGCAGTTTAACTGGTTCCACGTAGATTTAAAAAAGAACGTGGCTTCATAGAATACTGGAAAAAACAATACATTTACAAAAGTAAATCATTTCTGAAAATACGAATGTAACATATTCTGGGTGAAAACCGTGAATAACAAATGTAACTAGTTTTTTTTATTATAACGCTTCATTCAATAAATTTATATTTTCATGCGATTTGTATGCAAACGGTCGCAGCGAGTACCTACAATGTGCAAAAACGGAGAACATTGTTTTTAGAAATGGTCCATAATGATAGGTCGGGCGCGTTCACGCCTCTGGAACCGATCCAAATGTATTTAAAACGAATCTAAAATAGATCGCTCGCTAAAATGGCTGAGGTCTTTTTGAAGCTCAAGAATTTAGGTGAGCTTAAAATAATCCTTTCTGGTAACGTGGGACGATTCAAACTTATCGGCAATTTGGAAAACATGTTCGACCTGTAGTAGCGGATCGGTTCATAAGATTTTGAAAGCGCAAATTTTAAGGCCCGATGATAGCTAACATCAAGTTTGGTGGTAACTAATCAAACAAGGAGGCTCTAAGCTGCCTACCACCAGTTGACGTGAAGTAAGAAAGATGTGCCGAATTAAATAAACATCTCGGTTTAACGTAGCTGCTAACTATTTTTAAGTATTTGCAATAACACTTAACACGTAAGTTTCGAGCAGATAAAAAATGACGCAGCAATACGAATGCAATGAATACTAACTTCCAATCAGTGTAAGAGCGAAGTGCAAGTGAGAATTCCTAGAAAACCACGGAATGATGAAGTTCAGATTACAAACTTTGTTTCAATCATGTAATTCACCACGTATCACGGCCTTTCATGCCGGTCATCATTTTCTATCCACTTGGGCATAAATTCGTTAATTTATGACGATCTTTCCTCGCGTGTTAGTATGAAATTTATGGCATGGTAAACAACAAAGTCCCATATTTGCATATGGTAATAGACAATTTGTGCACATTATGCAGACAATTATGAAGAAGATATTGTGGAAACTTTTATGGGTGTAATTTTTTAGTGCGGAAACATCATTGTAAATTCATGGTGGTACCTATGATGTCAAGGATACAATAATGTTGGTGCTGCGGGGATCCCAGCAACCTTGACATACAACCATTGCGCTTTATTCATAAACAACTGGTGAATCGTTACATTCAGTCATTCAAATTAAGAACCTAGTTATAGAGTAAACAGTAAAATGTTTCCAAGAACATATAAATGATCTAGGAAAAGCCAAACCTAAGCCTTGTGGAAGTCCAAAAGGCTCGAAAGTAGCAAATATTGTGCGTGTTTAAATATAAACAATAAATTGTTGATAGCTTCATTGGTAGAAGTTTCCAAATCATTGAGTTAGTAGTGGCAACTATTTATAGATCCGCTGCGTAAATATGGAACAACTCAACCGACAAAGTGCGTTTGGTTGGACTCTTGTCGTTGTAGACGGCGGCCATTGAGCAACACGCTGTCAGTAGCAAAGGGTTTCATTTTGACAGTTCAACAACATTCATTGCGTTATAATTACGTTGTTGAGTAGACAAATTTTTCGAACATATGAAGCAATGGATTAGCAATATACTTCAAAATAATTCAGATTGTGGTTGATAGTGTGTTACGCAATTAGGGTGCTGACATACTTCTCGAAGTAACTAATTATGGGAACTGAAAAAAAAATGAGTTGCCCGTAATCAAAACATTGAAGTCGCGATACGCAGTGTTCACGACAGCTGACGTGACAGCAAAACAGATCAACCGACACAAGGTTCTCTATAGTGGCATGTGTAAGATGTCGTCACGCGGGGCGCGGGGGCGCGGGGCGGGAGGCGCAGGCGCGGCGACCCGATGGGGTTTTCCCAACAATGTGGCGGCCGCGGCGCGGCGACTGGCAACGTACGCGCCTCAACTGTCCTCGCCAAATATGGCGCGCCTCCACTGTATTTTCACTATTTCCGTATATCACACAGATTCTAACCTTAATCTCCATGACGATTACCTGGCTATAGGCATCGATCATGCAATGGATTGTGATAGACTCTAGGTAATGTATCTGCTACCCGCAATTAATTTTATCAGCTGTTTCAAATTAGTACAACGTAATAAAAACTATGTGTTTAGTTAATTTTTGAACGACACTTTTTCCTTATTTGCGAGTCAACATATAAGGAGTTGCCGAGTGCCTGGCAGATGTCATAATGTGGAACATATATATATATATATAATTCCATTAAGAATAACACCACCTAGTTGATACATTTTTAGGTTGTAGTCATAGAATTATAATACATATCCTAATGCACTCACTTTATTAATATCTCGTAACATTTGAATCATGCGCCACACAAATAGGACCAAAGTTCCTTATGCAAATTGTGCATCAGCTAAAAATAGCAGCTGCATCATTCGTAACGTAAATTCTCTCGAGGCTGTAACATTTCCATGCCAAAAACTCCATGCGGAACCCTGGCCGCGCGGATATATCAACAGGTTTTCGTGTAAAAACCCATAGCCTTGCAAACAGAACTCGCAAGCAGACCCTCAACTTTAAATTTTCTACTTATGTATTATAATTAATTGACATGCCACAGCTGTCGTTTGCCTGTTTGGGCTATTTTACACAAATATGGGGGATAACGTCTTACGTTAACTGTCCTAAGCACTTCCAGCTTTGTTCACACTGAGCTAATTAGGAGACAATGGACAGGTCATGCGCAAGCGCAAGCTAACAGACGTCACTTTGACTTTTAAAGCGAACGTAAGTACTCGTTAAGTCCACGCGTCATGCTCGTGATTGGACCTATGAATTTAACGGCGACGGATTAATAAAGTTCCTCACCCACTAAATAATTTGTGGATGTAGCACGACTTGGTTAAAGTCAGTTAAAGTTTCCTTATGGGTGGAGCTTCCAATTGTTCAAATTAAGACGCGCTGGCCTCTAGTCATGCGATTAGAGGTGCAAAGATTACTATGACCGCTTGGTTTTGTAAGTTGAAGTCTAATAAATATTTCCTTTTAGATAAAAGCTCAACACATCCTACAATGTTCATAACAGTGGCGAGAAGTTTCAGTGAAGAGAAGAAGAGGTTTCAATGATGCTGATGACTGATGACTGATGATAGAAAGAAAAGTCATTTATTCCAGTAATAAAACTAAAACGATCCACAAATGAGAACACGCAGCTGAATTGTGAACAATGTTTACAAGAACAGTTCTCAACTAATTGTGTAACGTACGTATACATGTCGAGTGGTGTTGAAATTTTCATGATAATAAATTGCGCCTGAGGACATTGAAAAACCAGGTTGAGCGTCGGAAAACCCCAGGCTTTATACAACGGTACAAGTGTTTAATGCGGAGATAGCAATGGTTTACGAGCTCTCACGAAGATAACGATCCACCAAACATGATTATAAAAGAAATTAAAGTGACACATGCATTGTTTAACGCGTAGTAAATCACTTCAGCCTGTGTATCATTATTAATTATTTTGGGGAATATAATAATTATTTGATATCAACGTAATGTTCTAAGAATAAATATTAAAGACTAGTATAACTAGTAAGAGTAGTAGAGAGAGCTTTTGATTAAGTCAAAGTCAATTAACTATACGACGCATGTTTTCTTACTCCAACCGATTGCTATTAATGAGCTATAATGAATATATAGAAAATTACTACATTGACGTATGTAACAATCACACCATACTAGTACGATTATAATTATTAAAATTCATTATTTAAATCTGCTATTTACGTCTATGGGAAAACCAAATAAAACAACAATTAGAGTTGTTGCCCTTGGGTGGAAATATGCAACCGTAAGAAACTTAGAACAAACAGCACTAACATTACCTATCTAACATCTAAGCATTCTAAAACCGGATTCTCAAAAATTAAAAAAACAATGCCTGGTCACTGGTAACCGGCGCAACGGACGCTTATAGCGCTTAACATTCAGGTATACAAATACATTCGACCAACAGTTCTGTTCCATAAGCAGTTCGATGTCAAAGACGGATAGAGGTTTAATTTAAGAGTTGATTTAGTCGGTGGAGATATAATTAGAAAGTGCGCCCGCGCAGTCCCACGTAACATGTTTATATTACATGCGCTTGGGATTCCCGTCCGTATGTAACCGTGGCGAGGCACACTTTCACGTGGGTATTGCCCAGGCCATCATCATCATCATAAAATCCACCATTGTTCCGAAGTTAACCATCAACGCTAGCAACGCCAAACATTTGCGGTTTTCCTGGGGTTTGCTCAAATGCCCACCTTGGACATCGCCGCATGACTGGCGCTGCATAGCTTTTTAAATTAAGGCGATTTACTTCCTTAACCTACAGGCTCTGTGGACTGTTAATTATTTACAAATTTAATGTATCTTAAAAGAGTAAAGCTATTATTTAACATCCACACACTAGTGTTAAGAGACGTCCTTCGTCGTACAAAAATAAAACGGCGATAAATATACAAAAAGCGTACACGTTTGGCGCTACGACATTCATAAGATATTGAAATTGTCCCGTCAGGAAAAACCATCTCGCCACGCCGCCTACTTAGCATACTCGTAATGGCTTTTCAATTAACGCTCGAACAATGGTCGGGGTAACCCATACCGTGTATACGGACCGCTCGTCTGGGGGCGTTACACGGTCAAAAAGTTTGCTTTCACTCGGTGAGCGGCCGTCCGTATTCGTTACGCGACCGGCTCCTCGTAATGTTGGGAATACCCACCGAGCCAGCGCCGAGAGCCTCCGACACGATCTCAGACTTCGACGATCTCTCTAGGCCACCGAGAAATGTTGACCCCTTGCGGTCCCCAAAACTATTAATGAAGCGAGTTCTCGGGCGTTATAATAAGGAGTTTACCTAATGTCTCCATAAGATCAACATATCAGATAAATTCATATGCAAATGCACGACAGAGGTAGAACCGAAATTCTTTTTCATTGGTTATAAGATGTGTTGTTTGCCAGCTCGGGAAAACCAGATATAATAAAGAGCGTAGAGCTAATATCTTTTTAATGCAGTTTACAGATGCAGGGAATTCCTAATTTGATTTACTGTGAATTAGAGACTTGACAGAATATTTTAACCGACTGGAGCACTTTTTCGGAGGGTTGTCTGAGCAAGAGTTCTTTGATGGCATTGAGCGTAATCAAGACCTTGACGAACGTCACAAGCAGCCTCAAGTAGGCACGGCGCGTTCACACGTAAACAATGTACAGCGCCTTTGTTAAGCATAGTAAACAGGTTCTAGTTGATCCTAGACAACTTAATTCGAGAGATCCTAGAGAAGCTCCGTATTTTTTCTGCAGTGCAAGGCACGTGAGATGTCGTGCCGGTTCGCGTCCGGATCCAGACGTAGCTACTACCTACTACAAGGACAACGCCGTTGCACATGAAGGCTAACTACTTTACTGGGATTACGGATGACATTACTTACATAAACTTTAATCACTCTGATGAGAAAACGGAAGCTGTCGCAATTGCTGCGCATACTTACTGTAAAATATTACGTCAACCTTTTAGAATTTTTGAATATTTCTCTGGACAATGTTTAACACTATTGGGTGCAACATTCAGTAAGGACACGTGGGCCTGGCTAAGCTAAAAATAACTAAGCGAAAAAGAGCATAAAAGGTTCTAGAAAACGCAATCACCATCAGAAAAATTGCATATGGATCAAAATTTATATTTTTATGAATAAATGGTTATAACATTTGCCACTGCCTGTATCTGGAAAAACCGTTGAGCGGGTTTTTACTCTGACACCGTGATTCAGATGAACTGTTGCGAACCTAAACGTTGTATAAGTATGTATTCATATAATAACCTCATATTGTTTATGTTGGCTTTAAGCATGTAATGGAACAGGTTTGTATAATTATTCACCCTAAGCATTCAAAGCTTTGGTGCTTTTCGGTTAAATCGCTCGCAGTTTTATCCTAGTTTGAATTGTACGGACCCTCGCATCAACGTAACCGTGCTCTGGTTTTTTTTTTCTTCTACAGTCACTGAACGAAAGGCTTGAACTTAAAGGGGCAAATAATTATGCCTTAGGTCATCGGAATCGATGATGTCAGTGGTCTGTGGTCATAAAATGATACATTCCTGCCATAACACAGTAGGTTATCTGGAGGATACGGTTGAAGGAGCTGAGACAAGAAGACACCTGTGGAATAATTATGTGTGAAACGTTGTCTAGCACCAACAGTTCTTCTCTGCCTGAGAATACTCCTAATAAGTAGCAGATGATGTCATTCTTAATTATATGCCTACAGTACCAGATGGTGCGAATGGAAAAAAGGTGCCTACTTTATAAGGAACTTTGATAGTGGAATTCCAGCGTAAGATTGACGCTACTGACGCTGAGATCATCGCACAAACGAGCAACGTAGCTCATCCAAAAGCTGGCTTACCTTTGTAGTTCTTTTGATCCAGTACCGAGGCTGAAGCTAGCTTCCGAGGTGCTTGTTCTGGCACAGGCGCGAGTAACGCTTGTAGGCATTCTACGTGTCCTTTTGAACTGGCTTTGTGTAGGGGTGTCTCTCCGCACCTATCTCTCGCTCCGAGCGAGAGTCCCGCGCGCACCAGCATCCTGGTGACCACGGCGTTCCCGCTCATCACAGCCAGGTGTAGGGGTGTGTGGCCATCGTCGTTAGGTACGTCCAATAGCGCCTTGTTTGGACACACCCTTATGAGTGTTCCTACAGACTTTTCACAGCCGTGCACTGATGCTATGTGTAATTGTCTGTAACAAAGGAATAGCCTGGTTAGAGCTTCTGCTGCTTGTAAACGCAATTGTGTTATTATACCTATTTTCTAAATATAGAGTATGATGGGATGGCTTGGATGGCGACCTTTACGGTATCGACCGATCGGTGCGTGAGTGGGGCCCGCGTAACTTAACGCGTGGCCCAACAAACCTGTCCAGAAGCCTCGCAGCGTTCTAGACCTCTCTAGACGTGACACTACGCGGCAAATATTTCCTGTTTTAAATGACTTCAATTTTATTCAACATCTGCGTCATCTTTATTCCCATTTCCTTTCGATTACCAGAAAGCGATGAGCTTCCTGCGAAATGGGGTATGTAGGTAATCAGTTAGGCGCCAAATATGTCATGCGTACAGACGGCGCATGCAACGTGTTTCTGTTTATCTACGCGCGTGTCGTAGGAACTGTTTATGAATGCTAATGATGTAATAACTAATAAGTGAAGGAGGTGTAAACTTCCTAGAGGGGACAACCAATGTGTATGATATTAACGAAATTGAATCATAAACACCAAGGAACCTGCTGCCGATGACCTCATGTTTATTATTAATTTAGGTACCAATATGAAACAAGAATAAATTACATGCCATGTTTGTTTAAACATTTAACTACTTTTTTTTTTTTTCATCATTGGATATTTTATCAAATAATATTGGTCTCTACTGGCGAACTTTTATCTTAAATCATTTGTTGCTTTAAGATAGGAGTAGGTATTTTTGGGATCGCGGGAAGGTACTTATGGGTCACCGAGGCCCCCGCAACACAGGCAACAAGAAGGAATACGGGTGGGTTTTAGTCAGTAAGAGTCTGACACACCCTCCCGCTCCGCCCAGAGCGGGAGAAGTTATTTGATGATTTCCCACCCTCAAAAAAAAAAAAAAGGTATTTTTGGGAGTATTTCGTATATCTACTTACTAGCACCTAAAAGGTCTTCATTGATTGTGTATTGGAGACATGAGGTCAAAGGCACAATAAAAAGTACCCATTGCTGCATCATCAACACTCATCAGTCCTAATCTCGACACTTTTACAGCATTAAAAAATATTGTGGTTTCTAAACCAGAAGCAAAGTTCAGATTTGAACTTGACCATGTTTTTATGTTACAAGATTTAAGTGTCTGTTAACAGTTCATAAAATCATAAAACAATTAACAAAACAGTTTATCACAACTTAATTAAAGTTGTAGGTAATGGAAGGAAAATAATTATTAAATGCGTGAGGCTATTAAATTTAGCTATTGTGAACAGGGTCGCTCCTTGGGGTTTACCCAGAGGTCACCGACATTGATCCCAAGCAATATACTGTAATGTACTGTTAGCATAATGAATACTTCTTTTTGAAATGATGTGCTAGACTTTATACACACATATACATACTGAACATTCTGAGATAAAACCTCAGAATATTTTACCCAATCGGGACGGGATAAGGCTGTGTGTTGGCTGTTGAATGATTGGCACAATGTTATTGCCCTAATAAACATGAAATATTTAATCTAAACAATGGGTTATTCCCAGTTTTATCAGTATTTAGTTGAACAACACACACTCTGATAAAGGGATATTAATGGACATATTATATTTGATTGCAACAAGTATTAAAATATTCCTAAGTATGTAAGTAGTAAGTGTCTGATAATTGGGAATTTTATTACATTAATTTTGCATTAACACATTTTGTAAGCAAGCACTACTTCACATTTTGCCTTAAAATCTAATTACCTGAGAATACAGTTAAGCATATCAATCATCAAATTAGATAATTGGCATCAACTGTTATGGAATAACAAATTTTATGAAACATTTTACCTCTACACAATATCATATAATACTCGGCCAATAAAACTAAAGCATCCCCATGTAATAAACAGGTCTAGACTATTCAGATTCACAACTTCACTTTACACAACTAAGCTATCATCACATTATCTTTGTTTCATATGACATCTATTATATTAATTGATGATTTTTAATTGTTGACATTGGTTAATCATGAAGGTAGATTCCAACTAGCCTCGCCCATTGACAATAATTTTCTTTCTTTGTCTTTCTACATTTGTTTAATAAACCTAAATCTCATGTTAACATGAATTATGATAGGTGCATGAAATTGAGCAACCAACCATAATGAATAATTAGGATTCCAAAAACTGGGGTAATTTGTTGTTTGTGCCTATTTGAAACAAATAATTTGACTTTGACTTTGAATTAAATATCCATCTATCTGTTTTTTCACCAATATTTAATATTGTTTCAGCCAAGTGTTTGCTACACTTAGTAAGTCAGAAAGTATTGAAATTATTAGGATGTTTTATACTTTCTTAGACACAAGTTAAGCGATTACAAGAACAAACAGAGCCTTACCTTGAAATCTGAATTTATAGTTCCATACAACCATGCATTATCTACCTACTGTTAAGAATTTAGTATGAAATCAATAGTAGTTAACAAATTAACTGGTTACATTCAACTTCAGTTCTAGATATTCTACATTAAAATTCTAGTTTGACATTCAATCAAATGTTGGCCATGCACACATGACACTTGAGTTGGTTGTATTTTATAGGCTAAATATTGATATACTCACGTATCGCCATCTGCGTCCTGTTGGAAGAATATGACAATAGGTGGGATGTTCTTCTGTTCTGGCGGTAGTATGTTGATCTGTGGGGTCTGCGTGTCAGTGAGCTGCACATCCGAGAGGCACTCCGATATGCACAGAATACCACTGTCGTTCTCGTTATTGGAGGGCTGGGGCACTGCACTCACACACACTTTCTTATCCTCACTCGCGGGTTCGGGCTCATGGTCCGACTCCTCGTCACCGGGGTACACGTCCAAAGGTCCCGACAGAAAACCAGAATCGACGTTCTCGTCTTCCGTGATCTTGGTATCGAAATCGCTCCTCTTATTTGCACTCATTTTGTTGCTTTTATTTTGTCACACTCGAGTTTAAAACACTTAAGATTGGAATGCACGTATGTTTTTGTAACGCTAACTATGAGAAATCATGTTATTATACGAAAAAATATATCGCGTAGTAAACAACCGTTCCACAATGAAATCGCATGCGCAATGAATTTTCGATTCAGTCAATGATGATGGCTCCCGTCTCTCTACCTACTGTCGTAGTGCGTTCGGATAAACACACGTGTGTACCGTTGCAAAGCGAACTGGAACTGAACGCCATCTGTAGCGCGCTTACGTTTAAATACCTCGGTTTTCCGCGTCGTTTATTTCTGTAGGTTTTTATTTTGGTACCAAAGCATAAGCATGAATATTGCTGGTTTAACCCAAACAGTTCAAAGATAAGTTTTGATAACCTTACGGTAAATATTTATCAATTCGATTTTTTAAATTTCATTAAGACGTTTACTGTGAATAGTTTTATTCATTCTTCTTTATTTGCATTCACCTTACCAATTTTCTGATTTTAGCTATTGTTCGATTAGTTTTTGGTCTTCACCATTGGTCTTCACTGACAAAATATGTAAATTATCATAACTTAGCTACAGCAGAATTACTCTGTAGGTAGAAAGTAACATTAATCCGGGGTTTAATGAATAAATATTCGGCAAAAAAATTAGTAGGTTTTAAATCCTACCAATTTTCCTAAAATATTTGCAGATTTTCATATTCAGCTCACCGAGTTGAAAATAATGAAATACCTATTGGTCTTTAAAAGCGATTTTTTAATCTACGTTTGGTGTGTATCCAAAAATACATCATTATTCGTCTGTGTTGAGCTGCTGTCACTGTCGCTTTTGTTTAGTCAAAGTCAGTCAAATTCAAAAGTGTCAGTTTCAAGCTGCTCAAGTCCATTTTACTAATTTGCAGAAACTTTAATAAAGATTTATTTTAATAATTTACTACTAAGTATTGTTCATATAATGTTTGCTGAAAAAGTAATAGAATTATTGAAGGAAGCAGAAAGAAACCCTGTTACTATTGACCCATTCAATGTATGTTGTTGCTACACAATGTGCTTATAATATTTGTTTGTAAGAAAACTTCTAGGTAGTTCAACTAATTTTTTATTTTCAGGATGATAAAATAAGGCAAATATTAGAGGAAATGCATTTGCTGTTTAGGATGAATATGAACGATGCGTAAGTTATAATATTTTCATAATGTTTACTGGGTTCTAGCAAAATAAAGTTACAATATTTACAAAATAATTATTGTAAAATAAACGCACTATTACTTTGAATGGTATTATCTCATGAAATGAACAATTGCTTGTTTTGAGATATGTGATGAGGTTATGTTTTTATATTGGATCACAAGGAGTTGTAATTCAAGACTAGATCTGCTTTCGCTAAAAGACAATACCTAAGCAAATCATCTACTCTATACAACCTGTTGAATAAAGAATTGCGTATATATTCTATGAAGCTCAGGGACTGTAAAAAAGTTGTAACCGATTGGCTAAAAACTAAAACATACGAGGACGTTGAGTCTATTTTATCTACTTTGCAATAACCAAAGTGGCTACATTTGGGCTGACGTGCACATGGTTAGTGAAAGAAGACTTGTTTAGCTTCTTTTCGATCCCAAGACTTTGTCGCAGGGCTAACCGGCAACCGACAACCTACATTTGGAACTATGCTTCGTTTAGGCATGAAAACGTGTCTAATAAACTACACTAACTCACAAATAAATAAATAAATGACAGTATATTAATTGGGATAAGTAAACTAAGCACTGATCATTAACACATTATAACTCGCACCATATACCTAACATCACAAATCACACTTGCACCCACACTCACTTACACACTCGCACCCACCCTCACTCACACACTCATTATACACATACCACACACACATACACACGCGCGCGCGCGATCTGGCCATTCTCTGCATTATGCTCACTCATTCATTTGGAGAGCTGATTGTATAAATTTTTAAGTTACCCTCTTATCTAATAGTCTTACATGTTTACATTGTCTATATTTCAATTGCATAAATATGACAAGTGGAAGTGCGGAGTCTCCTAATACAAGCAATTCCTTGCTTAAAAGGTGATCTCCAACAATATGTATCAAAATGATTTTTGTAATTGAAATAAACATTTTTATTTTTATTTTATTTATATTCTAATACCTGAAAGTAATTTTTTACAGTAATGAAACGATGGAAAATAAAACCCTTTGGACAACAGTACAAGTAAGACATTCAGCATTAGAACGGAACAAGCGCTGCCTCCTTGCTTACCTTTACAGCAGAATGGTAAAAATTAAGACTTTGAGATGGGAATTTGGTGCTATATTACCACCAGATGTACGAGAATTACTATCAGATGATGAATATGAATGGTTCTCAAAATATTCTATTAATTTGGCTTCTTACATGAGATCTTTAGGTCAAGACATAGGCTATAACGGCATTGACCTAACAGAAAACCTTAAGCCCCCAAAATCCTTGTACGTAGAAGTTCTTTGTATGGCTGACTATGGCAAGCTGGAGTTGGAAGATGGTGATGTGATCTTGTTGAAGAAGAACAGCAGACATTTCCTCCCAACTTCAGAATGTCAAACACTTATCCGACAGGGAATATTGAAACAAATCACTTGATGTTTGTACTGTATTTGTAATGAAAGTAAAGTAATTGTTTGGTTTTGTATTATATTTGTGTAAAAAGTACTTTGTTTATTTTCTCTTTGTTTTTGTTTATTTGTTTTTTTTTTTCTGATAAAATACCATCCATGACATGGAATTTGGATTTACGGATGGAATAAGACTAATTCAATTTAATTTGAAATTTCAACTCACAACTACCTATTGACCGCCACGTCAAAAAAGCAAAGACGTGCCCTCGGCGCCAAACTACGAATTATTCCTTAAAATCTGTCACGTAGTTATGACCATGGCGTGCTGGGCACATTTTGGTCTGTCATCTATACATGACTGGTGTTCAAAAGGTTAATAGTACTAGTTATTCTGAAAGCAACTTTATTTACACAAGCATAACATTTATATTTGTTTAAGTGGGAATAACGTCAAATTGAAAACAATGATTTGAATATGGAATATGTATCCCACTATTACACCTTATTCCCTTATGAAATAGGCAGAGCTTATGGAGAGGCAACTTCGGGATCAAACTCGGTACCTCACGCTCAGGTGTACGTTACCCCAGCAGGAAAGTGGCTCCTAGAGTGATATGAGTGGTACGTATAATTAGCGCGTAATCTGCTGTAAATGTGCGCCACATGAAAAAATTGTGCGCTTTGTCGTTTTGGAAAAAAACGAAAATACGATTCCTGCTGGAGTAACGTTGTTCCAATAGGAAAATTCTAAACGAATGATCGGAGATAGAAATATTGAGCATGGGCAGATAGCTTAAATTTGTGCAAAAATGTGCGCCGAAAATATAATTTGTGCGTCTTCAGGTTTTCAAGATATTGCGTTTCCTGCTGGAGTAACGTTTTGCAGAATCGTGTATCTCTAAAACTATTGTATGTGCGCCTGTAGAATAAACATACACGAGTAGCTCTTAATTTGTGCGTATTTGTGACAGAATGAGATTTAAGAAAATATTTATAATTTTCAAGTAATAGCGCTTTTTTTTAAACTCGAAAAAATATCGCAGCGCCTAAATGAGAAAACGTTTATGCTCGCTGAAAACTGTATTCGGTCCTTCTTGACGCTTATAATCACCATAAAGAGTTTCAAAAGTGTACATGCATGCGTTATTGAATAATATTGCTAAAAGTCAAAACGACGGTGTCATAACTTTGACGGCAAAATACAAGAAACCGGCTCAACCCAAGATGTGTAGGTGTAAACCAAAAATTAGTGCGTTTAGTCATAAATATATAGTGAAAATATTTATACTTCGCATTAAGTAGATATAAACAAAAAACAAAACATGTAAACAACGACTGGTTATCCGACCAAATTCGAATGACTATAAAAAAGCGACGGATTCAGACATATCGATGACCTTTTTCATTGGACGTATAAACCTAAGCTGTTGTCCGTACAGTCGCATGCAAACGTTTGTTGGCAATTATACGCGACGTTACCGGATGGCGCGGAGCCGGAGACAAGCAGCGGTGGCGAGGCGAAACAAGATAATCTTCTATTAATGATGAAAAACTTAATGTTAATATATCTAACATACGGCTTAAATCAATGTAATGTAGATACTTTGCCTTTTTTACTGTTGTGTTAATTGCCTTTTTATTTGTAAAAAGTAGCTGTAGGTAGGTAGGCTTCTTGTTCGTAGTAGCTGTAGGTAGGTAGGCTTCTTGTTCGTAGTAGCTGTAGGTAGGTAGGCTTCTTGTTCGTAGTAGCTGTAGGTAGGTAGGCTTCTTGTTCGTAGTAGCTGTAGGTAGGTAGGCTTCTTGTTCGTAGTAGCTGTAGGTAGGTAGGCTTCTTGTTCGTAGTAGCTGTAGGTAGGTAGGCTTCTTGTTCGTAGTAATTATCACACATTTATAGAACAATATTTTTTTTTATAAACCGGCCAAGGGTGTGTCGGACCACACACAATGAAGGGTTCCGTAGTTGGGATTACTTGGGACGAATTTATTCCAAAAACAAACTTAACATTGTAGTTGAAAAACCTGTTCTCCCATACATCGATATATGCCACAGTCAATTCTCCAACTGCAAAATTAAGTTGGTCAATAATAACTCGTTAACTTGTAAAACCTACTTAGCCGTGATAGTTTTCCTTTTAATAACGTTATATTTACTACTGCCATGAATTTTTTTCACATCTCACATCATAAACAACCATTTAGCTGGCAGGGGGGTCGCGGGACGGTACTAATGGGTCACCGAGGCCCCTGGCAACACAGGCAACAGGAAGGAATACGGGTGGGTTTTAGTCAGTAAGAGTCTGACACACCCTCCCGCACCGCCCAGAGCGAGAGAAGTTATTTGATGATTTCCCACCCAAGAAAAAAAAAAAAAAAAGCTGGCACGGGGGTGGACGACGACGACGACGACACCCGACTCTAACAAAAATTTGCACTTTAATGCTTAATATTACGCAAGTGGATCCTTGAATCGAAAAGTGGTGTCCACAGACCTACAATATTTATAATCGGACTAATGCTGAACTTATGTGTGAGTGGAAGTGAAAATCAATGTGTTAGTGGGAACGGCAAGAACAATACAAACAAATTATTATGGTAAGAGAACATCTAAGTATTTGGTACCTAAAGTATTTAACAAATTAGATTTATTAAGAGAAAAAGTAAAAATTAGTAAAGGATCACTTAAGAATAAATTAAAAAACAGTATACAAGATAGCAAATAGAAGTAAAAACATTGTTAATATATAAGTAGTTGGTATGTGCGTAAGGTGGTGCATTGTTATGTAAAAGAGCGCCTCTCGCCATCAAACGTAAAAGTTTGGCGAGTTTAGAGTTATGTAACACCTCTGTAATATAATATCATTTAATAAATAAAAAAATATACGTGAAGTGTTAAGTGATAAAATTGTTAAGAAAAAGCTAGATGAATATGAATGGGCCCAGTTAATAACAATAACGTGTCCGGTATTATTGTATCAGACGATGTGTAGTGTATTTGATCGCATATACAAGGAAAGTACAATTAAAATTAGCACAGATAATAAGAAAGTAATAAGACAGCCATGGATAAATAGGTATCTATATACAATGCTATTGCGAAGGGATTATTTGTTTAGAGTTTGGAAAGCAGATCCGAAGAGTATGAACAAGCGATTAGATTATACAAAGTATAGAAATAAAGTAAATAAATTAACAAATATGGCAAAAAATAAATATAGACAGGGACAAATAAGAAAATGTAATGGAGATTTTAGGAAAATATGGACAAATATAAACATATGGTTGGGTCGAAGCAAAAATAGCCTGGACGATGTTATTTTAAGGCATTTAGGATTGTATAGAACAGATTTGTACAAACTTCTCTAAAACGTTTACGGAGGAAATAAAGGAAATTAAACATGTATGTAATTTGAAGTTTTTAGATAGAAATAAATATATAGAACCGAGTGAGGTAAGCTATAGATACAATAAGGTGACCTCGTCAGAGGTAGAAAAGGTCATAAGAACATTATCCTGTGAAAAAGCACCCGGTTCGGATGGAATACGGGTGCAAGACATTATATATTTATGTAAGCAAATAAGTCCTGTTCTAGCTGCATTTGTGAATATTTCTGTATCTAGCGGTATTTATCCAGACCAGCTAAAAAATGCAATTATACGTCCTATATACAAATCAGGAAGTCATTTAGAATATGGTAATTATAGGCCTATCGCAATATTATCTGTTATAGATAAAATAACCAAAAAAATTATAATAGGACAGATTAGCGCGTTCTTAGAACAACACAACATATTATGTGACACTCAGCACGGTTTCCGGAGAGGGCGCAACACTGTCTCTGCCTTGTTAGGATTTTCAGATTATATTAATGACTGTTTAGATTCTGGCAAACAAATTATAGCTCTATTCATTGATTATAGAAAAGCGTTTGACACTTTAGACCATGAGATCTTATTACAGGCAATGGACGAATGCGAGATACGCGGCCCCATTAATGATTGGTTTAAAAACTACCTCACTAATAGGAAAATAAGCACAATTATATCCCGGGTGGCTGGGAAAGAGGCGGATGTCGAATTGGGTGTGCCTACTGGATCGGTGTACGGCCCCGTAGGATATATAATGCATGTGAACAGTGTATCAAAGGTCTTACGTAATTGTGAGGTGTTCATGTACGCTGACGATATGTGTCTTGTTTACGCCTCCAAAGATATAGCAGAGGTACAAAAGTGTATTCAAGGTGACTTTGAAAATATTAACAAATGGGCACACGACAATGGAATTTTATTGAATCTGTCAAAAACTAAATGTATGCACTTACACTCGCCGTATAATCGAAATGCTAAATTTGTCAATAATAAGTATCTCACAGTTATAGGGCATACATACGAATGTTTGCATAGAAATAAATGTAATTGTAACTGTACAAAATTAGAGTACGTAGATAAATTTAAATATTTAGGCCTAACAATAGATAAGAATTTTAACTGGAAATTACACGTAAATGACATTTGCAATAGGCTAAGAACGGTGCTAAGTAAGTTTTACCAATTAAAAAATGTATTGAACAAACAGACGTTAAGAATTGTGTATTTTGCAATTGCCGATTCGCTGTCAAGTTATGGACTCCTTGTGTACGGGCGAACCTTTATTACATATTTAAGAGATGTTAAAGACATACAAATAAGACTGATAAAGTTTCTAGTCAGTAAAAATGTTAAAGATAAATGCAACAAAGAGTATGATAAGCTATTTCCCATCTGTAAAGTTTTACCCGTAGATAAAAAACTAGATTATTTGGTAGGTCTTTTTTTTTTTATTTTTTTTATTTTTTTTTTTTAGCGTGGGAAATCATCAAATAACTTCTCCCGCTCTGGGCGGAGCGGGAGGGTGTGTCAGACTCTTACTGACTAAAACCCACCCGTATTCCTTCCTGTTGCCTGTGTTGCGGGGGCCTCGGTGACCCATAAGTACCTTCCCGCGACCCCGGCTGGCATCGGCCCTAGTGGACCCCTACTTTTGTGCTGACGACATCTCTTTGAGGCGCGCGTGGAATACGACGCGCCGTCGACCCGGGCCTGGTCCTTACCGGACGGTGAGCTACCCATTGCTCACCGTCCGCAAGCCCGCGCCTACGGTGGCCGGAAATCCGCCCGGGATTCCCGACGCCCTGGGCGTCTCCTGCGGCGGCTAGGGGCGAGAGGGCGCGAAACTTGCCTTTCCCTCAACCGTCCCGCCTCCTCCTTTGCGAGCATTACTGCTTCGCAGAAGGAGGTGACGGCTGCCCATGCCCTCTCGCTCCGTACCATGGCCTGAACCAGGGCCGGACGCGAGAGGTCTCTGCCGCCGATCGCCTCCACGAGGACACGGCGGTGCTCTGCCCAAGCCGGGCAGACCTCCACCGTATGCTCCACCGTGTCCTCCAGGCGATCCACACAGTGGTGACACCCGGACGTTTCCTCCCGCCTTATCCGACACAGGAACCTCCCGAAGCTGCCGTGTCCGGTGAGGACCTGCGTCACGCGGAAGGTGAGGACGCCGTGGCGCCTCTCCAGCCACTCCTCAAAGAGGGGACTTATCGCCGCAATCGTGGCGTGCCCAGCACTGGGTTGCAACAACCGTACTTTCCATGACGCCATGAGATCCCGCCGGAGCTCCGTCCGCTGTGCCGCGATTTCTCGCGGCAGCGGACTTACGCCCCGGCATTTCGCCTCCTCGCGCCACTCCCATACGTGCGCGAGGACTTTTGCCTCCAGATCCCATGGCGGCAATCCGGCAAGGAGGCTCGCTGCCTCACAGGAGACCGTGCGGTATCCTCGGACCATCCGGATGGCCATGACCCTTTGGGCCGCGCTCAACCGGCGGGCTGGCCGCAGCGCCAGAGAGCACGCCCATACAGGTGCCCCGTAGAGGGCCATGGACCGCACGACCCTCGCGTAGAGCCTCCGGCAGGAGGCGTTTGGACCCCCTAGATTGGGCAGGAGCCGCTTCAATGCAGCGCCCGCCCGCTCCAGTTTGGGAGCCAAACGTCGGAAATGCTCCACGAAGTTCCACCGGCTGTCGAGGACGAGTCCCAGGTACTTCATCGTCGACTCGACGCCGATAGAAACCCCTCCTACCGTTATTTGGGACCCCAACGGTGGCGCGTTCCGAGGACCATGAAAACACATGGCCTCGGACTTGTGCAGGGCCACCTCGAGTCCCAATTGCCGGATCCTTTCGACGATTGTCGCAACCCCGCGTGCCGCTAATTCGGCCGCCGCCTGGTGCGACCTCCCCTGCGCCAGGACCAACGTGTCGTCAGCGTAGCACACTACGCTGACGCCGCTAGGGAGGTCGGCGCGCAGCACCCAGTCGTATCCGATGTCCCACAGATGCGGCCCCAGGACCGATCCCTGTGGGACACCGCACGACATCTCTTGCCGGTTCCACACTCCCTGGTGACCGGGGTAGATGACGGCCCTGTCCTTCAAATAGGCCTCGACCACACGACAGAGGTAGGTCGGCATCCGGTGATACCGGAGTGCCTCCCTGATGCAACTCCAGGGCAGGGTATTGAAGGCATTGGCGATGTCTAGGGACACCGCCAAGACGACCCCACCCTGGGCAACAGCATTCCCCGTCGTCAGGGCTCGCACACGCATGATGGCGTCCACCGTAGAGCGCCCTCTGCGGAAGCCAAACTGGCTCTCCGCCAAATCCGGCCCCACCCGCACCAGCTGGCCGACGAGGCGGTCTGCAATGACTCTTTCAAAGAGCTTGCCCACCTCGTCGAGCAGCACGATGGGCCGATAAGCGGACGGAGAGTCCGCAGGGCGCCCTGCCTTCTTTATGAGGACCAGTTTTCCCGTCTTCCAACGAAGCGGGAACTGGCCCCTCTCCAAACATGCGCTTAGGAGCCCCCTAAGTCGAGGTCCGAGAGCCTCCAAGGCCAGGACCCAGGCCTTCCCAGGTAAGCCGTCGGGTCCTGGGGCGGTATTTTTGGCATTAAGCCTGCGTACCGCCGCTCTCATTTCTCCCTCGGTCACCTCCGGAGCATCGTCGTCGTCGTCGGCGGTGTGGTCCGCATCAGGCACCGCAGTAGGCGGAGCCATAGGCGGGGAGGAGTGTTCCCCTCGCGAAGGGAACAGAGCGCTCACCACGTCCTCCATAAGCTGGGGCCGGAGACTCTGCGTTAGCGGGGGAGCCCATGGGCGGAGTTTTTCCCGCACCACCTTGTACGGGCGTCCCCACGGTAAAGTTTCTAGTCAGTAAAAATGTTAAAGATAAATGCAACAAAGAGTATGATAAGCTATTTCCCATCTGTAAAGTTTTACCCGTAGATAAAAAACTAGATTATTTGGTAGGTCTGGAATATTATTATAATGAGGAGTATAAAGTTAATGTTAAAAACAAGTACAACACACGTAGGGTTAGAGAAAAGTAATAATTTGTTATCTGTGGTTCAACCACAGATAACAAATTATTATGGTAAGAGAACATCTAAGTATTTGGTACCTAAAGTATTTAACAAATTAGATTTATTAAGAGAAAAAGTAAAAATTAGTAAAGGATCACTTAAGAATAAATTAAAAAACATTATACAAGATAGCAAATAGAAGTAAAAACATTGTTAATATATAAGTAGTTGGTATGTGCGTAAGGTGGTGCATTGTTATGTAAAAGAGCGCCTCTCGCCATCAAACGTAAAAGTTTGGCGAGTTTAGAGTTATGTAACACCTCTGTAATATAATATCATTTAATAAATAAATAAATAAAAATCAAAAAATTTTTGAACGGCCTATCCAGCGATACCCCACACCATGGGGTAGACGATAAAAAAAATATCATCGACGGACATGGCAAAACTATAAGGGTTCCTTGTTTACTACGGAACCCTAAAAACAACCGCCAATCAAATGTTTGGTCATTATAGTACTTTTTTTCTAATAATATTATAAATGTAAATGTCTGGATGTATGTCCTTCGTTCACACACAACATACTGAATTTATTTTAATGAAATTTGGGTATAAGAAGATAGCTTATACCTTGGAATAGCAGTTAGGCTACTTATTATGATGTACTTAATCAAGTGCAAAGTCACGGGAACAGGTACTAAAATATAATCCGATGACAAGTTTATTTTTTTACTTCTTTTCTACTTCAATGTACTCAGGCACAACACTTGTCAACCGGATCGTGAGTAAAGTTAAGGCTCCTACATACTGGCGCGACTTGTCGCGCGACGCGTCGCGACACAAAGGCTTGTAGCGCTACACGCGGTGTCTTTGTGTCGCATCGCGTCGCGCGACAAGTCGCGCCAGTATGTAGGAGCCTTTAAGAAGGTCATCGGTATGTATGAATCCGTCGCTTTTTTGTAGTCATTCTAATTTGGTCGGATAACCAGTCGTTGTTTACATAGTTTGATTTGTGTTTATATTTTCTTAATGTGAAACATTCCAAGCTAAATATTTTCAATATATATTTTTGGCTAAACGCACTAATTTTTGGTTTACACCTACACATCTTGGGTTGAGCCGGTTTCTTGTATTTTGCCGTCAAAGTTATGACACCGTCGTTTTGACTTTTAGCAATATTATTCAATAACGCATGCATGTACAATTTTGAAACTTTTTATGGTTATTATCGTCAAGAAGGACCGAATACAGTTTTCAGCGAGTTTATACGTTTTTCATTTAGGCGCTGCGATAATTTTTCGAATTTAAAAAAAAGCGCTATTACTTGAAAATTATAAATATTTTCTTAAATCTAATTCTGTCACAAATACGCACAAATTAAGAGCTACTCGTGTATGTTTATTCTACAGGCGCACATACAATAGTTTTAGAGATACACGATTCTGCAAAACGTTACTCCAGCACGAAACGCAATATCTTGAAAACCTGAAGACGCATAAATTATATTTTCGGCGCACATTTTTGCACAAATATAAGTACACTATTTGCCCATACTCAATATTTCTCTCTCCGATCATTCGTTTAGAATTTTCCTGCTGGATCAACGTTACTCCAGCAGGAATCGTTTTATCCGGTTTTTTCCAAAACGACAAATCGCACAAATTTTTTATTCGCACATTTACAGCAGATTACGCACTAATTATACGTACCACTCATATCACTCTAGGAGACACTTTCCTGCTGGGGTAACGTACACCACGCTCAGCAGTCGTGCTACCCCAGTACCTCACGCTCAGCAGTCGCGCTACCCCAGGACCTCACGCTCAGCAGTCGCGCTAACCCAGTACCTCGCGCTCAGCAGTAGCTCTTGCGACATTCAGACCAATGAGGCAGTCAGTCAGATTTAATTTTTAACACAAAGTGGAATATAGAGAAACCAGTCATTCAACTATTCTTGGCAGCAATATCCTAATGCAAGATACTGCAACTTTGGCTATAATTTTATTTTATATGACACTAAAGTGTGTCCCTGACAAACGCGCGCGGCCGGCACGCCAACACCGGTTTGCCAACTATCTAGTTTTGGTATTTTTTGAATAATGGTATTACATTACTGATTTGTTATATTGAATGGCGACTATAATGACCTCGTTCCTTCAGATAGAGGTGTATTGTTCATCCGACAATTTGTGTCATCGGTATTAGGTTACATCTTCATTAAACCCTTCTCAGGCTAGGTAGGAGGAAAATTCCTTGCCTCATATTTAGGAATCTCAATTCGGTCATACCTAAGAGATTTACTAAAAATACTGGACTCATGTGAGAGTGGAGAGTTGTAGTAGCGTAGATGTAAGGGACGACGAGGACGATGTAGGTAGTGTTAGGAAATAGTTTCCCCGTGGGAGTACGTATCTCATACCTACACAAATACCTAGGTACTGCAATAATAAAAAAGTTACCTATTTAAAAAAAAATCTATCGACTTCAAAAAGAAAATAACTCAATCTCAAATCTCTTAATCAAAATTGAAACGATATATCCGATACAAAAGGCAGTTAAAAGACATTTTACTTAACAACCTGTAAGGAACATCTGGGAACATAATAAATATGTTTTTGTTAGTCGTTTAGTAAAATCTCTTCTTGGCTTCGTTTTATATTTTACAGTCGCCAGCACATCGATTTTATATTTGACTATCAACATTTTAAGGTTTAAAATCATTTGGAGAAATTTGACAGTTTGTGGCAAGTTGATGTGCTGGCGACTGTACCCACCGCCAACACAATGATTATTATGAACAATGTTAAGGCGCTGACAATACCCAATTGACCAAAATAGGCTTCGCTTAAGAAAAAAATTGTCATATCTGTATAGTTTGTGGTAGCGGTTAAAAATATATGTTAATTTTGAACTTATTTCCCAGAACCTGGTTGTTACCAAAACGCGTTTTGAAAACCAAATCTCGATACAAACTAACGTTAAACTAACCTCTGTTCTAATCCAAAATATCAGTACCAAATATCAACATACGTTACGTGTTTAATTAATAACAATAACGTCTTATTTGAATGCAGAACTTGGTTGTTTTTTATTTTCGATTACTAAACTTAATTTTGAGTAAAAATTAGATAATTACTTCTTATTTTGCAGTAAATTACAAGCGTTGTGTCATCGCGCTTCTCTTTCTTTTCTATGGAATTTGACAGTGACCGCGGTTTAGGTGTTCGCACGTGACACGTACACGCATACGTCGTTGCGAGTAGACTTTTCGATGCAATTGTTTTGATGTAAATTGAATGCGCCTAAGTTATAGTCGTA
This sequence comes from Atethmia centrago, assembly GCA_905333075.3. NCBI lineage: Eukaryota > Metazoa > Arthropoda > Insecta > Lepidoptera > Noctuidae > Atethmia > Atethmia centrago. The sequence goes on along the minus strand of HG995377.1, from coordinate 30,887,221 downwards.
CCTACTTGTGTCACGTTATTATTCTAAGTTGTACTTACGTGCATACCTACCTGTGTGCAGTATTTGTACTATATTTATTATTTAACATAGTTGGTACCTACTTTTTGTTTTTGTTAATATTGCGGATTTTCTTTTTTATATTTGATAGGTAATTTTCTAAAGAGCTGACGCGGACCTCAAAAAAAAAATTGTCGGCCCTAATTTGTTTCGCACCTACTTTTGATTTCGTTTCTAACCGACAGCTTCGGGAGGTTCCTGTTTCGGATAAGGCGGGAGGAAACGTCCGGGTGTCACCACTGCGTGGATCGCCCGGAGGACACGGTGGAGCATACGGTGGAGGTCTGCCCGGCTTGGGCAGAGCACCGCCGTGTCCTCGTGGAGGCGATCGGCGGCAGAGACCTCTCGCGTCCGGCCCTGGTTCAGGCCATGGTACGGAGCGAGAGGGCATGGGCAGCCGTCACCTCCTTCTGCGAAGCAGTAATGCTTGCGAAGGAGGAGGCGGGACGGTTGAGGGAAAGGCAAGTTTCGCGCCCTCTCGCCCCTAGCCGCCGCAGGAGACGCCCAGGGCGTCGGGAATCCCGGGCGGATTTCCGGCCACCGTAGGCGCGGGCTTGCGGACGGTGAGCAATGGGTAGCTCACCGTCCGGTAAGGACCAGGCCCGGGTCGACGGCGCGTTGTATTCCACGCGCGAGATGTCGTCAGCACATATAGTAGGGGTCCACAAGGGCCGATGCCTGCCGGGGTCGCAGGAAGGTACTTATGGGTCACCGAGGCCCCTGGCAACACAACACAGGCAACAGGAAGAAATACGGGTGGGTTTTAGTCAGTAAGAGTCTGACTCACCCTCCCGCTCCGCCCAGAGCGGGAGAAGTTATTTTATGATTTCCCACCCATCCAAAAAAAAAAAAAAGCCATTTATGCTCTTCACAATTCATATGGTGAGTGACAGTTCTCCAGGTTCTTATCAGGAGAACTCCTCAACAATTAACGTCCCTGTATCAAGAAAAGCAATATTTTGTAAAAGGTGATGAGCAGTTGACATTAGGCTATTGTAACTTACATAAATTACAAACTGACCCACTAAAAAGTCAATAATAAAAACTTTTTACGAAAAAAAAAACAACCGACTTCCAAAAAACACTACAAAGAGAAAAATAACTTTAATATCGGAAGTCGGTGGCAAAAAATCAAAAATTCAAATCGAAAGACTGACTTCCGAAATTAAAGTTTATTTTTCACTTTGTAGTGTTTTTTTGGAAGTCGGTTGTTTTTTTTTTCGTAAAAGTTTTTTTTGGTTAATGTCGTGTATATATACTCGTACATGTCGGAAATACGTTAGTTACTCGTTTGACTAAATTATAATTTCATTTAAACTGCAAACGGTTTTTCTATTGTGCAATAACCAACACTTCCCATTCTACTCCCACGGTAGTTAAAATATGGCTGATGATAACGAGCGAGACGTACCTTCTCCGTCATCAGAAGTGGGATTACGTGTTGGTTCAGGTGCAAAAAAAATGAAAGTGACCTTTGGCGTGCCATGTTTGAACAACAAAATGCAAACGTGCGAGCAACGATTGAAGCCCTGCAAGTGCCTGAAACCAACAATCGTGTGGATCTCCCCGAGTTCGACCCAGACAATGTAGATACGGATGCGCGATCATGGTGCGCGAAGCTGATTTGTTTTGCTGAAAAATCACTGCAAGGAGACCCTTGTTGCCAATGCGAATCGTCTGGTGACGTCGGTCACAGGAGCACAGAAGCAAGCCGATTGACAGCAGAGGAAGAGCTACGACGTCTTCAGTATCGAGCCAAGCAGCCCTGCAGCCATCAGCGAAGCCCTTCGTGTGCTTCGAGTGTGGGAAACCTGGACATATCGCGGCCTGGTGCATGAATAGTGGCAGCCAATTGGATGGTGGAGCACGTGTTGTGAGCAGTGAACGGCGAGTGGATGTTTGCGTCTTCAACCACCCTTACGCACGTTAGAACACAACGGTGAGCTGTATTGTTTTGTTTACGATTCTGGTGCTGAATGCATTTCGTTAGTAAAGTTGTGCAGCCAAATTAAGTGGCAAACGAGTTTATAAAGTTGTTGCGTTGACTGGTATTGGTCAAACACGTGTATTCAGCCTAGAACAAATCTTATGTAGCGTAACGATTAGCGAACACCAGTTTGAGATTTTGTTACATGTATTGTGCTTCCCAACCTTCAAAGTAATTTTATGATGGGACGTGAAATATTGAACCTAGGCTTTTCCATTAACATGTCTGCGACAGAGATATTGTTACATAAAACTCTTGTAGTAAATTCGGTTATAAATGATCATCGACAACAAGATGATTTTAAAATGAGCCTAAAGTTCTGAAAAAAGAAAATAGTTCTTTACTTATAAATTACAGGAAAACCTATAAGAAGTCTATGCTCTTAAAATAACATGGTAAATCTCTCAATATTGTGCGTATAAAATTACATTTGCAATCGGAATTCATGGGAGAACATGTTTGTCAACTACAGCGTTTGTTCTTGGGATAAATTATCTTTGGATAAAAAACATGGTACGGAACCCTCACCACGCGAAGTTAACGCGCACTTGTCCAGTTTTTTTATATGCTCTAGAATTTGACCAAGGTTTTGGAATGTTTTCCCTTTGACACCACACCCGTAGCTCAAAATGCGGGAGTTTTAGTAGTAATAACAATAATTGTCTGTTTTGCTCTTTGACTTAATTGCCTTACAGACTTACAGTTAAGTCTTCAGAGGGATATAATATATATAAGTATGACGGAGAAGGTACGTCTCGCTCGTTATCATCAGCCATATTTTAACTACTGTGGGCGTACAATGGGAAGTGTTGGTTATTGCACAATAGAAAAACCGTTTGCACTTAAATCAAATTATAATTTACGATCAAATAATCACACTAGCTAATCACACACTGTAGGTACACGACACAACTATACGGAACGCGCGACAGTTTCTAAACTTGTTCACTCCTTGACCGCCTCCGACCAACTGCCCTCGATAAACTGCACTTAACCCCGTTCAAGCGTCATGTTGTAAACTCTATCGAGCGCCGCTTGGTGGCGCTGGCGTCCCGATTAGTCAAACGAGTCACTAACGTATTTCCGACAAGTATAATTACGAATTACTCTTTTTATCCCCGAAAAGCGGGACTGCCTTTCCCGCACGGGTCATTTTGGGCTATAAATAGGGACGTCCCGCCAAAATCGGGGCGTCTGGCAACCCTGATACATACATACTTATACCTATAAAAACGTTGTATATTTGTTTGGAAGCCCTAATAGTTCCAATAATATAACATACTTACATACGTATCCTCCTTATTTTGAATTCGAAAAAATAGTAAAAATTTAAACATTCAAACAAAGTACTAGTCGACGTCTTCCAGACTTTAAAAGAATAAAGAGACAATCGTATTTCAGTTTGTCTTTTATTCAGTTGGGTTCGTCCAGCCAACCTGTGCTTTTCATTCTTGGCACATTTTTATTCTGTTTCCAGTTGAGTTTAAGTTTTTTTGTGACCACTACGAACCGCCTGGCGGTGACAGTTGCCTGTCTGCTTGCCAACTTCGTTATGTACAAAAAGTCACAGCGTTTAGCGCGTTTTCGTATTTCGTGAGTTGCAAACCAAACGTAGATTCCTGAATAGTTAATATTCTTTTGACAGGTTTTTTAAAAGTACATATAAGTGATTTTTGCCGAGTTTTGTGTTCAGTTTAACAAAAATTTAAGACTCCGCTTAAAATATTTCTTCAGTACACTTACAGCCTTCAGTTTCAGGAGGATAATTTACTTCTATTTCCAGCGGCTCAGTCGTGTCTTTCTTTAATATCTCCGTACATCTAATCCTGTCAGAGCTGCCTATCTAGCCGCAATCTTCATTGCCGCCCGCCCCTATACCTTCGAGCTTACTTTTAATTAAACCGTTGAAACGGTCGGCTTTATATGTCGTATTTAACCGTTTTCCTTCGGTTTCAATATGTTCCGTCTTTCAGTGGGCGATTACAATGGGTCCGTTAAGCCGCATACCAACCGGAGCGCCGGAGCGGCGGAGCGCCGCGCCGGGCTCCCGGTCTAGACACGGTGAATGCGGCTTACATCGACAAATTTTGAAATTTACTGCCATGCTGTTATCCCGGCCCGAGTAATGTTTCGATTAATAATATCGACTCAGCAATTTACCGCATTTGTTTTGTGTTATCTTGAGCTAAAAGTTATTAATGGGCTGCGAGTCAGAGTTGCAAAATTGAATTGCTGTTCTTTAAGTTACGTTGATTAACTTGTACAATAAACAGTGTTAGTAAAAACTTACCGGAACGTTGCGGTCGCAAGGCAATGCTTGTACAGTCCCTAATCTTTTCTATAATTGACTATGGTGATGTGTGTTACTATTACCAGAATGCAGATATCCTCAATAACCTTGACCGGTTTCTCAATAATTGCATTCGATTTCAATTTTCGTAAGTATGACCATGTATCCGCGCACCGTTTGCTTTTAAAATCGTTATCCGTTCGCCAGCGCAGAGAGGTGAGGGCTCTGGCTATGTTGTTCTCTATTCTCGATAAACCCTTCCCCTTCCCCTTCTTACCTGACTTTCCATATTAAATACTTGTGCTCTGCCCATAGTAAAAATCTTCGTTCCAACAACAATCATATTCTTCGATGTCTTCTCACCGCTCTGGTTTCATTCACTCTTCTTTCTTTGTCCAGGCCGTCTTTCTTTTGAGTGGGCTCCCTCTGAACACCAGGACGGCAACCAGTCGGCTGTCTTTTAAAGTGAACATAGCGTGAACATATATGTAAGAAATTGGCAGAAACATCCCAGCGCTGGTTTGCTGGATTCGTTTAATAATCTACTGATCGTTATTTCTCCTTTACCGATTGTTATTTTTCCTGAAAAAGTTTATTCTGTTTACATGTATGCATATATCTATGTACTTATTCTTGTATTTTATTGTTATGCTCGAATTATCTATCCCATATGACATGATAAATGACATAATCCGCCGGTCTCTTGCTAGCATCAACGTGCCTGCTCTTCTTGAGCCGAATGGCATTGTCAGAGATGATGGCAAAAGACCTGATGGTGTGTCTTTGGTCCCGTGGAGTTTGGGACCGATGCTTGTGTGGGACGCTACCTGTGTAGACACACTGGCACCGTCCCACCTCCAACGGACTACTTCTAAAGCGGGTGCAGCGGCAGAAAATGCCGAAAATCTGAAAGTTATTAAATATGGAGGCCTTAGCAGAGAGTACAACTTTGTGCCCTTTGGCGTCGAGACCCTCGGTCCATGGGGTCCCAGTGCGCATAAGTTATTTGCGGAAATCGCGAAACGTCTAGTTGATGTAACTGGTGACCGAAAAGCTGGCGGCTTTCTCGCGCAACGCATCAGCATTGCAATTCAGCGAGGAAATGCCGCCAGCATCCTCGGTACAATGCCCCGAGGGCCTTTTTTAAGCTTAACTTAGTTTTAATTTAATTTAGTTAATGTTAATAATCATCTTGTAATTTGGTTATGTAAATAAATATACTTTCCTTCTATCCCATATGTTGCACCTGCCATGTTTCTTCTCTGCATCACCCTAAGGTTGACTGGTAGAAAATGCCTTAGGCATTAATTCCGCCTTTGTACGGTATTTTTTTTTACTTGTGCATATAGTTTTAATAAATAAATGGGCCCATGACCCATACTACCCATAAGCATGTAGAGTAAACGAAAAGAAAAACAATGGTGCCTACCATTGTGTTTCCTAAGTACTTTATTTGATCTAAATTCGCAACTATGCCGAAGGGATGTAAGAAGATTTGTGTATAAAAGCAACTAGGTAGTTCACTGAAAAAACAAAATCCCAGGATTTTGTAGCGTCAAAACCAAATTAAGTGAGGCTTACGTAAGTACTGTTTTTTTTTAAACATGCTTGGAAATACGAACATTATTTTGAAAACCTTCTTCAAGATAAATCGAAAATGCTGTGCTGGTCAAATACTTGCGAGCAGGCGGCCAGCCATGTTGGTATGAAATCCTAATCCGTCGTGTTTAGCGGCCGAATAAATCGTACTAATATTATAAAAACGAAAGTTTGTAAGGATGGATGAATGGATGTTTGTTACCCTTTCACGCAAAAAAGTAGGTACTGAACGGATTTGGATGAAATTTGGCACACAGATAGTTTATAACCAGCCAACCAACACATAGGATATTTTTTATTCCGATATACCCACGGGGTCAAAACTTATGCGGGTGAAACCGCGGGGCGCATCTAGTTACTAATAAAACTCATATCTGTCGTGTAATTTAAAAATGGAACGAACTTTTTACTTCGACACATGGCAACCAAGGAGGTAACTTATAAAAACTTTTATTAAAATTTCGATTTGGCTTGCAAATTTATAGAGCTGGTTAAAGTAAAAAACAAAAAAAAATAACATATAAACGCGTGAAAAATATATACTCGTATAGTTGTTCGTCATTGATTCTGGAAGTATTAATTGTTTCGGTCCATTATTTGAGAAAAGTATCTAGGTACCTACTAAGTATTCTTAGCCGCAACAAGGCATTGAGGGACGAACGTGAAAATGTCGGCCGAGGCGAAGTCTTTTTATTCTTTTTATAAACTTATTCAACGTCGAAAAAAAAACGCTTTATTTCTAGAGCCTGTTGGTACTTTAAGTCTCGAAAAGCCTGTAAATCGTAAAGTTACCTAAAAACCAGTCTAAAATTGATTGATGCGGCAATCTTAAGGCGGTCTTACAATACCTTTCGATTACCTTACCATAAATTTTATTGAACATTCCATGCTCTGCCTTTTAGGTAGCGTCCTACCTAAAAGGCAGAGCTGTATGCATATAGGTAGATTTTAGGTACCTACTCATTCATAACATAGGTACCTACCTATTATACAGGTAGTTTGGTACACGATTTTCGCCGGCACGTGCACAGAGCTTAGCGCGGGAAAAGTTTTTCTTCGTTGGAGTGTGAAATACGTAACTACCACCCCGTTTTTCTCAGATACAGGGTGGGATAGAATACTTTCACGGAAAAAGGTTAGTTAAACTCAGGTAGTGACACGTCACACGTGTTACAATTGTTACAAAACACTGCTAACAAATTGTTTGATAAACAAGGTGAGATGGACAACACGGTCGCTCGTAAGATACGGACGAGCTAAAAGTCACGTAATCACACCTTCCTTACACACGTGGTCCCCGTGGACAACGCCCGATAGTTGTCACCTTTTTTTTTTTTTGATGGGAAATCATCAAATAACTTCTCCCGCTCTGGGCGGAGCGGGAGGGTGTGTCAGACTCTTACTGACTAAAACCCACCCGTATTCCTTCCTGTTGCCTGTGTTGCCAGGGGCCTCGGTAACCCTTTAGTACCTTCCCGCGACCCCAGCAGGCATCGGCCCGAGTGGACCTCTACATTTGTGCTGACGACATCTCTTTGAGGCGCGCGTGGAACACAACGCGCCGTCGACCCGGGCCTCGTCCTTACCGGACGGTAAGCATAGTTGTCACCTAGTGACTGCTTGCAACTACAACATATAATTAAGTTTAGCTACCTACGCGTAATATCAAACGTCAAAGGCCAATAACTACGTACCATTCGGACCGGATTAACGATTACCTAATCGAAATGATCTATTTACCTACTTATGATTGCGCCTGCTCATGGACACCTACGATATCTAGGTATCTTTTATGGAGATAGGTATGTTAAACGACATTGAGAAAGTCCAAGTTCCTAAAGGTACTTGTATCTAATTAGGTACACCTGTATCTTGCTTGGTTTCTCCTTCAGTAAAATTTAATTTATCGGTAGGTAAGTAGGTACCTAGGTTCTGTCTACCTATCTTAATATCTGCATTTGGTAAAAAGTCCCCCGGGGGCCCTCGCCCTCGTATGCTATTTGAAGATTTTTGGACAAACCCACATGATAACTGCTTGGTTACAAAGCACCTACCTACTTATAACGTATTGTTTTATATTTAAAAATCCAAATAGGTACCTATTTAGTAATTATAGTATTACACATACCTAATTAACTCTCAAAACCGCAAAAAAGAACTGGAATAGACCCAATTTAGGAGTCCAGTAAACGTTTATGGGTCAGCGACCGTAGAATAGAATAATTAGGGTTGATTTTTTGATTGTGTTGATCAAATTGATTTATGTCGGAATCCCAGGATGCCCGAATATTTGGGCACACGGAGAAACCCAGTTCTCAAACAATGGCTACCTGCTGTTACACCTACAGTAGGTACACTGTCGGTATCAATGCCAGCGTTTTTCCAAATGCGGTGCGAACAAAAAAAACCCGGCCCAATATGGGAATTTATTATTACTTAATTATTATTGTTAGTCAGCGGCTTTGCGAATTACCGTCTTGCACTGACTATGACGAATTGTTTACTCATCGAAGTATATAGGTAGGTAGACATTGTGCATGCATCATAGCGGGAATAAGGTAACTATCGTACGATTCACGCATTATTATGAATATTTTAATAATTGTTAGAATTACATAAAATGTTTTGTCATATTCACGGAAACAACTACGTGCGAAGAAGCGACAATATCATTTACATCAGTACCTACCTATTTCATTTCATGTGACACGTAGTTCAAACGCTCTCATTAATTTTCTTTCGGTCTACTGTACGTAGGTACCTGTAAGATAGATGTAAAATTTGATAATTTCCCACCCAAAAAAATAAAAATAAAATTGACTTTGGTTTTGTTCTGAATGTTTACGTTTCGTTTTAGTTAACTGAAAGCTCAAGTTCTTGTTGATAGTACCTAATAGAATAAGTATTTATTTTAATGCTGAAATACAGGCCGGTCAGTCGTCGGTAAATGTGTTGTGAAATAGGAATAACCAAATTAGCAATATTTTTTTTTCCAAATGCCAAAAACAGAACTATTAGGTACTACGAGCGGGAAATAAACAATACCCAGTAAACCTATAAACAAAATAATTAGGTAAACGTGTCAGACTGTTTCAAGCGGTATCGTTGTGCGCGGATTTTCCAACACATTTCCCGTGTGTCTATTTATTTTCAATTACAATGAACTGGACTTTCCGTTGGCGCGCGTCCATTAACATAACAACCCTGAGTCCCTGACTCCAAAATAGAACGCTGTAGTTTTACAAGTAATCTCTGTAGGTACCTATCGATTAGTGCTTACTGGTTGTAGCTGTAGTATTTCGAGTAAAGCAGTGTTGAGGTGTTACCTACTTACCTACCTACTTAGTCTGCCGCTCTACAATATTCAGGTGTTCCTGGACAGATGTGTTACCTAAACGTCGAATGACTATTAGGTATTTAGTTTTACCTTACTTTCGTGACCTATACCTACACGAGACTGCATATTATCTAAGTACTATCTAGCTACTAACACGGTACCTAAAAGTATCCCGGCCTACGCAAGAAGAACCACTGAAGTGTAGTGATAGATTGAATAAGTACTTAAACTTCAAGACTAACTAATTAAAACTATAGAAGAAAGATTAAGGAACCATCCTATGAAAGATCTAGAACATACCTACTAAAGAAACGGCTGCAAAGTCGGATCAAAGTACAATATTTATTCACACGGTCACACCACAATCAATGTGAATGAAGAGACACGTCAATGAATGAATATTGATTAAGAAGATTCGCATGAGATGCAAGCTATTAATTAAACAAACAACCATCTTAAGATTAAACGGGTGTCATCATTATTCATCGTGCGACTTTCCTGTTTCCATCTAGTTAGCAATCACAATAACATTACCTACGTCAAAGATATTCTATCAGAAAAACATCAAAATTTTCTTGTAACATTCATCATCATCATTGGCCTACATTAGTCCACTTACTTACAGACTTAGGCCTCTTCAATTGCACGCCACTCAGCTCGATTCTCGGCACCTCTCATCGAGCTGCTACCAGCCACGCTGCAAAGATCGTCGCTCCACCTAGCCTGAAGGCGTCCTACCTTACGTTTGCCGATTCGCGGTCTCCACTTAAGAACTCGTCTACCCCAACGGTCAACGGTTCTACGGCTGATATGGCCGGCCCATTGCCACTTCATCTTGCTTATTCTGTGAGCTATGTCGAATTGAATTAAAGCGCTGATAATGTTATCAGCTTTCAAAATCCCAAAAATAAACGACATGCACGATACAAGTGGATTAAGGCGCTGACAAGACCCAATTGACCAAAATAGGCTTCTCTTAAGAAAGAAAATTGCCAAATCTGTATAGTTTGTGGTAGCGGAAAAAATATATGTTAATTTTGAACATATTTCCCAGAACTTAGTTGTCTTCAAAACACGTTTTGAAAAAAAATCTCGATACAAACTAACGTTAAACTAACCTCTTACCTTGAGTGCTAATCCAAAATATCTGTATTAAATATCAACATAAATTACGTATTTAATTAATAACAAGTACGTCTTATTCTAATGCAGAACTTGGTTGTTTTTTATTTTCGATTACTCAACTCAATTCTGAGTAAATAGGTAATTACTTCATATTTTGCAATAAATTACAAGCGTTTTGTCGTCGCGCTTCTCTTTCTTTTCTATGCAATCTGACAGTGACCGCGGTTTAGGTGTTGTCAGCGTCTTAATGGCATGCTCTTAGAATATACGTCATTTATCGAATTGGTGAATTAAAGTTGTGGAAATAGATTATTTATTTATCTATCTATAAATAAACATTTTATCGAAACACTTACTGGATTAGTGATGAGTATAAGGTAATCTAGGTATGCGATGACCGATTGAATACTTTTTAAAGTATTTTGCAAACGACGCAAATGATGGGTGTGTGTGGTGTGTGTGTGTGTGATGTAGATGTGTAACAACTCAAAATTCAGGGTGCTCCCAGAATTAACTAACGGCTATGGTATGTACCGAGTGGCTGTTTTGTTAGGAATTGCCTTAAAACATTGACGAGTTTTGGAAGGTCACCCGTGCCGTAACCGTATTCTTTTCTAATTTAACCTTTCCGCTTTCTTCCTACCTATTTCTTGCAAAAAGTAGACCGTAGAAGATCTGCTACAGCACAGAGGTACTTGCAGGTTTTCCCACTAAATTCCATGCACGTTATTAAATTATCCCAGAAAAATACCCTGATTATTAAACCGAAACATTTTATGCAATTTGGCATCCTGTAAAGTGTATATTATTGAAGTATTTCCGGCCGTGTGATGTGTTTGGCCTTTCCCAAATAGTAGCTTGTTGTGGTGGGAAAAGTCCAGTTATTTCTGACGCCGTGACGAGTTACCATTTCTCTTAGTAACAGTTTGTAAATACTGGGAATCTTAAGCCAAGTCATCAGAATTATCTACGCAATTCAGATAAGGCGCCTCCCTACGGCCTTATCGAATATCTGATCAATGTGTTGGTTTTAATTTGGGTATTTTGAAGCGAGTAAATCAACAGAAAGATATGGTTTGAAATAATTAGGTAAATAAGAACTGGTAGTAGGTACATTGTACATTTGTGTAGTTATCTATTGACGCAAGTGGACTTTTCCATAATCGTTTTTGTTTATCATATCATTGTAATCAGTTGATCAACCTGCGTCGTTCGCCGCCGAGCATGGTTCTCTTTAGTGGCTGGTGCAATAAGTGGTCAAAGATTGGTATCGCAGACTATTCTTTTTAGGAAACATAAGACAGTAGCTAATCCTGTAAGTCAAATGGCGCTTTCTGCCGCTGAATGAAGAGGCCCTGTCTACGAGTATCATGTAGTAGAGACAGCGGCTTCCAAATTGTTGCGCAAGCCTGTGACATGCAGCAGCGTCATAAGTGGAACAAACTTTTGTCCAAAAATACGTAGGACGCCGCTTGACTACTTACATTAACCAGGTGGTGGGGGGCTGGCTTAATGCTGGAGGCGGGGTTAGACACTGGACTGCCATAGGTTGAATTGATTGAAACATCCTGCTCTGTGCTCAATCAGTCCACAGTTCACACGTCATCATCAAAGCGTGAGGCGTGAGGTCAACGTCCGTATAATCAGTGTGTTCATGCAGTTAGTGACGACACGAGATGAGGTCACTGCACTGACGTCAGGCTTCTCGCGAATACACCTACTTATACTGACACATACTTACATTTGTTGCATAATTAATGATTAGTTGTGCTACGTTTGGTGAGTAAATAAGGTCTGTTTATACGTAGGTAAGTTATGATAACTTTCGTGAGATAGAAACAGTCATGTTTATGAATCATCTGTGACATGGAGTTTCAAACTTGTAATTTATCTATTCATTGACGTGGGACACTCAGAATTTTTTGCGAAAATTTAAAAAAATGTTTTCTAAGTAAATATGTTTACATTAAATGTTTTCAAAGTGCTCTCCACCAGCCTCTATACAAAATTTCATGCGTCTGAACCAGTTTTCGACAGTCCTCCGCAGACACCTCGTTTACAGCCTGCTCGAACGCTGACAGCGCATCGTCCGGCGACGAAAATTGAATCGTTTTGAGCCGATTTTTTATTTTCGGTAATTAAAGGAAGTCACACGGTGCTAGGTCATGTCTGTAAGGAGGATGACCCAGAAGTTTGACCGGCGTGCTGTCCAGGAAGTCCTTCGTTTTGAGCGCGGTGTGCGAAGGCGCGTTGTCGTGGTGGAGCAGTAGCCCGCGGAGCCCTGTGTTTGGTCGCGTGTTGCTCACAACAGAGAAAACTTCTTCCAAGCATTTGGTAGTATACCATTCAGCGTTGATGCTTCTTTGGTTCCGTAAAGGAATTGATACCAAGTAGCCAGTCAAATTGAAAAACCTCGTGATCAGAATCTTCCCCCGCTTCTGGATCGCTTCACTTTGGTAGGCGTAGTTCGTTTTGAAACACCCAAACCGTCGACTGGCGCTTCGTTTCTGGATCGTATTGATAAATCCAAGACTCATCACCTGTAATGATGTCGTAAACACGCCGAGACGAGCCTGCTTCAAATTTGTTTATTATGTCACGGACCCATTCCACCCTGGCCTGTTTCTGAGCATCGGCGAGGTTGTGCGGCTCCCAGCTTGAACCTATCCTCCTCACAGGAAGATGCACGTGTAGAATTTCGTGAAGGCATCCCGATCCAACCTGCAGTATGTGCTGAATCTCTTGATACGTAACTCGCCTATTGTCATGGATTAATTTTTTCACTGCTAGCACTTTTACTTCCGTAACAGCCATCAAAAGGCGACCACTTTTTTCTTCATCCCCCAAAGTTAGTCGAACGCGCTTGAATTCGTTATACCAACGATACACGGTTGCCTAAGAAGGGCCTTCGACCATGAATGCCATTTGAAGTCTATTGTCCGATTCGTCCGGTTTCAGGCGACACTTGAAATCGTAAAAAATCATAGCGCGAAAATGTTTCCGGCGCATATCCATTCTTTTAATGAGACACGATAATTTAAATTAGCTCGCAAACAATGTGGACGGAAATTTTGAAATTGGAACGTATACCCTATTTACTTACAAATAATCATATTTTCAAAATAGATTATAACTATCCAGTCTCTCATACATAAAAACTTTTTTTCGCAATACTTTCTGAGTGGCTTGGTATTTCGGGCAATCCTAAAACATCAGTACCTAGCATGTTATAGCATTAGTCATGGTTAACATAACAGTGGTAGTATAAGTCGTTAGTTAGAATTCATCATCTTTTCGTTATGATATCAAATCAATCTTTCCAGAATGCATTTTGCAAAGCATCTAATATCCTGCTGACATGTAACGTTAATTAAAATGACGCCACCATGTTGATTATTGCACGTGATTGTAAATCAATTTCCAACAACTAATTGGTTTTATAGTCAATGAAGTCGAGCATAGTTGTTAATGGAGAAGCTTTATATTTTAATTCGGCTGAATGATCTGTATTAATACTGTTAATATGGGCATGGCATGTGACGTCACAAAGCAGTTATCGATGCGCCCGCCGGGCCCTGTATTATGGCACGAACGTGCGAAAATGGACGAAACAGCGCTGCACAAATGGATTTTTGATTCATAACGAGCCGTTTTATAGACGCGATATAGGAATACGTAATTTGACACCATATAACTGAGTGTTTGCAGCCTGGAATCGCTTTGTGAGGCTCGACGGAGTATTGTATTATTGACTGCTTTCCAATATTTTTGTAGCAAATATGGACAAAAGTCGGTTTAGTACGTAAAAGTTTTCCTGAATGTTGGACTTATATACGATTTGTGTTCGTCTCATAGTGAATAGAGTTGTGTGAGGCAAGATAGAGACCTACTCACGTGAATATTGAACGATTACATCGAAATCCATCTAAGGGTGCTGTTGCCTTTTAGATCAAAGCCTATATTATGTTTCACATAGCGCACCTTTCACGTTCCAGCTAATAATTCCCGTACTGCGGTTAATATTAATGTGGAGCAAAGGTTACCTATTGATCCTTGCGTTGTGGTCTTGCGTCTTGTTTAAATATATAAGAGTAACACCTACTTATGCGTTTTGAAAACAATGCTATTGAATACCTTATAATTGATGTCACCTGCCTAGCCTTTTCTTAAATATAATTTGGGTCTACTTCCAGTCTAACCGGACGCAGAATTACACTTGCTGATTGGCTAACTTAGCATTTGACAAATTGTCGATACTATTTAATGTTGCATGATAAACCTATCAGGCCTTCTCAAGGCCCTCCAGAAGGTGTTTGATTCCGTCATACTCGAGGGCACAACGCCACAGTCATGGACCGGAGGTGTGGTGATACTGTTCTATAGAATAGTCCATTCTTATAAGAATGGCGACAATTCCTTAAAAATGATAGGCCCAGCTCACTTCTGAGTCATGTCTATAAGGTGATTACAAGAGTCATCACGAACCGTCTCGCGCGCAGGTTTGACGACTTCCAGCCTCCCGAACAAGCCGGATTCCGTAAAGGCTTTAGCACTGTAGACATACGCTGCGGCAGGTTATACAGAAGACCGAAGAGTATAACTTAGCGTTTATGGATCGAGATGCTTAAGTGTCTGTACGAAAACGCCACTATGTCAGCCGGACTCCAGGACCAAACCTCGAAATCTATCCTTCTGCAGCGAGGTGTGAGGCAGGGAGACGTTATTTCTCCGAAAATGTTCATCGCTGCACTGGAGGATGTCTTTAATGTTCTGGACTGGAACGGGCCAGGCATTAAAATCAATGTCGAGTACATCACTCATCTTCGGTTTGCCGAGTGAGCGAGTTGAGTTTGAGTTTGAGTGGGTCTTAAAATGAACATGGATAAGACAAAGTGACGTTTGTCTTGTCTTTGTCTTGGGCATTTAACATGATGTCAAATGCCCAGTTTACACCGACTCTCATGAAGGTCGGAGACGCTACACTCGACGTTGTGGACGAGTATGTTTACTTAGGACAAACAGTCCAGTTAGGTAGGTCCAACTTCGAGAAATAGGTCAATCGTCGAATCCTATTCAGCTGGGTAACGTTCGGGAAGCTACGCAATATCATCCCGTCCCACATACCGCAATGTCTCAAGACGAAAGTCTTTGACCAGTGCGTATTGCCAGTGATGACCTATGGCACTGAAACGTGGTCGCTCACAATGGCCCTTATTAGAAGGTATAGCCCTCTCCATTGCCCTTTGGATGACTTTTAATTCACCCAAAGGGCAATGGAGAGGGCTATGCTTGGAGTTTCCCTACGTGATTGAATCAGATATGAAGAGATCTGCAGGCGAACCAAGGTTACCGACATAGCCCGAAGAATTGCCAAACTTCAGTAGCAGTGGGCAGGGCACATTGCTCACAGAACAGATGGCCGGTGGGGCCGAAAGGTTCTGGAGTGGTGACCGCGTACTGGAAGACGTAGCGTTGGAAGGCCTCCTACAAGTTGGACCGATGACTTTGTGAAGGAATTCGCTGGATGCGGGAAACACAGAACCGATCGAAGTGGTGGTGCTTGGGGGAGGCCTATGTTCAGCATTGGACGTCTTTCGGCTGAAATGATGATGATGATGAAACCGATCATGGCTATCATTACACGCTGGCACACTGTAAGTGCCTCCTGCTACTGCAATGCTGCAAGAAAGATTAGGTTCCATCTTGGAATACTAGGAGACACCCATATTATAACTTATATGAAGGATGCAAGGTTGGAAGGACGATGTAGGCTTAATAGACTTAATAGATTTATTTATAGACCATTTTCTATTTTATTAATTACTTGTTGACAGGCCTACACTGTCCTCCTATACCTATTAACACTAATTTGATCAAATTGTAAAAGCCAATTATTTTTAAAAGAGTAACCGTGGAGTTTCTCTTCTGACGTTTCCCCACCCGTATTCCTTCCGTTGCCGGTGTTGCCAGGAGCCTCGGTAACCCTTTCGAACTTCCACGCGACCCCGGCAGGCATCGGCCCTAGTGGACCCCTACACATGTGCTGACATCTAGTGCCCATATGAACAATTATTATTGTTTTACCGGGCGGAACGGGGCCTTTTAACGTGCCGTACAATTATTATTCTTTTACCAGATGCTGATTGACTTATTGCCAGTTAATTGATTTAATCAGTATCGAAAAGAATGCTTAAATCTTGACCAGTGGCCTAACCTTCGAATATAGGGTAATGCCCAATAATAGCTAATTGGGTCGTGGAAAAACCGAGGCAAGTAAGATTGATACTGCTATAACATAGTTACATTGTATCAAGCACCCAAAGGACTCCTAGTTGTATAATGGCTAGAATTCAATGACAGGCGCCTTCAAAATCAAAATATTTTATTTCACATAAACCTACATGGGCACTTCTGAAACTTCAGAAGATAGGTGCACCGTGGGGTTCCAACTGGTCGTTTCCTATGGAGAAGAGTCAGCAAGAAAGCTCACGGTGACTCTTATAAAAACAATTGGCTTTTTACAATGTTTTCAAATCACAGTGTTAAGGCGCTGACAAGACCCCATTGACCAAAATAGGCTTCTCTTAAGAAAAAAAATTGCCAAATCTGTATAGTTTGTGGTAGCTGAAAAAATATATGCTAATTTTGAACATATTTCCCAGAACTTGGTTGTTACCAAAACACGTTTTGAAAAAAAATCTCGATACAAACTAACGTTAAACTAACCTCTTACCTTGAGTTCTAATCCAAAATATCTGTATTAAATATCAACATACGTTACGTATTTAATTAATAACAAGAACATCTTATGTGAATGCAGAACTTGGTTGTTTTTTATTTTCGATTACCTACTCAACTCAATTTTGAGTAAATAGATAATTGCTTCATATTTTGCAATAAATTACAAGCGTTGTGTCATCGCGCTTCTCTTTCTTTTCTATGCAATCTGACAGTGACCGCGGTTTAGGTGTTGTCAGCGTCTTAATAGATACCTACCTATTAACAAACGCCAATGCCAATGCAATGCCAATTGCATATTGGCATTTTCTGAGACCTCTCAAAAGCGTTTGTTAATAGGTATCTATTAACACTGTGATTTGTGACTTTTGGAATCCTGGGACTTCTCCCAGGATTCCATAATGTGACTGATGAGTTTTACTCCTGCGTCAGTCGTCAACGTACCTTTCTCGAAACCAAACTGGTGACTATGTAAAGTCCCATTTAAATTAAATTGTGACAACATCTGGTCTAGCATGATTGTATACATATATTGTCATATATTTCATTCGTTTTATTGTCTTGTGTATTGATAAGTAGACCGTCTGTCGACCAGAACGAGTAGTAAATTTGAGTGCAATGTAGCCATTAATAAATTGGTCTGTGATCTATGAGTTACGAGAATATCTAATTATTTACTTTTGTCAGAAAACAAAAGAAAAACAACAAAGTGTGAGTGTGTGTATTCGCGCGACGATAATTTTTAAATAGGATGCGGCCTTGTATTAACTAGACATTACGTTCGAGTAATGACTGATCGTCTGATTGTCCAAAGGTAAAGACTATAAGTAGATAGAAGATATAAATAAATATATATATATATATATATATTCTATGTTAAATTTCCCACAATCTCGTAATTTCCGCGAGATTCCCCGACGATTTGTTTATTCAAAAGATAGTTACTTAGTATTAATAATACAAGTACATTGGGTCGCAAAGAATGCGGGTCGGTAACGAAAACCTCAATAAATTCCGAAATGTTGGAGCTAGCTTTATGAAAAAACTGTATTACTTATAGATAATTTTATAGTGCTTAAATCAATGTCGTAAAGGTTCAAAATGATGAATTATAAATTATTAGGTAGGTATATACATTTATTTTTAATAAAAATGTGTGTGTGTGTAGATACCTATGTGTGTGTGTGTGTATTACCATTTAAACCATGTATGGGAAACAACCGGCCCGCGGGCCGGATCCGGCCCGCTGTAAGATATTATCCGGCCCGCGAGACATTTTGAAAAAACCCAATTTAAACAATATCACATTAGGTACTTATACTCACGGGAGTGACAGTGAGGCGCCAAACATCAAATCCTTTGATGTTTGCCGCCTCACTCTTTGGAATCGCCGCCACTCGGCTTGCTCGATCAAATTCTTTGATCAATTTCATTTTGTTATTTTAATAAATTGTACTATAATAACATTGTCGTATTATTTCATGTCTAACATCTATCGCAAAAAATATGATCACTACTTAAAAATGCACTAAGTAGGTACTTACCTACTTTTAAACGCGGCCCGCGAACGTATTTGCACGCTAAAGTTTGGCCCTCAACATGTCAAAGGTTGCCCATACCTGATTTAAACTATATTTCGAAAAATGTGATACGGTATCAAATACGCAATGTTTACACATTTTAGTATTTTGTATTGCCACCACGAGCTGTTATACGGTTTGGCATGCTTTCCATCAGATTTCTGAGACAACGCTGAGGAATATTCTCTCATCAGTGCTTTTTCAGTTCACGAAGCGTGATTGGAGGGGAATTTTGTTGGTGTACACGTCGTCCCAGTTCGCCCTAGGCATTTTTTTTTTTTTGGATGGGAAATCATCAAATAACTTCCCCCGCTCTGGGCGGAGCGGGACGGTGTGTCAGACTCTTACTGACTAAAACTCACCCGTATTCCTTCCGTTGCCTGTGTTGCGGGGGCCCATAAGTACCTTCCCGCGACCCCGGCAGGCATCGGCCCTAGTGGACCCCTACATTTGTGCTGACGACATCTCTTTGATGCGCGCGTGGAATACAACGCGCCGTCGACCCGGGCCTGGTCCTTACCGGACGGTGAGCTACCCATTGCTCACCTTCCGCAAGCCCGCGCCTACGGTAGCCGGAAATCCGCCCGGGATTCCCGACGCCCAGGGCGTCTCCTGCGGCGGCTAGGGGCGAGAGGCCGCGAAACATGCCTTTCCGTCAACCGTCCCGCCTCCTCCTTCGCGAGCATTACTACTGCTTCGCAGAAGGAGGTGACGGCTGCCCATGCCCTCTCGCTCCGTACCATGGCCTGAACCAGGGCCGGACGCGAGAGATCTCTGCCGCCGATGGTTCACCCTTGTTTTATAGAACAACGTTTGATATAATATTACTAAATCGAATTTTAGTTGCAATAAAGTCATTTCGAAGAATTATTCATTTGACCGAATAATTCATTGGTAAATTTTTATTTAGCGTAATTATTTATTTGAACTAATTTCATTTGAACTAATTTCATTTCGCCGAATTTTCAAATGCACTAATTTTATTTAAACTAATGTTTCACTAGACTAATAATGATTTAGTCGAAAGATCGTATCGAATATTCAGTTCTTAATGAACTGAATATTCGATACGATCGTTCTCAATAGCCTGCTAAAAATAATCTCTTTTTTATATATTTTTTTCTATATAATCTATTCGTTTCTGGCACTCGCCGGCCGCTGCCGCGGCACCGCTCGCTTCGCTCGCTCGGCTCGTGCGTAGGAGGTCACATTTTTAACCTAACCTAACTTAACCATTATTTTGAAACTTACACAGAATTAGATTTACTTAAAGCGATCGCATTTAATTTAAGATTAGTCTAAGTGTTTTCTTTTTCAAAATTAATTATTGCAAATATTTACAATGTTTTCTTTTCTGCATAACATTACACCAATTGAATATTCGATAAAATACATGGTTATACCATCTGAACATTACATCAAATGAACATTATACCTTTTGATCATTAGCGCAAATGTTGTTATAGCAAATAAATATTCGATGAACTGAAAATTCTGTCAAACGATATTATACAAAGTGATGATTTTCTTAAACGTTGTTCGATTTAGTAATATTATATCAAACGTTGTTCTATCAAACAAGGGTGAACCGCCGCCGATCGCCTCCACGAGGACACGGCGGTGCTCTGCCCAAGCCGAGAAGACCTCCACCGTATGCTCCACCGTGTCCTCCGGGCGATCCACACAGTGGTGACACCCGGGCGTTTCCTCCCACCTTATCCGACACAGGAACCTCCCGAAGCTGCCGTGTCCGGTGAGGACCTGCGTCAGGTGGAAGGTGAGGACGCCGTGGCACCTCTCTAGCCACTCCTCAAAGAGGGGACTTATCGCCGCAATTGTGGCGTGCCCAGCACTGGGTTGCGACAACCGTATTTTACATGACGCCATGAGATCCCGCCGGAGCTCCGTCCGCTGTGCCGCGATTTCTCGCGGCAGCGGACTTACGCCCCGGCGTTTCGCCTCCTCGCGCCACTCCTATACGTGCGCGAGGACTTTTGCCTCCAGATCCCATGGCAGCAATTCGGCAAGGAGGCTCGCTGCCTCACAGGAGACCGTGCGGTCGGTAGTGTAAGTTGCAGTTAAACGTACCTTATTATTTTAAATAAATGTTAAATTTTATTGTCTTCCTTTTATTTTTAGATGCTATGTTATTTAGAAGAAATAAATGCGTATGATTGAGCCTTTTGATCGGTACAGTAAAATTACTGGTTTTTTCAAACCTGTAATTGTACTGTACTGATTTTGTTTCAGACAGGGTTTTTTTTTAATTCTTTGAATGCAGATGAATGATTGTTTTTAAAATAAAAATGAAGTCTTCATTGAGTTTTTTTTCTATCTACTTTATTTAAGGTAACCTACTTCCCTCCATGTGGCAAAGTTGTGGGATGCCCTGTATATAGTATAACATACATAGTTTTTAATACAATCACCAAAAAAAAAAAATATTTCTTCCTATATTTGTAATGAAATAAACTTTAATTTCGTCTTTATTTCAAAAAGATTGCTCAAATATTTTAGAAGTTATCGCATTTTTTATAACCAACCCGCTTTCTTCGCGGCCCAGGGTATTTTCGAATCAGTGCCTACTCTTTCGAAGCGGCAACATGACCAATACAGTGACGTGTTGCTCCAAGAAAAGAAGAGCTTCTTGAGCAACGCATATTTTTAGGTACACTGGCGGACAAAATTGATGGGCCGTTTATTAGGCACTGGGCTGGGAGACATGTGCGTACAGACGTACATGTGCAAAATTAATTGTTTTTTTTATTTGTGATGTCACTTTGTTCTAATTTATTTTTCACTAACAATAGTTAAGGCAATACTAACACATTATGGATCCTGTAATCTGAATTAAAGAGTTATTATTATTATTATATTTCGTACCAAAGAATTATTATGTAACATAAAGTTACAGAATGTCCTGTGATTCACGACACGTGCTGGAAAATCACACTGCTGCTTCAATTAGGATTTTCCCGCCAATAAATATAACATTTTACGACTGAAACCAAACACGTGCTCATTAGGGTTCGGTATATTTAAAAGAAATCGTTTTAGCTGGATTAAAAATAACGATCTTTGCGAATTGACGACAATTTCTACTTTGATAACGGGCATAACCAATCAGCATGATTGGTAGCTGGCCGGACTGGCCAGCGTGTGCTGAAACTACTTACTACATCACATATGGTCACTCATAGAGGCTTTTTTTAATGCAGTCATCCTCATTCAAATTCACATAATTTAATTTCTCTTCAAAAACAATGACATCAAAACAAGCATAGAAATTACGTGACTTTGTGAAAGAATGGTGTCTGTACTAGACGTACCTGTATGGCAGGTCTAGGTACACCTTTATTACAGCGGGCGTATGAGAGGTAACAGGCCTACCATCGACTAAAATCAAACATATTGAGTACTGAATAAAACCCTTGCGGCACTACGGCAGACAGTATAAGGTACTCTTAAATTTTAAGTTTGCCTAAACAGATGAAGCAAAAACGATGGTGTCAGCTTATTGTCGCGACTTGCGAGGACTAGAAATTTTTTGGTAACCCATCGTTGTTCTTAGTGTCAGAGCATTGCTAGGTAGTCAGAGCAGCAATGGGGGGTATGACGTGATTGAATATACTAATGAAGGACTTACAAATCGATGTGTCTGCTCTTCTTGGGCCGACGGGCATTGTCAGAGTTGATGGCAAAAGAACTGATGGTTCCGTGGAGTTTTGCGTTGAGACGGATGCTTGTGTGGGACGCTACCTGTGTACACACACTGGCAACGTACCACCTCCAACGGACTACTTCTAAAGCGGGTGCAGCGGCAGAAAAGCCTTGGCTGAGAATATAACTTCGTGCCCTTTGGCGTCGAGACCCTCGGTCCGTGTGGTCCCAGTGCGCATAAGTTATTTGCGGAAATCGCGAAACGTCTAGTTGATGTAACTGGTGACCGAAAAGCTGGCGGCTTTCTCGCGCAATGCATCAGCATTGCAATTCAGCGAAGAAATGCCGCCAGCATCCTCGGTACAATGCCTCGAGGGCCTTTTTTAGGTTTAAATTAGTTTTAATTTAATTTAGTTAATGTTAATAATCATCTTGTAATTTGTTTAAATAAATGAAAGACGGAATCCTCCTACATTATAGCTAAGCTAAGGAACTCTATCAACTGCTCATAACTCACACTTCGCTCCACTACATCTGGTACAACTCAACACAACTAGAACGTTTATTCTTGTTGAGATAAACAATCGCAGGGTCGAGGAGCCATGCCAATAGCAATACTGTGTGCACTGGTCGTGGGTAAACCCAGCCTGGAAAACCCATCAATGAATGTAATCAAACACAGATAGTGGCAACACACTGAAGGTTAAGTTAAACAATTCACTAACCGATAGTGTTGACGGTGACATGTTCGTTATTAAACATGTTTTTATGGCATTACAGGAGCTAAGAGTAGAGGTAGGTACGTGATTCATACGTCAAGTTGATTGATGTATTGGGTTGAGTTATCGGGTTTTCTTCTGCAGCTGGTAGGATGACCGCTGGGAACAGAGATACTTGAATGGTCATCAGGTGAGCTGGGCCTGCAGTCTCGAAATAGGTAGTCATCGCTTTACGGTCAAAGTGCTTGACAGGATTGTAATTTTTTCGTGCTTGTCAAGCAATTTTGACTGTGTAAATTGACTGACCCAATTCGGTCGCAAAACGATCGCTCTCTATGTCGAGCTGCTGGGCCAGGTCTGGGTTGTTGTCCATACTAGACTTGTGGAGATATGGGGCATTGCTCTGAATCCTTAATGATAGATAACTGTAAAGGCTGACGCAGATTTAGGTGGGCCGCACCGTATTGCAAAAATCCTTCTACATCACTTTCGTACATTTTGTATGATCCATCGCACACTACAGGCGGGCTGCGCCTGTAGTGTGCTTTTTGTATTGGAATGCGATGCGCTGCGGCCCGTTGCGGTTGTAATGTGCGGTTAGCTTAAAAGCTGCTTTAATTTACTTAGCCTTAGAGGAGAGAGAGAAATGGATAAGCAAATTTGATGGTTACCTAATTTTTACCTACAAGAAGACATTTGCAGTAATATTGAATAAGCCAAGCCAAGAAACCTGGCTTTCATTTGGATATACTAACTAAATACTTGCATATGAAGAAGGTGAAGATTTTGGGAACGTGATCGGACTGGCTCTTCATGGTATCATGTCAACCTCATCCTGCGAAATAAGGAACTCCAAGATCTGCTGTGGAAGGCATCAATTAGGTACCGACTGAATTTGACATGCCCTGAGATAGGTCGCTTAATAAGGCAGACCCATCAAAATATTGCGTCGTATTTAAACAACGATAAATTAAATTAACACCTGCAGTATCTTGAAACAATAATAGTTAAATTACCTAAGTGGCTTGTAGCAATAATAACGCCAGTGATAGGTAAACACCGACCAAACGTATGCAGACACTCTGATCTCTCTACCAATAGTATCTACGTTTCTACATATATATACCTTGTAGTTTTTTTTTACATTACACATTTATTTTATTATTAACTAGCAACCCGTTCCGGCTGCGCACAGGTAGCACAGCATATATAATAATAAATAATAATCTCTTTATTTCAGAATAAAATTCCATTATTTTACAACTTTGTTAGCACATGACCACTTAAAAACTATGTTAGCGTACAAATACAATACAAAGAATAATGCCTAACATAACTTAAAAACTATGTTAGTAGACATTACCAATATTTACAGGAGCATGTAGCTGACTCAAGTACCAGATGAAAGGACAATCCAGTTTGTTGGCAATGACACTCAGCTGACTGTTGGTACTGGCACGCACCCTGTGCAACAAGGACGCTGCTCGCTTGCGCCTGACTGCAGCGAAGCTGTCAATCTGGGCGAACATCCCTGAGGCACTACAGAAGCGTAGCAGCCCCAACAGCATCCTGAATGCATTATTGTACTGGCATATATGCCTACATCTTATTACATATATTTTCTTGTCGAATTGTCGCATCAGCCTGTTGCGCCGCACGTGGGTTAGATTAAAATGTGACTGATGTTCATCCTACTTGGAGTATTTTCCATTGTCAAATTTCAGCCTATTTACACAAAACCTTCCTCATGAATCACTCCGTCCATTGGTGAAAACCGTATGGTTTTTGAGCAAGCATATGCAGCGCGAAAAGTTGATAGTTGACTAAGTGCGGCATTTTCAGTGTTCTCTCATCACGAGAGAACACCGAAAATATATTTGAATATTTTCAGATACGAGCCCCGTGGTCAGGGATCTACTTTCAGATTTCCAAAATGGGCAAAAAATCTTCAGAGTCATTGATTTTCGAATGATGTGTCAGTTAAAAAAAAATCGTTCCGTAGTTTTCGAGAGACACACAATAGAATATGACAATAGAGATAATATGTCGTATATTACATTCACATACCTACATAAATTAATCATATATTTTCAATGAAATGCTACGGCGCATGATGTGTAGGGACCGCATAATACTGCGAAAAGCTAATAATAACTTATATCGATTCCAGTTTACAACTTTGAAACACTGAATGCCATCAATGAATTTTACTTTGTTCAACTGCCTTTAATTTATATATCAGTGTTTTCCTAAACAACAGTGGCTGGGTCATTCTCAGAATTTAGTCTCACTGAAAATGTCAAATGCCCAGTCCAGATAGAGTAAATAGTGAGTATTTTCCATAATAGTATTTTATGAATTCTCGGACAGACTATTCAAATGTCAAAAAAGTGTTTAATTAACAAAAAAAAAAAAACGTGTAACGCTACAAAGGCAAAATGTAGCTGTACATAAACGTTTAATAAAGTTATAAATTGTCTAAAATGTTTGAATGTTTTTGTATTTTTTAAATAGATAAGCGTAATCGTAATCTTTATGCACGCTTATCTAACTTCAGTAATTAAAGGGACGTTCACTTGGGCTCCGTTATGTTGAGACTTTCCTTATCACTATCACCATGCATGTTATTATGAATTACACAGAGTTACCTACTTTTCACTGATTTTTTTTTTTTGCAAAGAATACACCCAATTCCAATAATTATATTTTAAATTAATTAATTGTTAGGGTTCCGTACCTCGAAAGGAAAAAACGGAACCCTTAGGGCCGGCGCCCACTGGCGGTACGGCATTGCAAGGTATTTTTATGCGACGAATATAAATATAACTGAACTGTAAGACAATAACATTGAAATTTTAACGTCTACGATGCCGCGGTATCCTACGCATGCCGCGACGTCCATAAGGCATCATCCTTGAAATTTTAATTTTATTGTCATATATAAATGCTATATTTCTATTCGTCGCATAAAAATCCCTTGCTATGCCATGCCGCCAGTGGGCGCCGGCCCTTATAGGATCACTTTGTTGTCCGTCTGTCTGTCAAAACCCGTTACCTTGGGTACGCGTAGATGTATTGAGTTGAAAGTAAAACCATATACTCAGGTCCCTTGAAGCTGTGAAAAAATCAAACTTCTAAGTTAACGTAAAAAGATGATACGGCCGTTTATGCCCCAAAAAACGTATATTTCGATACTCTCAAGGGAATCAAAATGTATCAGGTAGTTTCCGTTGTCCTAGAACTATGAAATTTGGCAAGTAATATTGTCTTTTACTAAAATTCAGGGAAAAATCTGAAAACTATACATTTGTAATTAAATCATAAAAAATATAGTCTTTATTTAAAGTACCATTCTTTTTTCAGTCACCACTTACAAATCTGGATTATATTGTGATATTAAAGTAAAAAACAACTTTGATTAGGTTACTTAACTAATTTAAGTATGAACTGTTAGTATAACAATTGGAAACTGAATTTCGGGAAAAGCTCGGAAAAAACTGCGGGACTCGATTCCTGAACTATGTATTTATAATATAAAACCTACAAATTTGTACGGAACCCTCGGTGGGCGAGTCCGACTCGCATTTGTCCGGTTTTAATTATATTTTTAACTCTTGGGACCACGACACCCTCCAAACGGTTACATCACAATCTTGACCTATACTGTAATTATTGTACCTTCAGTTTTGGTGTCAGTAGAGCATACTAGCGCCAGCTTTTCCTAACTAAACAAACGTAAAATTCACTTTTAGAACTACTTAACTTCACGACATATTTATAATTCTGTGAAACATAGTTAAAGTCCGTAACGCCCGTTATCACCAAACAGCTTAATAGAATTCTGATAAAAAAAAACTGTGACGTATTGGTACAGGTCATTGCTTCGTTCAAAAACTCAATCAGGTGACCACGGTCAGAGACCAGGCAAGACGTCATTGGGGTTTTACCGTACATATTTAAGTTTTTTTTGTAGTTGCGTTTAAGATAATATAAATACGTTACAGATAAGAGGGTTTGTGTCCTTGTTGGGACTGGTTTCAAAGAGGAATGTTTGTTTAGGGTCCTACTTGATATTCCTGATAATGATCTGATTCGATACTGTGTGTTTTAGGGACTTAAAACAATGTATGGGTATTTTATACCTACATAATGGCGTAAAGGTTTATGTCTGCTACAATTTGAATGGTCACGGTCAGCACTAAATCCTGTACATTGGAAAAGAAGTGGAAAACCCCACCTAAACCCCTATATGGTACACAAAATCTAGAAGGAAGAAGAAGTAGAAGACAGCAGTCATTAGGAAAAAGTTCGTTAGAGCAACAATTTATCACCACGCCAACCAGAGAGTGTGACGACGTGGTTGTGGGTGTGACGACGTGGTTGTGGGTGTGACGCACATTTTCCTCCAACTTGTTCTTTTTGTGTTTGTGTTTTATCTTTGCCGCATGTTTTACCTCATAACAACGTATTTTCTTTCTTTTCTTTGTGTGTTTACAGCCCGTTTGTACCCAGAGCAGGGTTTCCCAGATATTTTCAGTATGCACGGCGCCCGCCCTAGGCTGTACACAAGTAAAGTCTAGGGCGGGCACCGTGCAAGTTAGTACCTACAAAGGTACTTAAACTACGCATAAATAAGATACAGTTTCCAAAACCGACAGATTCAAGAAAACTTTCAATAATTTCACCAACACACAGTTTGACTTCTGAACTTTCATAACTCTGTTGCCATTTTTAATAAATAAGTTTCCTTAAGAAGGAGCTCCTCTCTAGCTAAATATCAAGAGCTGGAGTGCCTAGCTCGGACCTTGTCATCTCAAAACTTAAGTTTTGGAGTTAATTAATTACTGCGATGTAACCATCTCTTGTTTGCGCAGACCTCAACAACTTTTAATCAAACATTATTTTTCTAATTACCTTTTGAAAAGTAGTTTAATGGCGTAGGACTAGGTAACTACTAGTCTTAGGTAATTATTTTCAGTGATTGTCCGGAAAGCACCAGCTGAAGAGAAATGAAAAGTATAGGTGACGCCTTTGCCCAGAAGTCAATTATTATTTTTTAGATAAAAATAATACCTAAACTATAATAAACCTATTTCACGTTAGTAAACTTCTTGCCATATGAACGGTTTGTAAATACCGGCTCTTTTCTTGATAGAGAGCACAATCATAATCAGCTTATAATGTTCCCACTGCTGGGGAACAGGCCTCTCTGTGAGAGGGAGTGGGCCGTCATCCACCACGCGGGCCTAGTGCGGGTTGGTAGATATCACATGTCTTGGAATTTTTTGTTTTTGGAACAGGCCACCGGCATGTGAAAACGGCGAAGGAAAACATCGTGAGGAAACCGTTCCTCACGATGTTTTCCTTCGCCGTTTTGAGAGCAGTGGTAATGAAATAATTTACACAAAGTTAAGCGCCTGTCTGGGTTCGAACCTACGACCTACAACTCGTAAGTCGCGGCTACTGGGTCATCACTGCTCAGAGCGCAAGAGATTAAATAATTTCTCTCTTTTGAAAAAAATCCTTCGTTTCGAGCTTTTAATCACAAGAAACCCAATAAGGTATATTGAAAGGCGGGTTATGTTTGTTTACACTTAGGTTTTGCTTTTCTGAATAAGGTTTTATAACCAGCCCCTGGAAGATTTGTGAAAACTGAATAGCTTTTTTGTGCTGCACTAATAATGATGTTTTGCCCAGGGTCAGAGTTTTTTCAGATTAGATGATTTGGCACGTACGATACAGGGGAAACCCATAACACATTTGTTCCAGTGTAGGAGTTACCTATACATTGTTGTTTTCCTGCAGAACTGAAAATAGCAGGTAGGTAGGTGCTGCATATAATCTATAATTCAGTAAATTAAAAAACCTATACTTAGGTAAAGTTGAGCACGTCAGGAAATATATTTGTTTAAAAAAATGGAGGTGCAACCAATTACTTCCTTTATTAACACCAAGTCCACAATTCCACATATATTTTCCCTGTAGCTCTCGGCACTCGGTCTGCGGGAAAACCTAACTACTTGTAACATTATGCTCTTGACCCAGGGTAACGGCCATCGCGCCAAATACGAAGAACTGTACTCAGTTCAGTTTAGAACTCTCATTGTTCTGAGGTTTTGGAATTAACCAAATTTTTTAGATCGTGGTTTATTTTGTGTGTGTTTCATGATTGTTTATTTTATTTCAATATATACAAGAGCTGAGATTAGGGTTTTGCGTGGTCATTCTTAAAATTATTTTAAACATTGTGATTTTGCATAAAAGGCATTGGCATTTAGCTGCCGTGTTGCTTGGTTGCCTGGTAGAAACATCCGTGGTAGGAACTTATTGCGTTAAGTCATTCTGAGGAACAACATGAACAGCAGATTCTTCTTTTGAAATAATTTCTTCAATCATCATCATCATATTGACTTGCAATTATTTTCAGTACGTTCACTTCAGAATTCAGATTGTATCTTTGAGAAGTCACCTTCATTTGACCGGCTTCTTTTTAAACAAATCGAAGGAAAGTTCAAGTTCACAGTGACCATGACATGGATTTGTCCTTGTTTCTGGTTTTCCTGGACAGTCAGCCCCGCTACGAATTTACTGACATGGCTTATATTTTTACCCATGTTGTTTGTGCCAATACGAGAAACATAGAACGTGGGTGAGGTGGGTGAGGATCTGGTATAGTAAATGCACACCGCAGTTATTATAACAGATCCTCATCTCAACTAACTTCTAATAAATCTTTACATGGATGCCACACGTCTTGATCAGCAATATTTAGCAAGCTCGTGTAAGCCATACCAAGGCATCATAAAGCAAAGCGGTGCTATTAAGCACGGCACACGCGTAGCGATTTACGAGCGACACGATGGTAAGGACCTATAAAGTTATATGGCGCGCCATTGTTCACATTTCGGCCAGCATGGGGCACAGTGGAGCTCCATCTATTGAATGCAGCAGCTTCAAGCATTTAGTACGACGACGGCGACATTCGGAATCAATTCAGGGTTGCACTATGGCCGAACATTTTTTTCGTAGCTTGTCGTTTGCAACTGTTTGTTCAGTAAGTTTTGTGTAGATTGGAAATACATTGTTTTTGGGTTTTGGGTCTACGTGCGTGGGGATTGAATTTCTACTGCGAAGTTCCGTCGAGATTTTACTTCTAGAATTTTGTGAAGGTAATCTGATGTAAAGGATTTTGATGTGGCCACTTAGGTTGGAGCCATCCATACAACGCATCACCTACTGAAAAGCGGATTATCTTTCTATCATTCTAGTCTCACTCTACAGGGAAGTGATAACAGATAAAACTACGACGTAGTTATGGTTAAAAAACATGTTTACATCTGTTTAATATAGTCTACAATATCTGGGTAGTTAGTAGTTAGGTATATTTTGGGTGAAACCCTTGTTGAAAAACAAGACCAATCACGTAGTTTTCCTTGTTAGGTTTCCGTTTAACAGCTGATTTGTTATCGTTAAACGAACTCGTCCTAAGGTCAACTCATGACCCGGATTGCCAACTGGTAAACAGGGCTGTAACAATCGTGATTACTTACCAATGCCTATTTGCCTATGGCCTCGCTACGCAGATAGATTGATCGCAGTATCTAGTTATGGCCGCTCCGCAAGCAACAAGGGATTATCTGGCAGACCTCCATCCTCTCCATACGCAGCCCTTTCATAGGAATTATGTAACAATACGACTGTGTTCCCCAAAGGGACAGGCAGAGGTGTTTCGCCATGTATTAGAGTCGATTAGATTCTTAGATTCGTATAAAGTTACAAAGTTTAGTTTAGTTTTATATCTTGAGCATTTTTTAACTACGACCTCAGTGAACACGGTGACACTGAGAGGGAGCGTAGGGCTATGGCGGTCCGGGGTAATATGTTAGTACGTAGATTTGCTCGGAGTACAGGACCTACTCACTAAGTAAAGATTACGATTTTTAAAGCTTATTGTCAGCGTTTTTACACTGGTAGTCTTTGGGTCGATTACTCGAAAAGGTTGGATGCTGTTGTGACTGCCTCGTTTTTGCAGTGCCTCAGAAATGTTCGCGGTAACACATACCATTATCTGCAAAAAACGGCCTCACTCCTGAGCAGAATAACGAGTCACAATAACATCGTGAAGGCTGTTGCGGCAGACACTTTAAATTTCCCGTCGTATCTGATTGTTGGATGGCCTGCTCATTAATTCGTCTTTAGTTTAAGTTACTAAGAATAGTATGTTAAGTGCAAACCTGTTATTAATAATTTTCTTTTAGCTTAATGTAAATTATTTTGCATACTATTGTATGGAATCAAGTTTTTCTGACAGACAGCTGTGCTGCTGGGAACTTTTTTGCGCCACTTCTTCTTCCCAGCTAAAGCACTAGGAAGTGGTGAAGGGTGGGCGTTTTGCGGGACTGTCTTATGTAATTTTGAACGGTCGAGAAGTGCTGATTCTCAGCCTAGTTTGAATAAATGACTTTTGATTTTATGGATCATTTAGTTGTCAGAAATAAAAGAGATTTTATGTTTATTTATTTTACTAGCCACACAACATCCTATATTAAAAGTTGGCCCGACTTTGAGTTAAACACCACGCTAGGAGCACTAGGACGAGGCAGTTAACGTTTAAGTACAACCATAGGAGCCAGGTAACGGTGATAAAGGTGTGGTTATTTAGCGAAGCCCCACACTAACATACCTACAGAAACAGAACACATGCTTAAGATTTTTCTAACACCAGTCCGTCCGTAGGGTAATACAAATAGTTTTCCATGTTTTTTCCTCATCCATTGTTTGTAAACCGATAGTAAAATAACATAGTATTTTCGTCCTGTTCTCTCGGGCCGATTGACTCATGAGTTCGGCTAATTTGCTCGGATATGCAGTGCGCTTTTTCGGATTAGGTTGTACGAGTATTTGTTTACACATATTTTTCCTCTACAAAGCTGTCACAGTGTGTTGTGAGATGTGATACCAACAAATATGATGTAAACTGTACCTACTATGTTGATTGATTGATTGATAAACGATAGGGCAAACAGCTGATGGCTGATAAATTATTTAACGTTTGTTTAGGTTATCTAAATATAGTCACAAGATCAACATAAACGATAATATAAATAGGGAGATTACCTAGATAGAGATAAGAATCGAACA
This sequence comes from Atethmia centrago, assembly GCA_905333075.3. Classification (NCBI taxonomy): domain Eukaryota; kingdom Metazoa; phylum Arthropoda; class Insecta; order Lepidoptera; family Noctuidae; genus Atethmia; species Atethmia centrago. The sequence goes on along the minus strand of HG995377.1, from coordinate 30,854,988 downwards.
TGCGTCTTTGCTCTCCAGAAGTGCATTTAAAGCTCCGTGTACGAAAAAAAACACCCTTTTGTTAATGTATTAGTGAAAAACCGGCCAAGTGCGTGTCGGACCACGCAAAATGAAGGGTTCCGCAGTTGGGAAGTTGGGATGAATTTATCCCAAAAACAAACTTAACAGTGTAGTTGAAAAACATGTTCTTTGATATATGCCACGGTCAAGTCGACTATTACTCGTTAACTTGTAAAACCTTCTTAGCTGTGACAGTTTTCCTTTTAATTTCATTATAATATGTAATACTGTCATGATTTTTTTCAGATCTCTCTAAACAACCATTTAGCTGGCACACTTGAGTCTAACAAAAATTAGCACTTTAACGCTTAATATTACGCAAGCGGATCCTTGACGCGAAAAGTTGTGTTCACAAACCCGCGTGCTAGCTAACGTATGGCAAGTGTGTAATGTACCTAATCCAATGTTTTGTGTTTCGTAATGTTAATTACTTTGCATACGATTTGTATAGAATCAAGTTTATATAACTAAACAGACAGACGTGCTGCTGGAGAGTTTGTTCCGCCACTTCTTCTTCCCAGCTAAAGCACTAGGAAGTGGTGAAGGGTGGGTATTTTTGGGGGACTGTCTTATGTAACTTTGACGTTCGAAAAGTGCTGATTTTCAGACTAGTTTGGATAAATGACTTTTGATTTTGATTTCCCTTTCTCACAAAAAGTGAACAAAATTTATCAAAATCAGTCGATTTCGTGCATGGCACCATAAGGCGCAGATATATGATTTTTGTGACTTTTAAATCAGTTACATTTATTTATGTAATTTTAAAGAAAGCTTACAGACTAATAACAATCTTGAATATCGTGCATAAGTTTCGACATTTACTAATTACAAGCTTCCACATATATACATATAGCTACATAGTTACGCGTTATTTGCGTTGACCAGTAGGTAATGCAAGTAGGTAAGTTATGCAAAAAATGTATGTTAAACTAGAACGCTTACTCATCAATTCTATATGTCTACCCAAAGGATAAAAACGATATTACTTTCAAACTACTTAATGAATTTTTTCAAATATTCATATTTTCGTTACTAAAAATAAATATTCTTTATGAAACCGAACGGCGGTACTGCGAGAGCTCGGCGCACATTTGTATGGCCATGGTTAACCCTTAATGCAGTGAACTACATCTACTTAATTGTATAAGAAGATGATGAGTTGGAGTTCCAAATAATGACATACTGGATGTCATTCTAATCCAAATAAATGAGCTGAACTTGTGCATGGTTTTCAGCAGGCCGTCAAAGGGAAACGTAGGTCATTCGAAAATGTTGTAGATCATGTTGTACTAATTTATAATTTATCGCAATCTCGCACTATAACCAAAGACTCGAATATTGGCCAGATGCTGTAACTTGCTAAAAATCAAAATCAAAAGTCATTTATTCTGGGCTATAACTAGGCTGAGTATCAGCACTTTTCGAACGTCAAAACTACTTAAGACAGTCCCCCAAGCTTTAGCTGGGAAGAAGAAGTGGCGCAACAAACTCCCCAGCAGCACAGCTCTCTGTTTAGTTATATAAACTTAATTCTATACAAATCGTATGCAAAGTAATTAACATTACGAAACGATCGTACGTCTAGTAATGACAAGGACATGATTTCTATAAAACTTATACCGTCGCCGGCAGGCATTGGAGTGTTTAACCCGAGTGTCAATAGTTAGAGTTATTTCAATAGTTTTATAGATGGGTATCTAAATGTTGACATTTCTACCTCTGCTCTATTGATTCTAGCATCGATCTCTTCAATAATAATTATGACATTTGAAAATCCGTCTATGGAAGTCATTTCCAATGCTATGGAATCACCAGATCACCTGGGAGAAATTGCAAAAAAACCATAGAAGAAAGAACTTATAGAATATACTTAAAATAACATAATTTATTAACACAGCGTGGCTGAAAAAACACAATTATTTACGTATGTAGGTAAGCTCGATTGGCGCTTTGACAGCTTCCGTATGCTTTCAGTGCTCCTTGAAGTCACGTGTTTGTATTTTTCTAGAGTCAGTAGCATAAGAGATTTTTTTGATTTGACAGATCACCCACAGCCACCCATGATATTAGCGCCACTTACATACATATCTACCATGATCAAATAAATTCAAAGGCAGAGTAACATTTAGATACAAGAGTAATGGCTTCCTACTAACGCAGCGATAAAATACAAAGCAGACGAAGTCACAAAGGACATATTTATGTCCGTTAATTGTTGACGTCGACAGTTTCAGCGCATTTATTTTTAACTAAAGCCTTCAGTCAGGTTATATATGGACAGTATTAAAAATTCAAGATACATTTTTACTAACAAAGCTAACCCTAATAGGCTCACTCCCTATTCATCATCATCATCATCATCATCAGCCCATAGCAGTCCACTGCTGGACATAGGCCTTGCACACCATTCAACTCGGTTCTCGGCAACTCTCGTCCAGCTGCTTACATTTCCCGATTCGCGGTCTCCACTCAAGAACTCGTCTACCACAACGGTCATCGGTTCTACGGCTAATATGGCCGGCCCATTGCCACTTCCGCTTGCTTACTCTGTGAGCTATGTCAACAACTTTGGTTTTCTGCCGGATCACTTAGTTGCGGATTCGATCCCTCAGAGAGCCTCCAAGCATAGCCCGTTCCATAGCTCGCTGGGCGACCCTGAATTTATGGACCAGCGGTACCGTGAGTGTCCACGTTTCGGCTCCGTAAGTCATAACAGGCAGGACGCACTGATTGAAGACCTTCGTCTTTGGCCTCTGTGGAATACGCGACGATCGACTCGACGAAGCTTCCACAACGCTGCCCTTCCCTGCTGAATTCTTCTGTTAACCTCCCTCTCAAAGTCACCCACTATTACATGGGATTTAAACATAACTGGCGAAATGTGGGTGTACTATGTGTTAAAAATTAAGTGGCAACATTCATTAGTTCCTGTTTTTGACACAGAAAAGTGTGTGGCGCTAGACGTATTGAGATAGAATCAAGGCTCCTACATACTGGCGCGACTTGTCGCGCGACGCGTCGCGACACAAAGGCCCCGCTTGTAGCGCTACACGCGGTGTCTTTGTGTCGCGTCGCGTCGCGCGACAAGTCGCGCCAGTATGTAGGAGCCTTCATTATCAGAAAAAAACGCATTTGAATATTTTCCCTCCCTGAAGTCCGAATGTAAAGGAAAATAATATTTGCTCTGTAATCATCTAATGTATATATAAGTCAGCCTGTGGCATATTCATTAAAATTTACCAGTAGTGTACTCGTGTGTCAATATGTAGGTACTCTGTGTAGTCTGTGTGGTCTATCTGTGACACCTGTCAACAATAAAAAGGCCCGTCATCATGTCGCATCTGCCGTGTTTGATTCCATCCAATAAATCTATCCTAATCAGGGTGATCCCCACGAACTTTCAATACTATGTCTATAGGTACACCTCTGCTTAACCCTTCTGGGAAAAATCAGGCCTGATGTTATGATGTGTATGAACAAAGCTGACGTGTATTTTTTGGCACAGCTCTGTAAAATGTTTTAACTGTATGTGTCTAACTGTACCGGAATGGTTTAGTGTTTTTGTTAATTATCCTTTTCTTTCAAAGTGCGTATCTGCTTATCTTTTCACGACTGTATTAGTCGATTGAATTCATCAATTCATCAAACAACAACAACAAAAAAATAATAATTAATAAAGATAACTATACAGATAAGGCACTTCAATCAAATTCAAACCTTACGAGTCTAATTTGTTAGACTTTACCTTTGTTATTAGAAATCGCCACTTCGTTACACTACCTACCTACACATAATGAGGAATACATTCTGAGTAATAATCATTGTTTTAAATAGATTTTTTGTCTGTTAAGGTAGGTGTTGGGGAGAAATATGATGGAATATTTACTTAAAAGTATTAATGATATTGGATCATCGTAAAGACTATTACTGCTTGCAGCGCTCGGCCGCTAGAGGTAGTAACGCTTACCTTACCTCATCGACCAATAGCATGGCCGCATCAGATTTTTTATTAACACCTTTTTGTAAATGAAAATAAAAGACCATAAAAGGAACGGTTAAAGGGCAATCAGACATCTGTGATCGTTGTAAGAGCCTGAGTTTATTTAAACAAGAGAAATACATTTTATTGGTCGACGCAAAAAGAGGCGGTAAACAGATGTGGTCATCGTGAGCACGGGGTTTTGTTTACAAAGGGGGCCCATATGTGCACCCGCAATAGTAGGTACATAATTTAGTTTAGGTATTATTTTAACTATTGAAAACGTCATTGCATTAAAAAAATTGCGTAACTATCCATGAATGCTATTTCTACACCCGCTCTTTATACCTAGACCTACCTTAAAGTTATCAGTCAAAGCAAAGTTATGTCATACATTAGTGATACCTACATGTACTGACAACGGCCAACGTGTGGTCTAAGGCGGAGAAGTCCGACAAAACCCTCTGCTTTACTCAGACGTAGTATCCATGAGGATTTTTACACGATAAAAATGTAAGATATAGGTACATATACACAGAACTTTCTCAAATTCATGTTCAGACACGGACTTTCCCCTTTACCAACCGAGTGCCCCAATTTCATCTTCCTCAATTAACTCACCGCAACTCATACACAATAATTCTGATTTAAAACAATTACTTTAGCCACAAAATGGCACACATACCCAGTACCTATCTACCCGCAAAACGAGACACGTACTTACAATACCTACCCTCAAAATGAGGCTGAGGAAAGTCTTAATACCCACAAAACTTCCAAGAAAGGCGTGTTAGCTTACGTCCAGTAAAGTTATTTTTATTGTAGGGAGAAAAGTCCCGATCAGTTGGCAAGCCAGGAGGATTACAGAACTGCTGAGTCACGCCGTCATCTCAGCTTGGATCCGTGCCAAAGTAGAAAGCTACTGTGTGGAGAATTATGATGAAACAGCTCCCTTACTTAGCTACTGTTTGACTATCAAGCAGCTTTCATAAATTCGACGAGTGTCCAGTCAATAGTTTGCGGTATTTATCAAACGACTTGGATAGAAATATGTTTAGTTGTTAAAACAAAAAGGGTTTGGTGACTGGCCTATTTGGAGCTAAGTGGAGTTAGGCAAAGAAATGTTCTCATGTAAAGTACACAAAATGCAATCAAGTATTAAAAAACGATGTGGTCTCTTAATATCTCGTCGTGATGGTCAACAACAAAAGGTACTTACATCATATTGATTTTCTTCATATCAGTAAAGTAGACGACAATGACGATCTTTCACTAACAAATAGCGGCCAACAAACACAATATTATTTATACTGCTATGCCACGTTTAGTTCATACTGTTAACGCCACATACTCTAGTCTGATGAAGCTGCCACACTGACTGACGCTTACTGACCATTGGAAGTTCAGAACTAAGAGAGTCTGACTCAATGGGGTCGAAAAAACCCCTTAGGCAGTCTACTACTGCATATTCAATCATACGTTATTTCCAATTTCTCGGTACGATTGCCAGCGTCATAATTTTCGAAATAACTAGGTGCGCCCCGCGGTTTCATCCGCGTAAGTCTCGATCCCGTGGGAATATCGGGACGAAATATGCTTTACGACCTATTCTCATAGCTACCAAATATACATATTTTTTTTTATAAAAATCGGTCGAGCTGTTTCAGAGGAGTGCGACTACAAACACCGTGACACGAGATTTTTATATATTAGATATACCGTGACAAATCACGCAATGGGGATGTTGTGAAAGCTCCCCATGTTTGAAGAATGCGGCCTGTATGGTGTGGAAAAGCGATGAGTTTCTAGCCCATAGTGATCAGGTTTTGTGGCCACGTCTAACTGCAGATAAAATATTGCTACAGCCTTTTTTTTTTTAGGTGGGAAATCATCAAATAACTTCTCCCGCTCTGGGCGGAGCGGGAGGGTGTGTCAGACTCTTACTGACTAAAACCCACCCGTATTCCTTCCGTTGCCTGTGTTGCCAGGGTCCTCAGTGACCCTTTAGTACCTTCCCGCGACCCCAGCAGGCATCGGCCCTAGTGGACCCCTACATTTGTGCTGACGACATCTCTTTGAGGCGCGCGTGGAATACAACGCGCCGTCGACCCGGGCCTGGTCCTTACCGGACGGTGAGCTACCCATTGCTCATCGTCCGATTGCTACAGCCTGTCGCACCAAAGAATCAACAAAACTTTTGTCTAGAATCAAGTAAACGGTTATTATTTTGCAACTATTTCGCAATGTAGCGTATCACGCTAACAAAGCACAAAAGCTCAACATTTATGTCCCGACGATGCCCTCGTTAAACTATTACAAAGGCGCCACAATAGAGGTGAATCACCACTTTCAAAATAAGTGCTTTAAAAAGTCGCACAGGAATTCCCAGTTTATTTGTAAACAGGCAAATGTTTAAAGAAACTAATTCTGCGCTAATGCTGAGAAAGTCGTGTTGCCATGAGAGCCAGCTATTTTAACCACATAATACATCATCGCGTATTTCCCAACGTTTGTCTATTTTTTGTGGTTTAAATTAGGTATTTAGAAGCGGGTTTGTTAGTCAATTATAATTATTTATATGCTTATTAGAGTTTATAATAATGTAATGTGGGAATCCGGAATTTTCCCTGTATCCTGTGGGTTGTCCAATAGATTAGAGATAATAGGTATTCTTTGATACCTAAGTACTTTTATCTTATTCGGGAAACCCTAAAGAGGGATTATTTAGGGTTTCCAGAATAAGACTTTTGAACGATAACAGGACAATGTGGAGTTTCATTTATTCATCTTTATGATTCTTTAAGAAACATTATTCAAAATGTACAGAAACAAGTAAATTATATCAGTTTTTCCACAAATGAATGTCTGAAGTTCCACGAATTAATTTAAGTATTTGCCGCCCTCTGGGGCCCCGGGCACACGCACTTGTGCTTGAACCCAGTGCCCCAGAAGGGGGCTGTTCAGCTTGTGGCAGAGCACGTTCAGGATAGCGTTGGCGCTCCCACGCATTTGCATTCGCGCATTTGTTGTCTTGCGTACATTGTGGCTTTAGCGTTTTTCGGGTTTTTGTTATAACGCATTAGCAAAACTTTAATTACGTTGAAAATAACACTATGGATAAGGATGGGACAAAAAACAATGGTGTGGCGTAGCCAGTATACCTCGTATATGTTGTGGTTAGTCAAACACGATGCAGAAATTATGTAAACATTTAGACGAACATGTCTACCAGCCGAACATTATGATAAAAAAAAAAAAAAACTAAATTTATGTATCGAAAATACATAACATAACATCACTCCTTGTATCCCCGAAGGGTTGGGCAGAGGTGTACCTGTAGTACACCCACATTTCGCCAATCATTTTTTTAAGTCTGATGTAATAGGGGGCGAGCCTGTTGCCATCAACCGGGCAGTTGCTGAAAATAAAATTGTAATTCATAGGTAACCTAGTTTAAACTATTGACGGTAGGCTACATATACATTTCCAGTATAAGCTGACCTCTCTTTGTACGGAAATCCTATACAATGTGAGATCAGCTTATACTTGAAAATGTAGCTGTGTGTACATGGTAGTCCATGATACTTAAGGCGCTGACAAGAGACAAATGACCAAAACAGGCTTGTCTTAAGAAAAAATATTGCCGAATCTGTATAGTTTTTGGTAGCGGGAAAAATATATGTTAATTTTGAACATATTTCTAAGAACTTGGTTGTTACCAAAACACGATTTGAAAAAATATCTCGATACAAACTAACGTTAAACTAACCTCTTACCTTGAGTTCCAAACCAAAATATCTGTATTAAATATCAACATACGTTACGTATTTAATTAATAACAAGAACGTCATACTTTAATGCAGAACTTGGTTGTTTTTTATTTTCGATTACTCAACTCAATTTTGAGTAAATAGATAATTGCTTCATATTTTGCAATAAATTACAAGCGTTATGTCATCGCGCTTCTCTTTCTTTTCTATGCAGTCTGAAAGTGACTGCGGTTTAGGTGTTGTCAGCGTCTTAACATTTGAATAGAATCATACCTTTGAGATACATAATATGTTATCAGACATCTTCTATCTTTTCCAACCTTTTCATTGGCAAAAACTGGCCAAGTGCGTCTCAGACCACGCACAATGGAGGGTTCCTTAGTTGGGATGAATTTATCCCAGAAACAAACTTAACATTGTAGTTGAAAACATGTTCTCCCATAAATTCCAACTTCAAATGTAAGGTGGTCGACTATTACTCGTTAACTTGTAATGTCTTAGCTGTAATCGTTTTCCTTTTAACTTCTGTATATATACTACTGCCGTGATTTTTTTATATATCCAAAAGCAACCATTTAACTGGAGCAACCATTTAAAATTAGCACTTGGTAGTCCGAGAAATTCAAATTTTCTTACGATTTTGTAATTTGCAGGTCAGTGTGAGGTTGTATCTTGATCAAAATATGATTCGCGACCATAACAAATATGTATTTACAGAATTATGAGCATTAGAATCATTAATACATCTCTCTTAGTATGGAAAAGTTCTTATGGAACAAATCTAACTTATTTCTAGTAGTAGGTACTAGAAATATGTTAGATTTGTTTAAGAGTCTCTGAGCTAAGCCGCGGACAGACAGACGGACGTGGTGGAACTTCATAAATAAGGGTACCTTGTTGAGAACGGAACCCTAAAAAGGGGAGAGCGCATTGGGCATCAAAAAAATTGTTAACCTCGTTATAGAACATGTGCATGAGGAGTTCGATCTGATTATTCATGTCGTTTCTATGGTACGTTTTGTCATATTACTTGGGCCCTGTAGATGCCCACAGTATCTATTAGTATGAACTTCGTCCCTGTCGCATATATTACAAGTACTTACGTGTAACAGAACATATAAATACGAACCATTTCTTAGTTTCATAATTACAGGAAAAAAGTTTGCGTTGACGACCCATACATGCATTCAAACTATCTATTGTTCTTTGTGACTCATTGAAGGATAACGTGTATTTTTTATTATTAAGTAGTTACAAGTAACCTTTATTTCAGATATAATGCACCATTGTTTGATGAAGACGTCACTGTACACCACATCCGATTCTTGGAGGTGCAGAGATCGATGCACTACAAAGCCACGACGGCCTTAAGGAAGACCTCAGTGGAACTGCGGCTGTATCTGACATGGCTTTTAGACGACATTAAAAAATAGGAACCATTTGCCCGGCAAGAAGCTCTACCTCTTTCATAGAACTAATCTTTTGCGGAATTTAGCTGTTCAGAACTAGAATTAATAAGATAGAAAGCATTTATTTATTTATATATTCTTCTTAACAACAGCGGTCTATACAGGTTTTAAATTTAAACCATACGAAATTGTGTCTCTCGCTGCTGTGTAATTTAATTTAAATTAATTAATAATGTCGTTATTTTTTATCTTTATTAACTTCCTACACCATATTGATAACAGAAGGGAAGTAATGTGTTTGTATTGATACCTGCTAAACAAACACCTATGGAGCAACTGACCTGCGGTTTACCTCATACATAACTATATACGAGTATATATCACGAATTTACATACGTCGGAATTACCAAATAGAATCTTACAGGGAAAATTGCGATAACGAATTAGCGACCTAAGTTGACTTTAACCCAAAAATGCAGTAATAATTACGTGTGCAACGCACACGTAAAGCGCACACGCCACACCATATTATCTCCTTAGTGAGCTATCACTCACTAAGGAGATAATATGGTGTGGCCTAACGTGAGTATCTGTGCTCTGCGGTCAGCTGTCGTCAACCTACTTGTTGCTATGGACGACTCTCATTTACTATCCTCATTTGGTTAAATACTTATGTTAATTAGGACAGCCTTATAATCTTATGATGGCTTTGATTAGGTAGGTACCCCATTGAAATCTGACTTTACTGGGAATTTTTAATATTTAAAATGAGTAATTATGGGTAAGTATACTTAATTTTTTGTAGTAGTAGCAAGATAACATAACATACATTCACACATACATAAACTCACGCCTTCTTCCCATGGTAGTAGGCAGAAACTATAAAACGCCACCTGCTACGCTCCTTAAATACACTCCTTTTGCTTCGTTTACGTTCATACATCTGGTCATACACGCACGCCGGTTGCGAGTACTAACAACATAACATCATCCTTGTTTTCCCTGAAGTGTAAAGGCTCCTTCAAACAGGCGCGACACGCGACGCGACACAAAGACACCGCGTGTAGCGCTACAAGCGGTGCCTTTGTGTCGCGTCGCGTGTCGCGCTTGTTTGGAAGAGTCTTTAAATGGAGGTATACCTATATATAGTTCACCCACATTCCGCCAGTTGTGTTTAACTCCTATATAATAGAAATAGGAAGCGTGCCAGAGCTATCAACAGGACTGGTACTGAAAAATTTATGACGTAAAATCTCAATTGAAACTTTTTTTTTTGTAATGTAATGTTGAAATCAGCCTTTAGCAGTCCAACTGTTGAGTCCTTCTCATGCCAGATACACTGATGGTCATGATTCCGATTTCTACAAATCAGTCGTGTCTAATACAACATCGAAAAACCCGCTTTCCGGTGGGACCGGAAACTTTCGGAGTCGCGACAACATTCCTTAATCTCTCATGCACCAATACTTTGTATATATATTTACAAAAAATTATGCAACTGTGTCAGAGCGTTTGGGGTTTTTTTGGGACCTGTGGCTCATATCTTCGTAGAATTGTAATTTGTTGTTAATGGTTTGCTGTTGTTTTGCAAGCGACTTGAATGTTGCCTGTTGACCACGTGCGTCAGCGACTGTTTGCGGAGCAGCATGATGTAATAAATAATAGACGAGCCCCTTATTTGCAATATTTATTGACTTACACGTAATACACGTTCGTTAGTCCAGAGGTTCCCAAACTTTTTTGCCTCCTATACCACTGCTATATATTTCGGTTTTGGGTACAAATACAATATAAGCTAAGCAAGGGGGTCTCCCCTTGCTTAGCTTATATTGTATTTTTGCAGGTTCATCAATTCCAAATGTGTTTTTGAAGTAGAACGTAAACAATAAAAAAACGAGTAAGCCTTACAGTAGTTGCATATGCTGTGTAACATCTGCCATCTCACTTGGTAATAAGCATGGGAGCAGCGACAGAAATTAACCTCAAAATTTAAAAAAGCTAAATACTGAAATATTTATTCTAATAATTATTCATTACTAGTGGTCGCCCACAGGTCGAAATTCAATCCTCGCTACTTACAATCTATAAAGTCTAGTTGATGTAACTGGTGACCGAAAAGCCGGCGGCTTTCTCGCGCAACGTATCAGCATTGCAATTCAGCGAGGAAATGCTGCCAGCATCCTCGGTACAATGCCTCAAGGGCCATTTTTAGGTTTAACTTAGTTTTAAATTATTTTAGTTAATGTTAATAACCATCTTGTAATTTGATTATGTAAATAAATTAAATTGTCACCATATATATCTATAAAGTACTTACTAATTCCATGCTATTAAAAAGTACATACTTATTCCATGCTCAAGCTGTCACTTCCTGTTACACACTTCCGTCCCTGTTACGAAACCACTTCCACAGACAGCGAGAGGGGACATGTTACACATCAAAACATACGTTAAATTTTATACATTTATTAAGGCGCTGACAAGACCCAATTGACAAAAATGGGCTTCTCTTAAGAAAAAAAATTGCCAAATCTGTATAGTTTGTGGTAGCGGAAAAAATATATGTTATATTTGAACATATTTCCCAGAACTTGGTTGTTACCAAAACATAAATATAAATTGCAAGTATTTCTGGAAGATAAACTGTGGCCGCAAGGTATTTTATTCCGGCGGTTTGTAAGTTTTAAGCCCAATACTTTTGTGGATAACGAACGTAAACAACCAACTAATGGATAGTCATAAAACATATAATGTGGTTAGTTTCAACTGCAAAAATGTCAAGCGGTCAAACGAAAGTATTAGGGATCTGTGCAAAACTTGTGACATTATAGCCTTACAAGAAACATGGCTATTGCCCGAGGAGCTCTCGTACCTAGGCAATATAGATATAGAATTTGGCAGCACTGGAACATCAGCAGTGGACACCTCGGCGGGAATGCTGGTCGGTAGGCCATATGGAGGAGTAGCAATTTTGTGGCGGAAAAGTGTGTTCAGTGAGGTGTCAGTGATACATAGCGATAATCCAAGGGTATGTGCTATCAAAATTGTATCTAATAATAGGGCCATAATAGTGATGAGTGTTTACATGCCTACTGAAAGGGCTGAAAATATAGTGGACTTTACGGAATGCCTGGGACTGGTGAGTGCTATAATGAACATTGAGGATGTTGAATCTGTGTTTGTCCTAGGTGACTTTAACTCTCACCCAAGTGGACTATTTTTCGGCGAGTTGACTCATTTTTGTGCCGAACATGATCTGGTTGGTGTAGATGTGGACAAGTTGGGTGTGGACTCAGGCTCCTATACTTTTATAAGTGACGCTCATGGGACGTCAAGCTGGTTAGACCATTGCTTAGTCACAAAATCAGCATTTAATGCTGTCATTGATGTTAGTATCAATTATGATACACTGTGGTCTGATCACTTTCCTCTACATCTGGAGTGTAAATTTGACGCCATTGTTCCTGTATCTAACTTGTATGAGGCAAATAAACAAGATGTAAATGGTGAAGTAAGGTGGGGCAATAGGAACTTTAATCAAATACAGGAATACAGGGAATATTGTCATGAGCAATTGAGATTAATTGATTTTCCGCTTGATTTTATTCAGTGTGGGGACAAAATATGTTGTAACCAGAATCATAAACATTTACTGGATGAAATGTATTGTAATATAGAGGCCGCCCTCCGTGAATCTGCGAAGGCTACTTATCGAGGAAATAGGCAACACAGAGGTAAGTGTGTAATAGGGTGGAACAGGCAAGTGAGTGAAGCTCATGGGACGGCTAAGCTGATGTTCCAGGACTGGGTTGATCATGGCAAGCCGAAAACGGGGATAATATATATGATGCGATGTGCGAAAGTAGAAAAATTTTTAAATCACGCTTAAAGTGGTGTCAAGATCATAAAGAACAAATTAAAATGGATAGGTTAGCGACACTGTGTACAGATAAGAATTTCTCTACGTTTTGGAAAGACACTAAAAAATTGAACTGTAAGCCTGGCCTTCCCGTGAGTGTTGAGGGTCATTCAGATCCAAGGCCCATAGCTAATAGATTTAAGGAGCACTTCTTTGTTAGGTCACCATTAGGTCTATCGGTGTCAATGCTCAGTACTGGGTCCCATGGTGTGGGGTTGAACCTTAAGATTTCTGCAAAAGTTGTGGCTCAAGTTATTCGACAAATGGGAAGAGGAAAGTCTCCTGGCCAGGATGGTCTTAGTATTGAGCATCTACAACATGCCGGACCTCACATTGCACGAGTACTAGCAATGTTTTACTCGTTATGCATAAGTCACTCTTACTTGCCTGAACAGTTAATGAAAACTATTGTAGTGCCCATAGTTAAAAATTGAACGGGAGACATCTCCGACAAAAACAATTATAGGCCAATATCTTTAGCGACTGTGGTAGCTAAAGTGCTTGACAGCTTGCTGGATGCACAATTGGCTGAATCTATAGTTCTGCATGACAACCAATTTGGTTTTAGACCACAGCTGTCGACGGAAAGTGCCATATTGTGCATGAAGCATGCTGTCAGGTACTATACCCACAGGGGCACACCTGTGTATGCCTGTTTCCTCGATTTGAGCACAGCTTTTGACTTAGTCAGTTACGATATCCTATGGAGAAAGTTACAAGAAGTAGGGCTACCGTCTGAACTTGTGAATATTTTAAAGTACTGGTATAGCAATCAAAGTAATAATGTGCGGTGGGCGGGCACCCTCTCGGAACCATACAGATTGGAATGTGGCGTGAGACAGGGTGGCTTGAGCTCGCCCCGTCTTTTTAATTTTTATATAAATGCCCTAATCGAGGAGCTCAGCAGCCAGCGGGTTGGTTGTCGCATAGATGATATATGTGTCAATAATCTTAGCTATGCGGACGACATGGTGTTGCTGAGCGCCTCGGTTTGTGGCATTAGGAAACTGTTGAAAATCTGTGAAACTTATGCAAATGTTCATGGCTTGATATATAATGTGAAGAAAAGCGAGTATGTTGTCTTTAAGGCCGGTACTAAGTGTCCCACTAGCGTGCCCCCCATAAAATTGAATGGAGATGAGTTGGCTAGGGTACGTCAGTTCAGATACCTGGGTCATCTAATTACCGAGGACCTTAAGGACGACATGGACATTGAACGTGAACGTAGGGCACTGTCCGTGAGAGCAAACATGATTGCTCGCAGGTTTGCCAGGTGTACAAGTGAGGTAAAAATCACTCTCTTCAGAGCCTTCTGTACATCTTTTTACACCTGCAGCCTGTGGGCAGTCTATACTCAAAAAGCGTACAGTGCCCTACGGGTACAATATAATAACGCGCTTAGAACGATGTTGCGGCTGCCCAGCCACTGTAGTGCATCACGTATGTTTGCGGAGGCGCGCATCGATTGCTTCTACGCTACTCTGCGCAAGCGGTGCGCCTCAATGCTGAGCAGAGTACGGGCTAGTCGCAACAGCGTTTTATGTATGATAGCCAGTAGACTTGACTGTCTGTACATTGGTCGATGTATTAATGCTCACATAAGTGTTGATACTTCGACTCATGGGTCAGGCAGGGGGCGAGTAGCTTAATGTTGTATTACTAACACTAGTTATAAGTTATTGTACTACTAACAAATTGGATCTTAGTTATCTTAAATAAACGTTTATTATTATTATTAAAACACGTTTTAAAAACAAAATCTCGATACAAACTAACGTTAAACTAACCTCTTACTTTGAGTTCTAATCCAAAATATCTATATTAAATATCAACATACGTTACGTATTTAATTAATAACAAGAACGTCTTATTTGAATGCAGAACTTGGTTGTTTTTCATTTTCGATTACTCAACTCAATTTTGAGTAAATACATAATTACTTCATATTTTGCAATAAATTACAAGCGTTGTGTCATCGCTCTTCTCTTTCTTTTCTATGCAATCTGACAGGGACCGCGGTTTAGGTGTTGTCAGCGTCTTAATGAAAATCAAATTAAAACGAACCAAAATACATTTTTGTGTGTACCCAATTACATAAAATTATTAAGAAAAAAATAAATGCTTTTTAGTGAGAAGAATAAACCTGATGCTTTGATAATACATTTTCAATATTTGGCATCAAATTAGTAAGGTTTAAGACGCTGACAACACCTAAATCGCGGTCACTGTCGGATTGCATAGATAAGAAAGAGAAGCGCGATGACAAAACGCTTTTAATTTATTGCAAAATATGAAGAAATTATCTATTTACTCAAAATTGAGTTGAGTAATCGAAAATAAAAAAACAACCAAGTTCTGCATTCAAATATGACGTTCTTGTTATTAATTAAATACGTAACGTATGTTGATATTTAATGCAGAAAAACAACCAAGTTCTGCATTAGAATAAGACGTACTTGTTATTAATTAAATACGTAATTTATGTTGATATTTAATACAGATATTTTGGATTAGAACTCAAGGTAAGAGGTTAGTTTAACGTTAGTTTGAATCGAGTTTTTTTTTTCAAAAAGTGTTTTAGTAACAACCAAGTTCTGGGAAATATGTTCAAAATTAACATATATTTTTTCCGCTACCAGAAACTATACAGATTTAGCTATTTTTTTTCTTAAGAGAAGCCTATTTTGGTCAATTGGGTCTTGTCAGCGCCTTAATCTTAAATCTCTTCGGTTAGTGGTATTCAGTTTGTTTCTTTTATTTTGATGGAAGATTGGCAACCGCGCTGAAACTCCTTTCTACCAGGTATGACGACGGAAAAGGAATTAAAAACTTTCTTGCGATATTCCATAATATGGGATCAGTAACAGTAACTCGTATCTTTTTGAAGTTAGAATAGCTGATCAGTTTCTAAACTGTATCTTAAGTTCTTCGTTAGTGCTTATTAATTATAGTATCTTTAATGTCATCATATGGGTTGATTGTCCATTGAAGTATTACCATATTCAAAAGTTGGCCTGTTTGTTACGTTTTCAGATAAAAACTAAGTCACAAATCATCTGTGTATGTGATTTATTCCATTAAAAAAAGTAACCACCTGCTTAAATGAGATCCATCATCGTGGATCCCCGTTTACATCTCACGGACCCCATTTATTTTTTTCACTCACATGGACCCCTTGTAGGTCGTCATCGATCCCTGGGGGTCGATATAGACTACTTTGGGTATCATTGGTTAACTCCATATTTGGTCTAGAAACAAGCGGACTGACGAACTTTGTTTTCATGGGATCCTGTCAAAAACATCCCTATAGCCTGCGTTACGTACGCCGAAACTTTACGAACGTTAACTAGCTGGTGCTGACTGACGGACGACCCTGCCTTTACGTTAAAATACTCCGATAAGCCGGTTGATGGAGCCAATCCAATTTTGTGCGTCTGTATCTGGCGTAAACGTGTGTTAAAAATGGTTACCATTTTAACGAGGCGAGGCCTAACGCAGTTAGTCAATGTCACCACACATCACCGAGGTTGTTCCTCTACTTGATTCTTTACGAATAACCGTTTTCATCCGAAATCGTAAACATGCGGAACTGCGTAACAAACAATGTTGTGTAAAACGCGAAATGCGTTTTCCACGAACGATTTGCAAATGTATAAAAAGACAGTTTTATCGCAACGAGTCATAATCGTAGGAATAAAATTGTTTACTACTTACACAGTGACGTCATCGCCACAGTGAAAGAGACATAAAACGCAATGATAATTCTATTTCCTTTTAGAACTCGACGAATAAAACATGTGGACTATGCAGCTTACTCGATTGTTGCAATGCTGCAACTTATTAATCTGGAGAAACCCCATAAAAAGGTAGCAACGTGAAAATTATAAAAAAAAAACCGGCCAAGTGCATGTCGAACCACGCACAATGAAGGTTTCCGTAGTTGAGAAGTTGGGATGAATTTATCCCAAAAACAAACTTAACATTGAAGTTGAACAACATGTTCTCCCATACATCGATATCCGTCACGGTCAATTCTCCAACTGAAAATTTAAGTTGGTTGACTATTACTCGTTACTATGTAAGGCCTACTTAACTGTGATAGTTTTTCTTTTAATTTCATTGTATGTACTACTGCCATGAATTTTTTACATCTTCACAAATAACTATTTAGCTGGCAGGAGGGGGGGGGGGACGGGACACTTAACTCTAACAAAAATTAGCACTTTGATGCTTAATATTATACAAGCGGATCCTTGAATCAAAAAGTGGTGTTGAACACACCCGCACTATATTTGAACGGCCTTTCCAACGATACCCCACACCGTGGGATAGACGAGAAAAAGAAATATTATCCCCACATTACATGCAAGGGAGGTACCCTAAAAAAAAAATATTTCAAGATTTTATTTCAGGACTTTGTCGTCGTGATTAATATGTATATCTGTGCCAAATTACAGCTTTCTAGTACTAAGCTTCTCTCAGCTACAGCGGGGACAGACAGACAGACTGACGAACGTGGCAAAACTATAATAAAAATAACCGGAAAAGTGCGAGTTCAACTAACGTGGTGAGGGTTCTGCCCAAATAATATGTTTTCTACCATGTTTTATTTTATCCCAAGATAATTTATCCCATGAACAAACTTAACATTGCAGTTGAAAAACATTTTCTCCCATACATTCCAACTGGAAATGTAAGTTTGTACGCTCAATATTGAGAGATTAACCTTGTTATGTTAACACCTGAGACTTCTTATAGGTTTTTCTGTAATCTATAAGTAAAGAACTATTTTCTGTATTTTTTTTTCAATATTATAGGCTCAGTAGTTTCGGAGATAAGGGAGAAATGTTCAATGTTCATATATTTTCTTAAATTACTTTAAATATATTTATTTTAAAATTAGAAAATGATATATTTGAGACTCTCACAACAAGCCCTTTCGATATGTCACACGGTAAGTTTGCAAAACTTTTTTTTTGTAATTTTCTAATTTGCCCCAAAAGTGTCGCTCATATTCAAAATTCATTTATTTACGTTACACGTCCGTGTTAGGGTCACAGAAATTCATATGTGTAACAATATTCAACTTAATCGGTCCAGTAGATTCGCAGCAAATTGGCTGTCACAGACGGACAGACAGACACACGAGTGATCCTATAAGGGTTTCGTTTTTCCTTTTGAGGTACAGAACCCTAAAAAGTTTTTGCTGTTTGCTGTCCATTTTCTTTTATCAGGAAAATACTAAAGCTTAGCAGATTTTGCTAGCAACACCTTAAATATAAATTAGGTACTTTGTATGGACTTATTACTTAACCTTTTGACCGCCACAGTCAAACAAAACAAAATGTGCCCAGCACGCCACGGTCACGACTACATGACAGATTTTAAGTAATAATTCGTAGCTTGGCGCCGTGAGCACGTCTTTGCTTTTTTGACGTGGCGGTCAAAGGGTTAATACTATTTCGTTTACAAAATCGTGACATTAATTTTACAGTATAGCTTAAATATCAAGACCGCGGTTGTCGGGGTCAGGCATACAAAATTAATTTTCCAGTAGGTACTCTGCCTTACTCTGGTCTCATAGATAACAAATCTAATCTTTCAAGCACATACATCCAAAAGCACCTTTTCATAAAAATGTGTAGATACAGTCAGCGAGACAATCTATCAGCGCGACCAACGAGGCGCTTCTCAAATAGGATTTATCCGTTCGACGGTCCTCCCTCTCAAACACAGAGTATCAAATATCTCTGCAGCATCCCCTTTGTCAGTTGAAGACGACACGTGCACGCTATAATGAGATTTTCTCAAACGGAGATTTAAAATAAATAAATCAATGGATTCGTGACAATATTTCGTCGTTCGCTACATTCCGAGTACGGTATACCAGAAAGCAGTTTACTTCTATCTTTGTTTGAAACAACGGACGGTGTGCTACAAGAACCTTTGTTTTATCAATGTTGTTTTGCTTTGGAACTAAGTCCAAGATAAATAAATGAGGGTTTATCCATCCCACGTTTTTCTGAAAGTCAAAGAAAAATATTCTATGTAACAGTAGCTAAATATCTTGTGAATTTAGTTTATTCTGCTGAAAAAGAGTTTCTGTTTGTCTGACTAACGACTTCCATTTTATTAATTAGTCTTTCGTTATTAACTTTCTTGATCCTACTGTTCGCGTTGTATTTTTAAAAGTTCTTCTGAATTTACTGCAGGTAAACCTGTTTATCTGTAGATTTTTGCATAGGAGAATGGTAAAGTCAAAATTACTAAATATATTTAGATCTTGTAGAATAATCATGATTTGCACATCCTTCAACCTATTTTAAATTACAAAGTTTGGTTACAAATGTGTGTAGTTACAAAGTGTAGTTACAAATTTGTGTAGTTACAAATCTGTAAAGTTACAAATCACCTACAGTGGTCTGTAGGTGTGTACAAATCGTTAGTAAATTCAAACATTCGAAATCCTGTGTTATATTTCCTCAAGTTTTTCCTCATCGCTTTGAAAGTCCGGTCAACAAAAGTGATTGATACGAATAGGGAAATGCGTCTAACCGAATCGAGTTTGACCGATGTTAGTCGATTTTGTATCGACTGAACATTCGCCGGGGGCAATCGATATAGCGAGGATGATGGATAACCCTCTTTTAATAGTAATGGACTCGGTCGTGCCCCGTCCCCCGGGGGCTATCATAAGATATATCTTGGCACTAACGAGTCAGGCATCGAACCCGCATTTAAATCGAGTTTGCAGCATCCCTTGTAAATGTTTAAGTTTCAAAGTTAACACGAATGAAACATCTGAGTAAATCTAGTTATGAAATTCTTAGATGAAACGAAGCCAGTTAATTGTTGATACTTATTACTATTAGTTTAGTTTGGTTGTTTATAAATATTAATTTTGTTACTTTGTGCACTATACTTTAGCATTATGTAACCTAGACTTATTTGCATACCAAGTCAGGTACGTGTGCCGTGCGGCTTTTTCAAGTTTATAATACCTATTCAATCAGCGAAGGAAATTGGAACACATCACGAGGAAACCCGGACGTAATGATCAGATTTTTTCATTGCTGTATGAGGAAAGGTCGTTGCCCCGAGAGGGAAACCACACACGGTTTTATTATTTTAATTAATTCATTAACGGCTATGTGGTTTTTACATCTCATTATTAGTATTAATGCTAACCTCTCCAAATATGCTAATAATTTTAAGTACCTATGTATGTACAGTCGCCAGCACCACGAACTGTCAATTTTTCTCATTCGATTTTGAACTTAACCTTCAACATATTAAGGTTTAAAATCATTTGGAAATTTGACAGTTTGTGGTAACTTGATTTGCTGGCGACTGTACCTACCTACTCATAAAAATATTTTTAAGCTTGCTTTGCGTTAATAGTCCAATTAAGTGATTAAGGACTCAAAGCCTAAGATGTCATCTGAAATCTAGAAAAAGCTATATATTTGAAAGAATATTTAAAATATTCCAACTACCCACCGCCGACGCCATCTGCGAGCGCAGCATCGCTAGGTAATCTTGTCAACGTTCTGAACGTTTCTGATTAATTCATTTGGGTCAGTGATTTCATAAGTAAGTCTTGCGACAAAAGCCGATGGTTCCTTTGATGTAACAATGACGATAATGCCATTCATTGTGCTATTCTCCGACATTCCACGTAACAAGGAGTTCATCTCCTTGTTACGTGGCTGCGGACGCGTTGTATCTATCGACGACCTATTTCGCCAAAACACCATTTACTGTTGTAGGTATCTACAGCATTAAGGCTCTTACAGACTGGGGCGATATCACAGGCGCGACAGGTATATTGCTGCCTGTCGCGAACGCGATGTCGCCTCAGTATGTATGCCTTTATGGGATTCTCGAAGAAATAATGGTATTATTTCAGTCGGCAAGGGACATTGGATGTCACAGACTGGTTGAATGTTGACTTTGTTTAAGCTATTTGGCAGGGGAGATGGAACGACGTGGATTTAAAAGTTATTTTTGCTACTCTGATTATGTTTGGTGTCTGTTCAGTACTTGAAGACAATTGAAGGTCAATAATCGGCGAGTAAAGTCGCTGAACCATTTTTTAGTTAAAAGAAAATACTCTACATTTTTCAAAGTCTTGCCAATCTGGAACCACTATTCCTCAGCTTATTGCATAAAACTTAATTATAAACATCTTTATTATACGAGATTATAGAGTTCTCCTAATTTGTTGGCATGTGAAGCAGCTGTGTGTGTATATTACCTACCTACTGACAGGTGTGGGGGGGTTGTTTTGATGGCAAAACATGACTAATTAGCGCCAGCCTGTTATTAACTAAATATAAGGTTTATTTAATAACTCAGTAAAGCCTTAGCAACACTGATGAACTTTTCTCAACAAGTAATTAATACGAGTAGCTACCATACATAACATTTAACATTTAGAGATGTTAATGAATCTTATTAAAGTCAGCAAAAACTAGATTTCGGTATCACAACTAAGAAAGTCTATCAGCAAGAACTAGTACTTGTGAGTACATGTAGATAACTAGTACTTGTGAGTACTTGTAGGTAAGTAGTACTTGTGAGTACAAGTAGGTAAGTAGTACTTGTGAGTACAAGTATGTAACTAGTACTTGTGACTATAAGAAGGGACTAGTATTTGTGAGTACAAGCAGGTAACTAGTACTTGTGAGTACAAGTAGGTAAGTAGTACTTGTGAGTACAAGTAGGTAACTAGTACTTGTGAGTATAAGAAGGGACTAGTATTTGTGAGTACAAGCAGGTAACTAGTACTTGTGAGTACAAGTAGGTAAGTAGTACCTACTTGTGAGTACAAGTAGGTAACTAGTACTTGTGAGTATAAGGGACTAGTATTTGTGAGTACAAGCAGGTAATTAGTACTTGTGAGTACAAGTAGGTAAGTAGTACTTGTGAGTACAAGTAGGTAACTAGTACTTGTGAGTATAAGAAGGGACTAGTACTTGTGAGTACAAGTAGGTAAGTAGGCGTTGTTAATCATTAGAGCCGTGGATACTTTGTTGGCATGGAACTTCAACACCTTGTTTTACCCTTAAGTTCTTTCTATATTCTAAGGTTTTATCCCTTTAAGTTGTAAATTCTTTCTGAGATAGTATTTACTTAGACGACGTTTGTTGTTTTTTTTTTATATGTAGTTATGTACTATCGCGGGTTCGCATATCGGACCACCGCGGCACCGTAAGGATTATTCCTTCGGTATAGTAACGCTTTTACCTACGCTCATCAACCAATAGCATCGCCGCATCAGATTTTTGCTGAGCCCCTTGTTTTATTTAAACAATAGAAATTATTGTTTATTGGTTGAAGCAAAAAGGGGCGGTAAACAGATGTGGTTATCATGAGCACGGGGTTTTGTTTTCAAAGGGGTCTGATAGTACCCACATTTCGTGAAAAACGCGTGAGTTGTAGTTGTAAATATTAAACGGTTAATTTTAGATCTTATATTGGGTAGTAGTGTTCCACAGACAAGTGCCCGGTAGCTGGGCCACACAGGCTAAATAGTAGACGCACAGGGTATCCCAATATAACGTCGATGTGAGTCGAGTCAACCCAGAGTTTGGATGACTATTGATGATGATTAATTGGATAGTTTCTCTGAACATTATTTGACTAATTTTCCTCGTATTTTAAGTTAAAAACCGTCCTTGAAAGGTCGATTGATTGGTACACACCTGCTCATGTTACTCATATTAATATCGGCTTTATTTGTCCACACTTCATGGTTTACTAAACACGTGGGAAAATGTGGTAACAGCTCATACCTAACCGGTTATTTATTTGAACAACCCAATGTTTGTGACAAACAAGGAAAATTGGTCAAACTCAAAGGAATTATGATTTTGCACTGAACTAAAACTGCAATTTCGCATTTTAGTTTGATTAAACTGAACGACACATAGACTTATTTTCGTAAGACTATGTACATTTTTCCATACAGAGCCTTATGGTTGTTTTATTTATCAATACCTAAATATACAATAACAATAACAAGTAGGCAGGTTATGTGGGCAAGCAGGCGTTACACTGGATTCGCTGCGAAATTTGGGTATTTCCATTATTCACTGGTTTTTTTCATTGTTTTAAAAGGATTATCTAACAACATCTGATTCATTGGGTAATTACACTATTTACATGTTCTCTCACTGCGTTAAGTTACACAATATTTCTGTGCAGATAGTTTTGATTTATTAGTGCAGGTAGCCATATTGTGAAGCATTTGATATTTCCAAACTATTTTTATACGTCCATAATGATGTGTGGCCCGGGGTTATCTATTTTTATTCATATCGGCCCCGTAGCGCTCTGTGAGCTGACAGTGGACGGGGTGAAACATATTGCTCGCTATTTTATTGCAGGCTTTTCATGATTTTGTTGGAATAAATATTTTAGGAAACATTTTAAAAAGGTGCATTTAATTTGCAGTGCACATTTAATATCTTTACAAAATTGTTTTTTTTTTAAATTGGGAAGAGTTTTAGTTAGTACTTCTCACATGGTAGTGATTAATGTGATAAACGGATGATGCATATTTGGAGCTCAAGGAAATTTTACTAACCCAGGTATACCTATATCATTCACATGTTATTTTTTCTCCATTTCGACCCATCAGTCCCAAAAATAAACTTGACACTGCACCCCATTATGTATGCTAAACTTTATCCATCCCTTTTGTAGGTACCTAAAACACGTTGTAGATCATTACGTACTGACGTCACAGGATGGAGTCGCACGTAGGTGCTGGGACTCAGCTCGGGGTACAGGGATACAGGGGAAGGTTACAAGGGAGGGGGACATTTTTTCTACGAGATGTCAAGTCCAGTTGCACAGGAGCGGACTTGGGACTTGTTAAGTTCAGTTTTTTTTGCATTTTATTGTGAAGGGATCTGTAACGTTAACCAAATTGACAATTGGCTTGCTTGCCGTTTCTTGCTTGGTGGTTTGTGTAATTTTAGCGGTTACTTACTGGCGGTTCGGTTTTTCAGGAGTTAAACTAATAAAAACCAATACGCATGCCCCAGAATGGGTCCACGAGGGGTTTTTTCATATTGTTTCTCAAACTAACGTGAGTTTGAGAAAGTCTGTCTGTTTGTTTGAAGTTTTATTAATTATGAATTATCTTTTAAAATTGTAGTTCAAGCCTTACGTAGGTAAGGCTTGAACTGCACGGGCGATTTTTTTTCGCGCACTGGATTTTCTACTCTTGGTTTCGAGCCGAGCATTGAGAATCCAACAGAGCGCATTCCTGCACCTCAAGAAACTCAACTCTAGGCGGTAAGCAGAGCGTTGTCAATCCAGAGCGCGAACAAAATCACTGCGATAAAATTACGCCCGTGTGTGCCGTGGGCTTATCATGGAATAAGGGTTAATCAAATTACAGTACTTACCAAAATTAGTTACGACGATAATTCGACAATATTTCTCTTCATTACAGTGAAATTTTACTAACTTTGAATCCAGATAATTTATCACTCACAGTAAGTCCCTTTCTCGGGATTTTCCAAAAAACTGGGTTATATTACTGAACTGTGCAGTCAGCCCCACTACCTTGCTGAGTGGCTAAGGTTTTTACCCGATTGCCCCAGAAGGAGTGTAATGTTTTTCGAGACTATGTATACAGCGTGGCGAATAAGCTATCACATTAATTCAAACCACGTATTCTACATTACGTATTTTAAGCATACATAAATAAAATAATTAATAAAAGTTAACATTCTACCCGTGAGACCTTTTTTTCCCTTTTAGTATTTAACAACATCATGTATTGCATAAAGAAAATCACCTGACCAATACTAGTAGGTCAAAGACCCGTGGCCGGCGTAGATAGTTCAATCAAACGATGTAAGACGATGCCATTCCGAATTACTTGGAATTACTAACAATTACAAAAGACGTAAACAAATCAAGCGAAAAATGTCCTTACGGCTAATAGTTTAAGGCGTTCGCTATGCGCAAAATTAAAAAATAAAGGACCTCAGCGGGGAATAAACAGCATCTGCGATAAATGTTCTTACTGCTAACGGTCTACGGCATAAATCTCTACGCGCGAAATGGACGGGGAACCCCGGTGTGTGTCGTCAAATTTCGTATTTTTTCGGCGGGCGGCGTGTGCGATTGTTTGTGTTTTGTGTGTGTGTGACTCACTCCAGTGCCCGCGCCGTTGTCCTTGAGGATAGTTCGTTCACGACAGCAGTTGCCTATTTGCATTTTTTTGGTGTTTGTATTGAGGACGTTTTGTTAAGATTCTTGTTTTATTTGTAATATTAGAAATAGGATAGGTACGTTATTATTAGTTGTAGATTAGTTAAGTGTTGTGACAGTTCGTGCGGTTCCTATTTTTGTGATAGGACACGTAATTACAATAGTAAAATTAGTTGTAGGTAACTTTTTGAAAGTGGTGTGACAGTTTATGTGAATTCAGACGCTTTTATTGTTCCTTTTTGTGTTGTGTTCTCAAGATGCCTCGTGTCAATTTCACGTCATCGGAGTACACCGATATGATATTGATTTATGGAGAATGTTATCAAAACGCAGCGCTGGCGTTACGAACATACCGAGAGAGGTATAATACCACACGTGTATGTCCTTCAGATTTACGGATTTTTACACGGGCAGTCCAAAGATTACGTGATAACCAATCTTTGGTTCCACATCAGGTTGAAATTCCTCTGCGAGTAACCGTGGGTCGGGAAGAGCAAATCCTTAATTATTTCGCTCGTAATCCAACTGCAAGTCTTCGTAGAGCAGCTCGCCTATTTCGAGTACACCACAGGACTGTACACAACATTTTAAAAAGAGATAAGCAACAGCCATTCAAATACCAAAAGGTGCAGGCTTTATTAGGAAGAGATAAGCCAGTCCGGGAAGCCTACTGCCAGTGGCTACTGAGCAAAATAGAAAATGACTCTAACTTTTTGTACAACATAATGTGGACAGACGAGAGTACATTCACGCGCAACGGGATATGGAATCGACAGAACCTACGATACTGGAGTCGAGAAAATCCGCACCTGATCCGAGAGTCCGCACACCAATACCGATTTGCCGTGAATGTTTGGGCTGCAATACACTGAGACCACATAATCGGTCCAGTGTTTATCAATGGCAACCTCAATGGGCCTAAGTTTGTGGACCTACTTGACGGCACAGTGTCGGAGTACATTGATGAGCTACCGTTGGGTGGCAATGGCCAGGTATGGTACCAGCTTGACGGAGCACCTGCTCATTCAGTAGTGGCTGCCAGGCAGCGCCTCACTGAAATGTTCGGAGAGCAGTGGATTGGCCGATACGGACCTACTCGGTGGCCAGCACGGTCACCGGACCTAACACCACTGGATTTTTTTTTATGGGGACATGTAAAAAATGAAGTGTACGCTACTGAAGTGACGACAGTGGAAGATTTAAAAATAAGAATAATTCAGGCTTTCCACAACTTAAATAATTTAGCCGCGAATGGTGATCTATTAAGAAATGTCCGTAATAATATCATACGACGGTGTCGATTATGCATTCGGGTGCGCGGCGGACATTTCGAAAATTTTAAAATTTAAATTGCATAAAGTGAACTAAGTGGAGGTTTTAAAACTTAATTTGTGATTACTTGGTAACAATACCATAAAGTTTGTGTTGCATTGTTGATATCAACTATTACCAACGCCCCGCGCGTGAGCGCAAGTACCTAACCTCCGCTAGTCTCACTGTCGTTTGGCGTGTGCGCCGCCCGCCGCCAAGCCGCCCGCGCCGCGCGCCGCGGCGTTGCCGCTTTTACAGGTCAGTAAACTAATAGTCAGGGCTTTAAATACCGGTAAATTTTTCATAACGTTATCTCCATTTGACAGCGTTACCGTTAATATTAAAATAACGGTAATAGATTTAACGTTATTTATGCTACATTTTATCGTTAATTTTTATTAACGTTAATTTTATCTTAACGTTACTTTTATCGTTATTTTTAAACGGGTAAGGTGGAAGTAGCGGGGCCTGAGGCGCGTGGTGAGCCGCCCACCGCGCGCCCTCGCACCGCGCTGATATCGTGCCGATCAAAACGTTGCCTTGCCTGATTCTTACGCGTGAGAAGTGCTGATATTATAGTGAGCTGATTTAGTCAGTGATAACTGATCATTTATTCAGTATCTATGAGTGAAGACAATAGTCAAGGTAATTATTGATTCATCATCATCAGCCTAGCCTTTTCCCAACTACGTTGGGGTCGGCTTCCTGTCTAACCGGATACAGCTGAATACTAGTATTTTACATGGAGCGACTGCCTATCTGACTTCCACAACCCAGTTACTGGGTAATACAAGGGGTATCGGTAAGACTGGTTGTCAAACTTTCGGGCTTCTGACGACCCGTAACGACTGTCAAAGATTTACGAATGACAGCCGGGACCAACGGCTTAACGTGCTTTCCGAGGCACGGAAGGGTCTTGGTATGTAAAGATGGTCACCCATCCACGGACCAACCGCGGCAAGCGTAGCTTAATCTGATCGATTGACCCGTGCGGCTGTTATTATTTAGCCACAAGCCCCTCTAATTAATATTTATTACAATAGTCGTCTTACACATGCAGGATTTAACAGACTACCGTGCCGCCGCACTATGGTAAAGCCCCATACAAAGCCGCCTCAAAACCGTTTCACGTGAATGTCCCATCCACGGACCAACCGCGGCAAGCGTAGCTTAATCTGATCGATTGACCCGTGCGGCTGTTATTATTTAGCCACAAGCCCCTCTAATTAATATTTATTACAATAGTCGTCTTACACATGCAGGATTTAACAGACTACCGTGCCGCCGCACTATGGTAAAGCCCCATACAAAGCCGCCTCAAAACCGTTTCACGTGAATGTCGTTGTTATGGAATAAAAATAATAATTTAATATAATCTAATAAATAAGCTTTTTATTCGCATTTTTTTTTTAAATCAAAATAATTATAAATAGGTATCAAAGCTAAATCTTGTTCAATAAAGTAATTTTGACGCAATACGTTACTGCAATTCAATGCCACATAATTCGAAAGTTTTTGATATAAATTTACCAGTATTATACATTTTTGGAATGCTTATAATCTCCTCATAACGTTTCATAATTAATATTATATATACAATATGTAACAAAAACCCTGTTGTTCCTTTTAGGAACGTATACATTTACCTGTAAGCAGAACATTGATGAAATTATAATTAAAAAAAATTAAGCATTGGCTAGTCGAGAGGTCAAAATCAAATAACTATTAAAATCGACACATTCCAAAAAATGTTTAGAGTATCTGATTTAAAAGTACATCTTTATTTCGCTAAATAGCCTACGATCTCAGCGGCTTTCATTGAATGCGACAAAAGATACCGCCAAAAACTGCCGCCGCGCACGTGCCCCGGGTCGGTACCACGTGCCTACCAACACCGCCAACCCACCACCCGTCTCCCTGCGAATCACCTTAGTCTCCCGCGCACGTTACTACCGAATGGATGTTATTGTTGACCTACGTAATGAGTGACTTGTGTTTTGTTTACGTAAAAGTTGACCATATCTTATTCTAACGTAGAATATTTTAATATGTTGATGTGTCTTCGGAAATGTAACTGCAATTATGCAGAAGCACGCAGACTCTACCAAGAACGTTTTGCGAGTCTACCCTTACCGTCGGCGATGGTATTCCAACGTTTGCACATACGTACGTACAATACCGGCAGTGTGCACGGGCGAAACCTACAACGAGCTGACGCAGGCAGACCGAAGACTCGAGACAGAAGTCTTGGACTTGCTTGAGCGCGATCCAACGCGAAGTACAAGCTCAGTGGGACACGAACTCGGAGTAAACCTTATGCGCGTTAGGAGAGTACTCAAAGAAGATGGCCAGCACCCATTTCACTATTGTCGCGTCCAATCACTACTTCCCTCCGACTATGAGCCTAGAAGTGTAGAGGTATAAGGTGGTCATATCGAACAGCAACTCCGTTGCCGTCAAGTAGATATCATAATAAATTAATGCATTAAAATGTAAATAGGTACATCAGGTTTTATGTGACAGACGCGGCGAATTTGTTTTTTTTTTTAACGTAGTGAAGTGTTAAATGTAGTTTTAACAATTATCAATTGTGCTTAAAAAGAGTGTAAACCAAGACTTTCAAAAATTAATTCGTTAAAGTGATACTGAAAAACAACAGCTGACAAGGTCACGAACTTGTGTAGAAAAATAGGTAGATATGCGGCGGCGCGCGGCGGTTTGTACCGGCGCGGCGGCACCGACCAAAGAGTGTGGTGGGACCGTTCTATCTATTTCTGGTTTCGCGTCATCGCTTCATGCAGAATTGCAGAGGTAACAAATCAATTAAACATTACAAATATTAATAATGAAATATTTATTTTTGTTTTTTCTATTGAACAGTTTTTTATAAATGACTTGCTTTATCGCTTAGTAAACCGATTTTTGAAACGTAGGTAGAAGGAACAACAGGGTTTTTGTTACATATTGTATTACTTTGATAAAATAAAATTAACCAATATAGTTTAAGATGTTATGTTTAGAAGGTTATTTTTTTTAACGAGACACATATTTATTGTATTAAGATCTTTATACATTAGTTTACGCTAGGAGAAAAAAAAATTGCTCATACTTGCTCTTTTTCTGACACGGTGCTAAAACATATCGCGAGATAAAAATTATATTTTTTTTCAATTTCTTTTTATTTCTCATAAAATCATTTGTTATCTATGTCTATTAAGGTCAAATTAATAAAAAGTTAATTACAGTGATGATTATTATTAATAGTTCTTTGTGGTTTTGGTACAGTTTTGACCACCTTACTTGATAAAATATGGGCACTATCTATTAGGGTCGAAATAAAAACAGGTTGGTTATGGGAAGAGTGCAAATTATTAGTATCTTATCTTTTTGCACATAGCACTATTTCATATGCCTATAAAAGGATGGTGAGCCCTGAAACATTCACAGTTGTTGGTCAAAATTCAGTTGCCCTAAAAAGCAGTTAATTGCAAAGTTGACTGATTTGAAAAATGGGTTGAATTTGTTTGTAGTAAACGTCAGTTGTGCAATTTGTTGATAAATGGGCATAATATAGAAGACTACTTCCAAGAAAATTTAAAATTGTCACCAGAGGATATGGCTACTGTGTGTCTACAGTCAAAGAAACTTGGTATCTAAATGTAACGAACGCTGGAGAAATGTATCTCGGATAAAAGACCGCTTTGAAAGTAAGAAAGTCAGCTGGTTAGATGGTCAATTTCGTGTTCCACTAGAGTGTCGAGTCACGGTTAATGACCCTAATATGCCTGGAAGTAGTGGCGGCAGACCCTCGAAACAATACGAAGCATCTTCAGAAAAAAAACAAAAGAACGAAAAAACATGGAATTAATATAAGAGTACGGATCGGACTGTGTTCTCAATGCATATGCTCAGGAGTTAAGGGTTATGGATGAGACGGAGGAGGCCGCAATCGTTAATATTATACGAACTGCATCAAAAAATGATAAGATTTTTTTTTGTTTAATACGTAACGGAGAACTCTGAAGACGTTACACCTTTTTCAAAGGAAGAAGCACTACGGACATTTATTGACAAAGAACAGTATAGTAAACTTCGACTTTGTTTGGCGGACAAAAACTGATCAGTGTTTCCTTCTTATCCAACTTTAGTTGAAGCGAAGAAGAATTGTTACCCACCAGATTCAAGCATAACCATTACTAACATAAGTGCAAAAGTCAATCTGCAGGACTTGTTGAATCATACTGTGGCACGTAAATTACTAATTGGTTCAGTTTACAAAAACGGTTTAAGAAAGTTGAAACTATTCTGTAAATGGGGTTGTGACGGGTCATCCGGGAAGAGTGAGTACAAGCAAGTTTTGCCCGAAGAAAGCGATTTTACATCAGATGCAAACCTTTTTATTGCTTCACTTGTACCCATTAGACTCATAGATGAGACAACTAATACTGTTGTTTGGAAGAATGAAACTTGCTCATCTGTTTTTTTTTTTTTTTTGGTATGGCATCTCGTAGTTGACCTTGAGAGGTCGTGACTACTTAACCGGACTGTCCTGTGGCTGCCTTAAGCGAACTCAAAGCCTCCAGCCAGGGGCGAATTTCTTATAGTACTAAGCGACTGCACGCTAAGGGCACCCCCTGTGGGGTACGGACCTCGGCTTAGGGCGTCGCTGGGGGGAGGACAGCAAGATGGGACAGGCTGGATCTGGTTAATATTATTATTATTAATCGGGGAATTTAAAGCTACAGGCTCAGCTGCGGCGCGGGCTGGCACTTCTTCGAGCAAGGGTCGGGGGGGACAATTACGTCGGGGTTTACGCGAGGGACCTCGGCGGCGAGGTCGGAACGTAGGTCGGTGTGTTTTGTGCACTGTACTCGTTGCCCTATTGCTTTCCTGGAGGAGGGTAATGGGGTCATCGGGGTCGGAGAGGGTTGCTCATCTGTAAGATATTGCAGACCTATATTGTTAGAATTTGCCAAAGAAACTCCTGAAAAAACCGCGTCTGTTGTGGCTGATATCAACAACTAAAAACAAAATCTGTCTCCATCCCTGATAAATAAGAATGGCGAGGTAATCGAAATTACTCATGACCTATTTTTAACCATGATTGATGGTAAAGTGGCACAAGTTTAAACTGAAACTCGTTCGAGCGCTTCTTGTACAGTTCGTAGTGCTACTCCTCGGCAAAATAATAACTTAGAGGCAGTTAGGACACGAGATGTGAACTAAAGTTCATTTCAATACGGACTGTCGACACTGCATGCTTGGATTAGGAGTATGGAGACACATTTTTTATAACTTGTCTTTTGAAAAGTGGTCAGGTGCCTGAAAATAAAAAAAAAACAAAGATGAAAAGAAAAAATTGGCACAAAAGCGGTTTAGGGAGGAAATGGGACTACATGTCGATAAACCTTGACAAGGCACTGTAAATAGCAATGACGGAAACACAGCTCGGAGATTCTTTCAGAATTACTCTTGCTCTGCAGGCATTACAGGTGTAGACGTAGAACTTATAAAACGAATGTACATAATAATGTATGTCATCTGGAATTGCTATTAATTCAAAAAAGTTCGGTGAATACGCATGTAGTACCTACAGCCCAACTGTACGTAGATATTTATAATTGGTATTATATGCCTTCCTACGTGCATAAAATACTTATTCACGGAGAAAAAATCATTGAGTACTATGTTATTTTACCTATCGGACAATAAAATTGTCCGAAGACGCGCAAGAATCCCAAAATAAGGATTACAAAAAGTTTAGACTTCACCATTCTAGAAAGTGTTCAAGAGCGGCTACAAATGAAGACGTGTTCCATACCTTATTGTACACTTCTGATCCATATATATCAAGTTTGAGAAATACCTCAGAAACAATATCAAAATAACTTTTAGATGAAGCCACGGCCCTTCTTGCCTATCAACGAAAATCTGTAGGGGCTTCCTGAATTTTGTACTTTATTTTTCTCGTTTGCTGCAATTATTAAATTTTAAGTAAATCAAACAAAAGACAATTTTTTTTTTTATATTTATAGAATGCATGTATTTTTTTAAGTAACCAATAAACAGAATTTTCAAAATCGAAATTATTTACATTAAACTTTATACATCCATGAAAACGTTTGCAAAATTACAGCTCATTTAGTTTTGAAACGACTGAGATACGGAGTTTTGATGCGAAACATACGCGATTTTCCCATAGTGCGGCGGCGGAGCGGCAACAGTGTACCTAAAGAGATCCAATGCTAAGCGAGCGCACAAAATGTAAACCTACAGAATGGCAACGTAGCAAAATTAACGGTAAAATTAACGTTATTATCATATTTTACGTTACTGTTAATTAACGTTATATTACTGGTAATGTTAACAAGTAACGTTAAATTTTTTGTAACGTTAGTAAGGTAACACATTCAAATTAACGTTACTTAACGGTTATTATTTTGTTATTTGGTAACGTTAACAAGCCCTGCTAATAGTATCAAGGGTGGATTATTTATTGCCAATTTTTACGCTATTTAGTTTGTTAGAAAAATTCAGTTTTCTATTTTTAGGTCTATTTTTGTTTTTATTATTTTAACAGACTGATAACAACTTGTAATAACCGCTGTACTATTTAATGTGATAACCTAATCGCCACGCTGTATATGTTTATTTCTATGGCACGCTCTGTAGCCTAAATGGCTTGATGGATTTTAATATGAGTTGTAGTAAGATTCATCTTAATTGTGGGAGTGACATATGCTATATTATATTTATATATTGCATCTGCAAATACAAAAAAAGGGAGGGAGGGGGACAAACAAAAGTTACACCATATTTCAGATTATTGGTTTGTCAAAACCAACATTCTATGGATAATAATGCTTGTTTTTCTCTTTTCAGTTATGTGTTTTGTAGTCGGGTTTTAGGTTTTTTTTAATAATTTTCTTTATTTTACCATCGCATGAGCTAGTTTATGTATAGTTTGTGCTGATATGAGATAGAAAGTAGGTAAGTTATTACGAAACACATAATTTTGCTTAGAGCTCTGGCATTAATCATAACTATAACGTACAGACTGTTATACTATGTATTGTGTGTGATATCATTCCCGATTCTTTTACGCCAAGACGCCGCTAAGACAAACAAAGTTTCTTTTCGTGTAGTTCGATTTATCGTATCAGTTACCACTCAGGCCAGAACACGCGAGAACTTAATCTTTATGTATGTCTATTCCTCCTAATATGTCCTAAATGGTAGCCTCTTCTTACTACTAAAAGGTTCTTGAAAAACCAACAGTTGCTCGCACCAAGTTGTCGACATAGCGAAATGAATACTGTGTGTTTGAAGTTCGGAAAAAAGCTACTGAATTTTGGGATAACCGAATATGAAATAAATTTCAGTACCTATAATCTGTACAACCTGTGTCTTTACACAGGTGATATCCAACTTCCAGCTCACAGATATAGCATCATATTTTTAACTGAAACAGTTCGCATATTTCCCATACTGTCATCGTTTGGCAGCTCTGAGTCCGTCCCTGGGTTCAAAGCGGCCGCTCAATCGTCCGTTATGATCTTACTCCGGCCCGCATCATATTTTATCTGGTTATTTTCTCTTCAGCACACGCCGATACACTCTGCCCATGGTTTATGGGCTCTCTATTAGTATTTTTTAACTGTTATTTGTAGCTATGGAACTTGTGGATTGAAACTTTGGAACTTTTGGATAATGTGTAGCCGTAGCTGCATGGGGCTGGATACCTTTTCATGATTTTATTTTATGGCCTGGACACATGAGAAATTGTAAAAGACTGTTTGTACCAGACGAGTCCGACCGCGTATAAAAGCGATCGTCGCATGGGAACGCGGTCCACGCGATTTTTTTATGAATTTTGACGTATAACCGCGACTTGATTGATCGCGCAATTATGTCATATTTGTATAAAAGAGCGCGGGGATGCGGTACGCCATAGGGCAGAATAGATACTAAACCAAACAGATACCACACAGACACTACAGGGTCTAATAAATAAAAAAGTCATCTGTAAGCAGAATTTAAGATAAATATATAAATAGTTGGAAGAAATCGTGTAAAATGTACAAAATGAAGGATATTCTCGGTTTAAATTCATGTCACGTCTGTAGTTTATTCTGAACGCAATTGGTATCCCAGGTATCGCGGTTCGAGCCAACTTAGACACAACATTGAACAACAAAATAAATTACCTTAAAGAAAGAACCCTCAAAATACTGACTATAGTAAGATTTTTTTATGGATTTGATTAAAAGAGAGGTTCTAGATTGACTGTTTGTCGTCATCTCGTGTGGCCTCACACTCGTTGCTATGTTGAAAGTTGTAACAATTTTATACCCATTGAACCTCACGTTCAATAATTATTTATAGATCCCATGCATGTGTCCCGTGGGTGTGGAACTGTACAAATGCTTTGATAATAGAGTTAGTGACGTACACAACATACCACCGATGCGGAAGACATCGTGAAGTACGTGCGCCAAAGGCTTAAGTACGCGCCGAGAGTGCAGCAGCTGGAGTCGCATCGCAACGTCAACTTTAGGGCGTTTGTGGTGCGCATACCAACATGCTACCTGCACCAGGTGATGGAAGAAAGCTTTTGGCCACAGGATGTGGTGTTCCGCCGCTTTCGCGGACAAGTGCCACTGGAACGCACAATAACATAGTTTTAAGTTTTATTTACTAACACGATTGTTATTATATCTATACTTATGTTAAAGTATTCATCTATGGGTCTTTGTAACCTAATAATAAATGGTTTAATAATAATAATAATAGCTGGCAACACCAACGTCAACACGTCAAGAAATTCGGTTCATATTATTTTAACTTCAGTAATTTTAGAAGCAGTTTTATTTTATTTTATGTAATCCCTACAACAAGCCTTGAACTAAAATAATCACGACATAAATGAAAAAATAGCAAAATGAACTTTGATAAAAAACTGCAGAATGGTAGGTGACATGACAGATGTCACCTGGCGATAAAATGGAATGAATGCGAATAAGAAATCGAAAAAATGTTGACTAGCGCAGCTACGAAACGAGCACGCCCACCACCTCCGGACTCTTCGCTCAGCTCCGCCTCGCCGCCGCCGGTATCCAGCCCCACCGTGAGCGCAGTGATTACACCGGCCGCGGTAGTTGCGTCGAGCTCGAGCGACGAGTATTTTTCCCCGCCGACGTCGCCATCACCTGTACGTCGGCAGGGGAGAGGCCGGCCACCGAAGAGCTTGGGACTTAAGGGCCATCCGGCCCCGAGCCGGGTCCCCGCTGCCGGTGGTTGTGTGCAGCGCATGAGATGGACTCAGTCTATGAACGAGAACGTCATGCGCGCATATTATGGGTCTACAGAGGGGGGAACTAACCTCACTGCGTACCGTGTTAGGACGCTGTCTCTGTTTCCGGAACTAGAGCCAACCGTCTACGTCTTGGCCCAACGATTATCGGATCAGGTGCGGGTCATCCAACGCAATCGTAGGTTGGACGATGCCGCACTTGATAGGCTGCGTTCAGAGGTACTGAGCAACCATATCGTCACGACTCCGGCACATGCCCCAATTATTGATGTAATCCCGCCGCGGTCCAATCACGGTGTTGAAGAGGAGGATGATAGGGCTGCCACAGTAAGTAGCCATTGCAACGTCCGATTGAGGAGCGCACTGGAAGATGCGTTTCGCGAGTATAGGTCCACTCCAACCGAACTTAGACCCCGACTACCACGCCTACCTATGCACAAGAAAAATAGGGCGCTGGTGTGCCTTGGACTCGCTGCTTAAGGATTTTTTCGAGAGCAGCGAGGATCTCGTTGATACACACTCGATCCTGTATTGCGCGACTGTTGCGGCATGTCGTTTAGCGAACGTTAAGTTCCCAAATTGTGACGAAGCTACTCGACCAAAACCAGCCGTACTTGGTAGTGCAGGATCCAGCGTCGTGTCGATGAGACCAGGGTACTCATCGGCAAACTATATTGCTTCAGGGAGGGCAATACACGGCCAGGAGTGATGCGCTTTGTGAGGCGGGCATTCTCGGGGACTGGAATCAGCCCTCGAGAATACATGTCCCGTGTCACAGAGCGCATCGACTTCCTGAAGCAGAAAGTTTGTGCATGGGCGAGCCGTATTCGGCGGTATAAGCGGCAAGTTGATCGATACACGCAAAATCGTATGTTCCAGAGCGATGAAAGGTGGGTATATAGAGCTTGGGAGCGACCTGAGCAAAATGTGGCAGACACGGCCCGGATGATGCCGACACGAGTGCATTTTGGCGCAGCATCTTGTCGGTGCCTGTCTGTCACGCTGAGGCTGACTGGATGCGGGATGTCGAGCGAGTGTGTGGAACTATACCAGAAATGGAAGTTATAGTAATTACGCCATCAGACATAGCCAGAGCGGTCCGTCCGCTACCGAATTGGAAATCACCGGGACCGGACGGACTGCACAACTTTTGGCTGAAATGGCTAACTAGTTCACACACTTGCCTGGCATCTCAGTTCCAGTTATCCTTAGAATCTGGGTCGCTACCACAATTTCTAACAACAGGCGTTACCCACCGGCTCCTTAAGTCAGGTAGTCCCGCGAACCCAAGAATTATAGACCGATCAAATGTTTGTCGACGGTCTATAAACTTCTTACATCCATTTTGAGAGCGAAAATTAATACTCATATTGACAATAATTCAACTATGTCTGCCTCACAAAATGGTTGTAGGAACGGGTCCCGCGGTTCTAAGGAGCTACTCCTTATCGTCATGGCCATTCGCCAACAGGTTCGTAGATCCCGCAAGGATCTGTCGTCTTGCTGGATAGATTACAAGAAGGCCTACGATCCCCTGCCACATACATGGCTCATGAGGGTGCTGGAGTTGTACAAGATAGATGCAACTCTACGCACCTTCCTTGAGTCACGTATGTGGCAATGGAGGACGGTCCTTCGCTATCCAGGATGTCGACAAATCCAGGGAAATGATGAGCCTGTGTGGATTAAAAGGGGAATATTTCAGGGCGACAGTTTGAGTCCACTTTCTTTGGTTCTGTTTAGCCCTTAACCCTCTAAGCGCATTGCTGGAGGATTCAGGTCTAGGTTATCGGTTGAGGAGAGGTCAGGTCATATCTCACATGGATGACTTGAAAATCTTTGCCCCCAACAAATTGCAACTGATGGAGCTACTGAAGGTAACTGAAACTTTCAGTGGCGCCATTAGAATGGAATTTGGTGTGGACAAATGTGCAATCATGCATGTGAAGCGAGGGGAAATTATGGAATCCGAGGGAATTCGACTTTCGGATTCATACACCTTAGAACCCTCTCCTTATCCGAAAGCTATAAGTATTTGGGTATGTCGGAAGCGTTAGATCGATCAATCGTTGAAGGAGCGCCTTTTTGGTCGACTGAAGAAGGTAGTAATTAGTCTTCTTTCAGGCGGAAACAAGGTGCGCGCCTTCAACGGTTGGGTCATGCCGGTTTTGATGT
The DNA here is from genome assembly GCA_905333075.3 of Atethmia centrago. Classification (NCBI taxonomy): domain Eukaryota; kingdom Metazoa; phylum Arthropoda; class Insecta; order Lepidoptera; family Noctuidae; genus Atethmia; species Atethmia centrago. The sequence continues at coordinate 30,816,818 of HG995377.1, read as the reverse complement.
ACTCTTTCAGCATACTCAAATGTACTCAGACTGAACTCGACGCCCTGGATAGGAGGGCCCGTACACTGTTGACCCACGATCATCGGTGATGAGACTGTATAACCCGCGGAAGTGCGGAGGTCGAGGCTTTTTAAATGCAAAGACCCTCCACAACCGCGAGATATGCAGTCTCAGGGAATATTTTTCGAAAACCGAAGTGGGTATGCACCGTGATGTGGTCGCAGTGGACAAGGGGCTCACCCCGTTGTCCATGGCTAAAGAGAACTGGCGCAAACCTGTGGTACTTACCACGGATGACCGCAAGGAGATATGGCAAAACAAGGAGCTACACGGGCGCTTCTTTTGGGCTCTTCATGAGCCCGATGTAGATTTCTTAGCGTCCGTATCCTGGCTACGTTTTGGGGACCTTTTTGGGGTAACTGAAGGTTTTGTCTGTGCAATTATGGACGAAGTTATCTTGACGAATAACTACCGGAGACATATTATGAAGGACGGGACGGTTGACGTGTGTCGGGCATGCCACCGTCCGGGTGAGTCTATCAGACATATTATCTCTGGTTGTTCTCGTTTGGCTAACGGCGAGTACTTGCACAGACATAACCAAGTGGCTAGGATTATTCACCAGCAACTTGCTTTGAAATATAAACTTGTGAACTCTGAGGTACCGTATTACACGTATGTGCCCGACCCAGTTCTCGAAAATGACCATGTCACGTTGTACTGGGATCGGTCTATCATTACTGACAGGACTATTGTCGCCAATAAGCCTGATATACTCGTAGCGGCGATAGATCGATTAGCGCGCCGCGCAATGATAGTCGATGTTATTATTCCACATGACGAAAACCTCGTCGAGTTTGCAAAGACGGCGGCACAATGACAGGTGCACTTTGAGGTTAATTATGTGACATGCGAGCAAGTAAAGTAAAACAGTGATCTTAGCAGATGGATCGCTGTATAGCATAGAGTACACAGTGAGGGAGAAGCAAAACGTCCCTAAATATTTTATTCTTCTGTGCACTGGTTAACCACGGCCGCTTGTTTAGACATGACACCCGTAAAGTCAGACATCACTTAGGTGAGATATTAACATCGGTTATCCAGGGGGTCTAGTATAAATATTAAATCACTGAACTCACCCTAAGTTAGGGTATACAGAATCCTGACGGTCAGCGAATAGCTTCTGCTAGCTAAGCAAGCGGATGTCAAAATCACAGAACTCTATTACCTACTCCTAGCGGAGAAGAACGCCATCTTCATAGAAAAAGGTGGTTTAAAAGTATGACTACGAGTACTAGCGCCTCCAGTGGGCTCCCTTTGGCAAATTAGACATGGCGCGAAATTCGAAATTCCTCTTTGGTGATTAGAATTCAATGTTTATTAGGAAGAGCTTGCTCTAAAACAAATTATTAATTCATATTATTAGCGAATTTTCGATAATAAGTAGGCTATAAATAGGGATAGGATTACTCCTAGCGGAGGTAAAAATGGCAGAAAATTTGTTTTGTTCCATGTTCTTATTTGCTTAGAACTTACTAATTGTGAAATATTTAGCATCACTCTCCTATTAACCGACGAGAAGCTGAAATGTGTAACGTTACGATTGTCCGGAGGGCCAGTCGTAAGTCACGTTAAAAAAGAAAACTAAAGTAATAGTACTTACTACTAAATATTAAAAAGATTAGACTAAATATTAAAGTATTCTAGGCTTCCGGTCCGAGTGCACGGGACGCTTGGACGGCAGGATGTAGCATTGGCTGGCAGCAGCTGGACAGGGTCGGCAGGTAGTTGGTCTGGATCGGCAGGCAGCAGTGGGATAGGGCTGACAGACGAGGCGGAGCACAAAGATGAGGTTCTCGCCTTCGCAGTCAGTCGGCAACTCTGTCCCAAGGAGTAAAACGTCCCTTGTTAAACAAGAGGTTTTGTTCTATAGTTAGTGGTAAATTAGTGGTATAGTTGGTGTGGTTGGTGATATGATGTGTAATTGGTGTTAGTGTCCAACGCCACGTTGATAGAATGCCCTAATAATGGTAGAGCTCTCCGTCCTGGAGTGGGCTAGTAAGAAGGTGGCGTAGTCCGAATCTCGCCGATACGGCTGACTGCGGAGGCACTTTACAGCACCTCACGCTCCACGAGACGAGTGTCTGGACCTCCTAAGACACACATGAGTGGTCGGCTATGGCGTCCTAAGCCACGCGACTATAACGCCTTTGGCCTTAGAAATCTCCCAAAGGCGGAAGTGAGAGGGCCGGCGGCTATGTAAGGTGAATCACAAATCACACACACTATGAGATTCTTTAGAGATTATATTTTTTACACGTTACAATTATTAGTACAAGAAATAAAGTAAGCTATAGAACTGAACTGACTGAACCCTTGTCAGGTCCGATCACCGCTTTTATAGATCCTGGCAAAGGTTCTAGAAGTTTCTGTGAAACATAATTCAAATGATTAGTTTGAATGCCTGCCAGGATCAATGAAAACGGTTTACATGAGTACATAGCGAAGTAAGTCTGAAACTAGCTCTATCAAGGCCGGTACGATTCATAGAGAAAGAAAATATTAGACTGATGACAATTTATGATTGAAGATGTCAATGGATAAAAATATGCTATTTTACAACAAGAGAAAATTAATAATATAAAATACAGTCTTCAGTGTTATATAATAAAGTTAGAGAAATAATATGATTTCATATGTTTGAAGCAAGGAAAGTAGTACAAGAATTATAAAAAAGGTAAATTTATAATTATTATAGCATAAAGATGTGGCTTTGTGTAGCAAAATACCACAAATGCTACAGTAGTTTAGAAGAATAACGCGGTCAAAAGTAGACACGAAAAGCGACTTAAATTTTTGATACGTATATATATAGTTCAGTAGACTGTCGTGGACTGATTTGTCATTAGCTGTAGGGATGGAAACTGTTCACGAAAAAACAATATTCAGATATCCAACTACCTAGAGATCTATTGGGCAATACAGAACATTTTAAAATTCATTCGTTATAATGTAGGTAAACATCAGTAAATCCGTATTAAATTTGGTTGACGTGTATATTTCTAGCTAAACCTATTAAAAATTCTTTACATTTTAAGCCAAAGCTTTTATTGTAATTGCGGCTGCAGACGGCGCGCGACGTTCTCTCGTAAACATTATTTTAGGGCGCATTCTCTCGAACTGATTTTATTCACACTTGTATCTGACCTCGTTTAATTTTAAACTTTTATGCATCGTTGCAGTAGTTTTTTAATTTATAATATTTTGGAAATACCCATGCAAAGTTATTTAACATAGGTATCCCCAAGATCGAAGGAGAGCCGATCGAAGGTTAAGCTACGCTTACCGCGTTCGGTTCGTAGGTGGGTGACTATACATTACATATCGAGACGTTGGTTGGTCCCGGCTGTCATTCCTTTATATTTGCTAGTCGTTACGAGTAGTCAGAAGATCAAAAGTCTGATAACCAGTCTTACCAATGAGTATCGTTATACCCAGTAACTGGGTTGAGGAGGTTAGATAGACAGTCGCTCCATCTACAGTACTGGTATTCAGCTACTCCCGGTTAGACTGTCAACCCCAACATAGTTGAGAAAAGGCAGATTGCCTCTGTTAAGCTATTTAATAGAGTAGTAAGTAAGTACCCTTTAATTATTGTGAATGTGAGCACTATGTGGGTCATTTTTATTTATTTGTTGTTGTTTTTTTTTCTCTTAGTTTTAATGATGGTCTGGCATTTTGAGTTCTTTATGCGGCCAACCCAATTGTACTTTCCTTGGTATTGTTCGTCGAGTCGTTGAGCTCCTTAAGTTTTGAGTTGAGCTACACGATTACTGACAAATGCTTGCACTGACTGGACAGGTCCCCTCAAATTTGTGTGGTTCTCTCAAAAGACCATTTCAGACATGGATCTACATGGTCCTCACATGATCTGACCAAGATTATGTCTGGACTTTAAAAGAGACTTTGACTCATGAGTTTGTTTCGCCATTTCTTCTCAGGGGTAGTCAGATAGGAAATGTCGACTCCATCTAGCTTATTTTTTAATATGACGTGTAAAAGTGATTCGGGTTGGATCTAGTATCGTTTGGCAGGAGTTGGGGGGTAAAAGGGGCTAAAGTTGGTAGGGTTTGGGTCCCCGATTATAACTTTACCACTCTTATTAAAAGGTAATGCATATTTTTCGAGAAATTAATAAAAAAAATGTTTCTAACCTCAAATCCGATAAGAAGCGAAAAACGAAACGTTTAAAATGGGCGATTGACAACCAAATCTGCCCCAGCATCTGTAGTCAGTATCCAGTATCCAGTATCAGTATTTGTAGTCAGTCCATGGTATAAAATGTCGGGCAAATTCGATAACACGGAACGTAAACAATAAAACAGGTATGCCATTTGCGTCATGTGACACTGTCATTTGTTTTCGATCGTTCCGTTTCTCCTCGAGTTGCGTGAATTTTTTCTCTGTGTTTCTACTTCCACTGATCGTATATGTGTACAAAAGGCAAAGTTACTATTGTTACTAGGAGAACTTAGGATGCAAGAGCGAGCGAAGCGAGCTCGGGACTTGGGGCACCCCGACTCGGACAGGTTAGGTTCGGAGGGGATGGCGGGGTCTAGTGAGCGAGCGGAGCGAGCGAACTCAGACCCCGCTATCTCCTTCGAGGTTATTTTTTTTTAAACCCTGTAGGCCCGCGAAGCGGGCCTCATACTACGCCTTTTAATCGACTTTAAGTGTTTTGAGGTTAGGTTACAATAATTTCTTTTTCTCAAGAACGGTGCGTTACCTTTTCATGGGAGTGGTGCCAGGGGGCAGCGAGCACCCCTCCCCCAATCTCCCCCGCGAAGCTGGGCTCATACTACGGCTTTTTAAGCGACTAAGAGTTTTGAGGTTAGGTTACAATAATTTCTTTTTCTCAAGAACGGTGCGTTACCTTTTCATGGGAGTGGTGCCAGGGGGCAGGGAGCACCCCTCCCCCAATCTCCCCCGCGAAGCTGGGCTCATACTACGGCTTTTTAAGCGACTGAGAGTTTTGAGGTTAGGTTACAATAATTTGTTTTTCTCAAGAACGGTGCGTTACCTTTTCATAGGAGTGGTGCCAGGGGGCAAGGTGCACCACCCCCCAACCTCCTCCCCCACTCCCACCCCCCTTCTCCTGCCAAACGATACTAGATTTTTACCAGTGATTCTCATATCCTATTTACAGAATAAACAATTTCATTTCATTTCATTTCATTTCATTCCAGTGGTAACTGCCGCGACTTAAGAGTTGTAGGTTTGAACCCTGACATGCGGTTTACTTTGTGTTAATTATTTAATTACCACTGCTCTCAAAATGGTGTATGAAAATACCGTGAGGAAACCGGATTGTCCTGAAACCAAAAAAATCGAAGACATGTGACATCTACCAACCCGCACATAGAGAAGGCCTGTGTTCTAGCAGTCGGAACGTTATTGGCTGATTATGCAGGCTTCATAAGCAGCCAATACGTTTAAAAAAAAATCTGCAATTCCTGCTAGTACAAAAATGAGAGAGAAATATGGCCATGCACTTTCTACCATACCATTACACACATTACACATTTCTTTCTCTCTTTCATACCTTGGTACCTACTTTCATAACTGGTACCTTTTATAGCTCATAGTGTTACTAACATGTTAGTTAGCGAGAAATTTGCAGGAAACATTTTCCTACCGGAACGTATCTACTGCAGTGGGTAAGTATTTATTTTTCCATATTGTGTAGGTATAAAACCTGTATCCTGTTTTACATTCCCTGGAATCATTGACTTTTTATTTTAATTAAAGTGTACCTAAAAATACTCTTTCTTTGGAAATTCTGGATAATCTTTATACGAATTTCGAGTTTTGCGTTTACCCACTAAAATAACGTTATACATAGACCCTATATGCTCAATAAAGCAATAAAATAAGATAATAAAAATATCATTCAAATTACCTTTCGTGAAAAAATACAATCTTCAAATACTTCATATTATTAAGTGCGCTGTGGCAAACGGTACGATACAGGGAAAAGATTCCCTCAGACATATGATGTTTGTATTACCGATTGGAAAAACATGTTTCGATTGAACACAAACTATGAGGTGGCACAGTCGAGCGAGGCTTCATTCCGCATTGAACACAGAATCAGATGCTGGTTATAAAAACTTTGGAATGGGTTTGAAAACGCAGCGCTACATTTGCTGATTTGTTTTAGCAAGAGCATGTTCGACGGATAAATACGGATGCTGGATAGCATTCGGACGCACAATTAGTGTCTTATTCTTTTCCCTTCGTTTTCTTTTCTTTTTCTACAAAACATACTCCATCGTGTCGTTAAAAAGTTTATTCGAATAGTTACTATGCCACACCAAGTACAAACTTAGCTTAGCAATTAATTGTAAACATGTTATTTTTATCTCTAACGCAAAACTGCACTTAATTGAATTTCTCCCCTTCCACCGTAACTAAACTCCATTTGCAAATTCCACTACAAAATTGGAATAGCTAGCAGACAAAGAAAGTTAGTAAAAGTAGCTAAGTATAGTAGAAGTAGAAAGTAACGTCTCGTAGTTAAGTCTTTAAAGTTTAACATGAAAAAAGTTAGATTAGTCCGATTGGCCCGAGGCCTGGCCTTGCGGTGGTCCATTTAACAAAGTGGCCGCATTTATTGGCGGCTCACGTCTCCAGCATGGGGGACGAGGGATGGGTGCACTGCGGGAAACTTTGATGCCCCTGGGGGCACAGGTAGAGAACGTTTCAAAATGTGCAGCTGTGGCAAGAAAAATGACAGGTTGAAATGAAAATTGGCTGAATTCTCTATTAAATTTTTTGCAATGAGGATGTTGAATCCAGTCACTTTATTGCGAGATTTATTCAATTCTTCGTTCATGATTATCTATTAATGAAATTTAAGATGATCGTGGACGAACGATACGGGATGATTATGACATAAGATTAGCTGTGTTGATAATTTAAGACAACGATAATGATAAGTTTAAGTTAGTCCGAAACTCCCTCACATCGCTATCGCTCATCCCTTGCAACCCCACCTCACCGCTAACTCGCAGGCGGCATACAAATTCATCAGCGAGCTATGTTTGTTACCAACTTTGTTCTCCTGATAGCTATAAATTGTAGCAGCGACTCTTTGCTCCGAGCAATCGATTGATTGCCCGGCTATTTGACGGACGTCGGAGCAAGAAATGAGTCTGTAAAGTAGAGGTCGTGCGTGTCGTGAGCACTCGGCTTACATACGAGTGTATTAAACATTTTGTTGTGGCTTTTTATGATTGGCATCGGGGAATAGTTTTCTTGTAGACGTTTCTGTTCCGAGAATTCAGATTTTGCAGGCTTTTTCGGGTTCCGTACCTCAAAAGGAAAAACGGAACCCTTATAGAATCACTCGAGTGTCTGTCTGTCTGTCCGTCTGACGAGTGACATATCAAATTAAAGGGAGAAATAAATAGTTTTAAAGTTAATTAAGAAAATAGCCAAAGATTGACAAATTAACCCCCCCCCCCCCCTTATTTCCGAAACATACATTTGTAGTTAGAATGTATGGGAGAACATCTTTTTCAACTACAAACCCTCCACCCTATCACCACGCGAATTCACACTCGCGTAGTGAGGGTTATCAATCTTAACACATGTATACCACATGATTTTGAGGTTGAGTTAAACTAAATAAGCTTTTAGGTTACACATGTTGACGAAAAGAAATGAAAATTGTACCTACTCATTTGAGGACACGGTGTCTTTTTGTTTAAAAATAAAACCCATAAATGAACGTCAATTTGATTTGACGTTTCATTTTTTTTTCATTCACCAAAATGGAGTAAATGGCTTCTTTTCGGTCTGCAATATTAAATTGTTGGGTCGAAAGCCGAGCACAGCCAAATTGAAAGCCCCTCAATATTTCCCGAATTGAATGCAATGCATTCAGTAGCTATCATCCGAAACTATTCATCTATGTCAGTAGAACTGGATTTTGCATTGTCGTGGTTTCAGTCTAACATTTCTCTGATAATTATATTATCAGGATACCTACCTATAACAAAAACTAGCCGTGCATTACTTTACAATATGTAACAAAAACCCTGTTGTTCCTTCTACCTACGTTTTAAGAATCGGTTTACTAAGCGATAAAGCAAGTCATTTATAAAAAAAACTGTTCAATAAAAAAAAAAAATATTTAATTATGAATATTTGTAATGTTTAATCGATTTGTTACCTCTGCCATTCTGCATGAAGCGATGACGCAAAACCAGAAGTAGATAGAACGTTCCCGCCCTCTCTTTGATCGGTGCCTCTGCGCCGCCGATTATCTACCTATTTTTCTATACAAGTTCGTGACCTTGTCAGCTGTTGTTTATCAGTATCACTTTAAGGAATTAATCTTTGAAAATCTTGGTTTACACAGTATTTTTCAGTACAATTTATAATTGTTAAAACTACATTTAACACTTCACTACGTTAAAAAAAAACAAATTAGCCGCGTCTGTCACATAAAACCTGATGTACCTATTTACATTTTAATGCATTAATTTATTATGATATCTACTTGACGGCCACGGAGTTGTTGTTCGATATGACCACGTTGTACCTCTACACTTCTTGGCTCATTCCAGTCACATTTCCGAAGACACCTCAACATATTAAAATATTCTACGTTAGAATAAGACATTGTCAACGTTTACGTAAACAAAACACAAGTCACTAGGCGCTAGTCACGTAGGTCAACAATAACGTCCACTCGGAAGAAAGCTGCGCGGGAGACTAAGGAAGTGCTTCGCAGGGAGACGGGTGGCGGGGCGGCGGGGTAGGTAGGCACGTGGTACCGACCCGCTGACATGCGCGGCGGAAGTTTTTGGCGGTACCTTTTGTCGCATTCAAAGAAAGCCGCTAGTAGCTATTTAGCGAAATAAAGATGTACTTGTAAAATCAGATACTCTAAACATTTTTTTGAATGTGTCGATTGGAATAGTTATTTAATTTTGACCTCTCGAATTATATTTAAAAAAAATTAAGCATTGGCTAGTCCAATGCTTAATTTTTTTAAATTATAATTTCATCAATGTTCTGCTTATAGGTAAATGTATACGTTCCTAAAAGGAACAACAGGGTTTTTGTTACATATTGTATGCTGGGGGTGTTCTTCCATACTTCTCTATTAGACGTCATTAATCCTCTGTAATAGAGACTAGATTCCATTGTGTTAAAATTGTAAACTGACGGGCTCCGTTTTTGCACAAAAATATTGGTTTCAAAACAGGTAAAATTGATGTGATTGAAAAAAGAAATGAACGTCTCTTGCGCAGCAGCAGAAAAAGAGGTAACTAATGGGAAATGTAACTTTTACCGAGAAATTCAGAAACTGCGCATACAGTATATCATGAAAACGAAGATTGTTTTCTTTTTAGGGTTCCGTAGTAAACAAGGAACCCTTATAGTGCCGCCAAGTCCGTCTGTCTGTTTGTTCCCAGCTTAGCTCAGAGACTCTTAGTATTAAGAAGCTGTAATTTGGCATGGATATTCATGTTAAGCACGCCGATGAAGTGGTAAAATAAAATATTGAAAAATAATATATAATATTGTCTTAGCCTCTCTTACACGTAAAATGGGGATGGTATTTTTTTCTCGTCTATCACATAATGTGGGCAAAATTGTTTCACAGACCCGCAATTTTGCCGATATTGCGGGTCTGTGAAACAATTTTGCAATTCAGGGATCCGTTTGCGTAATATTAAGCTTTAAAGTGCTAATTTTTGTTACAGTCAAATGTCCCCCCCTGCCAGATAAACGGTTGTTTTGGCTAAGAGAAAAAAATCATGGCAGTAGTATATATAACGATATTAAAAGGTAAACTATCACAGCTAAGTAGGTTTTACAAGTTAACGAGTAATAGTCGACCAACTTATATTTGCAGTTGGAGAATTGACCGTGACGTATATCGATGTATGTTAACACACGTTGTTAAGTTTGTTTTTGAGATAAATTCATTCCAACTTCACAACTACGGAATCCTTCCGACACGCACTTGGCCGGTTTTTTTAGATATTATGCTACACAACAGTTTGAAGGAGTAGATAATGCGGTAACACTTATGTGTTACCACATTATCTACTCCTTCAAACTGTTGTGTCGGTAAGAGGTTATCCTCTTACCGACACTAAATATTTACGTGATACCATGTAATGTGTAGATCTAGCGCCAATAGAATCCAATATGGCGGCCATTCTGCAAGATCTGGTAATGTCCGGACACAGGGCGTCGCCACGCGCTGCCAGAAAACATAAACAAGAATTTATTTTGTATCCTGTCTTAGGGTGGCGGAAACATACGGGATAGCAATAATATGAGCGGTCCCATTCAATATGGTGGATTGCTGGAAATTACCAACTGACATGCGTGAACTGATAACCGAGAAGTTCGCCGCCATTCGTGCCTAAGACTCCTTTCTCTGTGACGCGAACAAAGCCCACATGCTTCAATAACAGCGTGCTGTAAAGAAACGCATACTAGAGCTGCGTTCCGAAGGCGGGAACATGATGGTGCTTAACTCGAGCCCACCTACCAAGCCTCCTGGTATCTACAGAGGAAACTACGTTCCTCTGAAGAGGTCTCCAGGGCCTCCTCTTATCCGTCGCAACAAGAGCGTCGCTTACGACAACCCCGAAAAGGCTGAATGCCTTGCTTAGAGTCCCAATGTTCTCCCACTTCTCAACCAGTAGACCAAGCGCACCTCGCCAAGATAGACGCTGAAGTCAAACGTAGAGCTTCCCACCCACCCGTTGAAGACCCTGATGATCCTCTATATCCCGTCACTCCTGACGAATGCATGACATCATTAAAGGGCTACATATTCGGAGCCCCCGATTCGGACGGTATCACCAATTAGGTGTACAAACTCTTCCCCGATCCTCTCATAATGCTTATGACCGCCATCTTCAATGGCGCTTTGAGCAACAACATCTTTCCGCAAGCGTGGAAAGAAGGCCCTATTATCGGTTTCCCTAAGCCAGGCAACCCTAAGTCTCAGCCAACAAGTTACCATCCCATCAGTCTCCTCAATCTCTTCGACTGATCTACGAGAGGCTTATTAATAAGCGTCTCAAAGACTATGCCGAAGCAAAGAGCCTCATCCGCAACGAGCAGTTTGGTTTCCCAATCCAATACTCGTGCATCCAACAAGTCCACCGCATCATAGAGGAACCGGGTTTTTCAGTAATTTGGTTTTGTTCCAGAACAGAATACAGGGTTTTTTCAGTTCTTTCGGTTCCTTTCAAACTTTAGCTACAACACTACTAGTACAAACAATACAATTGTATTATAGGTACGAGTAAGAAAATGATCATAAATCAAACCGTGAATTCGAAATCACAACTACGAGTATCTATAGGTATACATTGAATATTTTTGAAAAACAGTAATTGCTACGAGGTCTGGGATCGATTCTAATGCCAAAAATATAGTTTTTGGACAACTTTCACATTTTTTTTTTATGAGGATTTAAACACTATATTAGACCAACTGAGGTTTGAGTACTTGAAGAGACAGAACTTAGGGCCACCTACCTCACAAAGAAAAAAAAAACGACCAAGTACGTGACGGACCACGTACGATGAGGCGTTCCATAGTTGGGATGAATTTATCCCAAAAACAAACTTAACATTGTAGTTGAGAAACATGTTCTCCCATACATCGATATACGTCACGGTCAATTCTCCACTGCAAATAAAAGTTGGTCGACTATTACAGGTTAACTTTTAGAGCCTACTTAGCTGTGATAGTTTTCCTTTTAATTTCGTTATATGTTAGTACATTCATGGCAGTGGTCTGCCACGAATGACCCGCAATGTTTATGAACGGCCTCTCCATCGATACCCGACATGGGATAGACGAGAAAAAAATATCATCACCACAATGGAGGTAACATAAAAGACCCTTTTTCCAAGATTTGATTTTACCATTCTGTCGGCGTCATTAATGTGTACTCCTATGACAAATTACAGCTCTCTAGTACTAAGCGTGTCTGAGCTAAACCGGAGACAGTCAGACGGACATGGCGAAACTATAAGAGTTCCTTGACGGAACCCTAAAAACGAAACCCGTATAGGATTACTTCGTTGTCCGTCCATCCGTCCGTTTGTCTGTCTGTCAAGATTCTGTATCTCAACGCGTGGAGATAAAGGGTCTTGACAACGCAAGTCGACGGTCCCTTGCTTGCCCAAGCTTCTAAGTCAAAACAATAAAAAATATGGCCTTAATGCGACATATTATGATACTCGCAAATAAATAAAAAATTATTGGGTACTTCCCGTTGACCTAGAATCATAAAATATGCTAAGAAGCAGGGTATCATAGCACAATATTATACAATACAATATAATATTATATTATATTATTAGCGTTTATATGTATGTATCTACGTATCTATTCTTGTATTGTATAGTTAGTTTCGTGTTATCTATCCCTTAAGTTGCACCTGCCATGTGTCTTTTCTGCATCACCCTAAGGTTGACTGATAGAAAATGCCTCAGGCATTAAATGCGCCTTTGTACGATATTTTTTTTTTTTTACTTGTGCATACAGCTTTTTTGTTGCACAATCTTACATTAATTGTAGTTGGAGAATTGACCGTGACGTGTATCGATGTATGGGAGAACATTTTATGATAAGTTTGTTCTTGGGATAAATTCATCCTAACTATAATTCATTGTGGTAGCAGGAGAAATGCTCGAAAGACAATTTATACGAATGGACTGTTGCGCGAACACACTTTTGCGCCAAAGGACACTCGCGCGAAAGACACTTGCGCGCTTGCGCGAAAAGGAATTTCCACGAATGTAAAGTGTGACGTAGCCCCCACTCCCCAACTTTAATACGTTTTATCGAAGTCATTTTTTATTAATATGATAAAGCAAAAAATACATGTCTTAAATTTTTTTATTATCTGATGTATGGACTAAATTAGATTTCTTTTTTTTACCAAGGCATCATCCCTATTCGCCAATAGTTTTTGTCGTAGTTTATCTATGTTTTGTTTTTTAGTTTTGACATGGGTGTCACTTTCATGGTTTACGAGGTGGTTGATAACAAAACTCCGGTCGAAATCAAAATTCAAGATGGCGCCACCAAAAATTTGCAAATTTTTCGTCATGGGTGTCGTTTTCATGGCTTTCAAAGTTGCTGTGAAAATAGGTCAAAATTAAAATTCAAGATGGCGCCACCGAAAATTTGCAAAATATTCTTAATGGGTATAATTTGTATGGTTTTCGAGTGCGGTGACAACGATAATGGGGTCAAAATCAAAATGCAAGATGGCGCGACGGAAAGTTTGTAAATTTTTATCATGGGTGTCATTTTCATGGTTCTCGAGGACGCTGCCAACAATAATGGGTTCAAAATCAATACTGAAAATGGCGCCGTGAACCATGAAACCATTCAACCATGAAAACGACACCCATGACGAAAAATTTGCATGTACGTAAAAAAATCAGTGCATCAGAGGTTTTATTATTTAAGCCGAGCACATTCTGTTACATATTATACCAGCCGAAGAAAATATACGCTCCGGCTCCACACTAGTAGGTGAGATGTTTTTTAAATGTTAATAAGCCAGTGATAGGTAACGTCCTCGTTGTTATTGACCAAAATTCTCGAACAGAGCCATTTCTACTATCACAGTAGTCCTCAGTCCAGAAGCTTGAAGACATCCTCCAGTGCAGCGGTGAACAGTTTCGGAGAGATAACGTCTCCCTGCCTCGCACCTTGCTGCAGAAAGACAGCTTTCGAGGTCTGATCCTGGAGTTGAACTAACATAGTGGCGTTTTCGTAAAGACACAACCACCTCGATGTACCGATAGTCGATCTGGCACCGTTGAAGAGAATAGAATAGAATAGAATACTTTTTATGTACACCATAAAAATTACAGATACAAATGTTGAAATTTTACATAGGGTGACACAATGGGCGGTCTTATCGCTAAATGCGATATTTTATAGTAGGATCAGAGTGCTACTTGTTCCTATTTGTTCCACGGGTCTTGAAGATCTTAGACCCGATCGTATGGACAGTTTTTACGATCCCATCGCTATAATCGCCCACGGAGCTCCTTAGACACTCGAAACGATTCTGAAAACGCTGAAACCTCTCGGGGTTTTGGACTTGGATCGGTGCTGGGTGAAGCGTAGAACTCATCAGACGAAATTTTTCCACTGGTGATTACTTCTGGTTTTCACTGCGTTGTTCACAGAGACATCATTTAATACTTGCTTCTTCGTCGGCATAATGAAGTCGATCATTGTTTGTTGCACCAACAGGGCTCTGCCAGGTCCACTTTCTGTGCTCATGTTTTGTGCTATCCTTATGTCCGGCACCACACGGACTTTTATTAAGTAGACGAATTTAATTTCGAAATTTGTTTAAATACGTATCGAAACTGGATGCCTCGTAGGCGGCCCGGCCATTAGCATCATGCAGTGAGCAAAATTGAATTACCAAAATGAAGTTTGTTAGTTGTAACTGAGTTTAATTAAGTTAAAAATACAGTTAAACTTGGAGGGTCTTGCTCGACAGTAGTTAACTCAAATTAAACGCCGGGTTAAATGTTCAGTTTGTGGTGTCCAAATAAGTTTTAGTTTGGGTTTTCGTTCTTATATGTATACTCAGACAAACATAAATTGTTAAAGTATCTTCTTAAAATAAGATTGCACTTGATTCAACTTCTAGCTCAAGTCTCAGCTAAGGTCGAAGAAACAGTCTCAATTAGAATTAAAATATTCAACACGTATTGTATTTTTCATCGAATTTCAGATAGCCAAGAGCTTTTTGATACTATATAGCAGTTCAAGTACAGTAGACCCTTTATGCTGCAGAAATGAAGCAGAGAAAACCCCAGGTACATAGCCTTCAGATGCCTTCTGATCAAATGGCCACAAAAAAAACTTTGGTAGGTGTATAAGTATACGAGTATCTGTAAAGCAACTTCAATAAAGCTTATTTTTTTTTTGGTTGGTAATTTATCAAATAACTTCTCCCGCTCTGGGCGGAGCAAGAATGTGTGTCAGACTCTTACTGACTAAAACCCACCCGTGTTCCTTCCGTTGCCTGTGTTGCCAGGGGCCTCGGTAACCCTTTCGTACTTTCCCGCGGAACTTACTTGTCGCTTATATTGTTAAAGGTTTCTAAACTAGAATGAAAAGTAGCGTCTACGACACAAACCGTTAGTCCTGTATATTTCATTTTGATCAGTATCTGTGCAAAGATATTCCGCAGCGAGCCATGGCGTTGAATACGCTGGTCGGGATCGGAATGTATGCACATAGTAAGTGATCCGCCGCACGTCACATCTCCAAACTATTACGTTACTCTGTCTTGTGGAAGTGGAATTGTTCGGGAGTTTATTTTGGATTAACGATACACATCTATAGAGAAATAGAGAAATATCCGAAATAAATTGGGTTATAAACAGGAGCATTATGATAAGTTGTACATATTTCAGGGTCTTGGGAGGTTCTAGTAAAGAATGATCTAATCTACTCTGGTTTCTTTGTGGCAAAGTGGGTTTCTTATGGTTACCTACTGATTTATTATAAAACTCTGTTATTTGTTTTCATCAAGTAGTATTTCGTGATAGGTTTTCGACGCCAGCTTAATACATTTAGCTGCTAGCTAAACGCAGTACTTGCTTATAAATATTTCTTATCCCCTTTAACTTGTAACCTTGGAGTAGGTATTTAAAATACATTGGAGTTAACCGTTCTTACCGTAGTTACAGTCATCAGCGAATTATTACAGGGAAACGAAATACTGCGATATTGATTATGCTTTTGACCGTGTGGTTTTTTTAGATGTTTTGGGATACTGGATACCGAAGTTTCCATTCAAACTAGAGATTCGCCGAATATTCGTTTTATATTCGGTATTCGGTGTATTCGGCAGGATTTGAGGTATTCGTATTCGGCCGAATCATTCGGTTGAAATGCAGAATGTATTCGATTTAATTGATAATTGTAAATCAGCCTTTAGGGCAAAATAAATTAAAGGAATCCCATATTCTAACAATCATATTTATTAGAAATCGTTTATTGTAAGGTAGGTACTCAAACAAAGATATAATTAAACACAGGTAATCAAATTCAACCTAGCATTAATAGTTACATAAAATCAAGTATCTTAAAAGTACAGTAATTTTTAATTGCAATAATCCCACTAGCAAATTACAATTATATTGTAATAGACAAGGTTTACTTATGCATGATGAATGAACTATGTTGTTTTCACAACTACGGCACTAATAAATTTAAAAATAGATAAATCAAGATCATTTGTAATTAAAATCAATATTTATAATCAAGCAGCGGTAGATTATGATGCAAAAAGACCAAGCTTTCAGCTCTATCTGGCAAAAGCCTATTTCTTTTTTCCTCATGCACATTTCCTGCCTCGGAAAACAAACTTTCGCTATAATATACTGCTACTAGGTGCA
Source organism: Atethmia centrago (assembly GCA_905333075.3). Taxonomy (NCBI): domain Eukaryota; kingdom Metazoa; phylum Arthropoda; class Insecta; order Lepidoptera; family Noctuidae; genus Atethmia; species Atethmia centrago. The sequence goes on along the minus strand of HG995377.1, from coordinate 30,800,322 downwards.
CTCAAGAATATTCCGGCTAGATTGGCTAGATGTGCATATTTAGTTTTATGTTTCGCCCACCAATCATAAGGGCTATTGGTTCAAGGCAGCAGACTTCCTTGTATGTAACTGTCAACTTCGACAGCAATTGGACTTTTAGTTTTCACTCTGTACGGCTTGCTTGATGCGAGTTCTTCGTAGCAATCCCAAAAAGTGACGTGGGTTTCTTCGAGGTAGTTAGTGACATCTTGTAGAGGTCTCGGTGCTGGATCATTAATCAGTGTCACTAGAACTTTCATTATACTCACTTCTTCTGATAGCTTCTAGAAGAACCATTTTTTTGGTGAAAAATATCTCGTCCTAAACCTAGGATCCAATAATGTCACCAAGCAATAACTTTTATCTTCTCCTAGTCCTCTAAAACAGCATTCAACTTCATCTTGCAGCTTCCTTGCGCCATCCATTATGTTTTGGCATAAATGTTAGATTTCGGGCTTGTTTAAGTATTTTTTCAAAGTGTTACTATGAGGAATCACTTTAGAAATGGAAGAGAAAGTGGAACTAGTATTTTTTGTAATATCTTCAAATGCTTTTAGCAATATAAGGCATTCTAAGGAAAAACTATGGAACGGGGAACCGAATTATGGCAGTATATTCGGTTCTATAAGAACTTAACCGAATATTATTCGGTATTCGGTTATTCGGTGAAACAACTATTTGGCGCATCTCTAATTCAAACTCAAAGCATTTATTTAATTTAAACAAATTAAAGGTAGTTTTGAATTGTCACGGAGTCGGTCAGTCAGCAAGCTAGTTGCCTATCTCACAGCATAGTACTCGTAGGTACCTGTGGAGGAGGGGCAAGAAATTCCAGCATACACCTTGTATGATGTTGATAGTAGTGTCCTGGAAGAGATCGCAGAAAGTGATAAGGCCGCCCTTTGTATATTTTGTAGTGTTTGGTTTATTTTTTGTAATATATTTTTGTGGTGTACAATAACGTAAATAAATAAAGTATATATAGTACTCTTCTGTCTGCTATTCTTATACACATAATTCTACTGCCTCATACATATGACAGAGAGTCATGTGTATGAGGCGGTAGAATAGCCTTCACTGGGCGCGTACTAATGTACCTAATGTAAAGGTTTTGCCCGAACTCAATCCATGGTAAGCAGATGTTGGCACTGGTATTGTGCTCTGCGATTAGAAATCGAATACTTCAGTCGTATCTTTAGAATTAGTTGAATTATTGCATTCGACCTGTCCGTTGTTATTTGTCTCAAGCTTGTTTGCCATTAAATAGAGAATTTATGTATTTGTAAGTGGCTCGAACCATGTGGCGGTTTTAAAATAAGTATTTATATTTTGTTATTAAATAGGAGTAAGTGACAGACAGTCATAGCCTCATATGAGACCACAAGCCGCCATTTTGAAGTACCTACTTGAAACATAGCTAATGAATAAGCTATGTTTCAAGTTAAAAACTACGGCAAATGTTAAAGTTGCATCTAATTACATTTTAATGAGACTGTAGCGTGGTTTCACCCGAGAGAATATGAAAGTAGAACAAAAGATCTCTTCCTGTTGTATACATTATTATTAATGTAGTTAAGTATTTTTTATTTAAAATCAGGTTTTCGTCTGGCGTTGGTTTTGTTTCATGGTAGAAGCAATCAATGTCTAAATAATATTAAAATCCAAGTTCCGAACATAACATAACATAACATAACATCACGGCTACATTCCTCAAAGGGTTACGTAGAGCTATACCTATAGTACACCCTCATTTCGCCGGGTCTGTTTAAGTCCCATATAATGGACTTAAACAAACCTGGCGAAATGAGGGTGTACTATAGGTGCGACATCGTGATCTACCTACACCTACAGCGACTTCTACAGAGTCAAATGTAATAGGGGGCGAGCCTATTGCCATCAACCGGGCACAAATCCAGACTGCGAGTTGGTACTAAGGAATTCTAGATAGAAAACCCAATAATACTTTGCTCGACCTGGGTATCGAACCCATCCTGGGTTCAAAGTTCAGTACCGCTTGCGACCACTAGACCAATGAGACAGTAGGTAACCTAAACCAAAAGAAACAAACAAATTAACCTCAGAGTTTAAAAAGGTAAATACTGAAATATTTATTCATTACTTATTCATTAGTGGTCGTCCACTGGTTGAAATTCGATCACCTCTACTTACAATGTATATAGTACTTGCTAATTCCATGAGTACACTAATTCCATGCTATTAAAAAGTACTTACTTATTCCATGCTCAAGCTGTCACTTTCCCGGTGGAGCATACGGTGGAGGTCTGCCCGGCTTGGGCAGAGCACCGCCGTGTCCTCGTGGAGGCGATCGGCGGCAGAGACCTCTCGCGTCCGGCCCTGGTTCAGGCCATGGTACGGAGCGAGAGGGCATGGGCAGCCGTCACCTCCTTCTGCGAAGCAGTAATGCTCGCGAAGGAGGAGGCGGGACGGTTTAGGGAAAGGCACGTTTCGCGCCCTCTCGCCCCTAGCCGCCGCAGGAGACGCCCAGGGCGTCGGGAATCCCGGGCGGATTTCCGGCCACCGTAGGCGCGGGCTGGCGGACGGTGAGCAATGGGTAGCTCACCGTCCGATAAGGACCAGGCCCGGGTCGACGGCGCGTCGTATTCCACGTGCGCCTCAAAGAGATGTCGTCAGCACAAAGTAGGGGTCCACTAGGGCCGATGCCTGCCGGGGTCGCGGGAAGGTATTTATGGGTCACCGAGGCCCCCGCAACACAGGCAACAGGAAGGAATACGGGTGGGTTTTAGTCAGTAAGAGTCTGACACACCCTCCCGCTCCGCCCAGAGCGGGAGAAGTTATTTGATGATTTCCCACCCTCAAAAAAAAGAAAAAAAAAAAAAAAAAAAAAAGCTGTCACTTTCTGTAACATACTTCCGTCTCTTTTCAAGAATTCATTCTCACAGACAGCGAGAGTACAGATGTTACACATCAAAAAGTAGTACGTAGGTACCTAGTGATACCTTTCACATGCTTTGTAAGTAGCAACGTATACGTTGACGTTGACGTCAGCAGGATGGGCGCCACTTGCAATGTCCTCTTGTTAGACAATTATAGCGTAACAATGAACTGCGATCACCAATTTATTTCCCAATTTTTTTCTAATTTAGTTCTCAATGTTGCCAGTGTATTGATTGTTGATAGTCACTCGTGCCGCTCACGCTTTTGAATGTACTTAGAACCTTGTTATGTTTCAGGTACGTACGGTCGAGCATGTAATTGTTTGGCTACTTTTGACAAAAACTTTCAGTAAATTAAAACTTCACTAAGTTTCAAACTATCTTAACTGTCACATTGGTCTTGAAGCATCTATAAATTTTAACGTTGCAAGACGTAGATACAAGTGAAATTCAATCAACCTTATGGTGGCTTACAAAATCGCCAAAACTACACTACGGAAAAACTCCATCTTCTTTCCATAAATATACCGCAATACACAGACCGTCTTCGATATTCACTACGAGAAAAAGGGCGTAAGTGCGTCCGTAAACAATGTTAAGCCGCTGCCGAACTTTGCTGAATAAAAACTCATTACTGGAGGCTACTCCTCCGAGGGTTGAACGCGTAAATTACTCCCCCTGTGCTACTTGCGAGGGTAGTTATAATGAATTCTAATTTATGGCCGCTATGATGACGAGCTGTTTAAAGAGGTGACGCCGACATTTTATGGAGATGTATCGGATTTCGGAAGGTATTTTGTTTGTATATAATGATTGAAGGATGGGATGAAAGCAATGCGTTTGGGTTCATTATGATTTGCAGAAATAAGAAGCACGGTTTACTTTTAGGGTGATTTTTATTCCACAATTGATCCAAAACAGTTCTGTAGACAATATTTTATATTAATTTCTTGCGCGATTCAAAGTAGAGTCAAATAAATAAGACGTACAGTTTAGAAGCATGACAATTAAAAATACAGGACTCAAAAAACCAATTCTAAAAATCATTCGAATCCAACGAATTAGGAAATATTCAAGAAAATATTTCCTTTTCTTACAATATGTAGTCTCTACAGAAACGCTTGTCCTTGGCAAAAGTTCAAGGGAGCCACTGTAAAGAGGGAAGTCGTATGACACACAAAGACCCTACCCGACAACACATGGTCGCAGGTGCCAGCGAATACAGGGTATTTAATACGCAAAAAACAACGGTATACAACATGCCTTATGTATACTGTACATATACCTACACACGATTTACCCATAGCTACGCGCTACAATAGAATTAAATGTACCTATTGTAAGGTGGCGATTCTCAAAGTTTTTTTTTTGCTTTGATGTCCGTGATTGGCTATGGCGAATAAAGCCAGAACATAATATTCAAAGATAATTAATTTATAACGCAGCTAGTAGTATTTGCTTACCTGTCTTGTTGCCATGTAGCTCTTAAATGTCCAATGCTTGTGCTTAATGCTTGTTGCATTCCGAATCTTTTTGAAGAATAATAATGAATTGTGGGATGCACAGTGAAGTGAAATAGCATTTTCGTGTAATTATTTTAGTAATCCGATAAGTTTTCGAAACAAGAAACAAAGAAACGATATCGCATTGCATGAGTCGATTTACTGTTAAAATTACGGTATTCTGAACACTAATTTGGTTAAAAGGAACTGGATGCCGTTATAATATTGAGATTTTATAAAACCATAGAATTCTTGGTATCCTCTTCCTGTTATGAGAGAATTATTACTACTTTAGGGGCACGGAGAACCCGCATGCGGGCCCGCAACCACAGTAGAACGTAAACTTGTAGGAGCCATACGAAATGAGCTAATGACGTCGCTAAATGCAAGGATGCTAACGAGGCTGACAGTATAGCACTTCAAATCGCTACATCAAATTATATTTTGGGTACGATGTGTTTATCCGCAATTTGCCTTCTATTACAAACCAAAAAAACCTTGAAATTTTAAATTCTTTCGAGGGCATGTAGACGTTTTGGCACAAAAAGTATACAAGTAAATACAGCATCGTTAGTTTGGCCTCTTCAAAATAAAACGTTGCAAGTCAAAGACGGTTTTCCTTAGTTTTTTACACTTGGGATTATTCATTTAAAATTGCTTAGGTTCATAATTTTTTCGGGTTCCGTACCTCAAAAGGAAAAAACGTTAAAGGATCACTTCGTTGCCCATCCGTCTATCTGTCTGTCAAGACCCTTTTCCAACGGTCCCTTGGTACTCTAAAAAAAATCAAGCTTCTAAGTCACCGTAATAACAAAATACAGCCACTTATGCGATATTTTTATACTAGGTAGGTACTTCCCGTTGACCTAGAATCATGAAATTTGGCAAGAAGTAAGGTCTCACAGCACAAGTAAAGGGAAAAATCCGAAAATTGTATATTTACCGTTTTATCCCATACAACAATATTTGTTTGCGATTACAAATTTACATTTGCAAGTTGAGAATTCACCATTACGTACGATTCGATTTAAGGGAGGACATTTTTCCAACTACAAAGTTAAGTTTGTTCTTGGGATGAATTCATCTCAACTACGGAACCCTTCATTGTGCGTGGTCCGACACACACTTGGAAGAGTTTTAGTTATAGCGGCCATAGTAATACACATTCTGTGAAAATTTTAAGTGGCCACCTAGTATAGTTCAAAAGATACAACCCTGTTACAGACAGATGGACGGACGGATGGACGGACGGACAGCGGAGCCTTAGTAATAGGGTCCCGTTGGCACCCTTTGGGTACGGAACCCTAAAATAATGCAAGTATTTTTAGTCAAAATACTAACCAACATGAACAAAATACCAAATAACATATAAACAAGGTTCCACAATCACAACACTTCCTTAATCTAAAATGGAACAGCCGCTTAGCCGATTGGATTTGGGCATGAATAAATAATTGTACATCATACAAAAATTCAAAATTCAATTTGGCATCCCACTCTTCCTCACTTGAATAAACTCATTTGTAATATGTTCCCTTACGTCTTTTCTGAAACTCATTGCCTGTACCTTCCACTCAGTGTCATGTGGTTCCGACGAAAATATAACTTACATAAGTACAATTTTGTAAACATAATTTGAGTGACAGAACTCATGGAACCAATAAAATTTAAAAGAGTGTCCGTGTAGTTACTTGCCCGTTCTTCTTCATAGGAACCTGCTACACTTTGGAATGGGCTTACTTAATCTTTCCGACTGACCGACTTCTTTTAAAATTCAAAAGTGCTTGTAAATAGTTTAATTGAAATAAATGGGATAGTTTATTGTCCTTAACAACTGTTCCTAATACTTTCTTGGCCAGTTAGTGTGCAAAAAGCCTCAACGAGTCCGAATAAAGACTGAGTAGGTACCAGAGACTATGCAATGGAGACGACAATACGACAATAAATGATAACACTGGCAATAGCATAGGACTATTTTGAAATTATGAAAAATCCTAATATCGATGTTAAAAAGCGATTTTTTGAATCTAAATACTATTTAGATTGAAAAAATCGCTTTTTAACTGAAAAATCCTAATATCGATGTTAAAAAGCGATTTTTTGAATCTAAATACTATTTAGATTGAAAAAATCGCTTTTTAACATCGATATTAGGATTTTTCATAATTTCAAAACAGTCCTATGCTATTGCCAGTGTTATCATTTACTGTCCTATTTTTTTTAGTAGTGTTTTGCCGTTCAACCAACTAGCTATAGTGACTAAACTATTGGATATATTTCATCGATTGCATACTGGGAACGTCATTAAATATACGAAGTTTAGTTTATTGTCATACTAGCTGCGCCCCGCGGTTTGACCCGTATAAGTAACGATTCCGAGGGAATACCGGCATAAAAAGTATCTAGTCTAAGTCTACTCATGTGCCAAATTATATCTAAATCCGTTAAGCCGTTTTAACGTGAAAGCATAACAAACAAACAAACAAACAAACACAAATAAACAAACTCACTTTTGCATTTATAATAAGTACCTAAGGAAGGAAGTATGGATTGTATATCTATACCCAAATTATAAAAAACGTGGAGTTTCTTGCCGGCTCTTCTCCATAGGAAACGATCAACTGGAACCATGCACCTAGATAAGTTACCTTTCATAAGTCAAAATATTTTGATTTTGAAATGTAAGAACACTGTCAGCTCCGATAAATTATTGTTACCTGACCAATAACTTTAACACGGCATGAACTATTTTCATCAAACAATTCATGAAGGTTCATGAACTATTAACAACAGGTCTTTTGTCAGCATCGCCTAAAACTACTCCAACTTTGAGCACTACTGTCCCACACTGTACAAAAACTACTTTCATTAGACATTTGGCCTGTGTTCGAGGATATCTAGTTTCCGTAATTCGTCTGCCCGAGGCAATGGCTCGATTACTGGACCTTTGCACTTATCAGAAACGCTCGCCATGTTTCTTTCCTATTGTTCGCTTTTCTTTTCGAGGGATCTGTTTCTTTCTGAGTGACCGAACTGTGTGTTAGTGATTTGTATGTTTTTGTGTTTTGGGTAATAAGAAACGGATTAATAAGATTTGTAAGAAGTTTTGTAGGGGGGTTACCAATGTTTATTATTAATTTGTTTCAGTAATGAGAATATCGTGAGTATCTAGTTGAATGATCTAAGAATTGCGTGCACAGAAGCAGTTTTGCGTCAACAAAGACCGAAAAGAATAAATATTGTGTTAACCTACGTAATTCTATTACGAACTAACGAATTGAACTAATAAAATAAATTAACTGTACATTTTTTTCCATTGCGCAATGCAAAAAATCGTCGAGTTATAAAATGTCTACATATTTAAATGTGAAACTAACAACTTCAGTTTGATAAGTACGAGCAAATGCTCGTACTTATCAAACTGAAAACTTCAGTCAATAATCCCTCCAAACAAACAAACTACATGAGAGCTAAACGATGTTATCAGTCCAAACTTTCGGTCCATCATTACGTTCTGTCTCGATAATGGCGCATTTAACAGTTTTCTACTAACTTTTAATAACAGTTGGTTCGGTACGCAAGAGCATTACGCTTAACAAATAATAACTGAAGGAAAATTCTTTACGAAAAAGATACCAGAGCTTACACGTCAAGGGAAAACCTATATTATGAGGATAACGTCTAACTACACGAATAACCGTCAAGACTGCTACCAATGAAACACTACGTTATCCCAGTAGCAGCTGACGTACATCTTTGTAACAGCACACTATACGTACAATGCCGTGCGCCGCTTGACGCTGTCGCAGTTTCCATATTATACTTTTGGCAATCGAGATGGATGCAGATAGTACGTTGAAATATGCTCGTTGGTAAGCGCATTACTTGAGAACGGCCGGACTGACTTGGCATTTTTTCGTTTTAAAATGTTCGTAATAGTCCGAATTAGGTTTTTATGGAAAGAACAATTGAAAAGAAATTCCCGGAAATTGTTCAAATTCGGGAATAACTTATAATAATAATAACATCCTTTTGAAGTGATTACGTCTTTAAAATTGCTTCCTTAAGGCAGCAATTAAAAAAACGAATGATAACAAAATCGGGGAATACAGTTCGGTGATGCAGCTACATATCTATCATTTCCATCCAAAATTCAATTACACCACAGGATAGCTAAAGGATCCAAGAATTTAGTACGCTAAATAAGGACTGTGACACGTCACGCGCGGTGGAGGGGGAAGCGCCGCCATTTTGAGGTAATTTTGCTGAGTATCGAGATTTCCATTTAGTGTAACATTTGACTCGGAGAAGCTACGACGTTCGTTCAAGTTTCAATCATCAGTTCTCGTCAAAATCTAAACATTATATATAAAAAATTAGTGTAAAATTGTGACTGGGAATATAATAAGATGTAATATCAAATAAATATAAATAATGTCGGGCTAGACGCGTCGAAAAGTCAAATCCAAATACAGAGATCGTATACGGTTGGAAAGGGCTTCTCAAGAGCAATCGAATGGTACCAATATTACCCGTTACGAGACGTATTCATGTACAACAAGTATGGATAGGCCGTTCGAAAATATTATGGGTCTGTGAAAACCATTTTTCGATTCAGGGATCGTTTGCGTAATATTAATCTTTAAATTGCTAATTTTTGTTAGAGTCAAGTGTGAGTCAACACTTGACACTAACAAAAATCAGCAAGCTGGCAGGGGCTGCCAGCTAAATGGTTGTTTATATGTGAAAAAATCATGGCAGTAGTACATATAACGAAATTAAAAGGAAAACTATCACAGCTAAGTAGGCTTTACAAGTTAACGAGTAATAGTCGACCATCTTCTATTTGCAGTTGGAGAATTGACCGTGACGTTTATAGATGTATGGGAGAAGATGTTTTTCAACTACAACGTTAAGTTTGTTTTTAGGATAAATTCATCCCAACTGCGGAACCCTTCATTGTGCGTGGTCCGACACGAACTAGGCCGGACAGATTTTTGTATGATTTTTTGAATTTTGCACAAGACAATGACAATGTCAGCTAGTTTATAATAAATATTATGTTAAATTTAAATGTTTTATTTACAGCACGTCTTCGTTAGTGGTCCTTCTGTACCAGCTTGTTTGGTGCCAATACTCAGAGGACCTAAATGAGAGGGTTTACGGACAGCGCAAGCCGGCAGTACTCACGCGGTATAATTTAATTTGGGTTAAGTGACATCCCTATGTATTCGGCAGGGTAACTGACCCTCATCTGCCCGTGGGTGATATTTTTTTTAACATTGGGGGTAAGCTTGGAGCTGACAAGGGGCAGAAGTAACGGCTATAAGAAAACTAACACAATTTTTTTATTACAGTTGACATTTTGTGTAGACACTTTTTCAGATATTTTTAAAAGTAAACGTGACTTGCTTATTTAGTGAACATCAGTAGTATTTCCTTAGGTAATACTCAGTTACTATTTTAATCAATAATCCTTTACTGAGTAGTAAGCTGTTTTGTTTTAGGCGTTTAAGTATTATTATTTTTTGGATTCATGATTGGAGATGTCGTGTGATACACCATTGGTGCATAAGAACTTAGGTTTCCGGAGTCTGGCGTTCATTATATACCTACATTTTGTCCTTAATTAATAAATAAAAATAACACAATTATATCCTAATTTAACTATAACTATTCACAAACTTTTTATTTAGGTACTTAAAGACGGCCAAGACTCATACATCACAGTTCCTATAAAAAATATTAAATTGGTCTAGGGTTCACACTTACGACAATCTTGTACTCATAAACCACTCCTAGCATCGCAACGCCCACCCGACACTAGTTCAGTCGTTCACACCTAGTGCCGTCACGTTATATCGTTACGTCGCCGCCTCGTGGCCGCCTTGAATACAAATCTGCTATTATTCGTAAACGTTATAACGAGCTAAGAGCAACCTATTGTTTACAAAGAGCTTTTTTTTTGTAGTAATAGAATGTTAATGTTTCATTGTGGGGCATGTCGTTGAATTTCATGATCTTCTGTTATTTGGCAAACGTTAGTGTGCGGCGGAATTGAAACAAAAGACGCCGGAGGAACAAAATGTGAATGTGTGCCAGCGGTAACATAAAGATAGGAGCGAATTTTTATTAAGGCATCTGAGAAAACTTTTGTTGCTTAGAATCTTTGTTTCTTACGTAAGACTAAGATTAAGATTGTTATACAGAATAGAATAGAACAGAATATATTTATTGTAAACCAGGAGTATATATCAAATAATATGTGCAAGGTTTTAAAATAACAGGTAGATCTGCATGTTTTACCATTGATAGCGTCATCATCATCATTTCAGCCGAAAGACGTCCACTGCTGGACATAGGCCTCCCCCAAGCACCGCCACTTCGACCGGTTTTGTGCTTCCCGCATCCAGCGGATTCCTGCGGCATTCACAAGGTCATCGGTCCACCTTGTAGGAGGCCTTCCAACGCTACGTCTTCCGGTACGCGGTCGCCATTCCAGAACCTTTCGGCCCCATCGGCCATCTGTTCTGCGAGCAATTTGCCCTGCCCACTGCCACTTAAGTTTGGCAATACTTCGGGCTACATCTGTAACCTTGGTGCGCCTGCGGATCTTTTCATTTCTTATTCGATCAAGTAGGAAAACTCCAAGCATAGCCCTCTCCATTGCCCTTTGAGTGACTTTAAGCCTTTTAATAAGGCCCATTGTAAGCGACCACGTTTCAGTGCCATAGGTCATCACTGGCAACGCGCATTGATAGCGTACAAAACAACATATTTTTGGTTTAGAATAAACCATAAAAAATGAGTCTACACAACAAACTATGAAATTAATAACTTAATCCTAATGCTATATGTCTTAATCCTAATGTTTTTACACATTAGAGGGTCAAATTATGAAAATGTCGTAACTATAGGAATCTATTTAATTAATTGCGGTCACTTAAAAATTCCGATATATTATTGCATTTGGCTATGAGATATTTTTTTAAATGTATTTTAAACAGCAGTAGGCGTTTGTCAAATACGTTTTGGGATTTTTGGTGCTAAACCAAAACTACTTTTACGCATCAATGCCGTAGTTGCTCTTGGTACGCTAACTTTATTGTTATCACGTCGATTACGAATATAAACGTCTGATAGTTTCTTAAATAAGTTAGGATTGGTTTGTATAAAATTAGCTATTTCATAAATAAATAAGTAAGGCAGACTTAAAATGTTATATTTAATAAAATACTGTTTGCAACTGTCAATTATTTTCAAACCAAACATAGCCCTACTACACCTTTTTTGTGACTTAAAAATTTAATTCTTTATTAGTAGAGTTTCCCCAAGATATAACTCCAAACCTGAGTATGGAGCCGACAATACCGTGGTAGGCAGTTGTAAACGCATTGGTTCTCATAATAGGTTTTAGTTTATAGAGGGCATTGGCAGAAGAACATACTTTTTATGTAATTCTTCTGTGTTAGCTATACAGTTAAGACGTTTGTCAATGGTTACACCTAAAAATTTAGCTGTAAGTATCTACCTTTTTCATAACAGTTAATTTGTGTTGAAAATTGATATTTGGTGGTTCTGAACGTTGACCGAAGAAGATATTTTTTGTTTTTTCATGATTGGTTTTTAAATGATTGTTAGCGAACCAGTTAATTGTTGAATTGATTGTATTATTATTTATTTCATGTTCATACCTATCTTTATTTATATAATGAATAGTGACTGTGCTGTCATCGGCAAAAAGTGATACTGAGTAATTAGTTACTAATGGCAAGTCATTTATATAGATTATGAATAACAAAGGACCCAATACGCTCCCTTGCGGGAATCCATATTTAACTATAAGTTTATTTGATGTGTATGTTGCATCTTTTTTGGTATTAAATGTTTATCTTAGAAGTATCTTACGCTTTTTCAGATGAGATTCTATGAGATTCAGTATATTGCCTCTAATCCCATAAGCTTCCAGTTATGATGGTTATGGAGGAGAATGTCATTATTAACAAGTAGAATATTTAATGTAAAGTTAAAAAAAGTGAGCGAGTCTTACAGTAGTCGCATATAATGTGTAAAATCCGACATCTCACTTTGATAATAAGCAACTGAGCAGAAATTAAGCTCAAAATTTAAAATAGGCTTAATTCTGATTTATTTTTCCGAATAATTATTAATTAATAGTGGTCGCCGACTGGTCGAAATTCGACCCCTCTTCTTACAATCTATATAGTAAATACTAATTCCATGCTATTATAAAGCACTTACTTATTCCATGCTCGAGCTGTCACTTTTTGTTACATACTTACTTCCGTCCGAAATCACTGTTACAGAAAGATGTTACAGCAAAAAGTAAGGTAGCGCATTTGGTTTGGATAGAATACGTCACGGTGATCCGTTTAGATGGGAAGAGAGAGATTCGCTCGAATCTCTCTCTTCTTCTCTTTCTTCTGTTTTCACATGCTTTACGTAATACATTACGTAAAGCATGCGAAAACAGGATCAAGAGGAGAAGCTCAACTATATTCAATCGAGGAATAAATGGATCAATAATAGTCTCGATGGTTAAAAAACTCAGCCGCCGCAACGACCGTCCTACTTCTGATTCGTTGCAAAGGGATCAAGTACTCGCTAAACCAAACCCTTAAAACTTTAAGATGAAGATCTTAAGTATTCTGTTAAACAACTTAATCAAACTCGTTTATGGGTTTAATAAGTTCGTATACAGAGTAGTAAGCACTCGAGCGTCCCGATCCAGGATTTGGGGCGGAGTCTCAAGTAATAATAGGCTGACAAAGTGATTCCGACAGGCCTGCAAAGTTGGAGGAAAGGCTTTGGATTGTTCGCATTGATCGGACGGGAGACGTTTAGAAAGACTCCTCTCTCTGTGGTGCAAGTGAAGAGATTAATAGGATCTTGTGCTCAGATCAGGAAAGAAACACAATCTGAGTGGTGTAGGACATGGTAGATATTTGATCAGCATTACATATTTTCAAAATTGAGTTGACCAAATTGTGAGAGTGTAGCCAAATAACTTTTTAGTCCAATAAAACGTCATGTTGTAGTGATTTAGGCCTTTTCTCTATTTGTAGAGGCATTAGAAAGGTCATGCCTTGGTAACACCCGAGCATGGTAATTATTATTTAGAAACAAAATAGGATACAGGAGTTTCCTGTTCATATTATGTCCAGGTAAGCTGGAGCTGTATTGAAAGGAAAGCTGAATTATTCATAAAGCATAAAATGATCTGTGTTATTCGGTATGATAAAGAGAATAATATTTTAAGCAATCATGTTTCTAGAACACAAACTACAGAGACACAAGGGAAAATTACTTCCGCGTAGTAAATTCTTGTCGTATTTATTATATGGTTCAAACTAAAAGCTCATACTGCTTACAACAAAATTATACTATAGTCATGCCCCTCGTCCGCGACGCTACTCAAAAGTTACGTGTTAGAACCTCATATCACCAACAAGTAGCCAGAATGTCACAGCACAAGCATTTCAATGGTGATCCGTAAACGCCGCAACCAATCACAAATTAGTCGCGTCGTGTACGTACCCCCAGGGCTTTAAATACCGGTAATTTTTTCACAACGTTATCTCTATTTGACAGCGTTACCGTTAATATTAAAATAACGGTAATAGATTTAACGTTATTTATGCTACATTTTATCGTTAATTTTTATTAACGTTAATTTTATCTTAACGTTACTTTTATCGTTATTTTTAAACGGGTAAGGTGGAAGTAGCGAGGCCTGAGGCGCGTGGTAGGCCGCCCGCCGCGCGCCCTCGCACCGCGCTGATATCGTGCCGATCAAAACGTTGCCTTGCCTGATTCTTACGCGTGAGAAGTGCTGATAGTATAGTGAGCTGATTTAGTCAGTGATAACTGATCATTTATTCAATATCTATGAGTGAAGACAATAGTCAAGGTAATTATTGATTCATCATCATCAGCCTAGCCTTTTCCCAACTACGTTAGGGTCGGCTTCCAGTCTAACCGGATGCAGCTGAATACTAGTATTTTACATGGAGCGACTGCCTATCTGACTTCCACAACCCAGTAACTGGGTAATACAAGGGGTATCGGTAAGACTGGTTGTCAAACTTTCGGGCTTCTGACGACCCGTAACGACTGTCAAAGATTAACGAATGACAGCCGGGACCAACGGCTTAACGTGCTTTCCGAGGCACGGAAGGGTCTTGGTATGAAAAGATGGTCACCCATCCACGGACCAACTGCGGCAAGCGTAGCTTAATCTGATCGATTGACCCGTGCGGCTGTTATTATTTAGCCACAAGCCCCTCTAATTAATATTTATTACAATAGTCGTCTTACACATGCAGGATTTAACAGACTACCGTGCCGCCGCACTATGGTAAAGCCCCATACAAAGCCGCCTCAAAACCGTTTCACGTGAATGTCGTTGTTATGGAATAAAAAAAAATTAATATAGTCTAATAAATAAGCTTTTTATTCGCATTTTTTTTAAATTAAAATGTATTATAAATAGGCATCAAAGCTAACTCTTGTTCAATAACGTAATTTTGACGCAATACGTTACTACAATTCAATGCCACATAACTCGAAAGTTTTTGATATAAATGTACCAGTATTATACATGTTTGGAATGCTTATAATCTCCTCATAACGTTTCATAATTAATATTATATATACAATGTGTAACAAAAACCCTGTTGTTCCTTTTAGGAACGTATACATTTACCTATAAGCAGAACATTGATGAAATTATAATTTAAAAAAATTAAGCATTGGCTAGTCGAGAGGTCAAAATCAAATAACTATTAAAATCGACACATTCCAAAAAATGTTTAGAGTATCTGATTTTACAAGTACATCTTTATTTCGCTAAATAGCCTACAAGCTCAGCGGCTTTCATTGAATGCGACAAAAGATACCGCCAAAAACTGCCGCCACGCACGTGCCCCGGGTCGGTACCACGTGCCTACACAGCCAACCCGCCACCCGTCTCCCTGCGAATCACTTTAGTCTCCCGCGCACGTTACTACCGAATTGATGTTATTATTGATCTACGTAATGAGTGATTTGTGTTTTGTTTACGTAAACGTTGACCATATCTTATTCTAACGTAGAATATTTTAATATGTTGATGTGTCTTCGGAAATGTAACTGCAATTATGCAGAAGCACGCAGACTCTACCAAGAACGTTTTGCGAGTCTACCATTACCGTCGGCGATGGTATTCCAACGTTTGCACATACGTACGTACAATACTGGCAGTGTGCACGGGCGAGACCAACAACGAGCTGACGCAGGTAGACCGAAGACTCGAGACAGAAGTCTTGGACTTGCTTGAGCACGATCCAACGCGAAGTACACGCTCAGTGGGACACGAACTCGGAGTAAACCTTATGCGCGTTAGGAGAGTACTCAAAGAAGATGGCCAGCACCCATTTCACTATTGTCGCGTCCAATCACTACTACCCTCCGACTATGAGCCAAGAAGTGTAGAGGTACAAGGTGGTCATATCGAACAGCAACTCCGTGGCCGTCAAGTAGATATCATCATAAATTAATGCATTAAAATGTAAATAGGTACACCAGGTTTGACAATAGGTTTGTAAATAGGTACATGTGACAGACGCGGTGAATTTGTTTTTTTTAACGTAGTGAAGTGTTAAATGTAGTTTTAACAATTATCAATTGTGCTTAAAAAGAGTGTAAACCAAGACTTTCAAAAATTAATTCGTTAAAGTGATACTGAAAAACAACAGCTGACAAGGTCACGAACTTGTGTAGAAAAATAGGTAGATATGCGGCGGCGCGCGGTGGTTTGTACCGGCGCGGCGGCACCGACCAAAGAGTGTGGCGGGACTGTTCTATCTACTTCTGGTTTCGCGTCATCGCTTCATGCAGAATTGCAGAGGTAACAAATCAATTAAACATTACAAATATTAATAATTAAATATTTATTTTTATTTTTTCTATTGAACAGTTTTTTATAAATGACTTGCTTTATCGCTTAGTAAACCGATTCTTAAAACGTAGGTAGAAGGAACAACAGGGTTTTTGTTACAAATTGTATTACTTTGATAAAATAAAATTAACCAATATAGTTTAAGATGGTATGTTTATAAGGTTATTTTTTTTAACGAGACATTTACCTTTTACCGCTGCTTGCCGCTGTCGAGATATTTATTGTATTAAGATCTTTATACATTAATTTACGCTAGGAGAAAAAAAAAATTGCTCATACTTGCTCTTTTTCTGACACGGTGCTAAAACATATCGCGAGATAAAAATTATATTTTTTTTCAATTTCTTTTTATTTCTCATAAAATCATTTGTTATCTATGTCTATTAAGGTCAAATTAATAAAAAGTTAATTACAGTGATGATTATTATTAACAGTTCTTTGTGGTTTTGGTACAGTTTTGACCACCTTACTTGATAAAATATGGTCACTATCTATTAGGATCAAAATAAAAACAGGTTGTTTATGGGAAGAGTGCAAATTATTAGTATCTTATCTTTTTGCACATAGCACTATTTCATATGCCTATAAAAGTATGGTGAGCCCTGAAACATTCACAGTTGTTGGTCAAAATTCAGTTGCCCTAAAAAGCAGTTATTTGCAAATTTGACTGATTTGAAAAATGGGTTGAATTTGTTTGTAGTAAACGTGACTTGTGCAATTTGTTGATAAATGGGCATAATATAGAAGACTACTTCAAAGAAAATTTAAATTTGTCACCAGAGGATATGGCTACTGTGGGCTTCTACATTCAAAGAAACTTGGTATCAAAATGTAACGAACGCTGGAGAAATGCATCTCGGATAAAAGACCGCTTTGAAAGTAAGAAAGTCAGCTGGTTAGATGGTCAATTTCGTATTCCACTAGAGTGTCGAGTCACGGTTAATGACCCTAATATGCCTGGAAGTAGTGGCGGCAGACCCGCGAAACCATACGAAGCATCTTCAGAAAAAAACAAAATTTCGAAAAAACATGGAATTAATATAAGAGTACGGATCGGACTGTGTTCTCGATGCATATGCTCAGGAGTTACGGTCTATGGATGAGACGGAGGAGGCCGCAATCGTTAATATTATAAGAACTGCATCAAAAAATGATAAGATTTTTTTTGTTAAATACGTAACGGGGAACTCTGAAGACGTTACACCTTTTTCAAAGGAAGAAGCACTACGGACATTTTTTGACAAAGAACAGTATAGTAAACTTCGACTTTGTTTGGCGGACAAAAACTGATCAGTGTTTCCTTCTTATCCAACTTTAGTTGAAGCGAAGAAGAAGTGTTACCCACCAGATTTGAGCATAACCATTACTAACATAAGTTCAAAAGTCAATCTACAGGACTTGTTGGATCATACTGTGGCACGTAAATTACTAATTGCTTCAGTTTACAAAAACGGTTTAAGAAAGTTGAAACTATTCTGTAAATAAGGTTGCGACGGGTCATCCGGGAAGAGTGAGTACAAGCAAGTTTTGCCCGAAGAAAGCGATTTTATATCAGATGCAAACCTTTTTATTGCTTCACTTGTACCCATTAGACTCATAGATGAGACAACTAATACTGTTGTTTGGAAGAATGAAACTTGCTCATCTGTAAGATATTGCAGACTTATATTGTTAGAATTTGACAAAGAAACTTCTGAATAAACCGCGTCTGTTGTGACTGATATCAACAACCAAAAACAAAATCTGTCTCCATCCCTGATAAATAAGAATGGCGAGGTAATCGAAATTACTCATGACCTATTTTTAACCATGATTGATGGTAAAGTGGCACAAGTTTTAACTGAAACTCGTTCGAGTGCTTCTTGTACAGTTCGTAGTGCTACTCCTCGGCAAAATAATAACTTAGAGGCAGTTAGGACACGAGATGTGAACGAAAGTTCATTTCAATACGGACTGTCAACACTGCATGCTTGGATTAGGAGTATGGAGATGCTCTTACACATTTTTTATAACTTGTCTTTTGAAAAGTAGTCAGGTGCCTGAAAATAAAAAAAAAACAAAGACGAAAAGAAAAAATTGGCACAAAAGCGGTTTAGGGAGGAAATGGGACTACATGTCGATAAACCTTGACAAGGCACTGGAAATACTCGTAGCAATGACGGAAACAGCTCGGAGATTCTTTCAGAATTACTCTTGCTCTGCAGGCATTACAGGTGTAGACGTAGATCTTATAAAACGAATGTACATAATAATGTATGTCATCTGGAATTGCTTTTAATTAAAAAAAAATCGGTGAATACGCATGTAGTACCTACAGCCCAACTGTACGTAGATATTTATAATTGGTATTATATGCCTTCCTACGTGCATAAAATACTTATTCACGGAGAAAAAATCATTGAGTACTATGTTATTTTACCTATCGGACAATAAAATTGTCCGAAGACGCGCAAGAATCCCAAAATAAGGATTACAAAAAGTTTAGACTTCATCATTCTAGAAAGTGTTCAAGAGCGGCTACAAATGAAGACACACTTCTGATCCATATATATCAAGTTTGAGAAATACCTCAGAAACAATATCAAAATAACTTTTAGATGAAGCCACGGCCCTTCTTGCCTATCAACGAAAATCTGTAGGGGCTTCCTGAATTTTGTACTTTATTTTTCTCGTTTGCTGCAATTATTCAATTTTAAGTAAATTAAACAAAAGACATTTTTTTTATAGAATGCATGTATTTTTTTAAGTAACTAATAAACAGAATTTTCAAAATATAAATTATTTACATTACAACTTTATACATCCAAGAAAACGTTTGCAAAATTACAGCTCATTTAGTTTTGAAACGACTGAGATACGGAGTTTTGATACGAAACATATGCGATTTTCCCATAGTGCGGCGGCGGAGCGGCAACAGTGTACCTAAACAGATCCAATGCTAAGCGAGCGCACAAAATGTAAACCTACAGAACGGCAACGTAGCAAAATTAACGGTAAAATTAACGTTATTATCATATTTTACGTTACTGTTAATTAACGTTAAATTACTGGTAATGTTAACAAGTAACGTTAATTTTTTTGTAACGTTAGTAAGGTAACACATTAAAATTAACGTTACATAACGGTTATTATTTTGTTATTTGGTAACGTTAACAAGCCCTGCGTACCCCCCTTTAACGGCTTTGCAGATTTATAATTATTAGAATAAGCAAGACGCTCCTTAAGTTAGAATTGTCATTCAATAGGGTAATTTGAACTAGAGAGTTGTATTGATGATTTTTATGATTCTAATTCTATAAATAAATATTTGATACGGCCGCGAATCGTATTTAGATCAACATACAACCTGACAATGAACTGCAAATTGCAAAAAACTTAAGAAAATTTGGCTTTCGCTCTAAATACTAGTGCTTTTATTGGTTACTTTTGAATAACGTCGTGGGTGAGCTGGTATATGCTATAGGTAGCATATCTTTATCGAAGACGTATAGTTCCGTCGTTATAGCTTGGAAACGGAACATACATTGCTTTTCTCTGCTCGATCATATTTTTGAGGCTGGCTGATGTCTATTAAAACTTGGATGTTCAATATTCAATACGGGCTTTGCATAAAGACTGTTGCAACGTTTAAATAGACGAATTAGACGCCAAAGTGTGAAATAACAAGCACGTCAGATATTTCAAACTGCCTTTAAGATTGGCAACCCCTGGGCCTGTTCATGATCTTCTTCCTGCCGTCAGCCTAATTAATTTTGTCTAAGAACTCTATCACCCGTCATTTCAATATTCATCCCCTTTCTAGCAATATCGTCTTTCATACAATTCATCAATCGTTTCTTTGTTTTTCCTCTTATTGCTATCCACATTCATACTCAAAATTTTCTTTGTGTCGGTGTGTTCTCTAACCATATAAAAGATTCAACCGTCCCCAATCTCCTGCCTTGTTCCGCACGAGGGGCGAGTGAGGAGCGTCACCACTAATGAAGCAGGAGTCACTGAACTAAGTAAATTAATGTACGAACATGTTGCAGCAGGTAAACGACCAAAATTTCATTTTTTAATGGCTTTCGTTGAATATTCTTACTATTTTTCATTGTATTTCAGTTATAAGAGTGAAGGATATGTATGGTGTTGTTTTACTGTGTTAAAATTGTGCAAATTAAATTGTGATGTGCTAGTCTTAAATAACACACTGACTGACCTATAAGTACATTGACTTTTATCCTGAAAAATGTTATCCTCGGCCTAGAATATTGGTTTTGATGGCTAGACACAGATATTTTTTGGTCTAGCCGTCTATTGAGGAGATTGACCATCCGTCATCCAAAAAATGGTGACAGATGGTCAATATTCTGTTCGGGTGTAATAAAATAAAAGTTGACACGAATGACCTAGAACAGTGGCAACATCAGATACAGATCAGAGCAGCCGTACATGTGTTTATCTATAGTTTATAGGTTTCAGGGAAAAACATGAGTAATGCACTATTAAAAAACTTGTAATCGGCCATATTTTTGTTATTAATATAATTATGAACTATTGAACAACTTTAAGTTTTCCAAAAATTTCAAAATAAGATTAGTATCTTATCAAATAGTAAGTTCAAAAAAATAGTTCCCAATTTCGTCGAAAGGGCAAAAAGAAACTGGACGTAGGTAATAGAATTTCATCTAGGGAACAAAGTATCTCTTACAAGTGAATGATAGTATCTCAGAATTTATGCTTATGACCATACTCAGTAATATATGCTGCTGAGACAGAAATACTCAGCAAAATGCACCATTGAGACTCAGAAGCTGCACGTTATGTGCCGTTTCAAACGATTACATCGTCTTTTACGTTTAAATATTCAACATTGTGGTAGGGTTTTGTATGGAAACCAGGGCCTCAAGTCTGCTAATACAATAGTGTCAGAATGGCCTGTTCCGATCCTCATTAATGACGCCATTATATTAGTAGATTACCAAACTTGTCAAAATCAACAATTATAAAATCAATGATAGACCATTCTGACACTATTGTAATAGCAGACTTGAAGCCCAGGGCGGCTGTATTGGAATATGCTGTTACAAAACCTATGGATATTATTACCTATAAGCGTGCTCACACATAGCAAGCTTTTAAGGTTAGGTCATAGGTCCTAACGTCAGCTTTTAGGATGACCAATCTTTTCTAGGATGTATGCGTTGATACATTCTAACCACACCACTGAATTAGTTACTAAGCTCGAATCAATGAAACCGAACGCACATCTAAACCGCGTTCAGGAGCTGTCAGTGTCAATATTCTATAACAATTTTGAAATTCTTATAGTTTATACATTTGATCTCTACTGTGCCGTCTGCGAACGCTGCTTCAAGACGTCATTATGAAGCTTCTAACCACACCACTGAATTAGTTACTAAGGTCGAATCAATGAAATCGAACGCACACCTAAACCGCGTTCAGGAGCTGTCAGTGTCAATATTCTATAACAATTTTGAAATTCTTATAGTTTATACATTTGATCTCTACTGTGCCGTCTGCGAACGCTGCTTCAAGACGTCATTATGATGCTTCTAACCACACCACTGAATTAGTTACTAAGGTCGAATCAATGAAATCGAACGCACACCTAAACCGCGTTCAGGAGCTGTCAGTGTCAATATTCTATAACAATTTTGAAATTCTTATAGTTTATACATTTGATCTCTACTGTGCCGTCTGCGAACGCTGCTTCAAGACGTCATTATGAAGCTTCTAACCACACCACTGAATTAGTTACTAAGGTCGAATCAATGAAATCGAACGCACACCTAAACCGCGTTCAGGAGCTGTCAGTGTCAATATTCTATAACAATTTTGAAATTCTTATAGTTTATACATTTGATCTCTACTGTGCCGTCTGCGAACGCTGCTTCAAGACGTCATTATGAAGCTTCTAACCACACCACTGAATTAGTTACTAAGGTCGAATCAATGAAATCGAACGCACACCTAAACCGCGTTCAGGAGCTGTCAGTGTCAATATTCTATAACAATTTTGAAATTCTTATAGTTTATACATTTGATCTCTACTGTGCCGTCTGCGAACGCTGCTTCAAGACGTCATTATGAAGCTTCTAACCACACCACTGAATTAGTTACTAAGGTCGAATCAATGAAATCGAACGAACACCTAAACCGCGTTCAGGAGCTGTCAGTGTCAATATTCTATAACAATTTTGAAATTCTTATAGTTTATACATTTGATCTCTACTGTGCCGTCTGCGAACGCTGCTTCAAGACGTCATTATGAAGCTTCTAACCACACCACTGAATTAGTTACTAAGGTCGAATCAATGAAATCGAACGCACACCTAAACCGCGTTCAGGAGCTGTCAGTGTCAATATTCTATAACAATTTTGAAATTCTTATAGTTTATACATTTGATCTCTACTGTGCCGTCTGCGAACGCTGCTTCAAGACGTCATTATGAAGCTTCTAACCACACCACTGAATTAGTTACTAAGGTCGAATCAATGAAATCGAACGCACACCTAAACCGCGTTCAGGAGCTGTCAGTGTCAATATTCTATAACAATTTTGAAATTCTTATAGTTTATACATTTGATCTCTACTGTGCCGTCTGCGAACGCTGCTTCAAGACGTCATTATGAAGCTTCTAACCACACCACTGAATTAGTTACTAAGGTCGAATCAATGAAATCGAACGCACACCTAAACCGCGTTCAGGAGCTGTCAGTGTCAATATTCTATAACAATTTTGAAATTCTTATAGTTTATACATTTGATCTCTACTGTGCCGTCTGCGAACGCTGCTTCAAGACGTCATTATGAAGCTTCTAACCACACCACTGAATTAGTTACTAAGGTCGAATCAATGAAATCGAACGCACACCTAAACCGCGTTCAGGAGCTGTCAGTGTCAATATTCTATAACAATTTTGAAATTCTTATAGTTTATACATTTGATCTCTACTGTGCCGTCTGCGAACGCTGCTTCAAGACGTCATTATGAAGCTTCTAACCACACCACTGAATTAGTTACTAAGGTCGAATCAATGAAATCGAACGCACACCTAAACCGCGTTCAGGAGCTGTCAGTGTCAATATTCTATAACAATTTTGAAATTCTTATAGTTTATACATTTGATCTCTACTGTGCCGTCTGCGAACGCTGCTTCAAGACGTCATTATGAAGCTTCTAACCACACCACTGAATTAGTTACTAAGGTCGAATCAATGAAATCGAACGCACACCTAAACCGCGTTCAGGAGCTGTCAGTGTCAATATTCTATAACAATTTTGAAATTCTTATAGTTTATACATTTGATCTCTACTGTGCCGTCTGCGAACGCTGCTTCAAGACGTCATTATGAAGCTTCTAACCACACCACTGAATTAGTTACTAAGGTCGAATCAATGAAATCGAACGCACACCTAAACCGCGTTCAGGAGCTGTCAGTGTCAATATTCTATAACAATTTTGAAATTGATAGAGGACATGACAGAAACTGCGATCAAGAGCTGTCAGTGTCAACACTGACAGCTCTTGATCGCAGTTTATGCTGTTCGCGCTGATCGCGTTCAGTTTCGTTGGTAAAATCCGCACTAAATCAGTTATTGAATCTGTTTGCAGATTAAAGTGTGACATAAACAAACATAACGCAGGTTGCGTTATGTTTCTTTCTAGGTAAGTTGCTTTTTAGAAGGCTGACTTGCAGAACGCGATAACACTTGTCTAATTTAATAACTTTAGCCAAGTAATAAATAAAAAAATTGTTAGCCTGCGCTGTGCCACTCCTGGACAAAGGGTTCCCTCCATTCTTTCCTTCCTTAGCATTTTACACGAATAAATTTAGCCAAATTGATGGCCTTAAGTAAGACTGGTGGTAATTACTTGCTCCTTCTTACACAGTTACAAGCAGATGTTATCAATATTCACTTCGAATATAATCCCACAAAGAACAAACGCGGTCAAACAGTGGCCGTGGCCCACAGAAGGCAGAGATCGTACAGCTACGATTACAAGCGCTATTAACAACAGATGCGGTGTAATTCGGCGCTATACGATCCTTATAACGATCATAGTACTGCGCTGGTGTTGTGTTATGTTTTTATATGATGGCTTGTCGGTGCAGGAAAACGTCTTGTCTGTTTTTGTTTGGTGGCGTAATGAAGAATCTTGGAGGGGGCCGGAGGGGTCATATTTATTTCCTACTTTTATCATGGTTAGCTAAATGGTGATGGCGTGCTAACATTTAACAGAATTCGTACGGTAAGGTCATACAAGACGAGGCGAGAGTGACGAACTTTAGCTTTCAAAAGCCTGATGAAATTGATTTCATAAACAAGATTTGATGGCGGATTTAATTGCTTTCTAGATAACGCGTCCACGTTAACACAGTATGAGTCGATCATTGATTGAACTCACTTCATAAAATTTCATCACGCAATTCTACAATCACACGGTACGATAACTCCATGACGATAACTCACAACCTATTTTATCCTAAACCAACAACGCAACAGTATCCAAAGTAACATAAATAACGGCACTAGTGTTCCTCGCGTCCACGTAACAGCTTCATACCACAGTTTTTGCATCCGCACTATAAATCTTTGTCCCACCCCTAATACTGTACATCTAGGTATTATATTCAGTATTTTAGGGGATTTCCATCAAAGCAGAACTACATAGATACAGTCAACATAAAAAGAGAGATTTTTGGAGCCTTTAATGTAGTACAAGGAAAACTTGCTAGTAATAACTTGTAAATAGTTAAGGTAAAGTACAGTGTACTTCGAAGAAATTTACGTCTCTGGATTTAACGACAACTAATTCCTCTTCTATGCAAACTGTACTGCAGTTGCAATTTCTGGCAACAGCTTACACTGCTTTGAAAAGGCATTCATCTTTCAGTGAGGGTTCTAAGCCAGCTGACTTCGTTCTTCGGAGTAATTGGGGAAATCTCTGTATTCCGCTGAAGATAGCAAATCCGTTGGTAAGGCAGTGAGGCAGCGTCCTTAGTTCCGCCATATCTCTGCGGATTAAGTTACTTGCGAGACACACCACCACTGAACGCTTCCAGGGACGGATTTGGGTTGCTGCAGATTTGAATTGATTGTCGGTTTTGTTATCAAAATCGAACCAAAAGAGGGATGTGAAAAGAAAGTAGAAATAAATAAAGTTATTTGGTCGTAACATAGCAATTGTGCACTGAACACTAGTATGTAACGTCATGAGAGGAGGCCTGTGTCCCAGCAGTGGGAACATTATAGGCTGATTATGCATGATATTATGGCCTATAATGTTCCCACTGCTGGGACACAGGCCTCCTCTCTGTGAGAAGGAGTGGGCTATAATCCACCACGCGGGCCCAGTGCGGGTTGGTAGATGTCACGTATCTTCGAATTTTTAGTTCTAGAACATGCCGGTTTCCTCACGATGTTTTCCTTCACCGTTTTGAGAGCAGTGGTGATGTAATAATTTACACAAAGTAATGCGCCTGTTCGAACCTATGACCTGCAATTCGTAAGTCGCGGTCGTTACCACTGGGCCACCACTGCTCTCGTGTAACGTCATATGATTACCTAATAAAAATTTGTTGTCCTTCCATTCGTCTTGTCATCTTTGATTGTGCTGAAAGCTGTTACCGCTGTTAGTTGAAAAATAGCACAGAACATAAGCCTTTCCAAATCAGGTAAAATGTGCAGTAATCAATTATTGTGGTGTAGAACCTGATATAATTATAATAGATAAGTACCTAGTAATAATAAGACATAAGTTTAGGTTGTTTTTAAAAGATCGCTTTTAGCGATAAGACCGCCCATTGTGTCACCCTATAAAAGATTCTACATTTGTATCTGTAATTTTTATGGTGTACATAATAAAGAGTATTATATTCTATTCTATTCTAAGTTTCAGACTGTTCAGGGGTTCAAGGGGGGTAATACTGTTATAAGAGGTGGTGGTAGGCTCCCTGTACTATGTTGTCTTTTTGTCAAATGGCAATACGAAAGGAAGTGAAATATAAGTCTTTTAGTTTCCTTGTCCTTTCTGTTAGTAATTCCCGTTCCCCAAATCCGTGCCGAGTCACCGTCGATGCTATCTCCGCTATATGAATGTCGCTTTGCTAAGCATTATCTTAAGTCGTCGGTAACCGGCTATTGAAAGACGTTGTTAGTCGTTACGTCACTACGAGTATAACTTGAGATATATTGCGCGGTTATTGACTCATATTGTTGTAGGTAATAGGATTCTCTTGTTAGGCGAAGTAATTTTGTATTTACTCTGTTAATGTGGTTTAGTACTCTTAGGTAAGTAAGCAGGTGACGTGCCTGACAGTGCAGGTTTGCCAACACTCAAGCCATTGTTGTTGGCGACCATTTATGTAGGTACTCGTACCTATATTTTATTTTGTAAAGGATATTTTTTGTTTAAGGCTTTGTTCAATAGCCTTAACCTTTATCAAATCCATGATATATGATACAATTCATCCATTATTGGACTTAGAAAATGGGACTACTAATACTACAGGTAGATAACACAAATTAACAAACAAACAAAAGTAAAAGTATCGTTTATGAAAATAAAATGATCGTTGATGAAAATAAAATTATCGTTATTGAAAATAAGTACATTTTGTTGATGTAACAAAACTAAGAACATAAAAAGCTATTGTTTGGCAATAAAGTTCAATGAAAGACTGGTCGGCTGCCAAGTACTTATGCCACTCAATGCCAGACCGGGCCTGGAGACCATTGTGAGCATAAGGCTTTTAACAGATTTCTATTAATTATTATTTTTATTGTTGGGTTGTAGGACTTGTTGTAGGTATGCCAATTTATACCTGGAATACCTTTGGGGGGAACACCCGTTATGTGCCGGTATGAAGAGTACCAAGTAAAAATATTTATAAATTCAATTAAAAGAAGTTTTTTGTACAGTAAGTGCAGAAGGAAAAACGAAATGTAGAGACATAATATGTATACACAAGTAAAATAATGGTCAATTGTGTCACCCCTTGTAAAATTTCAACATTTATATCTGTAATTTTTATGGTGTACATAATAAAGAGTATTCTATTCTATTCTATTCAACACTCACCTTTGATAGATCGAAGTAAATTTCAGATGTAAGAAAAGATGACTATTGAGAACCCAAAAAGTTCACACAACAAATATAAGAAAAACTCCGTTAAACGTTACTTTGTAGTTGGTTCACTCGAATTACAAGGTTTCTAATGAGTATTCGTGCTGCACAGCGCTAATCGCTCTGCAACGCTTGGCAACGCTTGGCAATGCTTCGTCGACGCTCCCCGGGACTCAGTGGGAATGCACTTACGGAAGAAAGTTTCAAATGAGTTATGGTCGTGGTGTAATTACTTCACTACTACATAATTTATTTGTAAAGACTGTAGAGAAACCATTATTTTGAGGTTGGCAAAAAGACTGTAAAAAACTGTTTACAGCTGCCTTATTTGTAAAGACTGTAGAGAAACCATTATTTTGAGGTTGGCAAAAAGACTGTAAAAAACTGTTTACAGCTGCCTTATTTGTAAAGACTGTAGAGAAACCATTATTTTGAGGTTGGCAAAAAGACTGTAAAAAACTGTTTACAGCTGCCTGCTTGAAGACATTTGGATTTGCCGTTACACTGCAACAGACATTGACATGTCTCAAACTTTCAACTGCAACATAGTGAATCTGGAAACAAATGTAATGGGTCTGGCTTCATTATGCACATCAAATATTTACAGTTAGAAAACAATTCAATTTAATTTTCATCACAAGCTAGCCATTTTATTCAAACTCGACATTACAGAAATGCCTTCACTATTAAAAACGGCAAAAACTGAATTATAATAATTTTAAAGTGCTCGAATTTGTTTTCATAGCCGATTATCCTTTGAGTGGGGATGGCGGCCATTCACCCAGGGATGTAGAGGGTGGGGGAGGGTGTAACTCACCAGGAATGGTTCCAACGGTTTTTAAAATAGCTGGTTGGTAGTAGCCGTTTGTTTTTAGAGATCCTTAAATTGCGGCGGGATCTGAAATCTGCACGTTCCTGACGTGAATCCGAATCGTAAATGGGTACGATTTTCATTTGTTTTTTTTTTGTTTTACAATATAACGATCACTTTTGTAAGTATGTATTATTGAACATTTGCATCCGCTGGATGCGAAGAGCACAGAACCGGTTGATGTGGCGGTGCTTGGCGAAGGTATGTACAAGAGCGGACCTCTTTTGGCTGAAATAATGATGATGATATTTCAGTGTACCTTTTTCTAAATGAAAATTGAATGAAAACTACATAACTTTATCGCAGAAGGTTTAAGAAAATTAGGAAGCGTCCTGCAGCAAGATGGATTGACGACATCAAACTAGTCACGTCTAACACCTGCACGCTACTAGCATTTTAGCATAGAACCTAGCACCGGGGTGAATGACATGCAAAAGAGAATATATCTGCCCCACTACATAGGATGGTAGCCGTAGAATATGATACGATAATAACAAACAGTCTAGTAAAATGGCGACAAGAACATAATCTTATGGAGACTGTCCGACAGAAAATTGCACACTTGAACAAGATTGTCTCGCAAACTGCATGCTGTCACGAAATTTCTGATACTTCTCGCGTACTGGCTTACCAAGTATGCTCCTTGAACCTAGACCAAGTATGAACGCACACATAGACATACTTCACGTACAGTGAGTGCAATAAGTGCACTCGCGACTGGCATTTGTTTGAGATCACCGTACGTACGTGTCTATGTGTGCGTGCGCCTGATTTCAGTCGTCGTATGGAGCCGACCTTCTGTACCCGTCTATTTCGTGCGTGGTCGACTACTATCGCCACTAGATATTGGTTATAGGAATACCTCGCTTGACTGGAGGTCTGGACGGTTCGCAAAGAGGATTACGGAGTTTGCGGCTAATTCCTGCATGAATATGAATAATCTTGTTACTCTGTGGTCGCGTGGTGTGGATATACCTGAATCGCCCCGGGGAGCAAACGGAGACACTGATCGGTATAATAGTAGATGGATACCTCGTCTGCATAATAAATTATTGTCTGTTTATTCAGTCGGTATAGAAATTCATCAGTTTTAAATGCAAGCTTTAAAGTTTTTGAACGAGCAAATATTGAACGCGCGTTTAGATAAAAGCAAGTACCCTACCTATTCAGTTCAAACTTGGCTTTAGAATTTTAAAAGCGATTTTATAAAATTATGATGCAGTTTATTTTAATTGCTAAGCTAATTATTATATTCTTAAAATGCTACTGTAAATGTATTCTAAAAGGCGCTTCAGACAGTAAGCCGTACTGCAGTCGTGAACGAGCGCCATTTACTTGAGACGTCGTGGTTATGAGGGTTCTGAAAATTAATAATTATAGCCAAGACTGAAATAGATTGGTAATTCAAATTTTATTTTTATTAGTAGGTATTCTTGAATAATAGAACAGCAATTGAACAATTTTCAGGCTACCATTTAGCATATGAAAATTGGTCAATGATAAAAAGAAAATGGTATCAGTACCAAAATCTAATCTGAATAGAAAATAAAGAACAAGTCTACGTAAAAGAAAAGTATAATAGAGTCGAGTCGCTCAGCATACACATCTACTATGCAACCCCCTGACGCTTTTAAAAATAAATTTCTTGGCAAACAAGTAAAATCTAACTATTTTCTTTTGTACTGAACCCGTGTGAGACTAAAGTTAATATTTGCTCGGTCGCAGAACTCGCAGGTCGCGGGCCGCTGAACTCCCAACTTTTAACGCAGCGCAGCAGAATCCCGTCTGTGTGGACCTAAATATTATATTTTTCAATTGCATTTTGTGATTAACGGTAAATTAATTTCGTTTTTGTTTTAAGTTTGTTAGAGTAGTTATTGTTTTGTGCTTTTATATTGTTGGTAATGGATACTGGCGTTGATTGTCGTTTGTTTTTTAAAGCATAGACAAAAACAATATAATGTTTGGAGTATAATGCAGAGGGAATATTATAACAATATTTGAAGTCATTGTCTCTCAATCTGTTTCATGGGTAGGTAACAATTGCATCAAAAGCAGACCATACATTTTAGCTCTATCTAAAATCTAAAACATACAACCAGAAAACAATTCATAACATCATTACTCAATCAGTAGGACAACGTCGGGCAATTCATTTCTCCCTCCCCGAATTCGTATATAAGAACGAATAATATTTCACTTGGCTCCTAACACCATGAATCAGCGACACGTCCTGTCCCTATTTAGACGAAAAACCCAGATAGGCCCAGGTGCGTTTCAACAAAAAAGATGGTATCTGCGATTCGGCGACGCCATTTCCCAAGATTCATTCATCGTACTACAAAAACCGGCGGTTATTTTTCTTAGGTGGCATTTATCGCGGGTTTCCATCCGATGGGCTGGCTGAGCTGGCTTACAAAAGCGGTAAGTAGCTGCTCAGCAAAAACACTCGGCCACCGGAGATAGCGTCGGCTTTTTGTCGCCCCGGGGCGAATGCGCGTCAATTGTTCGCCGAATTCGGCCGAATACCAACAATTGGTTTCGGCATATTTCGGCGAATTAGGCCGAAACCAATTGTTAGTATTCGGCCTATTGTTGGAATAGTTGGGATTCGTTTAGATATAAATGAAAAGGCCAATCAGCCCTTTCAATTTTATCTAACCGAATCCCAACTATTCCACATAATTAATATATAAACAAATTAAGCCAGTTGGCTTGATTTGTGCAGCGTTGTGGCTCCCGTTGTTCGAGAAAATACTTTCGATCGAGCGGGCAGTTACAATTATTTGTGAATAGCAAATGGGGTTTCTAGTAATTTGTATAAATATTAACTATGTTTTAGAGCTTTGATAATTTAAATGAATAGTGATAAGTATGTGTTTAGTTTGTATTAATATGTTCGTTGAATGAAACCCTTTGTTTACCTCCTGTATAGCTGCATAGTTATAACGTAATGCTAAATAAGCTTTTGGTATTTATTTGTCGCTATACCTCGACTAAAGTCATTGAAGTAGTTATAGGTATATAATTATTTTATAATCCAGACATTCTAAGGACATTTTTATCGAAAATACCACAACCAAGCAAGGTACCCCCACTGGCCACTCGCTACTCTCCCACTCGTAATCATACTCACATCCCCCACACCACTTTATCACAGCCCGGCTCGTTCACTAATGAACGCGTGGTTTTTACACAAATTATGAATTGCTACCATTGCTCGTTGCTGCTAACACCGTTGCCGGGCGACCGGTTGCCGACGCTTTTTGTCCAAACTAATTAGTCACTCTGATTAAGTTATAAGGATCCTGTCAAAGCCAATCAACGGCTTACAGAAAATGATTTTAGATTACTCGGAAAGGTTGTCATTTAGTGCTAAAATTGACTTATATTTTTGTCGTGGGAATGGATTAACGGACAATATGACATAAAGGCTCCTACATACTGGCGCGACTTGTCGCGCGACGCGACGCGACACAAAGACACCGCGTGTAGCGCTACAAGCGGTGCCTTTGTGTCGCGTCGCGTCGCGCGACAAGTCGCGCCAGTATGTAGGAGCCTTAACTCATTGCGCTCATGCAAATTGCCTGAAGTCTGTACTTTGCATTTAATTGCGATGAGTGGGCAGTTATAATCTTCCATTAAATTCTTTGTTACTGGCTGTATTCAGTTGGATTAAAAAAATAATAACTCTGATAATCGCAATGAAAACTCCACAAAAACAAAACATGAACTCATTTAGCTAGAAATACGAAGATTTAATGGTTCTTAATTAGTACTTACTCTCCTAAAATGAGTATAATTAATTATATATACAGAAAATTCATTCTCACAGAAGGGAACATTTAATACATCGCAACAAATTCAGACTAAAAGCATCTAAAAATTGATTACTCCTTAAACTCTAACTGGCAGTTAACTCAGCACATTAATATTCACCGCTCGTTCCCAGATGAATAAATAACTTTAAAATTAAACTCTATATTCGTATTAACAGTATTCTAGGAACGTTTACAGCGGCCGCATGGGTGGTTATGGCAAATTTGGATGAAACCAAAAGGGTGTTGATTAATCAGTAGCAATTTATATATTTTTTTATTCCGGCGTCGTCCGCGCGGTGTAGCGAGTTAATTTTAATAAATCATACGAAATTCAACGCTGTGTCTTTGAAATGGGGGTTTGTCAGCGTCGACGGTGTTTTATTGGTGTATCCTTGATGGTAGAATTAAAATGGTGTTTCTGCAATTTGGAAGACGAGGGTAGGATACATTTTTTTGTTATCTTTTTGTGGGATATCTGCGGTTGTGTCGTGGAAAACCGTCATGTTTTTTATATATTTGCGGTCCCGCATTTTATTGCACATTCTACAAAAAGTTTTTTTTTCATTTTTGTCTTGTTTTAGCTGCTTGGTTGTGATGTATTGAAAATCATGAATTACTTATTCATCTCGCCACATGATGATCAACGTTCTTTCGTCCACGTGTTCTAGCATTCTATAAGGACTTTACCCCTCTCTAATTTTGTATTTCTAATAATTCTGCTACGGTAAATACTAATAAACAAAAGAATTTGCTTTTCCAAACTATCTCCACGTAGTACAACGTTGTGAAAAGAACAAAAAGTTATAAATCTAATTAAAACAGAAAACAGAGCCAGACATCAAACAGTAAGGAGTCGTTAGTCATTCATTACATACTGTACATAGGTATCTACTATGCTTTGTACAAAAAAGTGCTGACATTGCATTCCGTTTGAGTCGAACACAGCTCTCTCAGCGTATTTTTGTGAGCGAGAAACAATTTCGTACTTGTAAAGCTTGGAATGAGTGATGTTGCTTGTCTCTTTTTTGTGTATATAGTGTGGAAATTCTAATATTCAGAATATTGTAATATTGTGAAGAAAGTCTTCTTGTTTTTAGGGTTCCATACCT
Source organism: Atethmia centrago (assembly GCA_905333075.3). Lineage (NCBI taxonomy): Eukaryota > Metazoa > Arthropoda > Insecta > Lepidoptera > Noctuidae > Atethmia > Atethmia centrago. Next base: position 30,766,988 of record HG995377.1, on the reverse strand, counting down.
CAAAAGTGTGTTGTGTGTCTGTCTGACCGTCTGTCACAGCCGTTGTTCCGAATCTACTGGATTACATAAGTTGAAATTTGATACACATATGAATTTCTGTAACCCAAATACAAACGTGTAACGTAAATAAATGAATTTTGAATAGGGGTTTGCGGAAAAATTAGAAAATTTAAAAAAGTTTTGCTACTTAACTGTACCGTGTGACATATCAAATGAAAGGACTTGTTAGCATAATCAACCTATAATGTTCCCACTGTTGGGCAAGGCCTCCTCTCTGTGAGGAGGCCATAATCCACCACACGGGCACAGTGCGGGTTGGTGAATGTCACATGTTTTTGGAATTTTTGGGTCTAGGACATGCCGGTTTCCTCACAATGTTTTCCCTCGCCGTATTGAAAGTAGAGGTGATGAAATTATTTATTCACAGTTAAGTTCTATTTTGATGTAGTGCATACAGTTAGTTGCTATTAAGTGCTAACATTAAAAAAAAAATACAGATAATAGTTCTATAGTTATATGTAGATTACAGGAAACACTCTTTAAAGTCTATGGTCTTAAAAGAACACGGTAAATCACTCAATATTGTTCGTACTAACTTACATTTGTAGTTGGAATTTATGAGGGGACACGTTTTTCAATAGATAAGAGAGAGAGAGTAAGCTACGAGAGAGTTAAGTTGAGAGACTTGATCAAACATGATAGGAATAAACCAAGACTAAAGAATTTGCATGAAATCTTAGACTGAAAAACTGTAACTGCAAGAACCACAGGATGTGCTATCTCGCACATGTTCACAGGCGCCGCGAACAACACCTGTTACATGCAGCAATGGAGCACAAGGCTAAATCCATGAACAGCACATCATAATATAGCAGTGACACAGAGAAGAATCGAGAAAGCAGCTGTACCTGAGCCAACCTGCTGGCGACATCGTTAAAAGATGCCCATAGATAAATATCACCCGTCAAGTACGGTTCGAATAATCCTTCCATGTCCTAAGGGCACGCTTTGGGTTGTTTTCTGATAATTAAAATTTCGATTTTAACAACATTTGGCGAATGCAGCTTTGTACTCAGAATAAGACATATTGGGATGTATTTTAACATATTTCAATGAAATAAATATTTCGGATTGTTCCAAAAGTGTTAGAGCGGGATTGGATTTCTTGACTTGTTAAAAAATGAACAAACTAACCAACGGCACACAATTTTAGTATTCAGTATTACATGTTGTTTCTATAATAATGACACGCAGACACAGACTATCTGCAGTATCGTCTCTCTTTTTCCCTTTAAATCTATCCAAACCTTGTCAATAAGACCGCCCATTATGTCACCCTATGTAATATTTCTACATTTGCACATAAATAATAAAGATTATTCTATTATATTCTATTCTATAATGTAAATTCTAAAACATTATGTTAAGTGCTCTCTCGAGATTTTAAGAGCAAAATATTTTAGTGTAAAATAAAAGTACTACAAGCGTGAAGAACTAGAGTGGTGACACAGATTAATGTTGTTTGTATTCATTATGCTACCACGCGAAGCTTGTCGCTATCTCACGAATTAAGGCTCCCGCAGACAGGCACGACGCGACAGTGCGACCAGATTCTGCGGTATACAATGTGTTTTGTATTGGACGACTTATATTTGTTTTACGATAACGATGTTGGTCCCGGGGAGAAAGTTGATCAGTTTGATGGTCTGTACCACACCCTTAATTTTCGCCACACCGTGTACAGACTCACCGTATATCCGTAGAACTATTTTTATGAAAACATTTCGCAATGCGACACGTCGCGCGTCGTGTGACATGTTGCGCCTGTCTGCGGGAGCCTTTATATATCGTATAAGTATAGATATCTCCGTATTTGGGTCGGATTTAAATATTAACAAGAGTGTGGCGGCATCTACAGCGCCACATACAAAACTACGCATCACACTGACGTCACGCAAAATCCTGCATCGCGCAAGCAGAGTTTACCGCGCAACTAGCATATATACAACATCCCGACATCAACCGTCGGGCAGTTGCCCACCAGACACGACACCAGTCTGGTCGGAGGATCCTCCCTTTTCTATGGAGGATGAGTGAACTTTACACCTGTTCCTCATGCCTCTATAAGAGAGAATATTAATGAATGAGAATAGCTAGCAGTCAGTGCGGAAGCGTGGTTATCAATTGTCGTTATTTTCAGTTCGAGATTAGGTTTTTGAAGTGTTATATATAACTTTTGTAATTTTCGTCATGATTTTCCTGTAATAGTAGTAAGAAATTCGAAGAAGTTGGTAGTAGTTAGGTGAGGGCTTGTGGCTAAGTAACAACAGCCGGGTCGATCGATCAGTTAAGCTACGCCTGCCGCGGTTGGTCCGTGGATGGGTGACCATCTTTACATACCAAGAACCGTCCGTGCCTCGGAAAGTACGTTAAGCCGCTGGTCCTGGCTGTTATTTGTAGATCTTTAACAGTCATTACGGGTCGTCAAACGCTGCAACATTGCCTCGCACACCCAACTTTGCCTATTATATGAATTTACCAATATCTTTTTAAATATTGGTTATAGCAACTTCAAATTGTTGGTAGTTATTTAAATCATTACCTGGCAATACGAAAAACCCGCCGCCGTATTTTTTTCTTTGAAACCACATAACAGTGAGTTGTCAAACGTAATGACTGATAGCCGAACACAACATTGCCTAAAAAGAACACAACATTGCCTAGCATTGTTTCTAGTGGTATAAGCAAAAAGTGGCTATTTTGCAATTCTTATCCCTAAGTACTACTAATAAGAGTTAACTTCCAGTGCAAGAATGATGTACTTAAGTCGTTTAGACGGTCAAAATTGAAGCAGGCAATGTTACAGTTTTGTGGTCCAACTTTGCCTAGTGATTAAGACTGTTATATTTCGAAAATGATACAGAATAATCATAGTTCTAAGTACACTGCCGATGACCATTAATATAAGCTTTATCCCCAACCTGACAAGGGTGAAAATTGATTGTATTTTTTCGAAATATGTCAATGTTACTATAAAACTACGGCAAAGTTGCAGCATTTTACCGGTAGTCAGAAGCTTGAAAGTCTGACAACCAGTCTTACCAAGGGGTATCGTGTTACTCAGTAACTGGGTTGTGGAGGTCAGATAGGCAGTCGCTCCATGTAAAATACTGGTATTCAGCTGCATCCGGTTAGGACTGGAAGCCGAACCCAACATAGTTGGAAAAAGGCAGGCAGATGACGAGGTGATGAGTAGTAAGAAATTCCATGTGATTTTTTTTAAATTATCTAACTATGAAGAGCCTTTAAGTAATTTGGAAAAACATTTTGTTCAACCTAATACTTGGAATCAGCACATCAGCTACCTTTTATGCGTTTGATCATTTTGCGTAGGCTCCTGAAAATGTTCCCATCACGCGTAAAAATATATTTTTACGTCTAGAAACTATTTTACTCAATAGAAAGAGACATCGCCAAGCGGTTGGTCAACTCCTCACATGACCAGAGGGCTGGTCTGTTTTTTGCCAAAGAATCAGCATTGCCATACAACGTGGTAATGCTGCCAGACTTTTAGGCACTTTTCCTGTTGACAGCGATACAGACGAATTTTTTGATGCCCTATGATATTTTGCCCTGTCTTTTTATACATATAATAATTATTATTTTAAGTTCGTTAGTTTTTAAATGACGTAAATATTTTCAAAAGAAATGGCGTAAAAAAAAACAAAACCTGAAAAAATAAAAACTCAACATGAATGTAATAAATAATGCAAAGATATATATGTATATAGTTCAGTATAATAAAAGCTAGGTACCGTGCAGAAAATAATGTCTTATTGAGAAACATCGCTCAAAGAAACAAAAAATAAAATTCAAGATGCTTATTCAAGTTTGTAAAAAAAAAAATCATCCACACGAAAGAAAAATATTTAACCATGTAATAATTTTGGTAGTTACCTAATAAATGTTGTAACGATATCGCCCTAGAAACAGCTATAAAAAAAAAGAGGTCAAGTGCGAGTTGGACTCGCACACGAAGGGTTCCGTACCACCATACAATGTTTAACACAACATATTTAAAAGAATCCTTTAGTAAAAAAACACTTTTCTAATTTGGGGACCCCTTTAATTTTTACTTTATTTGATTTTTATTATTTGTTGTTAAAGCGGTCATAGTAAAATTTTCAAGTGGTAGACACTTGAAAATTTTACTATGACCGGTTTGACCGCTATTACGGTTCAAAGATACAGCCCTGTGACAGACGGACGGGCGGACAGAAGACAGCGGAGCCTTAGTAATAGGATCTCCGTGGGATCCTTTGAGTAGGATCCCAATGAGACCCCAATACTAAGGCGGAACCCTAAAATCTCTCTAATTCAGAAACATCGCTCAGACATCTAGAGAGCTATGTAAACCTAAGATTCGTCTGAAGTGGCGAGTAGTGATAAGAGCGGGCCCAGTGTCTCTCGGCAGTCAATTACTGCCTTGTAATTAGTGCGGCCGCCGCCAGGGGCGCTGTGGGCACGTTTAATGGCTATCCTATGTCGCAGGATATTAGAAAAAATTGAATCTTTGCGAAAATCCCAGAATTTTTCAGTAATGTGTTTAATTTTGACAGTTCAACAACATTCATTGCGTTATACAAGGTGTTGTTTTGAACCTGCAAAACATTTCAGGAGGTTGTTATGAAACTCGTAAATAATCGTATAACAATACGATACCAAGTCAATAATCAATAATACTTTTTATTTTAGATTTTTAAATTTTATCTTTTCTTTTTTTTTTATTTTTTTATAATTTTTTTTTTTGTTGATTCGGGTCGTGAATCACTAACATAATTACCTCCTAAAATGTTTTGCAGGTCCAAAACAACACCTTGTATTGTTGAGCAGATACATTTTTCGAACATATGCAGCAATGGATAAGCAATCAAAATCATTCGCATTGTGATTGATAGTATGTTACGCCATTAGTGTGCTCGTTATCCTAAATTAATCGCGAACAACGACGATGGCTGTGAACGCCGGTCGGCTGGTATGGATGGATTCGCTGATTGGTTAACAACTAGATTCAAGTCATGTTCTGACCAACCTGAATAGAAATAGGTTTGAATTGACTTTTAGATTAGTCAATCTGCAGTCAAGTTTCCAATCGTTCTAAACAGACTGGATTTTTTGCAAAAATTGCCGATCTAACATTGGTCTACGTTCTCCAGTTCGGCGAATCGCCAAAATCTACAATGAAAAATACGAACACGTAGACATATTAACATGCTCTTTGAAAAGGTTTCGCAGCCTTATGTATGAGAAACTTGCACTCACAGACTAATTGTTATTGTATGTTGTTGCTTTTAAAATACTTAAAATAATATTTTAAATAATAATATAAGTGTAACTGCCATGCGTGAACGTTCGCCTCATATTGACTTTAAGGTTTTATTTATTAATGGTAATCTGTGAACAGTGCTGTGGGCTACATTATTACTTAAGTTATTTGTTTTTCTGTTTGTAATATTGCATAATGTACATACTTAACAAAAAAGTTTTTTGGGCGAGACTACTTTAAATACATAGTTTATGCCAGTTGACTTGGACTAAAGAGCTTCATGCTGCTCTCTGCGAAATTAAACTATCGTAACAGGTAACAGTTAGCACCACAGTTTTATTTACTTTCGTAATAAAATACTCATGTCCAGTAAGGCAGTTGTTTATAGGGTTAGTAACAATAATCGAATCTTTTGCAATAAACCCAAGACCTGTTTCTAGTTTTTTTTTAAACTAATTTTAATACTAACCAAATTGAATCAATTTTCTAGCAATTTATTAAAAACTTAGGTACACATATAATCGTTCAGCAGAACCTTATCTATTATACATTATTTATTAGCTTGATGTAAGCATTTAATTAAATGATAAATGATAAATGATTTTATTTCTGTAAGTAGGTTTTTACAAACACTTTTACACGTCAAAACATATTTTTTAAACTAGATGAGGCCGGCGTTTCCTATCTGACTACTCTGAGAAGAAAGGCCGAAACAAACTCAGAGGTCACAGTCTCTTTTAAAGTCCAGACATAATCTTGGTCAGATCATGTGAAGACCATGTCGATTGGTGTCTGAAATGGTCTTTTGATGAAAGAACCACACAGATTGAGTGGACCTGTCCAGTCAGTGCACGCATTTGTCAGTCGTTGTGCAGCTCAACTCATAACTAAAGGAGCTCAACGATTCAACGAACAATACCAAAGAAAGGACATTTGGCTAGGCCGCAAAAAATACTCAAAACTGCCAGACCATGTTAAAAACTAACTGAGAATAAAACAAAATTAAACAATGATCCACATAGTCTTCACATTTACAATAATTAAAACAATATAATACTACACAGAGTAAATATTCATGTCATTGCATAAATAAAATTCATCAATGTCAATGTGTATATTCGGACATAATCTCGGTCAGATCATTTGAGGACCATGTAGGTTGGTGTCCGAAATGGTCTTTTGAGGAAAGACCACACAGATTTGAGTGGACCTGTCCAGTCAGTGCACGCATTTGTCAGTTATCATGCAGCTCATCTCAAAACTTAAGGAGCTCAATGATTTGACGAACAATACCAAAGAAAAGACATTTGGGTAGGCCGCATAAAGTACTCAAACTGCCAGACCATCATTAAAACTAAGAGACAAAAAAAAAAACAAACAATGACCCACATAGTCCTCACATTCCTAATAATTAAAATAATATAATATAATACTATACAAAGTAAATATTCATGTCATTGTTTATATAGAATGTTATATAGAACAAGAAAATATAAATAGCTAGCAAAATAAAAAGAGTAAAAAAACAACATTCACTGTAAGTTTATTGGAGCAGCTCAATCCCAAGCCTTTTTGTCCTCAATATAATCTTTAACAGTATAAAAGGCTTTTAGGCACAGTTTCTGTTTTATAAAACATTTGAATTTATTAAGGCTTAGTTCTTGAATGTGGCTAGGAAGTTTATTATAAAAACGTATACATTGGCATCTAAACGAGCTGCCTATTTTGTTGAGCCTGGTTGTAGGAACAACAAATTTGTGTTTGTTCCTATTATTTATATTATGGATATCACTGTATTTTTTAAACAAATTAATATTTTTATGTGCGTACAAAAGATTTTCATAAATATACTGAGAAGCTACAGTCATTATATTAATCTCTTTAATTTTTTCTCTGAGGGAGTATCTGGGACTTAATTTATAAATTGAACAGATTGCCCTTTTTTGTAAAACAAAAATTGTCTGAATATCGGCGGCATTTCCCCATAACAGAATACCGTACGACATTACGCTATGAAAATAACTAAAGTATACTAAACGGGCTGTGTCTAAATCCGTTAAATCACGAATTTTTCTAACGGCGTATGCTGCATTAATCGACGTGACTCCTAATTGTATTCTAAGACCAAAAAGAGACTATTAAATACATTTGACATGAATAGACACAGGCTTCCGACGTGTATTTACCGTTCGTGTAACCTTACATACACACACTACACTACGCTTCACTTCGTGTAGCTCTAATAGACTATTTTAGCTGCCATTTAAGGGTTAGAAACATTACGGGATGATTAAGGATCCTCTGGTGGAGGAACACTTGGGGGCACACCCAAGTATATGCAGCATATGCTGAAAAGCAAGACAATCGAGGAACCGGTGTCGAATAAGAAAAACATATTTTTTTTATTGAAACATTCCTGTAGTAATAAGTAGACACAATGTACTTGTAAGAGTGTTAATAAAGGCTATTATTATTATTATAAGGATCCTCTTATTAAGGTTTACTTGTATTGGAGGACTACGGGTGCCTAGGTATTATGTTAGATCTGGAAAATTCCAGTTACAATGTTAAGGGCGAGCTCAAATTGAGAGCTGTTAACTAGTAGCCGTTTAATAGTTTAAGAGGAGCCAAACTGCAACTTGATTTACGAGGTTAGGGCGAAACTAGAAGTTAGTTATAAGATTACTCGCAAAATGACAGCTCCATAAAGTAAGGTGCCAACAAAGACTTAGATATGTTAAGATGCGTAGACATAAGTAAGTACTTTTTGATCACCAGTCGACGGTTCAGGCGATCTCGAACATTTCCTAGCTCTGTAATCAAAGTCTCGTGGAAGCCTCCGGCGACGATGTCGGGTCGCCAAATAAAAGGATGGTCCACAGGCCTCTAATCAGAGGCCCGCGCTCACCGGACCATGTCAGGGTTAGGTTAAATACTCATTTCAACATTATTTTTCTTCCGAACCACCGGGTCACTCCAATTCCGAAGCTAGAAGGATCTGATCCCTACTTATGATACATGATTAAAAATACAATATTTTCTATTACAGTGAAATATAAATATTTTCCTGCATTAATATCGTTTGTCAGATTCGTTTTATTATAACGAGATGGTGGATTTGTTTGAATGGTATATTTTTCTGATTCGACTTTTTTTACCTCATTACTTTGAAGTGATATTAAGCTTCGTATTATAATATCGTAAGTAAAGATATTTACGTAATGATAACGTTTGTTTTCAGGCTGATCCTTATAAACAACACATTACATTAACTTGATTCTGCCGTCATCATGCAGTGGATGTGCTTGCCTGAAAGGGTTCTATAGGTCTGCAGCTGAATCACAAACTTGACTCAGAAAATGGTTATTCTGTAAGTTTATAAGTAAATATATTTAATTACCATTGAAAGACATTAAAATAAAATTAATAGATTTATTTTATTCCCTCGAGCCAATTTCAATTTAAGTTCTTGACTTTACGTGACTTTGATAACTTAGCAGCGTTCGATAAATGGCTAACTCACAACAATACCTAATCTTTCGTAATATCATAAGCATAGATATTCAAAACGTCTCAATCTCCTCTTATCTTGCGCTTGATCCGTAGTACAGTACCCCTAATCCACGTAGTTGAAACTTGGATCATATTTACATACATAACAGTTCATGTAAGAAGCAGTAAATAATAAGAACAGAAGTCTGGGAATGGGGCCTTAGGTACTCGAAGCCAAGTAATTGCCACTGTAGGAACAAAAGATCCAGTAGGTACCTACGTATGACTCAGTGGGGGTATAATAAGAACGCTGTCAATCAAAATTATGACAGTTTAAAAACCATCAATATTGTTGGTCATTATGGTGTTTCATTGGTTTTTGTGAATCGTTACTAAGTGTGGCAATTGGTAACTAAGTTGTTACATTGGGCTCCACTTGTAAAAACAAAGGTAAATAAATGAATAACATTGGTTTCGAGAATGAACAATTCGTTCGATGACCAAGAAACGGTAATTCTGCATAGGTGTCCGATTTTCACACATCGACTTAAGAGGCCATAAAATTTAATTTAGAGATTCTTCGAGCATCAGACTTCGAAATAAGAGTGTCATACAGTCATTACCTTGCTTTCTATGCTTCTGATAATGTTCTACCGAAGACGAATCTATTTATGCCATCTATTCACGCGATGCTCTGTTTTTATTTACATTAGTAACGCAGAACAGTAGTGATAGTGAACCTTCTACATTCCTTCTTGTGACGGAACTTCGGTAAATATGTTCCGAACAGTTTAGAACAACGATAAACCTATAAGGTCCATAAAGCTACATGATCTTATGAACAGGTGGCAGGTATAAGTGTTCCAGTGTTCAAGTTCGATGTCCCGATGTCCTCCAGTTAGTGGCACTTACTGCCGATGGGTTATGGACTCAGCAGTAACCGTTATGTAGCACTTAACTTCGTGTGGAACTGACGGCATTTCGTATTGGGAACGGACGAGGAATTTTAAAGCGCAGTGTTATTTTTGTGTTAACAGGTATCGAGCCTTTGGCGAGCGAGCTGGTCTTGTAATGGATTGTGTTTTAATATGGGGAGAAATTTTTCGATTATTATCGATATTATTTTATATTACTGCGAGTTAGAAGCTATTGTGCGGATTTATGAATTAAGTAGGTGAAAGTAATTTACTTATTATAAATAAATATTGAATGTTCCTGAGCAAAAAAGGCTATATGGCTGGAAAGGGGGTGACTATTAAGTATGACTAGAAAGGGGATGACTACAGAGATGACGACTAATAGAGAAGAACCTGAGGAAGAAGAAGACATGGAGCAGGGACCACAAATAAATTGGGATAAGGGCGAGGATGAAAATGTTCCTGAGCAAAAAAATGTTAACAGGCAGAAAACAAACAATTAGTTGGATAACAGAGTAATCCCTTTATAATTGTAGGCACCGACCACGTACCGACACATAGTTATCGACGCGTTTTCCCAAAAGTACTACTAAAACTACTTAAAATTCAACTATCCAAAATTACTTAAAATTCCACTCACACCGAAAGTACTGACAAATAATAAATAACAATACCTACCCTTCTAATGACCAATTATTACTTAACTAACTCACTAATCTAGTCCGTCCCCACGTTGCGTCAGCACTAACAAGCTGAAAGTAATTTTAATTAAATAAACCAAACATTAATTCGTTACTAGAATCTTTTGCTAATTGTCAGCTCGTATATTTATTGTGCCAATCAAGTCCTAATATATTTGTCTCGGGATAACGAGCTCAAAGACAGTCGGGATTTTAGAAGTTGAGTTGACTAGCTAAGCGTTGCTGATTGAAGCTCAAAATCAAAGTATTTATTTCAAATAAACAGAGGCACTTTTAAATTGTCAAGGAGTCGGTCAGTCAGAAAGATGAAGCTACGAGTAGTTAGTTGCCCATTCCAAACATCCACGGACACTCTTTTAAATATATTGATAAATGGAATATTCATTTTTAAAAAAGTGGGTAAATATGTGGTAGCCAGAAGATTTGCAGACTCAATTCATAAACATGACTAGGTTGCAAAATCTGGAGTGTTTGTGAATTTTTAGGCAATGGGAAATTTATTGAGGAATCCTATACTGGCCAAACTGGCCTGAATCATCCTGCAGTGAGCAAATGTAGCGGTCAACGTTAATCCTCTATAAAAATATGAGAAAAGGGGAATTAGTCTTGAAGTTGGAAGGTTTCACAAAGAGTAGTTTAAAAAAACCTATCATGAATATCGTCATACAAAAAAAAAAACATGGAACAGCATTCGAAAACATGCACAAACTATTCAAACTGCATATATTCTTTGTAAACTCCATTTGAAATCCGCCATTTATGTGAAGTACCTTATAACATTGTGCTGCAAAATAGTAAGAACTTTAATATGGCCGCACTCTACAGCAGCTAGCTGTATCGTAGCTATATACAGCTGAAAGTATTTGTGGAGAATGTGGAACTGTTCCAGACAAGTGATGGTATCGAGTTTCTTGGAACGCATTGAAAGTACGTGTGCTGGAGAGAAGATTTGGGATTCTAAAAGTTTTTGAATTTTATTCTACGTGGCTTTTTGTGGTGTTTTATTATTATTTTATTAAAGGACATATCTTTATTAAATAGGGCTGCAGAATATAACGAAGAGCTTTTATTTTATTTTTTAGACAAATAATTTTTACAATTATTATTTTACAATTGGGATTATTACGATTTTATTATGATCAGTTGTGAAATTAACGGGCAGTTATTAAATTTCAGCAGATGGTAAATTAGTGCGACAGTAAAACACGAACAGTAATAAAAAGAAAAATGATTGGTTATTTCATCCTACAATGTCAGTACAAAAATACTCAAGTAGTTTAATACATCAATGGCCAGTAACAATGTTGGAATGGGCAGTTATACAAAGAGTTCGACAGGTCATAGGTTATGTTGGAACTGAGACCAAACACACGCGCGCCGAATTGGTCGCAGTAACTGAGCCAGGGCACCCCGGCCAAATGGGTTAGGTTAGGTTAGAACTTAGGTTTATTTTAGTTTTCCATTTTGTTCCCACGAGTAGTGAGGAAATAAATGTCCGCCTAGGCAGAGCCTCTTGCAGTAGGTAAGCCTATATACTGTAGAGTTCGGCAGGTATCTACAGGGGAAGCGCTAACGACTGGACTCCCTCCAGCCATTCATCCTCTCACCGCGCTTCAAAGCTTAGGATTAGGTGGTTTTTTATCTTAGAGGTAGCCTTCCTCTGGGCCAGGCAATTAAGCCAAGCCCCCGACGGCGGCATTAAACATGCCTCCGTTCGCTGTCTGGCCAACCTGGCTCAGCGAACCCACCGAAAGTTCTCTTCTCGAAGACTACTCCTCGAGGAGAGAAACACGTGCCGCTTTAGTGCGCCTACACCGCAGCGGCATGGTCACGTCATCTGTCGAGCGACTATCGTCGCTCGATTAGGAGCGACCCCGTCCCGGTGTCTCTCTTGGTCTGGTCTCTCACTTGGACTTTTCCGACATGAGTAACTCTACCGGCAGAGCCCCAAGATCATTGAGACGCGCAAGCCCCACCACGACGACAACGTGGAGACACCCTCGGTGGGTGCGGTTCGAGGGAAACTTCAAGCCGCAGTGCCTCCACTCACGGAGACTCTCCAACCTGAGCTGCTGGAGGAGGTAGTCGCAGCCCTCTTCCCGGCAAGAGCGGAGCGTGCTCCGCCGCCGATGGTTTTGCCCACAGCCTCAGAGCCTACGGAAGAGAACGCCATCAGCGTCCAGAGGTGACACAGGCAGAGATAGGGGCGGCCGTGATGCGGCTCCGGGCCAAGAACGTGGCTCCGGGGCCCGACGGGATCCACGTCCAAGCGTTAGCCCTCGCTCTGAAGCAGCTAGAGTCCCACTTGACAGGACTCTACACAGCGTGCCTTGAGCAGGGCCAGTTTCCCACTCTGTGGAAATCTGGCCGCCTGGTCCTGCTCAGGAAGGCAGGGCACCCTGCGGACTCACCGTCCGCGTACAGGCCCATAGTGCTGCTAGACGAGGTGGGTAAGATGTTTGAGCGTATAATCGCTGCCCGCCTCGTCAGCCACTTGTGCGGAGAGGGGCCTGACTTGGCCGAGAGCCAGTTCGGCTTTCAGCACGGGCGCTCCACCATCTACGCTATATCACGGGTGAGAGTCCTGGCGGAGGAAGCTGTGTCCCGGGGCAGGGTGATGTTGGCGGTGTCCTTGGACATCTCCAACGCCTTCAACACCCTGCCCTGGAGCTGTATTAGGGAGGCACTGCGTTATCATCGGGTGCCTTCCTACCTCCGCCGCATAGTTGGGGCTTATTTAGCAGAGAGGTGTGTCACCTACAAGGGACGTGATGGCGGAAGCCAGCGCCGCATGTCGTGCGGTGTCACAGGGCTCGGTCGTGGGCCCGCTCCTGTGGAACATCGGGTACGACTGGGTGCTGTGGGGCGAGCTCCAGCTGGGCGTGGACCTGACGTGTTATGCAGACGACACACTGGTCACGGCCCGGGGGAGCTCGTACAGGGAGGCAGCGTTGCTGGCGACAGCTGCGGTCTCACAGGTGGTGAGCCGCATACGGCGCCTGGGCCTGGAGGTTGCCCTCAACAAGTCGGAGGCCATGATCTTTCATGGCGGGCGCCGCCACCGGGATCACACATCGTGGTCGGGGGGGCTCAAATCGCTGTCGAGTCCACCATGAAGTACCTAGGATTGGTGCTCGACAACCGGTGGGATTTTGGCCCCCACTTCCGGCGGCTGGCGCTCAAGTTGTTGGGCGCGGCTGGGGCGTTGTCAACGCTGCTTCCCAATCTGGGGGGCCCGAGCGCCGCCTGTAGGCGGCTCTACGTGGGGATCGTGCGATCGATGGCTCTGTATGGGGCCCCGATCTGGGCGGCTGACCTGACTGCCGGCAGCATCGCTGTCCTGCGAAAGCCGCAGAGAGCGATGGCTGTCAGAGTCATCAGGGGATATCGCACGATCTCCTTCGAGGCGGCTTGCGTACTGGCCGGATCCCCGCCCTGGGATCTCGAGGCGAACCTGGTACTTGCGTCGCTGTACCAGTGGCGCGAGGAAGCGAGGGCGCGGGGCGAGTGGCTTATGCAGCGACATATGGAGTTGCGTCGGTCACAGCTCCGCGCAGCCCTGGTGGCGGAATGGCGGGACAGGCTTTCACGCCCTACCACCATCGCGGTGGTCCGGCCAGTGCTTGAGCCCTGGCTCGAGAGGAGGCACGGCTCCCTGTCGTTTCGGGTGACGCAGGTGCTCTCAAGGCATGGTTGCTTCGGGAAGTACCTGTGTCGCATAAACAGGGAGCCGGACGCCCGGTCCTCCCGACCGTCCTCCGTGTCGGGAGGACACGGCGCGGCATACGCTGGCAGAGTGTGCCGCTTGGGAGGAGCCACGCCGTGCCCTCATCTCAGGAGTGGGCAGTGACCTGTTGCTGCCGGCCGTGGTCGAGCCGATGGTTGGCAGCGAGGAGTCCTGGAACGCGGTGGTATCCTTCTGCGAAACAGTCGTGTCGCAGAAGGAGGCTGCGGAACGGGAGCGGGAGATCTCTTCCACTCACCCGGCCCGCAGCAGGCGCACCGGGCGTTGGCAGAGGGCAGACAACGCCTTCTTCCGGCCCCCCTAAATGGGTCCAGGGACGGCAGACTTGGGGACGTCCGCCGCCCCCCATCACACTGGACCCGAGGTGGCGGCGCGTAGTGTTCCACGTGCGCGCCTTTCAGACGTCGTGGGGGGGTTTAAATACCTCACCCCCCCCAGACTTGAGGTGGCCCGCAGAGGCGGGCCGGCACTAGCCGGGGATCGTGGAAGTCGCTTTAGATCCCATGATCCCCGGTGCAAGTGTAGGAGGGGAACACCGGGGTGGTTTTTAGTCAGTAAGAGTCTGACAGACCCCTCCGCCTACCCCAGGGCGGAGGACATCCATGAGGATTTTCCACCCCGGAAAAAAAAAAGAAAAGGTTAGAACTTAGGTTAGGTTAGGTTCAGGGGAAACGGACTCGGGGACATCCGTCGCTCCTTACATAGCCGAGTGGTCGCCACTCGTGGTGGCGGCGCGTAGTGTTCCACGCTCGCCCCTATTGCACGTCGCGGGGGGAGTTTTACACCTCATTATCCCCGCGAGCCTGAGGTGGCCCGCAATGGCGGGCCAGCCGGGGATCGCGGAAGTCGCACTAGATCCCATGGTTTTTAGTTAGGAAGAGTCTGACAGACTCCTCTGCCCGCCCCAGGGCGGAGGACATCCATGAGGATTTTCCAGCCCGGAACAAAAAAAAGAAGGATACAGGTTAGGTAACAGTGATTGGGTCCCGGGACGGTGGACTCGCGGGGACGGCCGCCGCCCCCTATCATACAAGACCCGAGATGGTGGCGCGAAATGTTCCATTGCATTTTGTAATTTTGAATTTACCAAAACTATAATAAACAACTGCCGTCTAAATCAGTGCCAAAAGTTTATCTCATTACTAGCACAAGTAACTTTTCACATTTCTTTACAGAAAATATAAAGTTCTGATACGTAGCGGCTCGTTAACCAGTTACGAGCCAGCGACGAGCAAGCGTAGGTATTGTAGCAGTGACACCTGCGGGCTAATTGCGTAATACACTTAGCCCAGGTAAGCACGAGTGATTTTTAAACTGGATTTTCAACTCTCGGTGTTGAGTTGAGCCCAGCATTAAGAATCCAACAGACAGTTCGGAGTGCGTCCCAGCGCGTCAAAAAATACACTGTTGGGTTGTTAACTCTCGGCGTTGAGCAGTGTGTTGAAAATCCAGTGTGCGATACAATATCACCACGTAAAAACGTAGTCTGTGGGTACGAGAGCTTACAATCGTTATAAATCACTGCTTACTACTTTTATTACTAAAAATTTATAAAATGTGTCTTCTTTGATTTTATGTAATTTTAAATTGATTTTATATACCGTTAAAATGGTGAGACATGTTGCACTATTGCAAATTTAAGAACACCTGTGTAAACTTACCATGTTTCTGGCAATTTTTTTTTTTCTGTTCTTTTTTTCTACTTTTTCTAATAATTCTATTCTATTCGATTCTATTACAGTGACAATGCCTTTTATTTTGACAGTTCAACAACATTCATTGCGATATTTACGTTATTGTACAAAATAATTTATCATACATATGAAGCAGAGGATTAGCGACTTCTTTCAAAGTCTTTCGGGTTGTGATTGAAAGTGCGTTACAGATGTTCTATGTCACGAAGTCCGTTTGGCTATGAATGTTGTCAAGCGTGGACATGCACATTGTTTTTGTGTGCGTAACCTCGAGAGCGCTCAGTGTCGATCGGGACACGGTCCGGATCAGTAGTGGTTTTTAGTTCGCGCCAAATTGTTTCACGGAGTAAGGTCAGCATGGCAACAAAACGAAGAAGAGTTGTCCATAGTGAGGTAATATTTATTTATGAGTTTTCAATTAAAATGTTATACAAAGATACTTAATATAGCAATAGAAGTATTTATAAAATGAATGTTTTTTTGTGTTATAAAATGTTTATATTACTTAATTATTTTGATTACATTTTGTTTTAGGGTCGAAACATGATAGCTAGTGTTTATCATTTTCTGCGAGAAGAATATGAATTTACAAAATCATTAATAGAACTCAACTGTGATTTGTCTCATTTACGAGACATTACACGCCGTACAGCTGAAGCTACGGGTGTGAGCCAAAAAACAGTTCAAAGAATATTAAAAGAAGAGAAGGAATTGCCATCCACTTCATCAAAATTCACTTTACCTATGAAGAAAAGTAGAAAGCGAGATAATAAAGTGGATATAGATAATTTTACAGCCGATGTGGTTCGCAGTACTGTACAAGATTTCCATATTGTCCATAAAGAAATTCCAACATTAGCTAAGTTAAGAACAGCATTGAATGAAAAAATCGGATTCGAAGGTTGTTTAGAAACTGTTCGCAAGTTACTGTTGAAATTAGGTTACAAGTGGCGCAAAACAGAGAACAACCGTAAAGTCTTGACGGAGCGTCATGATATACAAATGTGGCGTTTAAAATATTTAAAAAAAATAACAGAGTACCGCTCTCAAAGTTGGCCCATTGTCTACACCGATGAGAGCTACGTCCTTTCGACACACGTGCGAAACAACACCTGGGCAAAAAAAAAGGAAAGAACTCCGTTTTTAAAAAAAAAATAGCACAGGCACTCGCTTTATTTTAGTGCACGCGGGAACCAAGGATGGTTTTATTGAAAATGCTTCCTTGGTTTATAAGGCCAACTCAACAGCTGGTGATTATCATTCAAATATGAGCTATGATAACTATGTAAAATGGCTAAATGAAAAGTTGCTACCCAATTTACTTCCGCGCTCTGTCATTGTCTTAGACAATGCATCTTATCACAACACACGGGCTGAACGAGTACCGACGCAATCTACAAAGAAAGCCGATATGCAGCAATGGCTCAGGGATAAGGGTATAACATTTGATGAATCTCTTCTTAAATTGGAATTGTACGATACAATAAAGAAGTACAAAGCCCAACACGTAATCTACAAGATTGACGATTTTATAAAAAGCAAGGGTTTTGATGTACGCCTTCCCCCTTATCACCCAGAATTAAATGCGATTGAAAATATTTGGGGGATCGTTAAAAATTATGTCGCATCTAAAAATATCGAGCAAAACATGACGAATACGGAAAGACTGATCAATGAAAGTTTGGGCCAAGTTAGCAGTGAAACGTGGCAAAAAACTTGTGTTCATGTTGAAAAAATTGAAAAAGACTACTTGAAATATTTTGATCTCGATTTTGAATTTATAATCAATGTACAAGATGATTCTGACGACAGCAAAACGGAATCGGAAATCGAAAATTTATCTGATAGTGATTGAAAATACTGAATAGTCCTACTTGTTTCGTTTCCATTCTGTAACACCAATGCTTAATTAAATGCCTACATATTCTTAATATTTTTGTATTTATTGCAACCTAATCTAATTTATTTACAAAATGTATATACTTTTAAAACCAAAATTTTATTTAGATTATTAAATCTCGACTTGAATATATATCAGATTTTTTTGCTAACGTTACCTACTTTTACACACACAAGCGCGCTTGTCGGGATACGTCACTACTACAATCAAAGCCGAACGGACTTCGTGAAATAGAATATCTGTACCCAATTAGGCCACGTCGTAGTACCTACGAAGTGATTACCTAGCCCCCCACTTTCAGTTCATTTGCGCCAACCACAGTAGAAACCTACGTTCATCACACAATCGTCTTCTTCAATGTCCCACTCACCGCGCTGACTTCATTCACTCTTCCTTCTTCGTTCAGTCGATCTCTCTGTGAAATGCGCTCCCCCAGGAAATCAGGATGGCAACCCACCGATTATCCTTTAAAGTTAAAGTTCGCGAGCACATTCATAAGAAGCTGGCAGTATCATCACAACGGTAGTGTTTTCCCATTGTTTATCTTATCTGTTTTAGTATAATCGTGTATTTATGTGTATTTATTTGGTCTTATATTTATGTATAATTAGGTATATACAAGCTTGAACGTACGAAAATGACGGATCCGTGGGGCCGTCTGCTACTTGTGTAAGCCCAATAACAAGACCCAAGCCACATGCATATTTTTTTAAGTTTTATTCGAAATTCGTCGTTACTCAAACTTCAAACGTCAATAATTTCTTTTAAAATAACAAAACTGGCAACAATTTGTTTTCATTTTCATCTAGAATAATTGTAGAATCTTATAAAATTGTTTTTGTCGCTTAGTACTCGTAGTAGTTGTAGATGGTTATTAGAAAGTTAAATACGAGCCCTTAAACTAAAGAAAAGAGGACTAGGAGAAATCATGTCATTTGCAAATAATACTGCTCTCTTTTTTCCGGTGATACATAGGATGAGGTTTTTGGTGCTTACAGCTGGTTTTTAACGTCGTTGGAAGGTGGCTCACGAGCAACATCCTTACATTAAATGTAGAGAAAACCAATTACATCTGTTTCGTTGTAAGGAGTGTAAATTTGGTCACAACTGACAGTCATTTCGGCCAAGATATCATAGCATATGAGTGTCACTCTAGAGTTGACTGCGCGAGCCATTCACTGGAACGTGTGCCAAATATAAAATATCTAGGTGTTACACTAGATAGCTGCCTGAACTTCAAAGAGCACATACCACTCCTGACCAGTAGGATAAGAAAACTCATATATATTAAAAAAATCTAGGGTACGGTGCAGATCCTGTGCTGCTACAGCGAATTTATTACGCACTTCGTCAGTCGCTTCTTGCGTATTGTATATCTTCATGGGGAGGTGCGGTAGAGACTCGCCTAACGTGCAATTCTTAAATTGAGCCATTTTAAACCACTTTATTTTCCTACTGCTACACTGTATCAGCTTTGTGGAGTCAGGACTGTTAGACAGTAATTTATAATAGGTATCACTCTGCTACAGCATAGCAAACAGGTATATGACCCACGAATCCTCAAAAACAAAAGGCAGACTTGGTTTGTAGCAGAATGACTCTCTTTAAAAGTAAATTTAGTCAACGCTTCGCGAACTTCATTCGACCCTCTCTTTACAATAGATTAAACAGGGCGATAAATATATACTCACTAACAATAATTCAATGCAAAAAAAGGTGTCTGAATATTTACAAAAACTAAATT
This sequence comes from Atethmia centrago, assembly GCA_905333075.3. NCBI lineage: Eukaryota > Metazoa > Arthropoda > Insecta > Lepidoptera > Noctuidae > Atethmia > Atethmia centrago. The sequence goes on along the minus strand of HG995377.1, from coordinate 30,747,469 downwards.
ATGAAGAGATTGTACTTTTACTGTATATAGCACAATGATCACGTTAGCATTAACTTGTTTTACATTTTATTATTGATACTTAAAAAATCACTCAGATCACACGCATAAACTTCCAAATGTTTAACTTCTCATGGACGACACACACACATATATATACATACATAATCAGCCTATAATGTTCCCACTGCTGGGACACAGGCCTCCTCCCTGTGAGAGGCAGTGGGCCGTAATCCACCACGCGGGCCCAGTGCGGGTTGGTAGATGTCACATGTCTTCGAGTTTTTGGTTCTAGGACATGCCGGTTTCCTCACGATGTATTCCTTCACCGTTTTCATCCCACACACTCTCTCAATTCACACACTCACACTTCATTCCACACAGTGAGAGGTCACGCATTCACACTCTACATATTATAATAAAATATAATAAGATGTGTAAAATAATACTATTGTTAATCATCTTGTAAAAAATAATGTTATTGGTTAAATGTAAAATTATCCGAGGGGATTGGCACTGATAGTCGAAATACAGGTTAGCCTAGTTCGGCTACAGATGCTTAATTCATTTGTACTCAAAACTAGCCTAGGTTTCATTTGTAAAACAATCTTGAAATAAATAAATCATTATACTGTTAGAAAGGACATGAACCAAAGATGTTTTCCTAGAATTAGAACTGCTCTATCACTACTAGATTTTTTTTTAAACGCTGTTCAAAGTAGGGCTCGCGGTATATTTTGTAAATTTGTTCGTATTTTAAGGGCTCGTATTTAACTTTCTAGTAACCATTTGCGTCAAATACGATATACATAAATAAGATTCTACAATTATTCTTGATGAAAATAAAACAAATTGTTGCCAGTTTTATTATTTTTAAAAGAAGTTTGAGCAACGACGAATTTCGAATAAAAAAATAAAAAACGCGTGTAGCCTGTGGTCATGTTATTGGGCCTAAACACGTAGCAGACGGCCCCACGGATCCGACATTTTCGTATGTTCAACCGTCGTCCTAACACCGTGTATATTATATTTAAAGTTTTTAATAGGTATATGTATGTATATTCTTATATTGAAATAAATATTTATTCCACAATTTTCGTGATTGCACCTACTGCTTGTCTCTGCATCACCCAAAGGTTGACAAATTACAGCTTTCTAGTACTAAGCGTCTCTGTGCTACAGTGGGGACAGACAGACAGACGGACATATATACATGGCGAAACTATAAGGGTTCCTTGTTTACTACGGAACCCTAAAAAGGACCAAACATTGTTTAACTATGTCGATTTCAGACCAGGAATACATTTAGCTGACATTACAAACAAACATTATTATAATGTAAATGTTATGTTAGACATAACTAACACAATGTGCTATTTGGCTCCGAATAGTTTAATGTTTATTTATAGAATGCTATAATAATAATGACACATTCAAAAACATTGTAATAATTAAACTTATTTGCACGACAGGATAATTTAACTAAATGTGAGTCAGTCTTGTCAGTTATGGTAAAATATTCTGAAAATGTTTTGTAGCAGTAGGTAGCCTTTGAATGTTAACAATTCAATGTAACCATCACGGTTAATACCGATTCAATTCACGTAATAATTTTTTTTCACGTAAAATTAGATAACTACGATGACAAATTATATATCGATGTACGAGTATTAACGCAAACGAAGCAAAAGGAGTATGTAAGGATCGTAGCAGATGGCGTTCTTTAGTTCATGGAAAAAGGCGTGAATGTATGTATGTACAAATTATATTTTTTTAGTCTGACTAGTTGAAATCTCGTAAGCAATTTTAGTTTTCATGAATGTATTCATTATTATTCTTAGCAAGCATTTATTTATATAGATACTCGTACAGCCTGATTAAACTTATTTTCTGGTATCCAAACATAAAAATACTATATTTAATACTAATGAATAATGCTTTCATAAGGAATGCGGTGCATTTTTAACATGCACTTCCCAAATGAGTGGCCGCATCAGAGATGCTCTCATAATAAAAGTTTTTACTACCCTCTCTCATAGTAATATTATTATGAGCTTTATGTAAACGGCTTGTGGTTTTGAGCATGTGTGAGTGAAGCTGCGGAGTCAGATGTTTTGGCTTGAGTATCTGTCTGGTTTTGTTAATACTTAGCTAGTTTAACTATTGTCTATAACTTATGTCCGGTTTCCCAGTTTATAATACCTAACTACCTGAATTTATTTATTTCATAGTGCTACAGGTTTGATCATTTTGACGCGATGCGAATCTCGGAAATAGATATAGAATTTTGTTGAATCATTAGCTATAGATGACCAATAGGAGGATATTTTGACGATATCAAGAACCCTGGACCCCGTTTGATTCAATTAACAAAACTTCTCGCGAAAATTTGACTGAGTAAAATGTAATAGGCACATTTTAAACAGACTGTTACTAATGTCAGACCCATTTTTAAGTAGCACTAGAAAACCACCACGGTAGAAAAGTAACCCATTCTGTTCGGAAACTATAAGTCTTTTGCTCCCTGGCGCAGAAAATGCACCAATAGAAAGCAGTGACGAAGAACGGATGAAAACGATGAATCTGATTTCGATGATTGATTTTTTGTTTTTATTTTATTAACTACTAATATTATTATATAAACGTTGGAAAACTATCTTAATTTATTTATTTAATAGTTTCCACGTCACAAATGTCACAAAATAATATTGGCCAGGTTTTTAGTACAAACACATTCAAACAAGTCTAAAGAGTTACAAAACCTGCCAGATTTTGGACAATTGTCCTTTGGAAACCAAGAGAATATACTTCATAAACAAACCTCAAAAAGTTCTGGGTTAAGCTCGCCTTTGTACTCATAAGCTGTCTTTGTAATATTGTAACAATGTTTCTGATATTCATGTGTACAATAAAGAATAAGAATCACTTTTAAATATAACCTCTTATTACCCACAACCTTTGTATCACTCTCATATTTATTCATCTATCTACACCAGGGATGCACAGACTTATAGGTAAGCGGGGCCACTCGGGCACATTATGAGCCAAAGGCGGGCCATAATGTACTTTCGATTAGAGGACATTAATTTGACTTATCATTTCAATAATTAAATAATTTACCACTTTAATTAAAAAAAAAAAAATAAAATAAAATTTATAATCCTATTTTTAACTATTGTCTTTTATTCAAAATTATGTAATACTATGTATGATACTGACACTCAGCAGCTTCAGGTTGAATTCTTTGTTAGGGAGTATGCTCTAAAGGATATCTTTAGTAAATATGAGACTTCTCAACAGGACCTGAGTAAGCGCTTGCAGGAGGCCAATGAGTTGGCGAACCTGGCCAAGTACAATGCAGAGAGGAAGGTATGAGTCTCTGAAAAATAACCTCTCTTTTAGCTGCGCCTGCTCCCAGGCACCCCATCCTCAACTTATTACACCCACACCCTCAGTGACTCAGACAGTAGGTAGCTGTATTAATGATGTTTATAATAGTATGAATAATTTGATTAATACAACATATGTATTTTCAGACAAATTTAGTCAAGGTTTTGGTAGTATATTTAATCAGTGCTCACAACAATGGCGCCGATTCCCTTGTTCACAAACTAAACTAAATTTCAAAGACAAAGACAAAGACAGCTAATGAGACACAATTGATTTAATATTGTTTGACTCCAAATTGGTGTCGCTTAACAGGTTAAGTTCAGTGCATCTTTTTCTTTCTATTTAATTAAGAAAAGGACAGAAGATACATTTTAGTTTAGTCCTGTCAAATTAATTAAACCAGTCTCGCACAAAAGTGGAATACAGCTGAGATATTTTCTTGCAAACATTAACTTTAAGTCAGCTTTGTGAAGAGAGAATAAATGGCAATTATTATTATAATCTTTTTTTTCCTTACATATCTCGGGACCATGGGGTCCCGGGCCTTTGGAAGGCGTACGAGGGGCCGAAGCCAACTCGCAGAAGCCCCTTGGACAATTGTAATGGAATGGCACCAACCGACGATTATCCCTGTTTGCTCTATGAAGGTGCACCCAAGGACAACCCCCGGTTGATGCGGAACTATTGCAGAACATGGGAACAAAACATATTAGGCTATGGGTTTGGGAGGCTATAGTGGATCGGTTTCCTAAGACTATAGAAAGGCTATGGCCCCTATCTGATCAATGCTTTATATAAATACACCGATAAAATGGCAGGGGGTGACTTGCACACTCAATAATGGGGCCCCGGAAACGGCCGCTAGCACATATTGACGTAGTGACAAGAGAGCAACACTTCCTGAGGTGCTTGAGGAGTGGAGAGGTATTCCACGGCTATCAGGATAATCCCGGAAGTACGGTCAAGATCCCAACCAGCATCTTACTGGAATACTTCCTTCCTCCGAGCACGTTAGCTCTTGCGAATCTCCACTCAAGCCGGCCAACAAAGGCAAGAATGAAGTGGGAGCTCTGTTCTTCGTCAGTGTTCATGCCACCCGGCCAATAAAGGCAAGCCAGAGATGAGAAACAAGACTTCTCCCAGGAGATAGGGTCCGTGGGGTCGCTACTGCCCAACAGCTCGCCACATGCTGCCCTGCGGGTTTCTGTATCTCTCTTGGTTTGGCTCCTTACCCTAGACCCGTTCCGGCAAAGTAAACTCTACTGGCACAGACCCAGAGTTTGGAGCGCGCAAGCCCCACCACAACGTCAACGTAGAGATACGGCGGTGGGGTTATTAATATCTTTCATTTAATTATATACACATTATAATTATATTTTAAAATATTAGAATATTAAAAAAAATATATAAAAACATTTCATCATTATCTGCCTAGCCTTTTCCCAACTACGTTGGGGTCGGCTTCCAGTCTAACCGGATGCAGCTGAATACCAGTATTTTACATGGAGCGACTGCCTATCTGACCTCCACAACCCAGTTACTGGGTAACACGATACCCCTTGGTAAGACTGGTTGTCAGACTTTCGGGCTTCTGACTACCCGTAACGACTGTCAAAGATCTACAAATGACAGCCGGGACCAACGGCTTAACGTACTTTCCGAGGCACGGAGAGGTCTTGGTATGTAAAGATGGTCACCCGTCCACGGACCAACCGCGGCAAGCGTAGCTTAACCTTATCGATCGACCCGTGCGGCTGTTATTACTTAGCCACAAGCCCTTAAAAACATTTAAAAATATAAAAAAAATGGTAGCCCACCGGTATCGGTATTATTATTATTAATGATTATTTCGACGAATTTTAGGTCGTTCGACTACAGATGCGGGTGTTGCACTACTGAAACACATATTTGACGCATGGGAGAACTCGAAAAATGCTATTGGAGTTTTCTGTGATCTCTCCAAAGCCTTTGATTGCGTGCACCGTGACACGATTTTCCGTAAACTACGTCATTACGGTGTCCAAAATGAAGCTCTCAAATAAATTCTTATGTATGTCATAGGAACCAATGTGTAAATATTAATGGTGTGAAATCTTTCGGGTTACCAGTTCAGTTAGGTGTACCTCAAGGCTCAATACTGGACCCATTTTTATTCTTAGTGTATATTAATGACTTACCTTTCTATTTAAAGAGCCCATTGTGTCACCCCTTGTAAAATTTCAACATTTGTATCTGTAATTTTTATGGTGTACATAATAAAGAGTATTCTATTCTATTCTAAAGAGTATTTGTGGCATTGTATTGTTTGCAGGTGACACATCTCTTCTTTTTAAAGTAGACAAGATTTTGACGACGTATACAGTGAACTCTCAATGGTTACGAATTAGTTAACGACAAATAACTTAGTTCTCAATGCCAAGAAAATGAAATGCATAAAGTTCGCCTTATCGAATGTTAGGAATCTAGGTCCCAATATCGTCTTAGATAATGGGGTCCTTGAAACTGTAGACTCGGCAGTTTTTCTTGGTGTAACAGTAGATGCCAAACTTCAGTGGGGTCCACATATGTCAAACCTAGCGGGCAGGCTCAGTTCGGCCGCCTACGCCGTCAGGAAAGTAAGATAATACACTGACGTTGATATAACTCGATTAGTTTAATTTAGTTATTTTCATAGCGTTATGTCCTATATGGTATTCTGCTGTGGGGCAAAGCCGCTGACATTCAATATATATGTGTTCTTCAAAAACGAGCTATTCGAGCAATTTACCAGCTTGGTGCCAGAGTTTCTCTGAGAGATTTTTTAAAGATATTGGTATTCTCACGGTGGAATCACAATTCATCTTCGCCAACATATTAAATATTAGGAAAAATATAGACTTATACACTAAAAACAGTGATATTCACAACATTAACACCAGAAATAAGGACAAATTACGAGCTCCATTTCACAGGTTTCATAAGGTTCATGACTCATTTGTTGGGTTCGGTATGACTTTTTATAATATGCTACCCTCTTCTTTCCTAGATTTGCCTTTCAATGCGTTTAAAACTAAAGTAAATGTTTGTTCAAAGGCATACTGTTGTATCAATGTCTACTTAAACGATAAGAATAGTTGGTCGCTGTGATTAACTTAAGACAATGTTTATGTTCCTTCTCCAGAATTAGCTTACCTACTGGCAGGTTATATGAGTTCATATGATAATTGTTTATTTTAACTGTTTATGTCAATTTATTTTAATTTTAATTTATTAGTGACATAATCTACTTATTACAATGTTTTTTTGTAATTAGTTGTATTGCAATAAGTGGTTAGCTAGCGGCCTGGACAATTGATCATACTATTCCTACCTGAGCAACCGGAATGCTCCCTTAGATTAAAACTGCTTGCAGTAGCGTTGGGGGTCAGGTTGCCTCCGTCCCTCCAATATGGCGAGGGTGGTGATGGCTGATCTTTGCGTTATGCTCGTGAACGGGTGCTGCTTATGGTGATTGGTCGTCTTGCTGACCATGGTTTTATTATTGTAATTAGTATTTAACTGTTTTATCATTTCTCACTTCGAGTTACAGCTATAGCCTTATGTAAGCGGGCACGCCCTTTAAGCCTGGAGACTTTTATTTAGGTATTAATTTCTGTTTACGGTTTTATATTGTAATTTTTATTTCTGCTTGAGTACAGTTTTCATTGTTTTGTTGTAATATTGGCGTGTGCTAGCTAACATATGGCAAGTAATTTAATTCAATGTTTTGTGTTTCGTAGTGTTAATTACTTTGCATACGATTTGTATAGAATCAAGTTTATATACCTACCTAAACAGACAGGTATGCTGCTGGGTAGTTTGTTGCGCCACTTCTTCTTCCCAGCTAAAGCACTAGGAAGTGGTGAAGGGCGGGCGTTTTTTGGGGACTGTCTTATGTAATTTTGACGTTCGAAAAGTGCTGATTCTCAGCATAGTTCGAATAAATGACTTTTGATTTGATTTATCTTGTGGGTAATCTTTTAAATAAATATGCTCAAAGAAAAATAAGTAGTTTAACGTTTTAATAGAATTTAATTAGGTACCTTTTTTTGTAAAACTTGCAATATTTAATATGATGCATTGCCGTAATAATTTTTCACGGGCGTTGCGCAAAACCCCCCCGCCCGAACCCACCCAAGTGCTACCCGGTTAGTTCCGATAGCATGGTCGCATCTGTGCTAGCATCACATGCACGCATTAGGTATGTAAGTATTTAGTTACTTATACAACATTGTGCATCGCTGATCTACATACAATGAAATCGACACATCCCTCGTACAATCACAGCCCAGTATCCATTGATCCATAGAACATCTGCATCAGTGTGACGTAATCAGGCGCTCTGCAAATCCTGTTTTATTAGTCGCGCCAGTCGCTTGTCACTGGCGTTGTTTCTACTAGGCGAGTTTAGTGGTAGAGTCAGCACATTGCAGAGCATCAATAGGAGAGAAAAATGATTGTATCGATATTATGATTAAATAATGATCGGTAAGTCTGAATTGCAGATACAATCAATAAACTCTGAAATACATATTGCGGGTCTCAAACCAAAGGGTGTATCCACAAAACTGTTACTTTTCAGGAGAGACAAAAACTTAATAACTTTTCTTTTGATTGAGCCAGCTTGTTGTGTTTTTGCATTTGGTCATATATATACACTTCAGTTTATATGGGATGCTTGATTTTACGGTATATAACATATACATAACAAAAGGAAAGGAAAGCCGTAACAAAAACGAAATTTAAGTGTCGGCCCTCGTCGTCAAACCGTGAGATCCTTGTTGATGCTCGCAATCGCTGCAATAAGGTGTGTATAGACGCCCAACGCCACCATATCCATACCTCAGTTGAAAGCGGAGATCCAGCTAAAGTCTGGAAATTTCTTAAGACCATGGGAGTTGGAAAATCACGCCAAGAAGCGATTCCTAAAGACTTAGATATTGATTTACTAAATCAACATTTCTCATCTTCGTCCTATTGTAATGGGGCCATGAAAGCAGCCACAGTAAACTATCTCTCAAACCTTCCAACTCTGGATCACCCCCCATTTATTTTTAGTCAATTCTCTGATTGTGATGTTAAGAAGAGTGTTGTTTCAATCACGTCTAACGCAGTTGGTAGTGATTGTGTAAGTCGGAAAATGATACTCCCTGTCCTCGACGAAATTCTCCCTATTCTATGCTATATCCTAAACTACTCCATATCCTATGGCGTCTTTCCGTCGACGTGGAAAGTGGCCAAAATCACCCCTTTACCCAAAAATTCTAATCCTGCTTCTTTTTCGGAATACCGTCCTATCTCCATCTTGCCTTTCCTCTCCAAAGTCCTAGAACGCCTTGTCCACAATCAGCTTAGTGTATTTCTTTGTAAGAATAGCCTGCTGAATCCTTTCCAGTCCGGATTTCGTCCTGGTCACAGCACCGCTACAGCCTTAGTGAACGTTACCGATGAAATACGGTTAGGCATGGAGGGAGGAAATCTGACGGTTCTCTGCTTATTGGATTTCAGTAATGCATTCAATACTGTCGATTTCGATATCCTGCTTGGCATACTTCGCTCACTTAACATATCTCCAACGGTGATTGACTGGTTTCGTAGTTACTTGTATGGGCGCCGGCAACGTATATGCATATAAGAGTCTTGCTCTTCTTTGTGTTATACTTCTGCGGGTGTACCTCAGGGTGGCGTTTTATCTCCTTTACTCTTCGCAATTTTTATAAATTCTATTTCCGAAAAACTTCTTTCTTCCTGCCACCTTTATGCAGATGATTTGCAAATTTACAAACAAGCTGCATATTCATATTTGTTTGATGCAATTGATATGATCAAAAAGGATATGGTTTCAATTTGCGAGTGGAGTGAGGCACACGGATTGCAGGTTAACCCGTCGAAGACTCAAGTCATTGTTGTTGGCAGCTCAAGGATGATCTCCAAGATAAACTGGTCGCAGCTTCCCCAGATAAAATTTAACGGAATTGCTATTCCAGTAAGCGACAAAGTCAAAAACCTTGGGATTTGGATCGACAAACATCTTTCTTGGGGTCCCCAGCTGCAGGACGTAAGTCGCAAAATGTTCGCATCTGCCAAGTCCCTGAGACGATTGCGGAACTTTCTTCCAACTGCCACTAAAACTGCGCTTGCACAATCTCTTCTACTTCCCATCCTTGACTACGATGTTAGTTATATCGATCTCACTGAGGCACAGCTAGATAAACTTGAGCGACTTCAAAACTTTTGCATAAGATTTATATTTGGCTTGCGCAAATATGATCACGTCTCCGAATTTCGTACAAAGCTCAAGTGGCTTCCCATACGTCTTCGCCGGAATTCTCATATCTTGTTTCAGCTCCACAGTATTCTGTTCAATCCTAAAACCCCCTCTTATCTTAAGGGACGTGTCATTTAGGAACTTGAAACAAGTTCCTAAATGACACGCATAATAGATATCTGAGGTCATCGGAAAACTTGAGATTGGAGATGCCGATGCATTCCACCAGTTTCTATGATAAATCTTTTAGGGTTCAAGCAGTACGGTTGTGGAATGCCTTTTTTTTTTTTTTGAGGGTGGGAAATCATGACCATTTGGTGACCCATAAGTACCTTCCCGTGACCCCGGCAGGCATCGGCCCTAGTGGACCCCTACTTTTGTGCTGACGACATCACTTTGAGGCGCGCGTGGAATACGACGCGCCGTCGACCCGGGCCTGGTCCTTACCGGACGGTGAGCTACCCATTGCTCACCGTCCGCAAGCCCGCGTCTACGGTGGCTGGAAATCCGCCCGAGATTCCCGACGCCCAGGGCGCCTCCTGCGGCGGCTAGGGGCGAGAGGGCGCGAAATTTGCCTTTCCCTCAACCGTCCCGCCTCCTCCTTCGCGAGCATTACTGCTTCGCAAAAGGAGGTGACGGCTGCCCATGCCCTCTCGCTCCGTACCATGGCCTGAACCAGGGCCGGACGCGAGAGGTCTCTGCCGCCGATCGCCTCCACGAGGACACGGCGGTGCTCTGCCCAAGCCGGGCAGACCTCCACCGCATGCTCCACCGTGTCCTCCGGGCGATCCACACAGTGGTGACACCCGGACGTTTCCTCCCGCCTTATCCGACACAGGAACCTCCCGAAGCTGCCGTGTCCGGTGAGGACCTGCGTCAGGCGGAAGGTGAGGACGCCGTGGCGTCTCTCCAGCCACTCCTCAAAGAGGGGACTTATCGCCGCAATCGTGGCGTGCCCAGTACTGGGTTGCGACAACCGTACTTTCCATGACGCCATGAGATCCCGCCGGAGCTCCGTCCGCTGTGCCGCGATTTCTCGCGGCAACGGACTTACGCCCCGGCGTTTCGCCTCCTCGCGCCACTCCCATACGTGCGCGAGGACTTTTGCCTCCAGATCCCATGGCGGCAATCCGGCAAGGAGGCTCGCTGCCTCACAGGAGACCGTGCGGTATCCCCGGACCATCCGGATGGCCATGACCCTTTGGGCCGCGCTCAACCGGCGGGCTGGCCGCAGCGCCAGAGAGCACGCCCATACAGGAGCCCCGTAGAGGGCCATGGACCGCACGAACCCCGCGTAGAGCCTCCGGCAGGAGGCGTTTGGACCCCCTAGATTGGGCAGGAGCCGCTTCAATGCAGCGTCCGCTCGCTCCAGTTTGGGAGCCAAACGTCGGAAGTGCTCCACGAAGTTCCACCGGCTGTCGAGGACGAGTCCCAGGTACTTCATTGTTGACTCGACGCCGATAGAAACCCCTCCTACCGTTATTTGGGACCCCAAAGGTGGCGCGTTCCGAGGACCATGAAAACACATGGCCTCGGACTTGTGCAGGGCCACTCTCAACTCCGCAAGGGAGTTGTGGAACTCGGCAAGAGTTCGGTTCGGAGAGAAGTAGACACCTACCACGACAATCTCCCCGAACCGTGCTGCTACGCAGCCCCGTCCTTTCTTGACGGCCTCGAGGGACGGGGTACCGGTGGCGGCCGACGAAATTAGGGTCACTGAGCCGCTCAGGTCCTCCACCCAGTCATCCCTGGGCGGGACAAAGTACGGCTCAGCGACCACGGCGATGTTAATCGACCACTGCGCCATGCTCTGGAGCAACAGATCCTGAGCGGCGGCGCAGTGGTTGATATTCGCCTGGAGGAGGCGTAATGGGGCCATTAATGGCACTCCATGTCAGCCCCCTCTTGGGCCTCCTTCCCAGACCCTTGAGAGGGGCCTGCCGCAGCGGCCACGGTGGCGACGGCGACGACGACGACGGCGGTGTTGGAGGCGGCAGCGGCGGTGGCAGTGGTGGCGGCTGCGGCGGTGACGGCGGTGGCGGAGGGCTTGCCTCTGGCCCTGGCTTTGGTGGGTGGGGCGCAGGCCTTGCCCCCCATCCGGTGCTCGGCCGGCTTGCCAGCCGCCGCACATACGGCACAGTGCGGCGTGGTATTGCACGAGCCGGCCTTGTGCCCGGGCAGATCGCAGCGGTAGCAAAGACCGCTGCGGTCCACCTCCGAGGTGCAATTCGCTTGCACGTGGTTGCCCACCTGGCAGCGGAAGCACCTCAGAGGTCTGGGTTCCAGCAGTTTCACCTGCGCGGAAACCCAGCCCACCAATAGCCGTTGGCCCTCCCCGGTAACTTTTCTGGCCGCCGACACGGGGCAGCTCACCATAACGGCTTGCAGCCCCGTGGAGTCAGGACGGATGATGCCTGCCTTCACCTGCTCGGCAGAGCACCCCCCGGTCCTAACCACTGCGGCGACCACCTTCTCTTCAGTCGCGGAGTCGTCCAGGCCCGTGATGCGCATGCTAGCGCATTTGGTGGGCCTGGACACTCGGACCTCGTCCGCATTTAGTGACGCCCTAAGCCTTTCGGCCAGGGCGTCAGCGGCCGGGCCACTGGCCCTACTGGGGACCTCCACCATTCGGGCCCCAGTTGCCGTCACCTTCATTTTGAGGCCTTTTGCTGCGCCGAGCGCCTCACCCACCTTCGCCATTATCGTCCTATAGGACACGCCCTTCTTCTCCGCATCCGGCTGTAGTGTGATCACTACGGCTGCGGAATTCGGGGCGCGGAGCCTAGCCGCGGCGGTTCGCTCCTTGCGCCGCTGCCGCCTCTCCCTCTTTTTGGCCGCCCTTTTCGCCTTAGCCGCCTTCCTCTTCTCTCCGGCTACTTGCCATTCGGCATCAGCCGGAAGAGATTTAGGAGGCGGGGGCGGCCGTCTCGCTACCGGAGCCCTCGCCGCTGGGGCTGGAGCTCTCGCCGCTGGGGCTGGAGCATTCGCCACCTGCGCTTTCGCCGCGCCCTTTGGCTGCCCTGACGAGCCCCGTTTGGCCGTGGCACCTGCGGCGGCTGCAAACGAGGCCGGTTTTCGCTGGCCAGAGGGCGGCTGGCTTGCCGCCAACGGGGGGCGCAGGATGATGACCTCCAGGGCGGAGAACCAGCTCTGCAGGGTAGCCATTTCCTGCCTCACCAGGGCCAGAATCCGGTCCTCTACAGGCACGGGCCGTCCCTGTCCCTGCTGCTGCCCCCCTTGAGGCTCCGCCCGGGGGCCGGCTCCTTGAAGCCTAGCCGGGTCCGCCCGGAGCTTCTCGTTCTCCTTTCGGAGAAGCTCCATGGCGGCTGTCAAGCGGGCGACCACCGCCCGCATCTCAGACATACCATCTGACGGAGGCGTGACGTGAAGGGCCTCCGCTGCCGCCACAATAGAGGCCGTGGCCGCGGCTATGGCCTGATCCTTAGAGGACCTGAGCCTCTTAACCGATACCGCCTTGATCGCAGCGGCCACTACCTCCGCAAACCCGGCTGCACGTTCCGACCCGGAACCGCCAGCGGCTTCCGCCCCACTTCCAGAAACCTCAGAGAGGGGCACCTCCTTGGCGAGCCTCTCGGGTCGCCGGGCCAACTGGGTCGGGCCAGCCAGCCCGGCCGGGCTGGTCAGCTCGACCGGGCCAGCCCGGCCCGGCTTGCCCGCTTCCTTGGTAGTGGGACCTCTGTCCACCCCTTTACTACCTCGGACTCCACCCCGCCGGCTGGAGTGGATCTTCCTCCTCCGCCCGACTCCATCGTCGGAGGTAGACCCCGAGTTGGGCCGCTTGGAGGTTCGCCTGAACTCTCGGCTCCTTTCCAACACCCCTTTTCTTTGCGAGCTCCCCGAGCTCTCTCCGCCTGATGCAAGGTCGGACTCCGACCCCGCATCGCTCTCCTCCCCTTGACTTCCACTTTTTTTTTTGTTCGAATTTTTCCATACTGTTCCCACGAGTATGGGGGATCTAAAAAGTACACCTAGGTTCACCCCCTGTCCCTAGGCAAGTGTACATTTATAACCCAACCAGGGGGTCCACTGGTACCCTGGCTGGGGGTGCGCTAACGACTGATGCACCACCTACAACTAGGAAGTTGCAGATGACACTACTCCTCAGCCATTCATATCCTCGCCGCGCACCAAAACTTGATATTAGAGGATTTTTTATAGAGGTTACCTTCCTCGCGATCCGGGCGATCAAGCCAAGATCCTCGTCCCGTTCCAAGCCACAAAACATGACTGTGGTCTCTTTACGGATTACGATTTCGACGGTTGCAGGCAGAAGAATCATTCTCCCGCTGCTTGCTCGCTGGCAGGGTAAGTGCACAGCAAGCACCGCCACTCTTCGCCCACTCGACCTGCCCTCTGTAAGCAGAGAGGGGAGTGGGCGACCGATGATGGAGCATGAAGCTCCCCGCCACGCAGAAATTCGCCACGGTCAATACCCTCTCCGAAACATGGAGAGACTATTGGCCGTGCCCAGGGTGCACCGGCCCGACGACTGCTCTTTCCCCCGAACGTATTTGCAGGGAACCAGCAGCAATCAGACACACGAGGAAGTTTTCTGCACGCACCCCTCTATCTCTCTCCTTAAACATATTTTTTATTTTTCTCTGTTCTTTGCACCTGTTTTGATTCTTAGCGCTAGTTTTATGATTAATTATTATTGAATATATTATATAGATAATTTTAATATATTTTATGTATGTATATATTTCTTGTATATATATGAATGGTACACCACAGACTACCTGCAGTATTGTCTCTCCTATCCTCCCTAATCCATCCAAAGGTTGTCTTTAAAAGATCGCTTTTAGCGATAAGACCGCCCATTGTGTCACCCTATGTAAAATTTATACATTTAAAGCTGTAATTTTTATGGTGTACATAATAAAGAGTATTCTATCTATCTATCTAACACACACATAACATATACCATATATATATATAACATATAACACTGGTTTTTGGTCCTTACGGTAATATGGTAAAAGTTCGTCAAAATTCCCCAAAAATACTTGGAATTTTATGGACGTAAAACCGTTTTCCTTAAATTATTAATAACTATACCAATATTTATTTGAACCTAGTTGGTGAATGATAAACGATTTTATTTCTGTAAGTAGGTTTGTAGAAACACTTTTATACGTGAATTATATTTTAAAAACTAAATGATGTCAGCGTCTATTATCTGTCTACTCTGAGAAGGAAGGCCGAAACAAACTCAGAGGTCACAGTCTCTTTTAAAGTCTAGACTTTATACAATCATACTTACAGATATAAAATTATTTATCATTCACCAACTAGGTTCAAATAAATATTGGTATAATTATTAATAATTTAAGGAAAACGGTTTGACGTCCATAAAATTACAAGTATTTTTGGGGAATTTTGACGAACTTTTACTTAAGATTTAGATTATGTCTAGACATAATCTTGGTCAGATCATGTGAAGGCCATGTAGATTGATGTTAGAAATAGTCTTTTGAGGAAAGAACCATACAGATTGAGTGGACCTGTCCAGTTAGTACACGCATTTGTCAGTAATCGTGTAGCTCAACTAAGAACTTAAAGAATTCAACCACTCGACAAACAAAACCAAAGAAAGGGCATTTGAGTAAGCCGCATAAAGTACTCAAACTGCCACATTATCATTAAAACTAACTGAGAAGAAGAAAAATTAAAAAATATATGATCCACATAGTCCTCACTTAAATGTCACGTAAATCAATAAAAATAAAAATGTCATATATTAATTCCAAGACACTAAGTATCAACATAGTTTGTTGCTTGGGGTAGCAACGTTGGAGTAGCTTAATTAATCCCAAGCCTTTTTTATCGTTCACTTGGATGTCTTTAACTTTAAAGAAACGTTTTTGACAGGGTTTTTGTTATTAAATGATTTAAATTTATTGGGGCTCAGTTCTTTAAGTTTGTTGTAAAAACGTATCCTTTAGCACTTAAATGAATTACCTCTTGGGCACAATAAGTAAGCCTTGGTTTAGAAATAATGTAGCTGTGTTTAGAATATAAATGAATATTATATTTTAACATTAAATCAGGTGCTCATATACATATTGAGATGCGACTGTCATTATGTTTATCTCCTTAAATTTATCCCTTAGTGAATGCCTACAACTTAGGTTATAAATTGGTTGAATGGCTCGCGCGCAGGTTTGACGACCGTAGCCGAGCCGAATTCCGTAAAGGCTTTATCACTGCAGAGCACACACACGCTGCGGCAGGTTATACAGAAGACCGAAGAGTATCACCTGCCTTTTTTTTTGTTTAGTGTTTGTGGCGAGAAAGCCTTTGACTCGATCGAAACTTTGGCAGTACTGCAGTCTTTCCAAAGATGGCAGTTTGTCGAAAACGCTACTATGTCAGTCCGACTCCAGGACCAGACCTCGAAAGCTATTTTTCTGCAGCGAGATGTGAGACAGGGAGACGTTATCTCTCCAAAACTGTTCACCGCTGCCCTAGAAGATGTCTTCAAGGTTCTGGACTGAAAGGGGTTTGGCATCAACATCAATGGCGAGTACATCAGAGATGAAGTGGCAAGCCGAAGGTGAGTCACCTTCGGCTTGCTACTTCCGAAAGAGTGGGTCTTAAAGTGAACATGGACAAAACGAAGGTCATGTCATGTGCAAATGCCCATGCAACACCCACCCTCATGAAGATCGGAAACTCTACACTCGAAGTTGTGGACGATTGTGTTTACCTAAGCCAAACTGTCCAGTTAAGTAGGTAACTTAGAGAAATAGGTCATTTATCGAATCCGATCTCGGCCGGACAGCGTTAGGGAAGCTGCGTAATATGTCCTTGTCTCACATACCACAGTGCCTTAAGACGAAAGTCTTTGACCAGTGCGTGTTGTTAGATGACTTATGGCTCTGAAACATGGTCGCTCACACTGGGCCTCATTAGAAGGCTGAAAGTTATTCAATGGCTGAAAGGCAATGGAGAGGGCTACGCTTGCAGTTTTCCCACGAGATCGAATGAGAAATGAAGAGTTTTGTAGCAGAACCAAGGTAATCGACATACATAGCTCGAAGAATTGCCAAACTTAAGTGGCAGTGAGATATTGCGCGCAGAACAGATAACCGATGCGGCCGAAAGGTTCAAGAGTGGCGACCGCGTACCAGAAGATGTAGCGTTGGAACGCCAAGTTGGACCGATGACCTCGTAAAGGCCGCGGGAATCCGGCGGATGCGAGCAGCAATGAACCGATCGAAGTGGTAATGCTAGGGGAGGCCTATGTCCAGCAGTGGACGTCTTCCAGCTGAAATGACAATGACGATGATGACATTATCATTATTTCGTGCTAGTATTGTCTCTATGCTTTAAAACGCATAAAAATAAGATAGAAAACCCAAGTTTATTTGCGCTTACTATGACGTAATGACGTATAAAAGTAAAAATAACGCAAAAGAAGAGAAATAAATCAAACATGGGGAAAATATGCGCCAAATTCGTGCAAAACGGCCATCGCTGAGCAAACGGATTAAAAAAGAGTGAAATAAGAGAACAATAAATAATTATACAGAATATACATATATTATTTAAGATGGCAACATTTCGTTCCGCCACCATCCACACGCGCAGAAACACACAAATGGTAGTTTATGAAACTGTTGCCTATCAGGGGTTACATGTATGCAGTTAAGCGCAGTTTCATACACTAATGGCTAAATAAATGGCTAAAAAAATAATGATGGCTAAACTCATACAAATCATCAAAAACTATAAATAATATCGCCCCACACCAACATTCAACGCGGGAGTACACGCCACAGCTTCCACCACAGATAACTATCAAAATCACCACAGATACTATAACCATTGAAAACTGTATTTTAATAGAGAAAATATATTTTAGAGCATTTTTTTAGGAAGTAGGTACATATATAAAAAAAATACAACAGTAAAATTAAAGAAACTTATTTTTATTAGAGTTGCACGGCCACGTTAGTACGAGTACGTGGATGATGTCTGTCGTTTAAGACATTTTTTTTTGTTTCAAAAGTCTCCTATCCTGCCTTCTGTGTCTGTCTCAAAGTGATCTTTGCGCTGCCGCCGACGACGCCTTGGAAGTGGCGAAGTTTTAAGCTAACAACATCTGAAATACTGTCTGAATACTACTGAAGCGACACGAAGAAGAAATCTTTTGATTTCAAATAAGAAATTTATGATTTGAGTTTACGAAGATAGTTATAAAAAATATGACTTTAAATGGAATTAACTCAAAATTATGAAATAATATTTTTATATACCTATACATAAAATTAACCAACAAAACCAAGTCAAAAGTAGGTACGAAACAAATTAGGCATTTTTTGAGTTCGGGGGTGTTCTAAAACATCGTAGATTAATAAGTTAATTACTTTTCTATCGTTTGATTCTTTTTATTTTTCTTTAAACATTGTAATATTTTGCTAGAGAAAATTCTGAAAAAAAAATTAAGAAAAACAATAAGATCTTATTCTGACTGTACAATAAAACATTATTTGGATAACTTATCTCTACAAACATATTGCACTGAATTTACAATTCATATTCCATGAATATAATTAAATGGGTTCGATTTCCAGGTCGAGCAAAGTGTTTTCCCATCTGGAATTTCTCAGTAGCAGTCTGGATTTGTGCCCGGTTAATGGCAATAGGCTCGTCCCTATTACATGGGACTTAAACATAACTGGCGAAATGTGGGTGTACTATAGGTGTACCATTCGGGGATCACAGGCGTGATATTATCATAACTATTCCAAAAAATTGCTTCGCCGTTATATAAATCCCACAATATTGCCCCGATTTTGCATATTGCTTCTTGTTGCTTATTGCTGTAAAATATTCATCCCCGCAGCACGTAGCCACGTACTGCAATCTTTGAGAACACTTCCAAGTGTCCAAACTTGATTATTTTCTTGTTTACAATTCTTACAAACTTTCGCAAGTTATATATATAGTTTCGCAATAAAAAGTGGAAGAGAAGGCTGTATACGAGTATGTTTTAGTTCCTTTACGTGGGCACGATTATATTATAAGTTTAACACAAGTAGGTACCTACCAACGCGACGTGTTCTGTTAATGAAAAGTTAATCTAGCAAATTCTTGTCTGAAAACAAACCTTGGACGGTCTAAAATGACTTACTCGCTAGATTTTGATCAAATGTGGTGATCAACGCTCCTTGATTTATCGTATGAAAACTTTTGCGGTGCAGGCAATAAATGAAACAGATTAACACTGCCCACAAATTGCTCAGAAGTAACTGTTCCCATTATGAAGCCGACTAGTCCTGCTATGAATCTTTTCTAGCCCTGCCCACAGATGATACAAAAATCACTCTGCACTGTCCATGCTTACCGTGAATCTCCTGCGGATTGCATTTATAGTAAGTATATAATAACCACACTAAAATAAAATCATAGTTGCAAACACTCTCGCTGCGAGGTCATACTACTTTACCAAAGTGCACATAATTTAATCCAACATAACAGATACAAGTTTGAGCCACACTAGCAGCTCACGGTGATATGAATGTGACGCGGTCACTAGCTCTGTTTGACCTACTTACACCTAGGCAACGATGTCAAGCTACGTTTAGAATGAGACACAAAAGGTATACGTTTCAGTGTTAACATGTGTGCTACTGGATTTGGACAGGTTCAAAATTTCATGAGGCTATTTCGTACCACAGGTCTACGGTGTAAAAAAACGCTCCACGAAGCTGACATAATATAAACATTCTGTGCATCGACATAAGTGTGTGGTCTGTGCAAAATTGGGAAACGACTTTGTTTTAGGTATGAGAATTCATTGTTTACGGTGGTATGCTATGTAACAAAGTCCAAGTCAAAGTAAAATTATATATTTCAATTAGGTACATAAAAGGCACTTTTGAACGTCAAATTTGACAAAAAAATAGAATTTATTTTGGTCTCACGCAACAGATCGTGAGAGTACTCAAAGTTAAGTTATAACATTTAAAACTTTTTTTTGTAAAAAAACATAAAAAAATGGGAGCAATATCTCGGTAACCAGAAGGCTCGAAGTGCGGTACAGTACAAAAAAATGTATCCTTCGGGTAAGGTAAGGTAAGGTAAGGGTGTTTTTACAACCCTTATATTCATGCATATACTCGTACGCTCATGCTTTCCTCGTTGAAGTAGGTACACGGAAAAAAAGGATCTCTTCAGCGAAGAATATCAATATTCTCAGAAAAAATGTTTCAATCCAAGTAAATATTTTCTTAACGTAAGTAAATGTACTCAGTCCAAGAAAACCTGTTTACTCAAATTAAGAATAATAAATACTTGGTTTTTATTCTTGACTTAAGCAAATATTTTGCCAAGTAGCGACAACAAGCCAGCCGCAGCTCACCAGTGTGCTCAAGAGATCCTTAATGAGGATGTAGGGCCATATTTAGTAAATATGGGTGATGGATCGATATCGATGCTGGATAATGTGCGCCCACACACCGCTTGAGTCGTTCAAAAGTACATTCAGGAGGTTGGTATCAACTTGATGACTTGGTCATCAAGAAGTCCTGCAGGCTTAGCATGACACTCACTATTTCTTCGAAGAATAGACACGGCTCTTTCCATACAAAGTGACATTTCGTTTCTCCTTTTTTGACATCCCACCGTAGAAATCCTTGCCAAATGTCATGCTATGCCTGCTGATCTCAACGCGTTGGGACGAGCTCGGGAGGCTGGTTAGAAGCCGCCGATCACCTCCAATGACCCTCAGGGCCCTAAAAGGCCCTGATGTAAGAATGGGAGAATACTCCCCAACATCGCCTCCGAAACCTCGTCTTCAGTATGCCAAACCCGCTGCCAAGCTGTAATCAGAGCCCGAGGAGGCAATACCACTTATTATAAATAAATAAGGCGTAAAACGTACTTATAAAAAGAGTTTTTGTTAAAAATGGCAACTTTTATGTTTTACTTTTTTGGGTTCCGTAGTAAACAAGGTACCCTTACAGTTTCGCCATGTCCGTCTGTCTGTCTGACCCCGCTGTTGATACTAGTACTGTTAGTACTAGATAGCTGTAATTTGGCATAGGTACTCTTATACATATTAATCCTGGAAAAAAAATGATTTTAAGGTACCTCCCTTGCACATTACGTGCAAGGGAGGTACCCTTGCACGTAATGTGGGGATGATATTTTTTTTCTCGCTTTCCCCATAGTGTGTACCCGCAATATTTTTGAATGGCCTCCAACGATACCCTCGTTGGAGGCTATTCAAAAATATTGCGGGTCTGTCAACATCACTTTTAGATTCAAGGATCGGCTTGCGTAATATTAAGCATTAGGCCCTGTTTCCACCAAAGCGGAGAGGAGACGAGAGGAGATATGCTACTTAGCTGGCATGTTATTTCCATCAAAGCGGAGAGGAGATGTGAGCTGTGCGTAGCGGAGATGTGAGCTGTGTGCTCGACGAAATCAGTCAAGTGCTATCTACGAAAGGCAGACGCCATGTTTTTAAGTACTCAAAAGTGTATTCCTAAGACACGGATATTTTGCAAACTTAACTGAAAATATAAAATCGAAAATCGATGTAATGGGAGAACATGTTGTTCAACAATGTTTTTATTTATAAACTCTGACTTCTATAGTTTAGGAGACATTGCAATTTTAAAAGAGTGGTAAGTTTTGAAAGCCAGTGTATATTAACACCCACATTTCACCAGTTATGTATAAGGCCCATGTAATAGGGGGCGAGCCTATTGCCATCAATCGGGCTCAAATCCAGACTCCGGGCTGCAACTGAGAAGTTCCTGATGATGTATATCTATTATTATTTTTTTCAGAATTATAACATCTTCAGACTCATCGGTGATGCTATAATTTAAATATTTTCCAATATTTTTTTTTCTAGGTACATCATCTTCACATAAAATAATTATCTAATTAATGTAAACAAAATATTGTAAAACCTTTTTCTTCAAAATAGCAAATACATTTTGTGAGGGTAACAAAAATGAATAATCTTTTTTCTTGTATAATTTTGACGGTCAATAGTAACTTGTAATAGTCTAATTGAACTCTGGAGCGAAATATTTAAGCAAAAAGTGATTTTCATTTTCAAAACGTAATAATCGCTTAAGATAAAAAGCGCTGTAACGTAATTAGCGCTATCGAAATGGTATAAAAATGGAGCGAAATGAGAGAAAAACACATTTAATTTTCAAAACTTAATAATCGCATATGATAAAAAGCGCTGTAACGTAATTAGCGCTATCGAATTGGTATAAAAATGGAGCGAAATGAGAAAAAAACAGATTTCATTTTCAAAACTTCATAATCGATTTTGATAAAAGTGAGAATGCAAAAAAACGTCTTCGTAAGGACTATCGAAAATTCAAAATTATCATGATATTAAAAAAGTAATTTGTTTCTGGCTAACTTATGAGCTTTTGACCCCTAAAACCGAGTTACAGCCATCTTCGTTTGTCCTAGTTTTATACAATGGAAAACTTAAAAAGACGAAATGTTAAAACAATTTTAATATTACCCAATACGCGTCAGGTCCCAAGTTCGCTGTGAGTCTGTGACCCACTTCCAGTCACTCGGTGAAAACTAATGATACTTCGTGATTTCGTTTTTTATGTCATTAAATTCATTTGCTTAATTACATGTTAACAATTAATTAGTGGGTTTGTTGAGTGGCGGAAATATATACATATATTACAAACTTACATTTTAACCATCAAATGACATGTATCTAAAATAAACTATGTTTTATGTTAATTTATCAACACGAAACAAGTAATTCAGAGATACATACATTACATCACGCCTTGTTTCCCGAAGGGATGGGCATTTAAACAGTTATGTTTAAGTCCCATGTAATAGGCAAGCATATTGCCATTGCCACAAGGCTGCTACTGAGAAATTCCAGATGGGAAAATCCAATAACACTTTGCTCAGGAATCAAACCCAGGGCCTCATGCTCAGCAGTAGCGTTTGCGACCACTAGACCAAAAAGGCAGTGTTCAGAGATACCTCATTGTATTACTGTATCTATACTTACAGCTTGCATGCTGACTTACCTACCGTGATTCTATGCTTGGTCTCGGGTTCCATCCCCGAGTTCGGAAAACTGTTATAGGATTTTCCTTTAGGAATTTCTTAGTAGCAAGATTTGTGCCCATTTTTTATCTACACATAAAATAATCGCCGTAATCCACCACGCGGGTCCAGTGTCGGTTGGTGGATGTCACGTCTTGGAATTTTTGGTTCTAGAACTCCTCACGATGTTTTCCTTTACCATTTTTTATCTCTTGTTGTTTAAATCGATCATGTTAAAATCAAATCTAAATATTTTATTTCACATAAACCTACATGGGCACTTATGAAACGTCAGAAGCTAGGTGCATGGTTCCAATTGGTTGTTTCCTATGGAGAAAAGCCAGCAAGAAACTCCACGGTTGTTTTTAAAAAATAATTTTTGGCTTTTACAATGTTTTCAAATTACAGTGTTAATAGGTATGGGGGACAGTGTAGGCCTGTCAACAAATACCAGGTACATAAAAAAAAAGAAAATACAAATCTACAATCTACAGCCCTGTTGTTGTAGAAGAGAAACTTTCTATACCAAATTGCCACTTTCTAAGCCTTAGTTATCGACATTGAATACCATTAAAAACAAACATTCCACGCCAAAGATCCGCCTGACACAGAGCATAAATAATAAAATCTAGAGGAATACGCCACAAATAGGTTACCTTAATTCAATATCCGCTGACCCACCCGCCCGCGGTACAGCACTTTATTTCCCTTCCCTAAACCCTTCGAATGAAGATCAAGTTAAGAGAGTAAAGGGAAATGACGTATGGGCTATTTATTTTGCATTGCAAAGTAAACATATTTTGTATCGGCTTGGCTAAGTAAGAACCGCACGAAATTACGTTGGGCTGTATTTTCCACAGTCAATCCTAGGGAATGTTTAGGACCTAAATCGAGCCTTCGTGGTTCCTGATGAGATTTCGTAATAAATGGCTATAGGTGCCAGCCGCAGCTGCTTTATTCTGTAAAAATATCATCGTGAAAACGTAGGTTAAGTGATATTGAAGTGCGCTGTCGTTCCACCTAAGGGCCGATTCCCTCCGGGAAAGCAGCGGTGCGGCGAGCACTTTCAGTGTGGAATCATTTTAAACTTTATCTACATAATTACCAGACCAGGGGCCCTAGACAAAGAAACATTCGATTAGCGATGTCGCTAGTAGAAAAGCCAAAAAATGTATGGGGTTGACATAAGCTATCGACATGTCACGTGACCATAGTCAGTAGACAACAGAAGGTACCACTAACAGTATAGTTACACTTAATAAGAAAAAGGTATTTTCTGGCACTAACATAGTTAACTGTAGAAAAGGGGCTAAGCAGAAATCCTTGAAGTTATTTCATCAAAATATTCAAGGTTTTTATTCCAAACAATTGGAAATCGAATTATTTTTAGAAAAAACAATGTTTGACATTGGTGCCGATTCCCTTGTTCACAAACTAAACTAAAAAGTTCAGTGCATCTTTTTGTTTCTATTTCAATAAGAAAAGGACAGAAGATAAATTCTAGTTTAGTGCTGTCAAATTAATCAGCGCTTGACGTAAATTGACATAATTTTAGTAGGCAAGTTTTAATCACGCCTAAACTTGTATGGAGTAGTGACAGCCGCTGATTAATTTGACAGGACTAAACTAAAATGTATCTTCTGTCCTTTTCTTAATGAAATATAAAGAAAAAGATGCACTGAACTTAAATTAAGTTTAGTTTGTGAACAAGGGAATCGGCACCAATGTCTGTATAACTGAGCATTGGTTAAAATATTATGAAATGTTAATTAACTATGAGAAATATAGTGTGGCCAGTTGTTTTAACCGAAAGTCGATTCCGCATGGTGGTTCACTAATCCTAATTAAAAGTGGTACCAAATCAAAAACTCGTAAGGACATGTAGAACTTTCGGTTGAACATAGCATTGAACTGTCTTGTGTTGAGCTAGATAAGCATGTTATAGTGTGCGTTTACAGACCCCCTAATTATCAAAACTACTCGATATTTGAGTCAGTTATGGAAGATGTTTTGGCTAAACTAGCAAATGGAAATAAATCAGTAATTATCTGTGGTGACTTTAACATTAATATTTTAGAAAATAATTCAAATACCAGTAGATTATTAAATTTGTTTAAATTATTTAATTTGACAAATGTGTTTGTGGAACCAACCCGAATAACTACGACTTCTGCTACGTGTATTGATAACGTTTTTTGTTGCTGCGACTATTTAGATAAAGCCATCGTTAATTATCTCCCGTCTGACCACAGTGGTCAAACCGTAACTTTTGAGTCAACATATCAATAGAAAAAGTGCAGATACAATTCAGACCAATAACATCTCTTAATTTAAATAAATTTGATAGCACTTTAATTTGTAAGTTAAGCGATCAGGATCTTACAATGAAAAATGTCCAAATGAATCTTGTATAAAGATTTTTTTTCGGTAGTCCAGACCGAGTTCAATAATTATTTTAAGAAGAACACTAAAAGTATCAGCCCTAGGTTTTTATTTAGTGACTGGGCAACTAAAGGACTCAGGAAAAGTAGGGAAAGACTTTTCGAGCTGTATGGCCTTAAGCCTTATATAAACACTGAAACTTTTAATAGGTATGTTGCTACTTACTCCAGAATTTTTAAGAACACTTGTAAGGCAGCTAAAGCCTTGTACATTAGCAACAAGGTTAAATCAGCAGACAATAAAATAAAGACAGTTTGGAAAATTATCAATAATGAAACGAATAGGAACAAAAAGCATGATTCTGATTACACACTGGAGACGTCATGTGGTCTCATTTGCGATAGCAAAGAAGTTGCTAAAGAATTTGTAAATTTTTTTACCAGTGTCCCGCTTAAAACTACTGAAACCTTAAATTCCTCGCCCTTGCTTGCTTTTGATTTAGTAAGGGAAAACGTTTCAGCTTGCACTATTCAATTTAACTTTAAGCATATTAATCCCATAATAGTAACAAAAGCTTTTAAGCAAATCAAGATCAAATTGTCTGAAGATCTTTGGGGAATGTCCATTAAAGTCTGTACCTCTATAATTGAGTCCATAGCGCCCTACTTAGCCTAAATATTTAATTTGTGTGTGGATCAAGGAGTCTTCCCGGATTTAATTAAATACAGTAAGGTAATACCACTTTTCAAATCCGGAGACAGTAAAGATACAAATAATTATAGACCCGTATCCGTGTTGCCGGTTTTCAGAAGGTGTTTGAAAAGGTAATGCTTAATCAAATGCTCAATCATTTCAACTCGAATAAAATCCTTCACGATCAACAGTATGGTATCACTAAAGGACGGTGTACGACCGACGCCGGTGTAACCTTACTAAGACACATTTTTAACGCGTGGGAAGAAGCGCAAGACGCCATAGGAATCTTTTGTGACCTCTCCAAGGCATTTAATTGCGTCGACCACGAAACCTTACTCTTGAAGCTCGAGCATTACGGACGTGGAAAACATGCGCTCAGCTTAATAAAATCTTATTTAAATGATAGACAACAGCAAGTACAAATTAATGGCATCAATTCACTCGGTTTAAAAGTAAAAATGGGTGTTCCACAAGGTTCGATATTGGGTCCTTTCCTCTTTTTAGTGTATCTTAACGAGCATTTATTAAATAATCAACCACAAATGGTGTCATTTGCTGATGATACTTCTTTAATTTTCAAGGTAGATAGACGTGCTACTAATGTTGACGACGTAAATAACACCCTATTGCAGGTTCAGAATTGGTTCGCTGCCAATAATTTAGTATTAAATGGGAAAAAAATTAAGTGCCTTAGATTTTCTTTACCAAATGTCAAAAGTAGTAATTAAGAGATAGTATTGAATCAAGAGAAACTAGAATTCGTCGATAAAACTGTTTTCCTGGGGATCACGCTCGACTCAAGGCTACAATGGGGTCCTCATTTAACATCTCTAGCAGGACGGCTAAGTTCAGCGGCATATGCTGTCAGAAAAATCCGTCAATTTACTGATGTAGATACCGCGAGGCTAGTCTATTTTAGTTACTTTCATAGTATTATGTCGTACGGTATTGTATACTTTGGGGACGGGCTGCAGACATCGAGTCAATTTTTACTCTGCAGAAAAGAGCTATCAGAGCCATTTATAATCTCCGCAGGCGCGATTCTCTAAGGGACTGGTTTAAGGACAGGACATTAACATCATGACGTTTCCTTGTCAATATATCTACGAGAACATCATGTACGTAAGAAAAAAAGTACATCTTTTTAGGAAAAGAGGTGAAAGACATAATTACAGTACTAGAAATAGGGACCTATTATCTCAGCCAGGTTTCAGACTGGCTAAAGTAGACTCATCTTTCATGGGGTATTGTTTAAAATGTTACAATAAAATTCCACCCCACATACTTCAACTGAATGAGATGAAATTTAAATCTTGTATAAAACGCAAACTATGCAAGCAGGCATATTATAAGTTGGGTGATTACATCGCTGATAAAAATGCTTGGCTTAATGCTGGTCCTGCTCCACAACCACAACCAATTAAATAATTAACATTTGAAAATACTGTTGGAGCAGCTGAACATTGTAAGACTATCTTTGCATTGTATAAATTCAATCTACTTTGTATTGTATAATTGCATTGCGCAGGTGGGAGTACTATGTATAATAGAGCTACCATTTAACGGTTAATATGTGATTGACTTGAATGGGCCCTGACGGCTGAGAGTATGTCATACTCACTCAGATGTCTCGCTGATGATGGCGCGTGTGTTGGATCATTTAAAATGGTTGAGCTGAATGGTGCTGATCCATGCGTCAAGCTCGTGAACGGGTGCCGTCAGTTGGGACTGATCACCTCTTAGGTTCCTCGGCTTATTTGTAATTATTTTATTTAGAAACTGTTTTTCTTTATTTTGATAATATCGACGCGTTTTTTATTTTAAATCGTCCTCACATTTAGTTATAATTTCAACATTATTTTTGTACTGATCTTTATGTATCAATATAATTTAAAAGAGTGTCCATGGAGTTTCTTGCTCGTTCTTCTCCATAGGTACCTACTACGCGTTGGAATGGGCAGCTAGCTTCATATTTCTAACTGACCGACTCCTTGACAATTCAAAAGTGCCTGTAAATGGTTTAATTGAAATAAATGCTTTGAGTTTGAGTTTGAGTTTGAATGAATAGACATTTAGCTAGACAATCTTAACATCTTTTGATTCCATGAAACGAATCGACAGCGTCGAACGATAACTTCCATAGAGATGCGTAGCCAAGTGGCACTTTTTGACAAGCGTTATCGCTAGTTTTCGATTCGTATGATGAAAACGTTAGCGAAAGCCAAGACCCTGTGGAAAACGAAACAAAATGGCGACTTTATGCAGTCATCCACTGACTGAAACACCTAGTTTGCACTTCAGCTGCGTTGTTTGTTTGTGTTGATTGCACACGCTGCGTTTACTGTGGGCAAGATGCAATGACACTTTCATTGGCTTAGACGGCAAAGATTTCGCTCCCGCGGCAATTGGAAAGTCTCGACGAAATGCCAGAAGCATTACTTATAGAACATTTAAGGCTCAGCAAAGCCGTATTTAAACTGCTTTTTGTTGGAAATTGCGGGCTACGACTGCAATTATAAGGGTCTCTAGAAATTCCCTACGAAATAAAGGTAAAAATTCTGCCGAATACTTAAATATTATACCCAAGTATCTAGAAGTTTTTGTTGTGTTTTGGTTTAATTTTAGATTGGTACATATTTTTACTGTATAATAATAAAATACAATTTTATGTGTATGTATAATGAAATAAAAATAATCATAATAATACTCACTACGGCACTATGTGCTGGCGACAGTTTCCGGGGGCCCATCATTGAGTGTGCATGTCACCCCCTGCCATTTTATCCGTGTATTACATAACATTGATCAGGCAGGGGACATAGTCCTTCCATAGTTTTAGGTTACCAATACACTATAGTCACCCAAACCCATAGCCCATTATGTTTTGTTTGCATGTTCTGCAATAGTCCTGCACCAACTAGAGATTGTCTTTAGGTTGTTTTGCATAGTGCATACAGGGATAATCGTCGGTTGGTGCCTCAACACTTATAATTGTCTAAGGGGCTTCTGCGAGTTGGGTTCGGCCCCTTATACGCTTTCCAAAGGTCGGTTCCCAAAGGACGTTTAAAATAATAATAATAATAATTTTATTCATAAGTTCACATAGAAATTACCCAGTAGTTTCCTCATTACAAAGTTACATATTAATATTAGTAAGGAAATGTTCAACTACATACATATGTCTAAAATAAATCTAGTGTATAGCAGTCATAATTTCATTATTTGCCCTTTTTCAAGTGCTTTGTGCCCTTAGCTTCTTCGCTACAGGGTCGTATCAAAAGGATGTGGGTGTATATGACAGTTCTTACGGGTTGACAGAAGCCTGAAAGTCTGACAACTAGTCTCACCAAGGGGTATCGTATTAGCCAGTAAAACGGTTATGGAGGTCACATAGGCAGTATAGTTGGAAAAAAGGCTAGGCAGATGATGATAGATTGTTTTTCCGCAAACACTACACGAACGGGCACTTATCAAAGAAGAGTAAGTGAATATTTCACATTCAGCAAATATGTATACTTAAATCTTATTGATATTTTATGATGTTACTGATTTATGAGCAAAGAAATACTAATCGTCTTTTTTCAAATAAAATGCTTAAGTACTGGGTTAAACCAAGACTAAAGGTCTAGGAATATTACCGTGTTAAAGTTAATACCAGGCTCAAAATGTACTCCGATTTCAAAACTAAGGCCCGTATTACAGAACGTCAATACTCAAGCATTACCTACTTAAAACTAGTTTAAACCAATCAAATGGCTTGAATCTTGTTGACTAAGACTTCGAGGATCGCTAGAGTTTTCTGTATTGACTTATACAGATGGGTATCAGTCCCTATATATTTATACACCCTGCCTGATTTATTATGTGAGTATACATATAATCGACTATGTTTTCACAGATTTTAAAGGAGGTATTATTATTATTTATATTTTTTTTACTTTTTAGTATTTGAATTTTCGTGTCAAAGTTCAAATGACAACATGAATTGACAGCGACAGCGCGGAATATGACATTTGCTGACGAAATACCATCGACAAAAAGTAATTTTTATCGAACAGACGGATCGACTAGACGATAGCGAAACGTAGTGTACTCTGTCTGCCAATCGAACTTCGTTATCGTTGAAGCGATAGCGATTGTAGAAATAGAATCGCTCCGAAGTGAATGCCATTTTTTTAGGCCCTCAGTATCGCTTAAAAAGCTCGAAAAGGTCGCGGTACTGCCCGCGGTTGCCTACGGCGACGCGAGGCTGCTCGCGGCGCCGCACGAATTTTCTTGCCGAATGTATAAACTAAACTGGTCAAGAGGAGACTAGGTGCGTGGTGTTAGGAGGCCGCGCGCAGCCGTCATCGGCTGCCGGCGGCGACGCGAGCCTGCCGCGGCCAGCTCCGCCAGCCTCGTCGCGTCGCTGCCGGCCGCTGCTCGCTTCTGCCGTTCCGGTGTGAATCGGCTCTTATCTAGCTTACTTCAAGCTCACTTCACTCAAGTTTGACGATGACATTTTACAGAATACATCGGCTGTTGTCTATTTAGAATTTAGAGTTACACATGAAAACCAATAAATTATGAGTTTATAGAAGTAGCCAAGTTTTTTTCAAAACAGCAGTAACTTCCTATTCAATACTGATAATCTGAAGCATCCGATTTGTATCTGTGGCATGAGGGTGCACCCGACATACTGCAGTTGTGTGCCAGAAATTGACTTTTACCAAATATATACCTAAGTCGTGTCTTGCGCCGTTTCTGACACTCACCAAAAAAGTTCAATGTAAGTACAGACAAGAGATAAGTAGTGACAAGAAATAATCTATCTTCAATGAGACAAATCGTTTCTATGTCAAGTATTCGCTCGACGCTCAGTTCCTTTTTACGTCTACCTTATGCCACACAAGAGGTGTAAAATAGGAATTTATTATTGGATTCGTGAGCTTCTGAGCCACTGGCCTCGTTTTATTGCCACGGCTGACTCCCGAACTATTATAGTCCCGGAGATCTTTTATTTTTTACGGGACTGTCTGAAATGTATGGGAATTTAAGCGGGGATTTTGTTCAGTCAAAGATTTTATATACCTAATGTAGTATTAGGTAAACTAGTATTCTTTAATTTTTTTCTATCTGATGTGATGAAATGTGATGTGGACCATTTTATTACACAAAGTGACAGCTTCACACACTGCACTGCACACGTCAGATTACTCCAGTTAATAAAATTAATAATTCGACTTTACTAGTCTGTTTTTCCGCCGTTGACGTATATAACAAAATCGCAGCGATTACACTCAATATGAGTTCATCCAAATCACGTTGCAGAATGGCCGCCCAAGTTCGTTGTAACAGGCGAAAAAGATTTTATGGTGTGTGTATGGCATCAATATTTGTCATCAGAGCCCTTCTTTGAAGCATATCCCATGCGTGCTCAATGGGATTCAAGTCTGGCGATTGAGCACGCCATGGTAGGACGTTGACATTAGCTGTGGCAAGTGTGTTTGCAACGACTCTGACAGTGTGTGGACGTGCACTATAATGCAGAAATGAAGCACCAAATTGGATCTGTAAAGGAATGACAACATCTGATACAATCGTTTCAGTGTAATGTGTGCATTGAGATTGCCTCTGATCCAAATCAGTTCGGTTCTTCCGCCTATCCAAATACCCGCCCATTTCATGATTATTCTACCACTGTATGTATGGACTTTCTGGCATTATTTTAAACATTTTTGGCGTCCAAAGGTCCTCCAATACCGTGTACGTCTAGTATCTGGCCTCAAAGCGGGGATCCTGCCGTTTTGCCGAAAAGATTTTGCCAAAATTTCACTACTCAAACAAATTTTAGCAACCTTTTTTTATACCAATGCAATTTTTGGAATGATTTTAGTACGCACATTTTCATTTTGTAATTTTTTTACTTGGCAGAATATTATCAAGGATAATGCTATTTAGGCATTTGGTCATTAATCAAATGATCTATTACAGCAAACAATCTTTAGACAGTAAACGTTAGAGAATGTGTTGTGTGAATGAGATGTGCTTGAATTTGTCTGAAACAAGTGAAATTTATGGTTACTTATGGAACTAGTTAAAGTAGGTTAATTATTTTTAATAATGGTTTAGTTAGGTTAGGTTAAAACTGTGACCTCCTACGCACGAGCCGAGCGAGCGAAGCGAGCGGTGCCGCGGCAGCGGCCGGCGAGTGCCAGAAACGAATAGATTATATAGAAAAAAATATGGAAAAAAGAGATTATTTTTAGCTGACTATCGAGACCCGAACTAGTTTGACGAGGTAGAAATTTTATTTTGCGTAAAATGAATAAATGTAAACGAATTCCAACTGACATATTTGACTACATAAAAATTGGTAAAAGTACTAGTTGGTAAACAAGTTATTGTTTAATCGTTCACTTGCCAAACACTAATGTTTACGGTTTACGTTACAATTATTTGTGAAAAGATTATTTGCTAAGTAATAATTTGGCAAATGAAATTATGCGGAAAATTGCTTGGGAAGTGATAATTTGGCAATTTCTTTTCGATGAAACAAGAGAGGGGTCTCTCTTGTTTCATCGAAAAAGCGAGATTAGTCAGAAAATTACCCAAAACGCCACTCGTCTTCTACCCAATTTCTGTGTTCACGAGCCCATTGTAAACGGGCTCTGTGATTGCGGGGCTCAATAAGTGGTACACGTAGCGGCCTTCGGGAACGGAGATTGACTTCATGCAAGCAATTTCTTATGGTTTGATCGCTTATTAACATCCCTGAAGAGCTATGAAGTCTCGTAACGAACATCATCGCGGTCATTGAACGATTTCGTCGAGCAGTAATTTTGTAATGATCTTGTCTGCGTGTGCGTGCTCGTCCTCCACGTCACTCTGCCACGCAGCCAGTGATGCGGTAACCCATCCAAAGTCAACTTATAACACTCCCGGTAGTGCCCAGAGCGATTCCCACAGCACGTTGCCGAGAACCAGCTTCCAACATTCCCACGGCTCTGATAATTTCGTCTCGGCTCAAATGACGTCTTCTCTCCATAATAATGTTCTTTTGTATTGATTCCACTCAAAAGTATGGCAGAAATATTACTAATTTGCCTCGAACCAATTGAAAGATTGTATAGGTAAAAATAAAAGATGAAAATCCAAAAACTATCCCCTTTTTAAATAACGAAGGAGTTACAAAAATATGATTAAAAAACCTGTTTTTTAGTAACTAGCAAAAACGCTTGTTCCCTAGACACTTTTGATGTGTAACACTGTAATTTTAAAACATTGTAAAAGTCAATTATTTTTAAAAGAGTAACCGTGAAGTTTCTTGCCGGCTCTTCTCCATAGGAAACGACCAATTGGAATCGTGCACCTAGCTTCTGAGGGTTCATAAGCCAGGGGGGTAACCATCACCTCTAATAGCAGTATTATTTCAATATTACTTTAGCGTGAGAAAGAGATGGAGCTATAGGTCCTGTATAGCTCCATCACTTTCCCACTGCGATGTAATATTATAATAATACTGCTATAAGAGGTGATGGTTATCCCCTTTTATTATTTAGGTATTAAGTTCTGTTTACGTTTTATATCTTTAGGGTTCCGTACCTCAAAAGGAAAACGTAACCCTTATAGGATAACTCGAGTGTCTGTCTTTCCAAACACGGACGTGTAACGTAAAAAAATGAATACTGAATATGAGCGACACTTTTGGGGCAAATTAGAAAAGTACAAAAAAAAAGTTTTGCGAACTTACCGTGTGACATATCGAAAGGGCTTGTTGTGAGAGTCTCAAATATATCATTTTCTAATTTTAAAATAAATATTTTTAAAGTAATTTAAGAAAATATATGAACATTGAACATATATCCCTTATCTCCGAAACTACTGAGCCTAAAATATTGAAAAAGAAATACAGGAAATAGTTCTTTACTTATAGATTACAGAAAAACCTATAAGAAGTCTCAGGTGTTAACATAACAAGGTAAATCTCTCAATATTGCGCGTACAAACTTACATTTCCAGCTGGAATGTATGGGAGAAAATGTTTTTCAACTGCAATGTTAAGTTTGTTCATGGGATAAATTATCTTGGGATAAAAAAAACATGGTAGAAAACATATTATTTGGACGGAAACCTCACCACGTTAGTTGAACTCGCACTTTTCCGGTTATTTTAGGGTTCCGTAGTAAACAAGGAACCCTTATAGTTTTGCCACGTTCGTCTGTCTGTCTGTCTGTCCCCGCTGTAGCTGAGGGTCACTTTTGGGGGGCTAATAAGAAAATAAAAAAAAAAGTTTTGCAAACTGTACTGTGTCACATATGAAATGAAAGTGCTTGTTGTAAGGATTTCACATCACCTGTCTGCCTTTTTTCCCAACTACGTTGGGGTCGGCTTCCAGTCTAACCGGACGCAGCTGAATACCAGTATTTTACATGGAGCGATTGCCAATCTGACCTCCACAACCCAGTTACTGGGTAACACGATACCCCTTGGTAAGACTGGTTATCAGACTTTTGGTCTTTTTGACTTTTGTTGGATTTCACATATATATGTATTAATAATTTTAAAATAAATCGTTAAAAAGTTATTTAAGAAAAGACGTGAAAATAGACCATTCTCCCCCTTATCTCTGAAACTAATGAGCCTAAAATTTTGAAAAAAAAAATACATAAAATAGTTAAGTTTACTTATAAGTTACAGAAAAACCTATAAGAAGCCCATGGTGTTAAAATAACTTGGTTAATATCTCAATATTGTGCGTACAAACTTGCATTTGCAGTTGGAGTGTATGGGTATGTTTTACAACTACAATGTTAAGTTTGTTCTTGGGATAAATTATCTTGGAATAATAAACATGATAGATTGTTTTTTTTTTTGATTTCATGTGCGGAACTCTCATCATGCGAGTTCAACTCGCACTTGTCCGGTTTTTGTTGGTATAGTGGTGTGTGCTAGCTGAAATATGGCAAATAATTATATTTAATGTTTTATGTTGCGCCTAGTGTAAATTCTTTTGCATACTATTGTATAGATGCAAGTTTTTCTAACTAAACAGACAGCTGTGCTGCTGGGGAGTTTTTTGCGCCACTTCTTCATCCCAGCTAAAGCACCAGGAACCTGTGAAGGGCGGGCGTCTTGGGGTTCTATCTTAGACGTTCGATAAGTGCTGATTCTCAGCCTAGTTTGAATAAATGACTTTTGATCTTGATAATTGCCCATGTAGGTTGATTTGAAATAAAATATTTAGAATTTGAATGGGTTCACGTTAATAATGCAACGTGGGGATCGAACTCCTGACCTCTTACGCTACACGTGTTGGGATATTGTCTATTGCTATCCGCTATCCTCTTGTCCAACTTTCACAAAACAGAATGGTGCGGCCTATTAAAAATAAAATACCCGTTCAAACACACATAAATAAGGCCATGAACAGAACAGCTAAACAATCCTTCCACAATATTAATCACAATAGCAACAAGGCAGAATAATGATTGATAGTTTATCACGCACAGATTGTCCAATAAATTACAAAGGCGTGATAGTGCGCGACGTGCCGGTGTCACCCTTGCCTATTGATTTATACTTGTTACGACAGGCCTGGCTTTGACATGTGCTATGTTTTAGAAGGAGAACTCAACTATCTATAATATATAATCTATTCTGCCTACAAGAGAATACGTAAGAGGAGGCACAACCGCTTCCTCATTTCGATTATTCTGTCTTAGGGATTTCATCTCAGTTTAGTCAGTAGTGAGTTCTCTTTATGGGCTGATTGGAAGTGGTAGGTGCGGTTACTGCAGCATAATATGCTATATATAGTCATCTGCAAATCCGCAAAAGGTTTGATGATGCTTTCTCAACCCTTTTTGTTGACAAAGTTGTTAAGTTTAAAAGGTATTTGGTAGAGAAAATGGATATGGCATGGCTATATTCTTTGCACTACACGTCAAAAGTGGAAAAGTCTAAGGTCGATCCAGGCTATAGGTACATTTTGGTCCTTACTAATTTCATGTTAACATAACATAACGCCTTGTCTCCCGAAGAGTTGGGCAGGGGTGTAGGTACGTATAGTACACCCACACTTCGCCAGTTATGTTTAAGTCCCATGTAATAGAGAGCAAGTCGATTGCCATCAACCGAACACAAATCCTGACTCCGGGCTGCTACTGAGAAATTCCAGAAACACTTTCTATCTCCTTAAACATCATCATTACTTATTAATGTTCTTGATCTTGTTTCATGTTTATGTAATATGTTATGTATAGTATATGCTTTATGTATATGTATTTATTGTATATGTAACTGGTACACCACTGACTACCTGCAGTATTGTCTCTCCTCCCCCTTTGATCCATCCAAAGGTTGTCTGTAAAAGATCGCTTTTAGCGATAAGACCGCCCATTGTGTCATCCCTTGTAAAATTTCAACATTTGTATCTGTAATTTTTATGGTGTACATAATAATGAGTATTCTATTCTATTCTATTCCAGATAAAACAACCCAATAACTCTGTCCGACCTGGGAAACGATCTCAGGAAGTTATGCTCAGCGGTAGCACTGTGCTCTAATTGTCAAATAGCTTTGTGAAATTTTTTAAAATACATATAAGAAACTAAACCTATACAGATATCGGTCCTATCACCCCTCCCGATGCCACGGTCCCTTAGACCCCGGTGACGACACCCCAGGGTAGCATGGGGTGGTCCATTTGTAACCGGAAACCATAGGACTCGGCCATTTGTATCCAAAACAACGAATATATCAGAAGGGTACGTGTTATAAGAACCACAATTTTTTCGTTTGTATTTGTTGAGCACCTGTATTTTGGTATCAGTTACAAAACTTGAACAGGATCAAATAAAAAAATATTAACAATAGTACCTATAAGTGTTTTAAATAAATGTTTTTGTATAAATAATAAAGCTCGGATGAATACGTATATAAGTATATTGAATGCGTAAAAACCTTTTGAAAAAAAAAATAACGCATAATTATTATATTACAAACGATTTTCTCGTGTCGATCCAAACTGTTTATAAAAGAATGCATTTAAAAACATTCGTGGGAAATTCGGCTCCGACTTACGAGTTGTAGGTCGTGGGTTCGAACCCAGGCAGGCGCTTTACTTTGCGTAAATCGTTTCGTCACCACTGCTCCCAAACGTTGAAGGAAAACATCGTGAGGAAATCGACATGTCCTAGAACCAAAAATCGAAGACATGTGCCATCTACCAACCCGCACTGGGCCCGCGTGGTAGATTAAAGACCACTCCCTCTCGAAGAGAGGAGGCCCGTGTCCCAGCTGTGGGAACATTATAGGCTGATTATGTAGTGGAAAATTAAGTATATTTTTATTTATTTACTTATAATATACTCAAAATGCAAGCAATACTTTACATTTTACGCCCTTCAGAAGGAGGAAGGACAAATTGGATAAAATTTGCAACTACCCGCGATCTCAAAACATAGCATCTCCTTTATGCTAATCCAACGATGCAGACACAAACACGCCAGCCACTGTTAAACTATAAAGCCATTTCGTAAATTCGTTCTCAGTACGTCATGATAGGAAACTGATGCTTCCGCCTCGAATTCGCGTATTGTAACATTTTTCCGGAAGTATGATAAAACGTATTTCAAACAAAAATAAAATAACGCACATATTCAGAACAAAGAAAATAACGTATTCGGAAAACGGAGCGGTCATAGCTTTGAGTTGTGAAGAGTTTGCCAGATAAATGTTAGTGTTATTGTGGCTAGGTATTGTTTGTAGCCTGTAAATAATATGTATTACACCAAATACCTGCAGGATTCCAAATATGAAGGTATTGTAATTGTTAAGGCAACTGTATGGAAGCATATTGTCATACCTATATTGAATGGGTTTCCTGAATAAGAAGTTTTGTCATTACATAGGCTAATATTATTATTAATATTAAGTACTACGTGAAGCAAAATTTTGTACCCATTTTTACCAAAATTACGCGGAAATTTGCCACAGTTAAAGGTTATATAGAGAAAGAGTGCAGAAAGCTCATATTTTTATATAATATTCATTAGAAATAAATTAAATTACTTGATAAAAAACATTATATAGCATGGAATTAGGGTACTCAGTAGCAGTGGTGGCCCAGCGGTAACGGTCGCGACTTATGAGTTGTAGGTCGTAGATTCGAACCCTGACAGGCGCTTTACTTTGTGTAAATTATTTCATCGCCACTGCTCAAAACGGTGAAGGAAAACATCGTGAGGAAATCGGCATGTCCTAGAACCAAAAATTCGAAGACATGTGACATCTACCAACCCGCACTGGGCCCGCGTGGTTGATTACGGCCCACTACCTCTCACTGAGTGGAGGCTTGTGTCCCAGTATAGATTGTAAGTAGAAATGGTCGAACTTCGAACACTTCTATCAGATTTGGAATTATTAAACTACGAATTAGATTTTGGGGCAAAGGCTCCATTCGGCACCAAATACTTAACGTGTGGAAAAGGCACGAGCATTCTCAACCTTTATGTAGACCGAAGGTGATAATTGCAACATATCAACCGGCAAACGTCAAGTGCTAAACATGGTCTCATAATGACCCGCTGCAATGACGGGCAAAGCCGTGGCCCGGTCCGTGGGTGAACGGGAAATTGCTTTAATTGCTACCGTTGGCAGACGGACAGATGAACACAGTTTGTTGCCATTAGCAGGCAGGAGGACGCTAGTGCCCAGCGCCCCGGCTTTTAACGCTGCCTTTTTACCCGACTGCCCCTGAAGGAGGGTAATGTTTTTCAAGAGTATGTATGTATGTCTATTTCTTTGGCATGCTCTGTAGCCTAAACTGCTTGATGGATTTTAACTTAAGAGGTGTCGTTAGATTCGTCTTAATTGTAAGAGTGACATAGGCTATATAATATTTATATATTGCATCTGAAAATACAAAAAAGGAGGGAAAGGTTTTTTTTTTAATTAAATTGCAACAATATTGATATCAAATAAGAGCTAGTAATAAGTCAATTCCATGTATATATATATATATATACATATATATATTAATAAAACTAAAAAGCTTGAAATAAAACAAATTATTTAAAAAACAAAAAACCCGACTGCAAAAATATGCACATACCTAACTGAAAAGAGAAAAACAAGAATTATAAGCTATAGAAATTTGGTATCACAGGCGGAGACAAACAAAAGTTACACCATATTTCAGGTTTTTGGTTTGTCCCCGCCTGCGATACCAAATTTCTATAGCATAATTGTTTTTCTCTTTTCAGTTAGGTATGTACATATTTTTGCAGTCGGGTTTTTTGTTTTTTAAATAATTTATTTATTTTAAGCATTTTAGTTTTATTAATATATATATATGGAATTGGCTCATTACTAGCTTTTATTTGATATCATTATTATTGTAATTTATTTAAAAAAATAAAAGGTTCCCCCTTTTTGTTGTATTTGCAAATGCAATATATAAAAATAATATAGCCTATATCACTCCCACAATGAAGACGAATCTAACGACACCTCTTATGTTAAAATCCATCAAGCCGTTTAGGCTACAGAGCGTGCCAATGAAATAGACATACATACATACATACATACTCTCGAAAAACATTACCCTCCTTCTGGGGCAGTCGGGTAAAAACAAAAGACACGACTGCTAAAACACATAACTGAAAAGAGAAAAACAAGCTTTATAATCTATAGAATTTTGGTGTCGCAGGCCGGGGACAAAGCAATAGCCTGCAATATGGTGTAACTTATGTTTGTTACCGCCTGCGATACCAAAATTCTATAGATTATAAAGCTTGTTTTTCTCTTGAGAGAAATTGAGATTTGTTATCAAGGTATGAAGTAAATCAACGAAGTACATCTCCTCTGATACCATTGTTAAAAATCTTTGTTTTAACAATATTGTGGTCAAACCTATCCTTTCTGTAATCCATGTAACCGACGTTAACTTGTGCCCCATTGTCCATTCTGTCCGTTAGGAAGTCATTGAGCAAAACCAGGTTAGATACGTTGAACGACCCTTAAGAAATTCGTGCTGAGAAATTTGGTCGTAGACAACCTTCTCAAAAACTTTAACTCATATGCACAGCTTAGAAATAGGTCTCCAATTAACTATTTAATTAGTGTGCCCTTTTTATGCACTGGGATTACAAGGGCAGACTTCCAGATCTGGGGAACAGAACGTGAAGAGATACTTTTTTTTAACAATAGAGATACTGGCAAGGCAATGGTTTTAGCACATCCATTCAGCAATTTAGGTGATAAGAGGTCCGGACCAGCAGTTTTAAATGGATCAATTTTACTAATTAGCTTAACACCTTGTTAGGTCAATCTCAATTGAGGGAATACCCGAGGGTACATTAGAATTGATGGCAGTTTGAGGAGGACAATCATTTGAAAATGTTTAAATTGTAAGGATTTACCAACAGTGTTTTTGTTTTTTTTATCTTAAATTAGCTCCATCACCCGACAAGATCGTCGCTTAACTTAATAATTTTTATGTTTTTCCTCATAGAAGTGAACAATTGTAATCTTGTTAAGTGAAATAAAATATCTCATAAACCGTAAATGCTTGATAAATGTTGAGTTTGAGTCTCAAAGAGCTCTATTACAAACAAAGTGATTTCATGTCATGTCACACATCGAACTGCATCATTAATAAATAGGAAACACGTAATAGTTACATAAATACATGGTTTCTGATTGAACACGTTCTGGTTGAGCTCATTGCTCAGTCATGCGTCTCTTTGGCTCGCATTCATATTAAATGTGAGCAACTAATGAAATGATTTGATAACACCGAAATAGTTCGCTAAATGTGCTTGTTTAGTAGTAGTATGTGGGGATGTTTACTTCCTTTTCTTCACTACTTTCTCAAAGGGTAGGGGTAGATAGAATTACGTGAGTTGTTGTTAACACGTAATTTATGATCTTTCTTCTCGATATGAATTTAATGCTGGTAGAAGATGTTAGCTAGGTGCATAGTTAGGTGCATATGACTTCAGTTTAGTATCGAGTAAAAAAGAGTTCAGTTTAAAATAAGTTAAAAATATGAGGTGTTTATGAAAAAAATCATCATACAGCCCATCATAGACTACCCTGATGCCTGTTACTTGGATGCCACCGAGGAGCTTTTAAGGCGCTGTCAAGACCCAATTGACCAAAATTGGCTTCTCTTAAGAAAAAAAATTGCTAAATCTGTATAGTTTGTGGTAGCGGAAATTACCAAAACACGTTTTGAAAAAAAAAAATCTCGATACAAACTAACGTTAAACTAACCTCTTACCTTGAGTTCTAATCCAACATATCTGTATTAAATATCAACATACGTTACGTATTTATTTAATATCTAGAACGTCTTATTTGAATGCAGTCTGGTTGTTTTTTATTTTCGATTATTCAACTCAATTTTGAGTAAATAGATAATTACTTCATATTTTGCAATAAATTACAAGCGTTGTGTCATCGCGCTTCTCTTTCTTTTCTACGCAATCTGATAGTGACCGCGGTTTAGGTGTTGTCAGCGTCTTAAATAAACTTGAGCGTTTGCTCATGTTTCTAACTTTCGCAAGATTCTCAAGTGGCTCCCCATTCGTCTTCGCAGGAACTCTCGGATATTGTGTCTGCTATTTAACATCCTTCATAATCCTAGAACGCCATCCTATCTGCGGGAACGTTTTTCTTCGCCCGTCCTTCTCATGCACCTTGCAGGTCGCATCTTAGAAATCTCCTTAAATCCTCTCCCCACTCTACCGAATTCTACTCCTACTCCATCACTGTTCACGCGGTTCGGCTGTGGAATTCACTTCCGCCTGACATAAGGTACTGCCAAACTGTTGCTGTTTTTAAAAGAAGAGTGAAAGAACACTATCTCTCCACTTTGCCATAATTGCATATTATGTATACAGGGTGTGGCGTAAGTAGTGGTCCACCGTTCAGGATTCGATGAACCAGATAATTAACTATAACAATTAAAAATTTTAACCATTTTTACCCAAAGGTTACGAAAATATTTCCTTTCTGTCTTTTATTTACGAAATTTCTACCATTTATTACATATTTGTTTGTAGTTTCAATAAAAACCATTATTTTTTTATTTTTATTTCTGCTAATTACTGCTGAATACTAGAGCTATCATGATAAAATGATTTTTTATGTAAATTTAGTTCTTTAAAGAAAAA
Organism: Atethmia centrago; assembly: GCA_905333075.3. Classification (NCBI taxonomy): domain Eukaryota; kingdom Metazoa; phylum Arthropoda; class Insecta; order Lepidoptera; family Noctuidae; genus Atethmia; species Atethmia centrago. Next base: position 30,705,469 of record HG995377.1, on the reverse strand, counting down.
GTTGGTTCATCTCTAATTTTAACCCTAATTTTTACATACCATCGAAGTTCAAGGGCGATTTTTGTAAAAAAAAACGTACTACACTGTCAGTGCCCATTTATTTAATAATATGCCTACTAAATACCGATTTCAAAATGGTATCACTATAACAGATCCTATTATTTATCAAAAAGATATTCAATTTAATTGAAGAAAAGAAGATTTTCATTAAACTACTTTTTTAAACTTTACTGCGTTAATACTTACGATATTTGCAAAAAAATACACTACAGTGTATAAAAAAACCCATTTGTATAAAAAAACTACTATTGCAGAGTTATCTAGACCTAACTTGTTACTTTAGGTATTTGAACAAAGAATTAAAAAAAAACAAATCTCTTTATTTATCATTTATTATTAATCTTTGTCATGATTACAATCATTAAAATTAAACAAAATGTTCAAAATGGCCACCATTCGCAGCTATACACGCTCTGCAACGTCGAATAAACGACCGTTTAATTCGCTTTCGCTGATTTCTCTAGCTGCTGCCTGGATTCTAGTCCTCAATTGGTCAATGCTAGTGATTTCTTTGCTATAGACTTTTTCTTTTAGGCAACCCTAATAAAAGAAATCTAGGGGATTTAGATCTGGCGAGCGTGGTGGCCACAATATTGGACCTAAGCGCCCTATCCACCTATTTGGATACGCTGTATCAAGGTGCTCTCGTACTCTAACAGCGTAGTCAGCGGGACAGCCATCGTTCTGCAGCCACATGTTTTCTTGGACTTCAGGAACGACACCTTCCAGAAGCAAGGGCAAGTCAATTTGCAAAAAACTTAAATATCTTTCTGCATTTAATGTTTCTGGCAGCTCGTGTGGACCGATTATTTGTCCGTTAATGATTCCGGTCCAAAGGTTTATTTTAAATTGTTACTGTGATCTGTCTTGCCTTATGAGATGCGGATTTTCTAGCCGCCAGTTATGCAAATTATGTAGATTTAAATATCCATCTTTTTTGCAGGATGACTCGTCGCTCCATAGTATTTTATTAAAAAACTGCGGGTCTTCTCTTATTCTGCGTAGCAATACTCTACAAAATGTTACTCTCAATTGATAATCTCTTGGTAGCAATGACTGTACCCTTTGATAGTGGTATGGGTACAGTTCATGTCTTTTGAGTATTCGATGTACAGATCTAGTTGATATGCCAGTTCTGCGACTTAAGACAAATCAAAAAATCAAATCAAATCAAATCAAACTTTATTTGTGAACATAGGTATTACAATAAAGGTGTTATGTATACAATACAGTTTAGTCGATCTCTATGTCCTACCAATGAAATTGGTGTACAAATCTATTCATTTTTTAGTAATAAGTCTGAATTTATACAGTAAAAAGTCAAGTTCAAGTAAATAATGTCAATTAAATCAAAATACGAATTAATGGTACTCTTATTTGGCAATTAATCAATTATAATTTATTTTTACAGCAAAGGTTAATTGAATTGTTAGTAATGTCACATTTTATCATTTAAAAATTGTTCTATGGAGTAGTACGTCTTATCTAACAAAAATAAATACAATTTACTTTTGAATTTGCGGATAATATCTTCACTCCTTATACATTTTGGTAATTTATTATAGACCCTTGGTGCCATTACAAAGATACTATTTCCATATAGCGCAGTTCTAGACCCAACTGTTTGTAACCGATCACAACGGCGCTGACTAGTTACTCGAGCAAATTTATGCAGATTATTTTTGACGAACATAGACGTTTCATATATGTACAGCGAGGGCATCGTTAATATTTTTGTACTTTTATAAAATGGTTTGCAGCTCTCTGTTGTCTTTAAATTGTAGATAGCTCTAATGCACCTCTTTTGGCACTTAAATACCATTTCTTTACCCGTGGCATTCCCCCAAAATATAATTCCGTATCTCAATGTTGAGGCTACTAAACCATGGTAAGCCGTTAAGACGCTGACAACACCTAAACCGCGGTCACTATCAGATTGCATAGAAAAGAAAGAGAAGCGCGACGACAAAACGCTTGCAATTTATTGCAAAATATGAAGTAATTATCTATTTACTCAGAATTGAGTTGAGTAATCGAAAATAAAAAACAACTAAGTTCTGCATTAGAATAAGACGTACTTGTTATTAATTAAACACGTAATTTATGTTGATATTTAATACAGATATTTTGGATTAGAACTCAAGGTAAGAGGTTAGTTTAACGTTAGTTTGTATCGAGATTTTTTTTTCAAAACGTGTTTTGGTGACAACCAAGTTCTGGGAAATATGTTCAAAATTAACATATATTTTTTCCGCTACCACAAACTATACAGATTTGGCAATTTTCTTTCTTAAGAGAAGCCTATTTTGGTCAATTGGGTCTTGTCAGCGCCTTAAGACTGTTGCTCGATTGGCCGTCTTACTTAACATATGCAAAGCATAGGATTGTTTGTTAAGCTTACTGCATACTTTATCAATATGGGAATTCCATTTTAAAGTGTTTTCTATGTTTAGTCCAAGAAATTTAGTCTCATTTGTTTCATTAATAATTTTGTCCTTGTATTTAATTTTTAAGTCTAGATTGTAATTAACTCTCTGTTGAAACTTCATTAATACTGTTTTGTCAAGATTTACAACCAAATTATTATATAATTATATAATTATTAAATATTACACGGACCGATGTTGAAGGATCTTCTGTAACTAAATTCATTACCTCTTCATCGTTGTGTCGTCGCGGTCCTTCACCTGCACCGCCTACGCCTGTGCCAGGTATCCTTCCCTCGGTGTATGCGTTATGCACTCTTCCAAAAACTCGGTGGTCTGGATGTCTTGATCAGGATATCTCTCCCGATAAAGTCGAGCTGCTTCTCTACCGACACCTCTGCATTCGCTATAAATAAAATGCATGTCAGCATATTCGCGCGGTGTGTACCGAGACATTTTTTAATTGTCACTGCACTGCACGTTTGTCCAAATCGTTGAGCAAGCCAAAGTCACCAGTACACGTAGCCAATATCGCAGAGATCACCAAAACAACAAGTCCAATCAGTAGGCAAATTAAACGGAGTCCGGGGGCAGGCAGGGGTAAAAAAATGGCGGAGGTAAACACAGGCAGAATAAAAACGAAACGCATACGACGCACGACACGAGTGACGAGATCGTACTAAATCATTTCGAGATTTCTGAAGATCAACGTTAGTAATGAAAGAGATAGTAATACCCTACCATATCTCTTCCTTATCACTCCTATTGTGCGTAACTCGATTGCGAGAGCTTCAACCGGTTTTTGTTAACAAAACAAACATGTCTAAAAAAAGGGTCAGGGTTTTTTTACCTGACATGTTTGTGCTTTAACACAAATCACATTTGAATTGTAAAAAGTTACATTGTATCCGTTTTTTGAGTTTTTATACGTTTTGTAATAGTATTGACGCAGTTTAAAAAAGTAGTTTCATGAAAATCTTCTTTTCTTCAATTAAAATTGAATATCTTTTTGTTAAATTATTGGATCTGTTATAGTGATATCATTTTGAAATCGGTATTTAGTAGGCATATTATTAAATGCATGGGCACTGAAAATGTAGTACGTTTTTTTTACAAAAATCGCTCTTGAACTTGAAGGTGTTTTAAAAATTAGGGTTAAAATTAGAGAATTACCAACTTTTTCTTCAAAAGAGCTGAATTTACATAAAAAATCATAATTTATAATGATAGCTCTAGTATTCAGCAGTAATTAACAGTAATCAAAATGAAAAAATAATGGTTTTTGTTGAAACTACAAACAAATTTGTAAAAAAAGATAGAAATTTCGTAAATAAAAGACAAAAAGGAAATATTTTCGTAACCCTTGGGTAAAAATGGTTAAAATTTTTAATTGTTATAGTTAATTATCTGGTTCATCGAATCCTGAACGGTGGACCACTACTTACGCCACACCCTGTATATAAGTATTTTAGTTGTTTATTTTAGAAGTATGTATTTATTTAAGTATATTCTCTTATTGTATATTTAAATTAGTGAATAGTTTTTTTTTTGTTTTTATGTTTTGTTTTCTCTTCTACTCTTACACACGGTGTCTACGTCTGTTTGTTGTCCTATCGCAGATTTACTGGAAGAGATTTCTTTAGAAATAAGCATCACTTTTGTACGTATTTTTCTGTTCCTTTTCTCTTGTCTGTTTATACGTGTTTAAATAAACTGTTAAATAAATAAATATAAAATTGGTTTACAGTCACACACAACACACCCACACACACTAACGCGCACACACGTACGCAAAGAAAAACTCACATCACATATAAAATGTATACTTATTATCTTCAATCGCTCAGGTAGACACAGTCTACTATTTATTATACATAAAGTACCACAATTTAAGCTGAATCACTGTATCTAAAGATACAGGTTACTTAGTTTGAGAGGCAGAGTTTTCCATATTGCCAAAGCTCATTTAAATTGTCTTTATATGAAACATGTTAAATCTGTATTTTTTTTGTATGAAATAAACTTTTATTATTATTATTATTATTTATTACAGTAAGTTATGAAATAACTAGCAACCAGCCCCTGCTTCGCAAGGTTTTAAAACTTAACAATACATCGATATTTCTTTATTATTATAGTTAAGGCTGGATACATTTAATATGAATGTATTATACTCGTACACATAATAAACCTTAGAGAATAAACTTTCGTAATGATAGTGAAAACCAGATCAAAATCTGTCGCGGAGATTAGAAGAACAACGCCGTTACACAGACAGACAGACATACATACAGATAAAACCCACTTTAATTTATAATATGTAGGTAAGCCTTGATAAAGTTGGGTATAAGGGGGAGCACACAACAACCGGACTCCCCAAATGCCAACCTCACCTGCGCGCGGTACACCCTGCCACTGACGGACGAGGCGCTGACGACCGACCGATAGCGGTATAACCATCTAAGAAGCCAATCTAAATTCTCCAGAGCGATGACGGGCAGCAGCGTCATCAGTGTGAAAGGATTGGCACTGTGGTCACTAACCCGCTTGCCCAGCGTGGTGACTATGGGCATTAAAAACCTCCCAATAATGAATATAGTGCCAAAACAACGGCCCCCAGTTCCCGGTGGTCCCGCTATTCCTGGTCAAGGTAGCGGTCATGGTAATGGCGGGACGGGGGGTGCGGAGAATCCCCGGGGTACGGCAGGCTACCAACGACGACTACATCTGGCGACGTACAATGGACGTTCGATGAGGCTGGACCATCACCTTGCCGAAACTGAAAACTGCGGATGGTAGGATCGTGACTTCGAAGTCCGAGATACTCGAGGAAGTCGAGGATTTCTACGGGCACTTGTACTCAACGCGGATGGCGAAACCAGCGGGGCATAGTGAAGATGACCATCAAGCCGAATTAACGCACCACTACACGGAAGACATCCCGGATGTCGACCAGTGCGAGATTAGGGCGGCTCTCGAGCAGCTAAAGAACAACAAGGTACCTGGTGATGACGGAATAACGACAGAGCTCCTTAAAGCGGGTGGGGCTCCAGTCCTAAAAGAGCTAGCGAGTCTCTTCAACTCCGTCATCCAAGAAGGCACAACGCCGGAGGCGTGGAGCAGAGGTGCGGTGGTTCTGTTCTTCAAAAAAAGGCGACAAAACCTTGCTGAAGAACTATAGACCCATCTCACTTCTGAGCCACGTTTATAAGCTGTTCTCGAGGGTTGTCACGAACCGTCTCGCCAGGAGACTTGACGAGTTCCAGCCACCAGAGCAAGCCGGTTTTAGAAAAGGCTTCAGTACCGTGGACCACATCCATACTGTTCGACAGATTGTACAGAAGACCGAAGAGTACAACTAGCCGCTGTGTATGGCATTTGTGGACTACGAGAAAGCCTTTGACTCCGTCGAAATATGGGCAGTTCTGGCCTCTCTGCAACGATGTCGAATTGACTGGCGTTACATCGAAGTGTTGAGGTGTGTATAAGACGCTGCAACGATGAATGTCCAAATCCAGGATGAAAAACCAGCCCTATACAACTGCTCAGGGGGGTGAGACAAGGGGATGTGATATCCCCGAAACTTTTCACCAATGCGTTGGAGGACGTGTTTAAGACGCTGGACTGGACTGGACGGGGTGTCTATGTAAACGGCGAGTACATCTCACCTTCGTTTTGCCGATGACATCGTCATAATGACAGAGTCGCTGGAACAGCTAGACCACATGCTGCACAGCCTAAATGGAGCCTTTCGGCGGGTTGGCTTCGGCATGAATTTGGACAAGACGAAACTCATGTACAATTGTACATGAGTTTCGTCTTGTCCAATCCTAGATACTATCCTAGTTCATATCCTAGATCCTATCCTAGATACTATCCTAGATCATATCCTAGATCCTATCCTAGATACTATCCTAGATCATATCCTAGATACTATCCTAGATCCTATCCTAGATCCTATCCTAGATACTATCCTAGATCCTATCTTAGATTTTTTCCTAGATCCTATTCTATATCGTATCCTATATATCCTATCCTATATATCCTAACCTTTATAATCGTATCTTATCATAACTAATATTAAAAATGCGAAAGTGAGTTTGTTTATTTGTTACGCTTTCACGCTAAGACGGCTGAATGTATTTAGATGAAATATGGCACGTGGGTATACCATGACCTGCATTAGGACATAAGATACTTTTTATCCCGATATTCCCAGGGGATCGAGACTTATGTGGGTGAAACCGCGGGCCGCAGTTAGTACTTACTAAATAATTAGTTCTCAATTAGCCAAATAGATGTATTTTCTTGTTTGCGCGCGCGTGCGTGGTAAGCGAAAAATAATATAGGTACTGCTGAATCTACCTATGTAGTTCAATTATTTTCCCTAACCTTTCGATGACTCGTACCTACAAGTTTTTGTTGGAGCTGTACATAATACCTTCAATGATATTATAAGTAGATATTATTTATAAAACAAAAAACCCGACTACAAACACCACTGAAAAGGGAAAAACAAGCATTATAATCTATAGAATGTTGGTATCGCAGGCGGGAGACACAAAAGTTGCACACCATATTTCAGGTTATTCGTTTGTGGTCTGCGATACCAAAATTCTATAGATTATAATGCTTGTTTATCCCTTTTCTGTTTTTGCAGTCGAGTTTTTTGTTTTTTTTATTTAATAACTTAATGTATTACAAGCTTTTTAGTTTTTATTAATATATATATTTGAAAATTACTCATAACTAGCTTTTATTTGATAGCAATTTTGTTGCAATCTATTAAAAAAAACCTTCCCCTCCTTTTTTTTGTATTTGCAGATGCAATTTATAAATATTATATAGCTTGTCACTTTCACAATTAAGACGAATCTAAGGACACCTCATATGTTAAAATCCTTGAAGCCGTTTAGGCTTCAGAGCGTGCCAAAGAAATAGACATATATACATACATAGATACATACTCTCGAAAAATATTACCCTTCTGGGGTAGTCGAGAAAAAAGAGGTAGATAGGTTACCGGCCCACTATTCGACGGCACAATATCACACTATTAGTTGACACGTGGAAGTAGGACGGGTTGTTGTAATTATAGGGAGTGAATAAGAGACAAGACGATACGTAACTAGGCTAATAAGCTAGGTTTTCTGCGTAGCTACCTCTTTTTACTTATTCTATCATTGTTCGGTTTAGCTTTCGTTAAATGGAAATAAATACCCACACAGAAATATATAGAAATATAATATACATTTTGTGTTTTATTTCTTATCCAAAAGAATAAGTAAGTAAACGAAAGTAGTTCTTCGTGTTAATTTGAAAAACTGCAACTCTACTTCAAAAAACTTGTTTAGCATTTAGTTTCCCAAGTTTCCTCGGACCGGACTTGTCGACGTACATAAATAAAGACTGGACGGTCTCCACACAACACGGCGCGACCTGTCGGCATATCAACGCCAATTAAACCGTCCCTTGTTTCACCCTCAAGTTGCCAAGTCCAAATTAAATCTAGCTTCACCCCGTGGACATCCCTAAACTTTGGCAATTATAAAAGTTTAAAGTGTTTTTTTGTCCGTCCCTTGAAGAAACAGGGTGACTCTTTATCGTTATAATACGGGACGCTTAATCTGGAGTCATAGCTCAGAAGGGATGCTGGGAATGGACGTTATATATCACCTACTTGCAGAGGGGTGAGAAAAATTCTAGTCGTGAATCATATAAGAGTTTCGGAACACTTCGTTTTATTTTTGTTCTAGTTTGTGGGGCGTGCAAACAGACATTGAGACAATAGTTACGAGTTTATTCAAGACGTCGAACGTGTATGTAATTTTACGCGTCTGTTGTCTGGAGAGTAAACATCTTGGTATTGCTCTTCAACACGTAATGGAGCATGTGGTCGACGATATTTAGGTAATAGTTTTTAGGCCTCCCTAGTCAACAAGGAACCCTTATAGTTTCGCCATTTCCGTCTGTCTGTCTGTCTGTCCCCGGCTTAGCTCAGAGAGTCTTAGTACTAGAAAGCTCTAATTTGGCATGGGTATATATATTAATCACGCAGACACAGCGGTGAATAATAAAATCTTGAATAATTAATTTTGGTAGGGCAAAAAGTATCATCCCCACTTTACGTGCAAGAGAGGAATCGTACAGTGGGGATGATATTTTTTTTCTCATCTATCCGACGATGTGGGGTATTGTGGGATAGGCCGTTAAAAATATTGTAGGTTTCTGAAAACCATATTTCGATTCAGGAATCCGTTTGCGTAATATTAAGCTTTTTAAGCGCAAATTTTTGTTAGAGTCAAGTGTCCCCCTCCCCGCCCTCCCTGCCAGCTAAATGGTAGGTTTTCGATTTGAAAAAACATAATGGCAGTAGTATACATGTTGGTAAATAAATAATAATAAATGTTAAAACACAAGTTAAAAGGAAAACTATCACAGCCAAGTAGGCTGTACAAGTTAACGAGTAATAGTCGATCAACTTACATTTGCAGTTGGTGAATCGACCGGGACCTAAATTGATATATTGGAGAACATGTTTTTCAACTACAATGTAAAGTTTGTTTTGGGATAAATTCATCCCAACGACGTAACCCTTCATTCTGCGTGGTCCGACACGTACTTGGTCTGTTTTTTGGACAACTTTCGTCAATACTACTTAACGTTAAGTGTAGATACTTGTTAGGGGTTTGGTCCATTTTAGATATCATACATTTTGTAGTGAACTGAAATATATATGAGATCGAACCCTACACAAACTTTTGTCGGGAACCCATTCCCAATATAAGCATATTTAGCTTAGCTGAAGAGGGTAAAAGCTCGGTAAGTTTTATAAAAACTCTTTATATTTCCTTCTGTGTAACTTACTTGTATACGTAAACATCCCACTTTTTCATGAATGCTCTTTTTGAATGTTATACATACGTTTTCAGCCGGCTTTGTCCGTGTATTCATGTTTTTAGGAATGCTATGCGTAGGCAGCTAATTAGTTGGTAAGTAAGCGGGCGAGTGGACGGTGCCAGTGGCCGGGGATAGTGCAGAAGGTTAACTGAAATGAAAAGTAGGTTGACTACACCCATAAATATATATCCTCTATAAAAGTTTCTGAAACAGTTAGCTACTAACAACCAGTGTCATAGTAACCATAATATCAAAAGTTATCATCCAAACAAGTGTTATAATGTTGTACTAAATTTCTTTATGCAACTCCTATTCAAAAAAAGAACATTGTCATGCACGCGCATTTCACTACCACAGCACCGTAATTAAAAAAAAAAATATAGGTTATTCGAATTCACGTCGTATCCCGCCATTTTTGTTCGATATTATTATTGCAAACATTTATTACTTTCTTGTTTACAAAAATAAGTTATACAAGCTTTGACAACACACCACCAGATATTTCTAATGCAGCAAAGACATTCTTAACCAATTATTACCAGAAACTTTACATAGTTCTTACAACATTGTACAACACCCTATGGTTTCAGAACCTTTTATAGAGGATTCATATCACGTGTGTAGATAAAGTCTTGTATGCAACTGTACATAATTAGGTATTAAAACACTTATGTGCTATTATTATCCGACCCACATTCGTGTGATAAACCCACATTCGTGTTTTACTACCCCTTATACAACAGTTGCATAAATAACTATTGGCAGAATGATCTCGCTAATTATACGCGATTGAATATTATTCAAGCATAGGTAAATCATTCAATTTTATTCACTACAGCTTAAGCACTTAGGCGAAGAGTCGAAGAGAGAGTTCGTAATAGATAAATATTTAGTCTTTACTGCGGTCAAGGAACAGCAGACCTTATCATTCTAACCAATAACTTTACATCCAAAGTAAATTTCAAACTCTCAAACTATACGAATGCAAATTGAATCCGTTGCACTCACGCTGTAACTATTCGATAGCTTGAAGTATACAAGCACAAACTGAACTCGAACACGTTGCTATCTTACACAAAGTTCGAATAAATTCTACCTTCCCAACAAACCTGAAAAGTCTGCAAGTTTGCAACTAGCTGAGTGTACGACGCGATGAATTTTGTGATACACAAAATTGCTGCTGCCAAGATGGTTTGTAATACGATATTAGGTAGGCCTTTATAATCAGCTTATAATGTTCCCACTGCTGGGACACAGGCCTCCTCTCTGTGGAAGGGGGTAGGCCATAATCAACCACGCGGGCCCAGTGCGGGTTGGTAAATGTCACATGTCTTCGAATTTTTGGTTCTAGGCCATTTCGGTTTCCTAACGATGTTTTCCTTCACCGTTTTGAGAGCAGTGGTGATGAAATTATTTACACAAAGTAAAGCGCCTGTCCGAGTTCGAACTTACGACCTACAACTCGTAAGTCGCGGCCGTTACCATTGAAACCACCACTGCTCAAGGCCTTTATAAACTGAATTAAAAAACGTTTGTAACCGCAATTATGTCTTTGTGAGGCCATGAAAAGCAACTGCTGCATGACACTATGGCTAGACAATCTGTCTGTAACATTCCGCAGAAAGACAGGATACAGTTACCTTATGCTATGACACAAATGTTGCAATTTTTTGATGTTTTAAGTCTGGAGAAGTACGACCTTTCTTGACCGTGTTTGCTTGGCGATTCCACACGGCGTGTTTCTGTTGAAAGCACCAGTATGTACAGTCAATCGCACATCAGTGGTAACAATTTCACACTGACAGCGCCTTTATGTCGTAGCAGTAAAGGTGACTTCCGTAGTGTAATTATTATCACTGATGTTCGGTTGATTTTACTGTAGATTTTGGCTTGGTGTTGCCGTGCAACCTGCACAAGTATTTTAACTTGATGGCATAAGTGTATGAAGATGACAAACACTATTTCGAATTTATAAGATATAGAATAATTTGTTTTTATTATAATAATAACGCGTTGAATACATACTGAATATATATTTTATTTAAACATCCCGGTACTGTTTGTGCCCTGCCGGGGTCGCGTGGAAGTTTGAAAGGGTTACCGAGGCCCCTGGCAACACAGGCAACGGAAGGAATACGGGTGGGTTTTAGTCAGTAAGAGTCTGACACACCCTCCCGCTCCCTTAAATTTCCCACCCATAAACAAAAAAAAAAAAAACTGTTTGTGCCACCAGCGTTAACAGTACCTACCTACTTAAATTACGATATTGAAAAAATATTATAATGTTAAGAACCTAACCTTTTACCATTTCTTGTGTGATGGCGTCGCCCGCGGAGGCACACAGCCGCAGCGCTGTGGTTGTTTTCATGCAACAAATAGCGACCAACGCGCTGGATCCAGCGCTGCACCGTTGTTTGTGAACGAACAACCATTGAACACCCTTGTGATTGTCCCGATTCCAAAAATTTGAACTGTGTTTGTAATTTCTGTGCCTAGGTATTCACTCTGTTTATGATTTGAAGTTTGCCAAACACTGTTCTGATCGCATATATATTGCAAAACAGCTGCAATAATAGTAAGTTGAAACAAAAAAGAAATAATGTTTTTTGGAAATTTTGCTAAAAGCATGAAATACCTTATTTGTGCATCGAAAGCTTTTTGAAAAGATTATCTGAAGCAGGATGAAGTTTTAAATTGTTCCAAAAATAGGTTAATTTAATAATTGGTGTAATTAGAGCGAACCTAACTTCTCCGAAAGACAAGGTTCTCAATTCAAATTCAAATTCATTTATTGGTGTGATTTTTGGTACATTTTACATGTGATCTTAATAATAAATAATTAGTTCCTCAAAAAATTTACCTTAAAGGTGTACACTCTTTCATATAATTAGTCATTATTATAAAAAAAGAATAATCAACATATTAAAATAAAATAATGACAACGAAATATAACATAACTTCAGACAGAAAAAAAACAAGTAAAACATTAACAATTGAGTATACATATAAATAATGAATGGAAATAAAGATAATAATACATTGTCAAAATTAAATAAATATTAATGTCAAATAACTTACAATTTATCATTGAGGAATTCGTCAATATTATAATAACATTTTTCCAATAATAGATGTTTTAATTTGTTTTTAAATTGAATAATATTTAAGTATTTAATTCCATTTGGTAATTTATTAAATATTTTTGGGACCATGCAAACTATGCTTTTGTGCATCAAAGCCGTCTTTGATGGTCGAACGCATAATTCACGTCTATATACATGTCTAATCATTTTATAGCGATATTCAGATGCTTTTTTTTAACAAAAAAAGCCGTCTTAAAAATGTACAAGCAAGGTAAAGTCATTATTTTTAACGATACAAAATAAGGTTTGCAGCTATATTTATATTTAGTGACTGCCGCTGCTTGATTGACTACTTTAGTTTATACAAAGCAAAAGCAAACTTAATATTTTTTAAATTAATATTGAAGTATGTTGCTTCCAATTAAGTTGATTGTCAATAGTTAAGCCTAAAATTTTTGTATTTGCAACTTCTTCAATTTTTTCATTATTAAAGCTTACATTTAGTTCCGATTTAGCTACTCTTTGACGAAAATTCATAATTTTTGTTTTCTTAAAATTTATAATTAAATTGTTATGTTCTAGTCAGTCAACAGCTTGTTGTAATGCATTGATTATGTCAGCTTCAAAGTCTTTATTATTTTTGTCAAGTTTAACAATGATAGTACTGTCGTCGGCAAACAATGTCATGGCATAGGGTATATTCTGGGGAAAGTCATTTATAGTATGTATAAGAAATCTATAATCTCTATTATATATTCGACAGTCAGCTTGGTTAACAAGACTATCTGCATGTCAAATGATTTTATTCAAGGGCGACGGCCTATCTTTGTCGTTTGACCAACCAAAGACGATTACGATGATGATGTATTTATATTAAAAAATATATAAATACATTCATAAAATATAATAAAATGTTTGTCTGGATATATGTTCCGGATTGGCGCATAAACGGCCGAACGGGTTTGGATGAAATTTGGCACACAGATTTTTTATTTTTTATTATTCTTAAACATCCGCTAACATATTATAAAACGGACGTTGTTTATTAATATTGATTTGTACATAAAAAACAAATATACCTAATTAATTAATAAAAGTAACTGAAACTATACACAAACTAAAATAGGGCGTCGAAAAATTCATCAGACATCGCTGTCGACTGGTAATGTACCCAAGAGACTGGCGGCTTTGCCACGTTGTATAAAAATGCTTAACCTCTGGCCAAGGTAAAAGCCAGCACTTGGATCACGGGAAGTGTCAACTAGCCGTCTGGAGATTTCCTTACAAAGACTATGACAACTCGGACCCCACGGCCCGAGGGTTTCAACACCAAACGGCTCGAAAATATAATGACCGACTAGGTTATTATACTTTTGCCGCTTGAAGTTCTCTGCAGCCACAGCAGCAGCGCCAGCATAGCACGCCCAGCCAGGAAGATGGGATGGCGCAAGAATATCGACATACGTTGCATCCCACACTAAAGGCTTATCCACCTTCCATGGGAATAAAGACATGCCGTCCGGTCTCTTGCCATCGTCGCGTGTCAGGCCATTGGGTTCTAATACAGCTGGAACGCCGACGGTGACAAGAGCTCGTCGGATGATGTCATTAATGTTCACGTTCTCAAACATACATTATTTGTTGTTTTTACACATTTACTCGCCAAAATTTCTAGTTTGATGGCGAGAAACGCATCTTAGTATACAAATACTCTCGTAAAAACTAACCTTAAAACTACCAACTATGCACTATTTCACTCAAGGTTCAGTCACATCGGCATGAAAAGATTGCGGACGAGCCGCGGACATGGGACACTGACAGATTCTAAGTACGTATCTGTCTGGAGCGGTCCGCAGCCCGCCCGCGCCGGTCCAACAAAACCGAATCACAGATTACTTATCAACGAGTATGTATCATCAATAAGTAATTTGTGATTCGGTTTGGTTATAGCTATTAGGTGTGAATCTATTTCAAGGTAAAAGCAGAATCCTCGTTATCGAGATATAAACTCCTTCACCTTGATTTTATCATACCTTTATTTAATTTGGAGAGAATTAATTACTTAATCCGCAGTCTGGCGCCTATGTCCATCAGTGGACTGTTATAGGCTGAGTTGATTACTTAATTTAGGGTTTTGTCAGATCTATTTTATTAAATACTTTTGGCACTAAAATTTTGAAATTCTTTCCCCATCATAATTTGTTATTTTCGGTTGAACTAGTTTTTTCTCTCTTGCACTTCTTGTATTATATTCATTTTTAACAAGTACTTTATACTCATAACTAAAATAGTATTCTAGGCTTATCAAATAATCGACTTTCTTATCTATTGGTAAGATTTTACAAATGGGAAATCGTTTTTCATATTCTTTGTTACATTTTTTCTTAACCTTTACGCAACGTAACATTAATTGAAAGAATTAGCATTTTTGAATTAGTGCAATGCATCATGCAATGCACTAATGTGGCAAAGTAACACACTTTGTAAGAAATTTGCAATAGTCTGGACGCCATGCGTGCGCGAACTGTGCACTTCAGCGCGCGGAGCGATCCGTGATTTGTTCGGTTTTCGAACGAACACTAAGGGGCGTGGTGTGCTAGGGATGCAAGAAGTGCCAAAAAGAATCGATATATCATATCGATATTTAAAAAAAAAATGATAACGATTTCGTGAAATTTAAAAAAAAAAAAATTCCTCTATGAAATCCTCTGTGTTTGTTTTAAATTTATAGATATACCAAATTAGGAACATTATTTCTGATGTAAAAATCTTAAATTAATAAAACATTGATAAAAATAAGTCTATTTTTTATGGCTCTGAATTCCAGCGGTTTTAGTCAGTAGGGACAACGGTGTTGCTTTAAGAAATATATAGTATTTCACACATTTTCTATACTTGATATTATACAGGGTGATTGGAAGATGGGTGCAAAGCTTTAAGGTGAAGATAGTATAGACAATTTAGAACCATTTAAGCCATGGTTGTCTTAGACGAAGTCTTACCAAATTTTTAAGTTTTTTTTCGGAAATTCTCAAAATTTAATGTAAACTGCATAATTATGGCCAAATTGAATGATAAATGAATTAATTTTTTATTTATTTAATTAAAGTAATGTGTAAGCAACCAAGCAAAACATGTTTTAGGCTTCTGTGTCATTAGAGATTTTTTTACAGATATTTAAAGCTCAGAAAAAATAAAAAAATTGTACAATACGTCTTTTAAACCTTATTTAAAAAAAAAATGGAGGGTGATTTTTTTGTTCAAACCTTTTTGAAGACAGCTTGATAATCGCTCTTTCTTTTGAGGTATCATTTATGCGGATATCTTACAAATTATTGAAATTAGGACCTACAAATCAAATAAACCAATTCGAGGGAGAAATTTTAAATTTTAGGCAGTCTAACAAAACACAAAATTTTTGCTTAAAAGAATACTTTATGTGCTCGAAATGATAACATTGTTAAATTCTAAGAATTTTTGGCACATGCAGGAACCAATTGAGGGGAACCCATTGAGGGGATTCTCTAAACAATGGCCACCGAGCGCGGTGCGACGGCATTTCTAGGTAGAACGCCCAATGAATAAAAAAAAGCGATAAGAGTTGGTTTTTACAGCAAAATGGTCTTAGTTACTGAGGCAACAAAGTCGTTTTTCTTTAGTCAGGGTCAGTCGGTCTGTGATGAAGCCGTTACATCTTTTACTTATTAGTCAAACTACTGCCCTTGTGAGTGGACGTTGTCGTGTTGATTCACAATTTACCGTGTTCAGTTGTAGCCCTTTGCGTTCCTGCACGTGTTGTTTGCGTTAGTTTTGAACTTTTTTGTTTCACCGTGTCCAGTCGTAGCCTCGCGCTCCTGCACGTGTTGATTTTTGACTTAATTGTGTTGAGTTGACATTTAGTGCGCTCCTACGCCGGTTTCCTTAATTGTTAAGTGACTATGGCTACTTTTTCCAATCAAGAATATGCGGATATCGTATTTATGTACGGTAAAGCAGACGGCAATGGATCTTTGGCGCGACGGATGTATCAAGAGCGCTATCCGAATCGCAGGATACCGAATGTCCGAGTGTTTTACAACACGTTTCGTCGTCTTGCCCAAGATGGGTTTCACCGCGTGGAACCTGGAGTCAACCCGGGCAAACACGAAACTGCCGTCGACGAAGACATTTTAGCAGCATTTCAAGCGGATCCTACTACCAGTACTAGAGCAGTAGCTCGAAATTTAAACATTTCTCAATGGAAGGTGTGGCATACAATGCACCAAAATGATAAGTATCCGTTCCATGGCAGGAGTGTGCAAGGTCTAGTAGAGCAAGATCCTCAAAGAAGAATTCAGTTCTGCCGTTTCCTCCTCAACAGAGACATCGAAGATGCGTGGTTTCTGAAATCAATCTTGTGGACGGATGAAAGTAAATTTTCAAGGGAAGGTATTACAAACTTTCACAACATCCATGAATGGGCCGACGCAGACAACAATCCACATTTTAAGAAGCAGGTGTCATTTCAGATGAAATTCTCTGTGAATGTATGGGCTGGAATAATTGGCAGAACATTGATTGGGCCCCACTTTTTGCCTGATCCATTGAATGGCGAAAATTATTTGCAATTTCTGCAAATTGATTTACCACTGCTGGTAGAGGAATCAGGTGTCCCGATCTTCGAAAGAGACCGAACAGTCATCTTTCAGCAAGACGGCTGTCCAGCGCATTGGACTTTAAATGTAAGGGAACACCTCAACAATTGCTTTCCTGATAGCTGGATCGGCAGGGATGGACCCATCCCGTGGCCCGCTCGCTCCCCAGATCTGACCCCGTTGGACTTTTTCGTGTGGGGCCGGGCCAAGGAACTGGTGTATAACAACATAGAAATAAACACTAGAGAAGAATTGATACAAAGAATAAATTCAGCGTTTGAGACAATGAAGCAGGAGATGATGTTGAAAATAACGACTACAGAAGTTAGAAGACGGGGCCGTGCTTGTATTAGGAATCACGGCCGTCATTTTGAACATGAAAAATAAATAATTTTAATTCAAATGTTGTTTTAATTAGTCTGCCTAAAATAAAAAATTTCTCCCTCAAATTGGTTTGTAGGCCCTAATTTCAATAATTTGTAAGATATCCGCATAAATGATACCTCAAAAGAAAGAGCGATTATCAAGCATGTCTTCAAAAAGGTTTGAACAAAAAAAGCACCCTCCGTTTTTTTTTAATAAGGTTTAAAAGACGTATTGTACAAATTTTTTATTTTTTCTGAGCTTTAAATGTCTGTAAAAAAAAATGTCTAATGACACAGAAGCCTAAAACATGTTTTGCTTGATTGCTTACATATTACTTTAATTAAATAAATAAAAAATGAATTCATTTATCATTCAATTTGGCCATAATTATGCAGTTTACATTAAATTTTGAGAATTTCCGAAAAAAAAACTTAAAAATTTGGTTAAAAATATTTGGTAAGACTTCGTCTAAGACAACCATGGCTTAAATGGTTCTAAATTGTCTGTACTATCTTCGCCTTAAAGCTTTGCACCCATCTTCCAATCACCCTGTATATCGATGTATGGAATCGCTAAAAAATATCGATATAACGAACAAATTATATTGTTGTGTTGTGACGCGCGCGAACACGAACTGAACCAGCAGTGCTATTCTGTAACCTTCTCACCGTGAAAACTTAAGTGAAGTGAGCGTGGAGTGAACGGTCAGTGTCATCCCACCTGATACTAGGGATGGACCAAGGATTACATTTACAATCATAATCGAGATTTTAAGGTTATTTGTATGCTAATTCTATTGATCTTAAACGGTTAACTGATTAAATAGACCCAATCCCATGACCCAAACGCAATGTCTTTTGAAGAAGCGATAGAGGATTGAGTCGAGTAAAGACTGAGCAACTGTGTGTTTATTCAGCGTTGTTATTAACCCAAATCTATTCAATAAGAGGAGATAACAGAGTGTGTCAAGTGATCGAGTGCTAAAAGTGTGCCTGGCTGACGGACCATGAATTTATCCCCTCACAAACTATGTGGAAACCTAACTAAACGATGTGTGTGTCTGTGTACATAAGCAATTTGAATAAAAAATCGTGCGAATTATTAAATAAGTACCTTACTAATATTTTATTTTAGGTAGGTAAATGTATACCGACCTACGCGTTGCCAATAATAAAATAGTATTCATAAAATCACCGTCATCAATACTATAACAAAATTCAACAGTTCAAATGACACTCGCGCAGCGCGCGCACCGGCCTGCTGGCGGCTAGGCTCACTTCACCCAGCCCAAGTGAAGTGGTGTTGCTGTGGCAACGAGAATCGAGTGAAGTGATAAGCAACACTCACGCGTCGCGCTTACCGACTCACTTCACCTAGCCGATTCCCTTCGGCGCGGGTGGTTACCATGGTGACGAGAGTCGGGTGAAGTGATAAGATCACGCCGCGCTTGCGCGTGAGGTGCTGTAGTTTTTTTTTTAATTTGCCGTTTTTTTATTTTTAAATGCGACACAGACAAAAATTTGGTTTTACCACCTTTATATCAAAATCCAAAATGGCGGCTACAAACATTTTTTATCATGGGTGTCGTTTTCATGGTTTTCGGGGGTGTTAAAGCCGATAGAGAGGTCAAATCTAAAAAGCAAGATGGCGGCTGCGAAAATATTCAGATATTTCATCATGGGCATCGTTTTCATGGTTTTTGGGGGTGTTAAATCCGACAGTGAGGTCAAAATTAAAAAGCAAGATGGCGGCTGTGAAAATGTTAAGATTTTTCATCATGGGTGTCGTTTTCATGGTTTTCGGGGGTGTTAAAGCCGATAGTGAGGTCAAATTTAAAAAGCAAGATAGCGGCTGCGAAAATATTCAGATTTTTCATCATGGGTATCGTTTTCATGGTTTTCGGGGGTGTTAAATCCAATAATGAGGTCAAAATTAAAAAGCAAGATGGCGGCTGCGAACATGTTCATATTTTTCATCATGGGTGTCGTTTACATGGTTTTCGGGGGTGTTAAAGCCGATAGTGAGGTCAAATCTAAAAAGCAAGATGGCGGCTGCGAATATTACCAAACCTTTTAGAATAAAAAAACAAAATTGAGTTTCTGATTGAATTTCTGTTTTGCTATTTTATTTAAAAATCCCCTAAATAGTAACGTTTCTACACTTGAATACTAGTTTTGAAATAATATACAATGATCAATAGAATTAGCATAAAAATATTATTACAATCTCGATTACGATTATAAATGTAATGCTTGGTCACTCCCTAGCATCAGTGGGATGACACTGAGATGACACTGACAGCTCACTCCACACGAGTTTTCACGGTGAGATTTTTACAGAATCGACATGCAGGTATGGACAGCTACGGACGAATCGTAGAGTTAAGAAAAAGCCATACAATTAATCGAGGCGTACAGACAACGAGAAATTTTATGGAATTGACAAAGCAAACTTTTATAAAAAAAAAACATCTCAAACAGGACGCGTGGTTGGAAATTGCTAACTAAACGTCAATGACGCAAGAACAATGTAACAACAAAATTATAAGTCTTCTGTCATCCTACCATCGTGAAAAACTAAAGGAAAAAAAGGGAACAGGAAAAGATTATTATTAAACAATTGATTATTATTCTTGCTTTATGTTATTATTGAAGTAAAAACTTCTTTAAGCACGTTGGGCACTTTTGGGAGGGGGAAAAAGCACTGAAATCACGTGACGTCACGCTCAGATACATTCGAGGGTGAAAGGAGAGCCATTTAAAGATTCAACATTTGGAAATAAAATCATTATAAAAAAACTACTGCTCTTACTTTAATGGGGATCTTTTGGTATAATTTTCAATAAAAGTTAGCTATAAGTTCCAAGATAAAGGAGAATGAGCAAAATGGTACCCGGCTCCAATAGATATGGTTGTAGTGTCGTTTAAAAGGTCTTACCAAGAGGAACAATATTTACTATAGCCGCCAGTCTCAAATCTGATTGCGTTTGGAGATAAACGACAGTCTTACTAACTAATAAAAACCCTATTCCTTCGGTTGCCATTTGCGTTCCCGGATCACGGTAACCTGTTTAGACAGTCCCGTGGCCCCGGCGATAAACATACATAATACGAGTATATTAGGTACCACTTACTCTACTTAAAATAATGAGTAGGTACCAAGGTAATATTTTCTGCATTTTTCCGTTCATGTTTTCTATTAATAATGCTTTTACGTCAGACTTCACCATGCACCCGGCCTCCTTTTAACTCGAGCCCCGCTGCTCCTGAGCGCGGGGTGTGCGCAGGAGCAGTGAGGGAGGCGTCGGTGTCCGCGTCAGTCGATCGTTCGTATTGCGCTTGTGACGACGTTTAGCTGCTGTTTGAGTTTCTTTTGTGCTTTTATAACTCGGTTTTTTTAACTACTGACCCCTGCGCTCCTACTGGACTAGTTACCCGCTATTAACGTTGACCTGTGCTAGTGTTGTGGACTATACTGATTTGCTTTTCGAACTGGAATATCGCAATGGAACGTCTCAACTGTGTAATGTGTCGGCGAGCTTTATATACCAGAAGATACCAACAACATGTTTTGACAGCTAATCTGTCAAGAACGCGCCCTGAGTTCGCTGCGTTTATTCATGAACATGCCGTTCTGGAGGTAAGGACTTCCATTATTATAATCTAAGTGTAGTTTTATTTCACCATCCCTTCGTCCGTGTCGTTTGTTTTCTTAATCTAAGTATATTATGTTCTTCATTTTAAATAAGCACATTTGATGCCATTTAAGACGGTCATTACCCATAACAATAGATAAAGGTTAGCAATACAAACAAAAGGGCCTATCCTTTCTAACTCGATATTACCTGGACACTGTGCGCACGTGTGGAGTCATCGGACCTTCGAAAGTCAAAATACGTGTCAATATACGTGATATTGTTTTCTCAGTTTTTTTTTACTTAGTTAAAAAAAAAAGGTACTTATACAAAAAAAAAAACATTCAATTGTATTTTTACTACTTTCAGGTGGTGTTAGATGGCACACGACGTGTGTGTCACCGATGTTGGCAGTCCGCTGATAATGCAGTGATAAGTCTTGCGAACCCTGCCGTGCCCGGAGCAATGCCTGAAGCAATGCCGGAAGCAGTGTTGGAAGCAGTGCAAAATGTTCAGGAATTTCAAGTTTCAGAGTATACACGAGCTCCAAACACACCACGACATTGTATATTTAACGGCTGTCCAAACACAACTCGCCATCGAATCCCGATAACAATAAAAACTCACATCTTTTGTGAATATAAGCTTTATATTCCAAATGGTGCAAGAGCGTGTACACAGCACTTAGAGAACAATGTTTGGGATGAGCTACCTCAAACATGTAATGCCACTCATGATTTTAATACAGACCAGTTTACTGACATTTGTGACATGTTAAGAATGACCTTACAACGTGGACCTCGGCTAGACTTCAACACGAGAGGCGCTTTAACCAACGAGGAGATGCACTTTTGGACAGGACGCAAGTGCGAAGAGTTTGATGCTATGTTGGTACAAACACCTACACTAAATGAAAGATGTAGGGAACCGAGAACTGCATTAGGTATTTATCTTACAAAACTGCGTACAGGGGACCCAGATGAAAGACTTGCGACATTATTTAACATGTCACGACGAAAGCTTGAACGTTTGTTGGTTATTGTGAGGGAGTGTCTCAATAACAATTATGTCGGTATGCATTTGGGAGTGGATCACATTGACAGATCACGATTATTGGAAAAAAATCTCACTGTACCAAAAGCATTATTTGGAAATGAAAATAATGATAAGTTATTATTGATTGGCGATGGTACTTACATTTACATAAATAAAAGCTCGAACTTCTTATTCCAAAGATTGTCCTACAGTTTACACAAGTTTCAGAATCTACTGAAACCTTTCCTACTTGTATGTACTGATGGATACATATTAGATGTAATGGGTCCATACGCTGCAACAAAAACAGATGCGCAAATAATGAGCGACATTATGAATGATGGACAACATCTACTACATTGGTTACTCCGAACAAACGATGCTTTTATCTTGGATCGAGGTTTTAGGGACAGCTTGGACCTCATTGATGAATGTGGGTATGAATCCTATGTCCCGCCAACAAAGAACCGTCAAGAGACACAGCTGACCACTGAACAATCCAACGAAGCTCGATCGGTAACGCTATGCCGGTGGGTTGTGGAAGTGGTAAACGGCCGGTTTATGCGTGATTTTAAGCTCTTGCGGCAAAAATATTT
This sequence comes from Atethmia centrago, assembly GCA_905333075.3. Lineage (NCBI taxonomy): Eukaryota > Metazoa > Arthropoda > Insecta > Lepidoptera > Noctuidae > Atethmia > Atethmia centrago. The sequence continues at coordinate 30,682,735 of HG995377.1, read as the reverse complement.
TAATAAGTCATTGCCCAATATGTTCACCGATTTTAAGATAGCCGCAGCTATCACGAACCACTTCCACCAACCCATCGTGGATAGCATACACGCAGACGAATTCGTCAATATTATAAGGCAGAAAATAGATACCCCGAATCTTCTGCATATGTATGTAGAGAGAAAACGGCTTAATCACAGAAGAGTAGATTTTCAGAGGATAGAAGCGAGCCAGATAGAAAACTTCCCTTCAATGACGGAGGAGGATATAATTCTACTAGCGCTAGGTACATACCAACTCAAGCTGGCAAGATCTTACTGTGCCGAGCATTTGTCAAATGGTCTGTATATTATTGAAACGTACAGAGAGGGAGCACTTGAAGATCTGCCAGACTATGGTATACACGAAGATGCCTGGCTTTTGCGTGGACGAATCCAGTCGCGACATGTCCGTGTAAAAACATATTTTTGTTACATATTGATCAACAGTGCAAATACTATTGTCCAACAATATTGCACATGTTTAACCGGGCGACGTACGATGGGCACTTGTGCACACATAGTGTCCATCGTATGGTACCTAGGCTATGAGAGGCATACGGGATTTACTGCTCCGGCATCTTTCCTTAATGCTGTTATAGTTGATGCCGATATGTAATGTTTTAAATCTACTCACTTATTGCTAAAATATATGATTTTTATTTGAAGAACGCTTGTTTTCTTACTTCTTTTAATAATAGAATCCTAAGTGTGTTATATCATCGTCTAAGTCAATCTTATCCTAGCTTTATTTTACTAATATAAATAGTTTGTAGTAAATTCTCATTTATAAAACTTAGTGAGATTACTGCTTCCCAAACGTGAATAGCGACAAGCGCCATGGTAGACATTTTTGTGCATCAATATGTCTTTTCAATGATATATTAATGATGACTATTGGAGCGGGTACCACGTCCCATACATTTTTGCCCATTGTCCTTTTTAAACCATATAAATGTCACTTCATACAAAATTATATGTATGTACCTTACTTATAGAGTAATGAAAAATGTTTCAACTTCGCTTAGCACGGCACGAGAACATTAACGACATCATCCGACGAGCTCTTGTTACCTTCGGCGTTCCAGCTGTATTAAAACCCAATGGCCTGGCACGCGACGTTGGCAAGAGACCGGACGGCATGTCTATACTCGTATTTCCTTGGAAGGTGGGTAGACAAGAGTATCGACACACGTTGTATCCCACACTAAATGTGGGATACAACGTGTGTCGATACTCTTGCGTCATCCCATCTTCTGGTTGCAGAGAACCTCAAGTGGTGTGTCCATACCTTGTTGGTCATTATATTTTCGAGCCATTCGAGGTTAAAACCCTCGGGCCGTGGGGTCCGAGTGCTCATGGTCTTTTTAAGGAAATCTTCAAACGGCTGGTTCACTGGGACACTTCCCGTGACCCAAGGGCTGACTTTTACCTTGGCCAGAGGCTAAGCATTGCCATACAACGTGGCAGTGCCACCAGTCTCTTGGGCACATTACCAGTCGACAGCGATGTGGATGAATTTTTCAACGCCCTATTTTAGTTTGTGTATAGTTTTAGTTAAGTTATTTTTATTACTTAATTAGTTATATTTGTATTTTATGTACATATTATTTTAAAGGCTCTTACATACTGGGGCGATATCGCGGGCGCGATAGGCATATTTCTGCCTGTAGATATCGACCAAGTCTGTAAGAGCCTTAATTCTGTCTTACTAAATAATAAACTATATGTTCTCTTTACAAATGTATGTTCACTTCTAACAGTGTCACCAATCAGCAGTAGGTAAAACGGTTTAAGTGACTTTACAGTGCTTATGCAGAGGAAAGCAAAATGATTTGCTCGACGTAACTCAATGGTAAAAGGAATAGGCTATTTTGTTTCACTTCCAATTTGGGTTTTCATAATACAGGCAAGTTGACTTAAGCAACGATGAACATTCTTAATGAGTTGTTTGATATCTCATGTATTTTTCTTTTTTTTTTGGGTGGGAAATCATCAAATAACTTCTCCTGCTCTGGGCGGAGCGGGAGGGTGTGTCAGACTCTTACTGACTAAAACCCACCCGTATTCCTTCCTGTTGCCTGTGTTGCGGGGGTCTCGGTGACCCATAAGTACCTTCCCGCGACCCCTGCAGGCATCGGTCCTAGTGGACCCCTACCTTTGTGCTGACGACATCTCTTTGAGGCGCGCGTGGAATACAACGCGCCGTCGACCCGGGATTTCTCATGTATGGAAAAGATATTATAAAATTTGGTGCTTGATACAAGATAATAATGACAGATTTATGAGTAAGTTAAGAAATTGTAGTATTGAAATGGGTGAATAATTATTATGTCAGGAATAAATAAAAAAGTTCTGTTATTTAGAAAAATCTTTAATTAACACTCAGTATGTTTGTAGCTCCAAACAGAGTGAAAAATATTTGCAGCGAAAAGGGATAAACGATAAATGATTTTATATCAGTAAGTAGGTTTGTACAAACACATTTAAACGTCATTGGCACTCTTACACGTCAATGGTTGAACCGACATGTCTTAATGAATTTGGCTGACGGCAAATTGGTTGAAGCGACATTGCATAGTGCTAGTAGTGGAAAGCAAAATGGACTTACCTAAAGTTAGCTATATCGAAAAACGCTTCATCTGCTATTCAACTGAAATTTTAGGACGAGAATAACGACTTATTCTTTGATTCTCTATTTTTGTGTACAGCTTTAATGAAGGTTTAAAAAATAATGGCATATTTGATGTCGGATCATCATGTTTGAGAATTATGCACTAAAATTGCATTGTCTTAAGCGCCAAGAAAGTGTTCAGAATTATACGAAACTCGGCACATCTGACGCAGAAAAAATCGCTGAATCCGAATATGTGTGTGTATACAACTCAATATCGTCCAAAATGTCAATTCAATTCTGACGTGAAGTTCTACGACTGACAGTTTTTATCTTTTATTCATATATTTATTTACCGCTTATTAATCATTTTTCAAAATTATTTAGGGCTTCATTCACAAACGCTGAGTGGGGTGCTGATGAGCAGTATGTTTTCGTTTTACGTCATACAATAGTGTTCGATATTTGAATGGACTGAGATTGAGAACATACTACTTGACCGTCGAGTAAGTTTTCAGTTAAATCAGAGGTTGTATTCCGGGGTCAAATTAAACATATTATCAATATCTGAACTACATTAGGCAAATTAAACATTTGACTATATCTACAATTAACATGTAATTTTATTATGCGCAGTGTAGTGCATCGGAGACATACACCAGTTGATGGTTTGTCTACGATGCTTTAAATTTCTTTGACGACCGGAACACACCGAGCAAAAGAGAAAGAACACGGTAAGGAAAAACTGGCCAAGTGCTTAGGATTGCTAATTAAGGCTTAATGCTTGCTTAGAAACAGATTTTTTCCTATACACATCTGTCTTGCCAAGGAACCTTCCCTTCTTTCATAAAATAATCAGAGAGTTCGTGTCTTATCACAGGAAGATGTGCAGGTGATCGTCGAGGAATATTTTTTAAAGGCAGTAATGATGTCATGGTTCATTATTTTGCCTCCTGTACATTGCATTTGCATGCATATATAATGTCTTCTTCTTCTGTGTCAATTAATTCTTGACTAAAGGATGTGGTTCTAGAATATCGTTTCAAATAATCATGTAAGAGAACAATAATGCCATAACTACCAGTTCAGCTTTATCAGGCTGTAAAAGCATCGGTTTCCTTAGAACTCTAACGAAAAAAGAACAATATGATACCAAATACATTTTCAACTATCCGTCTAGCTCTGGCTAATGTATAATTGAAAATTCTGTTTGATGTACGTTTTGGATGTGCCCCAGCATGGTTTCATCAGATTTTACTTAAACCAAAGGCACTATCCCCTACAAAAGAAGAGAGTATTGAGATGTGACTTTCTGGAAGTGGACGAGATGATGAAAGGTTTATTGTACAATTTTCTATCATATTATAAAGTTTTGTGTCCTTGAAAACACCACCGTCTGAAATTCCACATATATAAATAGAACATTATAATCGGCATCAACCAGATCAAAGAGATTGATGCTGAAGAAGTTTTTATATTTGTAAAATTCAGCTCCACTTTTGATAGGCGCTTCAAGCACAACGTGTTTTCCGTCCAGTGCCCCTAAACAGTGTGGGGAATTCCACCTGTTTTCAAACTGTTTACTTATATTTTAAACAAGTTTCTGCTGTTCTAGGAATCTGAAAAAAATAATCATTTAATTATTTTTTGCTTTTCAGGTGTCGCTTCAACGCCCGAACTCAGAAAACCTGCCGAAGAAACTTTACAGAATGAGTCTACTACTCCACGACCATCGAATGAATATATATATGTAGCCAAAAAGGATAACAACAGTGTGCTCTCAGATGTAATGGGCATATTTACAAACTACTGCAATAAGTTGGGAAATTCAGGCTCTCTAGATTTAAGTAAAAGTTTTGCTTCCTATGTAGCAGTTAAAATGAATAGTTATTCCCTTCAAACTAGGAATTTGGTCGAACATGCAATTATTGAATTTCTGATGAAAGTTGACAGAGGCTATTACGATTTATCATGGCGTCAGCAGGATAACTACCCCAGTTCACGCCAGGAACCTTACAATGAAACACCGAGGACAAGACAAGATTATGTGGATTATGTTAATCGTCCCGGATTTGCTAATCATCACTCGAGTTCCGTACCATCTCCAGACACAAATCTATTAGGACGCTATGGCTATGCCATGGCAAAGAATGAAAAAGACGATATGAACTCGCAAACGTGTTCTACTTGTGAAATACTCTCGGACAAGGACCAACAGCCATTTTCTGTAACTTCTCTGGGATCTGAGCTATCCTCTGTTGACGATTTTAATGATTTAATTTAATAATTGATTTATTGATTGATTTTTAAAGGTCTTAACAGTAAAGTTAATACAACTTAGCAACAAAATCTAATTCTAAATGTAAACTAACATAATCCGAGCAATGTTAAATAGGCTAAATCACTTCTTTTAACATACAACATGTTTGATTGTTAGTGTGACTACTAATTTAATAACACACATAACATAACATCCCACCTTGTTTCCCCGAAGGGCTGGACAGAGTTGTACCTGTAGTACACCCACATTTCGAGCCTATTGCCATCAACCGGGCACAAATCCAGATTTCGGGTTGCTTCTGAGAAATTTCAGATAGAAAATCCCATCAACATTTTGCCTGTCCCGGGAATCGAACCCAGGACCTCATGCTTAGCAGTAGCGCTTGCAATCACTAGACCAACGAGGCAGTAATTTAATAGATATGTATAATAAAAGGTACGTACTGATATATAGGGTTTGTAGACTTTTTAGAGTTCCGTAGTAACTGTACTGTGTAACCCATATAGTTTCGCCATGTCATTCATTGTGCGTGGTCCGACACACACTTGGCAGGTTTTTTTTAATTTCTTATATCCTAACTTGCTTGTAATCATTACACACACTCAATTGTAAATGAGGCAAGAAATATTGCCTCATTTACAATATTTGCAATATTTCTTTCCTCACTTACAATTGAGATATGTAGTTTATATATGGATTAACATATAGGGTCTTTTTGATCCCGGTAGTACGTCCCCGTGGGATATTTTCTGATATCGACGCGGGTGAAGCCGCGGGAAAAAGCTAGTTCATAAATAAACTAAAAAAAATTGATTATCTAAGTGTTATTGTATCAATGAATATCTGAATGACAAATGTTAAATTAACTATTTAATAAAATAATTACATATAATATAATATATAATGTATAGTATGCCAACAAATTACCTCTTCCTCTCTCTACTATGCTGTACCCGTCAGGGATACTAATGATTGTGTCTTAAATTTGTAAAACCTATCTCCTTTTTTTTGGGTGAGGGCTTTTCAGACCTTTACTGACTAAAACCCACCCGTGTTCTTTCCGCTACCTGTGCGTTGCCAGAGGTCACGGTATCCCTTTCGGACTTTCCCGCGACCCCAGCAGCAGAAAACTCACCACATAAGTTCACTTGTGGAATATGGAATACAATAAATATATTGAGTATATCAAGATAATAAGTGCATCAAAAAGCACATGTTTCCATCGCTCTATGCAAACCTAGACCGCGAACAACTAACGCGTTGAGCACCGTGTGCTCTGATTGTTTACTGAACCAACATTGCTACCAGTTCCCAGTGACTGCGCTGATTGTAAAAATCGAGAATTCAATCGAACTATGTCCTCCTAAAGCTGTCCGTTTCATCATTTTATCAAAGTGACAACTTTTTTGTAAATCTTGAATTTTAGGGCCGATATATTTATTTATTGGATCTCCAACAGAGGCTACACAATTACATGCAAGTTTACATAAAATAGGGACAAGTACAAGTGTGCGCTTCCAATTATAGGAGACCACATCATTTACATATAATCTAGGTACAGTAAGTTTGACAAGGTAAACACATTAAAATAAATCAGAATACTTAACACGAAAATCATAAAAAGTAAACAGTGAATTACATAACCAATAATAATAATAATATAAAGAAATAAGAAGAAAAGAATAACCATAAAAGACAGCAGACAAAAGTATTACGACTTGGATACAATGATGTTTATGTCTTTATTGAACTTTGATAATTTGCATGTTATGTCCAGTTTCGATATATCGATGTTTATCGATGTTTCGATATATCGTTATACTGCCTACAGAGACTTGGCAAAACGGCGAAGTGTCCGAGGTTTGTTTTGGATCCCGGCACATAAAACAACGTGATTAGTTCGGTAAGACATGCGGCTGAATTCTCAAATCGTCGCTTATCTAACAATACCGCTCAAGTCATTTTGACTATGTTTGCAGGAGAGCGAAAAAACCGTGTATTTATATATTGCAAAATGAAATGAAAAATTTCTTTATTGGAATTAACAAGTTTTCTTCTTACATCAGTGGTGATTAGAGCCTCCTTTTAAGCGTATAAGCCTATATATTGAAATATATTTTGCTCAGATTAGGAATGGGTGATTTAATTAAGGTTAAAATTAATCCCATATTTTTGTATTTACAAGATGATATATTATCAGTTTACTTTGACTTCTGATGTGTTGAGGTGTTAATATTCAAGACTTAGGCTGTGTTGACTGAGAAAGTTAAAAGGAAAGGATGTGCACAGAGACTAATAAATCAATTAAAACTTTAGTGTCATGTTAAATTTATTATTGATACATAGTAATTGAGTACTTATTATGTATCCTCTAATACAATTACTTAATCTAAATCAAAAGTCATTTATTCAAACTAGGCTGAGAATCAGCACTTTTCGAATGTCAAAATTCCATAAAACTGTCCCCCAAAACGCCCACCCGTCACCACTTCCTAGTGCTTTAGCTGGGAAGAAGAAGTGGCGCAACAAACTCTCCAGCAGCACAGCTGTCTGTTCAGTTAGAGAAAAATAAATGTATTCTATACAACAGTATGAAAAACAATTTACATTACGTGCAACACAAAACATTAAATTATTTGCCATATGTCAGCTAGCACACCACTACACCAACAAAAAAAAAGACAAAAAGGAAAACAACGAAAACTATAATTTCTCAAGCAAAAAACGATAAAAAATCTCAGATAAAAACGTAAACATAACTTAATGCCTCCAAGCATAAAGGGCGTGCCCGCTTACATATATTAATTACTAATAACAAAACAAAACAATGGTCAGAAAGACGACCAGTCACCACAAGCAGCACCCGTTCACGAGCATAAAGGCTTCTACATACTGGCGCGACTTGTCGCGCGACGCGATTCTGCGACATTATATCCGTAGAACAATCTCTATGAAAACGCGCGCGCCACTACACACAGGGGCGACCTGTCGCGCCGCGACACAGAAATTATGCCTATTATATGGCGTCGCGCTAGCTACGCGTTTGTCGCGGCGTTGTCGCGTCGCGGCCGCTACAGTCGCGTAGCGGGCGCGACGCGACAAGACAAGATAGTATAAATACCGGTGCAATCCAAGCTGGCCTCAGTAGTAGGCGTTCTTCGTCAGTGGATGAAGGCAGGTCTGTGCGTGTTTGCCGAGCGAGGTTAGGTTCGATTTCCCGGTCGGTCGACATAACCCAACCTAACTTATGTACCTTTTATCGATTTTCGAGTTTGAAATAAATTTTCAGTAATTATTATTTTTGTTGATTTTCTTATTTTTAACCCCCTACGCAAAAACGACGGGGTGTTATAAGTTTGACGTGTCTGTCTGTCTGTGTGTGTGTGTGTGTGTGTGTGTGTGTGTGTGTGTGTGTCTGTGGCATCGTAGCTCCCGAATGCATGGACCGATTTTGATTTTGTTTTTTTTTTTTTTGAAAGGCGACATAATCGAGAGTGTTCTTAGCTATGATTCAAGAAAATCAGTTCAGTCATTTGAAGATTATCAGCTCTTTTCTATTTGATATTTACCTCACTCACCAACTTACAGCGCAGGTATCGTGTTTGGGCTCATTGTACTGGTCTCAATAAATAGGTTATAGCTAGATAGTGATCAGGGTCTGATGATGGAGAAGAAAAGATAAAATATGAGGGTAAACTAGTAAGTACTACTTTGGGAATTTACCTAAAGAAACAGGCAAACATATGATAAACGTATTGAAGTAAGTATCTACCGACCTATCTACTTACAGTATTAGTGATTACAAACATGTAGGTACGAGTAGATGGCATACGACACGTTTTGGTGCAGTGGCTAAGCGATTCGCTGCTGCGTTAGGAATCGCAGATGTTTCGGCTTAAACACAAATCTTCATATTATGAAGATTTGTGTTTGTAAACGCACCGTCCACGATTCAAGAGAAATCCAGGCAACTTTTATAAAAGATAAAAAGTTAACAAGGTTTGTTTTTACAATATACAAAAAATAGGTACTTATCTATGTAGTACGTAATTGTTTTTTTTTAATAATGTTTTACTCCTGAATCGGAGACGATGCGATTACAAACACACATCTTCACATTCACAAACGGCCAGACCCAGCACAACTGTCTGTAGGTCATAAAAATATTTGTTCCGTGCGGGAATCGAACCCGTGATTTGTAGTGTAGCAGCCAAGCGTTTAGAAAGTAAGTAATAAAAAAATATAAGTATGTTCGGTAAGTACCTACCTATACATATTAACTACAAGACACAAAACTGTAATTTACTTATCCGACTGAGTGCTACCTACATATGCCTTATGTAGGTAGGTGACAAAAGTTATGAACCTACTAACGTACCTTGGTCCCTAGTTTAGCTAAATCATTATATTGGTTCTTCCAGAAGACGTCGATTACACAGTACTGGGGGGTAACCATCTCCTCATAATAGCAGTATTATTTCAATATTACTTCAGCGTGAGAAAAAGATGGAGCTATAAGTCCTGTATAGCTCCATCACTTTCCCACTGTGAAGTAATATTATATTATAATAATACTGCTGTAAGAGGTGATGCTTACCCCCCAGAAGACGATGGTGATAAAGAGAATATTCCAGTAAATTTGTGAGTATCTTCTACCTACCTAAACCATGTAACTGATCTGTTATTTACACACGGCTACATAATATCAAGCTATATTTTTCAGTATAAGCTGATCTCACATTGTATAGGCATTCCGTACAATGACAGGTGAGCGACTGGAAAAGTATAGCTTGATATGTAGCCACGCGTACCTGCACCAAATTTGTATTTCCATAATAAACGTAGGTAAGTTATTTATTGTTATTCATGCGGCAAGTCTGCGTTTATGGACGATTTCTTCTTTTTTATATATTTTTAGGGTTCCATATCCAAATGATAAATAAAAATATGTAAGGTCTAGGTAGGTATTATTAACTTGCCACGTGTGATTGTTACAGGACCCAAATACATTCAAAAGATGTAGAAATAAATTCGGACAAATTAAATCTTCATAATTATAATACAACATTTGTAAGTATCATACGTGTTTGATCATCACGAAATTAGCTGTTCCCCCATGGCAGTAGTGCCATGGGAGAACAGCTAATTTCGTGCTAATTTCGCTTTATACTAATGCGTAACGGTACTATCACGAAATTGGCGAGTTCACGATAAAACTTCATAATGTTAGACTTTTTAGGGTTCCGTATTATTTATTCATGTTGTCAAAGTTATGCTTGTTTTTATTAATAATACTATTGATTTTATTAGTAATTAGTTTACTACTACTGTTGCCAGCGACTTCGTCTGCGATCCAGGATGAAAAGTAGCCTATGTCCTTTTCCAGGTCAAGGTTTACCACTGTGCAAATTTCATCCAAATCCGTTCAGCCGTTTTAGCGTGAAAGCGTAACAAACAAACAAACTCACTTTCGCATTTATAATATTAGTTAGGAAGTTAGGATTATAATTTCTTACTTCATATACCGAAACTACCTTTTTTTCAGATATTCACACAACCCTCCGCAGTACGAAACATCAGATGATGATAGTAATTGGTAATTGCTAGATTTCTATATAAGAAGGTTGTATGAAGTATGTATGCAGTTTTACAAGAATTCATCAAATATTTTTATTCTGGTCATTTCAGGTACGAAGTGAGTTTTAATAATCCTGTAGAAGGGAAAAGCTGTTTTTGTATAGAAGGAGGAAGAATAATTGACACTGAATATTTTTATAGAAGACTTCAAGAAATATGCAATCATAATAAGGCATTCGAATATAAATTGAGCAAACGTTCACTTTGTATCAGAAAAAACAGGAGAAAAGGCCTTGTGGTCTTTTCATAGATAAGAAGTTGCCTTTTCTAGGTGCAACTCCAGACGGAATAGTGGGAGAAGACACAATCATTGAAATCAAGTGTCCAATTACAGCATTTAAAACCTCTTTGGACGAAGCTATAGATAAGAAAAAAGTGAAGTTTTGGAAGAAAACTAAAAACGGACTTGTTATAAATAAAAAACATCCTTAGTTTATACAGGTGCAGGGACAATTACATATCACCGGTAGGCAAAAATGTATTTTCGGAGTATGGTCTGGATGCGACAAAGACATCAAAGTTGAAATTATAGAGAGACTTGACCATTATTGGGAAGAAATGGAACCAAAATTAGAACATTTTTATATAACATGCATGTTGCCTGAGCTATGCGATCCCAGACATGTTCGAAATAATATGCTAATTAGAGATTTAAGTGAATTAAAATAAATGTTGTATAATTTTGGCGATGTTTAATTACTTTCCAAAAACTTATGGTATATACAATACCTACCTACCTACCTACCTACCCACCCTACCCTAGCTACCTATCTACCTACCCTACCCTATCCTACCTATCTACCTACGTACCTACCTACCTACCTATGTACGTACCTATCTGCCTACTTACCCTACCTATCTTATATTTATACAAACCTTGTCCTGAGAATCACTAACACGACAAAAAAATAACTATCCAATTTGGTCCAGTCCTTCGGAAGTTATGCGTGTGCATACCTTTCGGCGATTCATTTTTATATAGGTATGTAGTTGCATAATAAGTAAGAAAGTAGTAATACAAGGCGAAAACTATATTATACGATTGTAAAATGGCAGTGTAAACTTACTACCAAGCCAAAGTACCTACAGAATCCTCAGCGCAATGGTGACTCGCACTTGACTAGTTTTTTGTAGCAGTTGAATTTATGCAGTGGTTTAGAATCGGTTTGCAAAATTTCTAACATAATTATAGGTATTTATGTATATGTAGGTACTTGCATAGTCCTACTAAAACATAATTACATACGCAAACGACTGTCACATTACATACCTACATACACGGCGAAAACTATAAAACACAAACTTACTACTAAACCAATGGGCGGAACCCTCAGCGCAAAGTTGGCTCGCACTTGACTACTATTTTGTAGCAGTAGGTAAAATAGTGCGCACGGCTGACTACACATCATGCTATAACTTTCCAGTATAAGCTGATCTCGCATTGTATAGGCTATCCGTACAAAAACACATAAAAATATATATATATATACGGTCGAATTGAGAAACCTCCTCCTTTTTTGAAGTCGGTTAAAAATGAAATAAAATTATAAGACATTCGTGTTTTGAGTTTTTGAGTCAAAATCCACGAATAATACTAGGTAAGTACTGTAGCCGTGGCAAGTGCGTCGTGCGGCGCAGTAGAGCAGCTGGCTTGCGGCAGATTCAAATAGGTACCTACTCCTTTGAGCATGCCGCGCGCCGCCAAAAACCATGAGTAAGTCATTGCAATGTAACTCTTATCTTATTGTTATAAGGTATAATTTAGGATAATTGACTTTTGCGAGGACTTATTTATTGAAATTGAGAAATTATTCATTTATTAGTTAATTTCGTCATACATCCTAATTTATACCTTATCACAATGGGATAAGACTCACATTGCGAAGACTTATTTTGCTTATGATTTAATTTACTTTGGAATAAAACCGAGTAAACTCAACTTTTGCAAGAGGGTTTAGAATGCTTCTGAGCATACACTGAAATAGTTTAATTGGTAAAACTTGCTTATGTCAAATTTGAAAACGCAATAGTCAATGAGACCCACTGGAATCTAATACAAAAAGTAGTAAATATATATTAGAATGAATAAAACTAACGGATGTAATGTTTAACATAAAAATATATTTCCAATATTAGATCACAAAAATAATAAGATAGGCACACAACACTTGAACACACACATAGGTAGGTAAATTAATCTACTTCATTACTTCAATCTATGCATAGTATAGAACAAAATCGCTTAAATTAAAACTTAATTACACACACACCACCGCAAATATCTACATAAGTCACTTAGCGCGTCCGAATTCGTCAGTTTCGCCGTTCCCGCTCGTGTGGTCAAGTCTAGGTACATAAGTTAGGTTGGGTTATGTCGGCCGACCGGGAAATCGAACCTAACCTCACTCGGCAAACACGCACAGACCTGCCTTCATCCACTGACGAAGAACGCCTGCTACTGAGGCCAGTTTGGATTGGACCGCTATTTATACTATCTTGTCTTGTCGCGGCGTTGTCGCGTCGCGCCCGCTACGCGACTGTAGCGGCCGCGACGCGACAACGCCGCGACGCCAGCTGCCTGTCGCGCTAGTGTGAAAGGTATGGCGTGGCGATGTCGCGCCAGAATCGCCACGCGACTTGTCGCGCGACAAGTCGCGCCAGTATGTAGAAGCCTTAACGTTAAAATCAGCCATTACCCCCCTAATAAAAAGAGATGGTGAGCCGGAACTTTGGATACCATGTCCAAAGTTGACTGATAATTTAACATCTGGTAACCGGAACTTTCGAGATGGTAAGCCGGAACTTTGGAGACGGTAAGCCGGAACCTTTGACCCCAATATGGGGACCTGTTAAGCACCTGTTTGACACCGATTCGGAGTCAAACAATAGAAAATCAATTGTGCCTCATTAGCTGTCCTTGACCAATTAAACTGAGTTTAATTAAGGCTTATGACTGTATATGTAGTCAATTATTTATAAAAAAAAAACCGTGAAATTGGCGAAAACCGTGGCTGAGGGTCGGGTCACGTGTATGCATGTCGCACCGCTGAGGAACAGCGACGCGTATACGTGTGCTTGTCACCAGCATAGGAAAGTGAGCCTTGCCATCGGCGTGTGCGACGATGCTCAGGGCGAATTAGGTCACTATGTACTCCTAGGGATTAAAGTCATGTTATACCTTTATTGCATCAAAAATACTAATAAATATGTTAGACTAGTTCTTACTTATTTATTTTATTATTTATCTACACACAGTAACACGTGTGTAGATAAATAATAAAATAAATACGACATAATTAAAATTAAATAATTGAATTAATTGATTGGATATTAATTTATGTTATGGCTCACTGTCCTCTATGAACTAATGAAGTTGCGAGGGCTCGTAGCTTCATTATTTCATAGACTTTTTGGCGAATACCACGAAGAAACAAGGATGCTTTCAGCTACTTGTTTTTCTGTGATTACCGATCTCATTTACTTTTTGCCTCTCGCTACACAAGTAACTGGAATTGGATCCAACTCTGGGTAGTTACCATTATATTTTTTATAAATCAGTTCTTTTTTTTTTTTTTTTAATTATTTTATTTATTTAACAGTTAATAAAAATAACCAATACTATACACAAACTAAAATAGGTCGTCGAAAAATTCTTCCACATCGCTGTCGACTGGTAACGTACCCAAGTTCTTTGTTTAGATACAAAGTAAATAAAAATATAATAAGTTTACGGAATGAAACAATAATTTTCAATAAATAAAGCTTATGTATAGGTCAATTTTGTATGAATCAAATCAAATCAAATCAAAATATTTTTATTTCACATAAACCTACATGGGCACTTATGAAAGTTAGTTCAGCTTTTATAACATCGACCAAAAAAGTTAAAAGAAAAAAAGGAAAGAAAATATTTGACCCAAGTTAAGCATATTCATAAAAAAAAGAAAAATCTTTGAAACAGCCAAATAGGCCCAGTTCGGCTTACAATAAATAGTATGACTTTTCTTGGGATAGTTCTAGATGAGAGGTGTTCCTGGCTTAATCATGTTGATATGGTATGTGGAAGACTCAGTAAGTTTGCTTATGCTCTATGGCGTTTATCTAATCTAACAGATAGACAGGCCACATTGTAAGCTTATCATGCATACGAGTATGTTGGTTCAGTATTGCGTTATGGTATACTAGTATGGGGAAACTCAGTGCATCTCGGAAGAGTTTTCATCGCACAAAAGAGGTGTATACGTGCGATATGTAATGTATACTTACATTGACTGGTATTTATATTGAGGAAGTATGTAAATTTACCAAATCTCATGCAGAGATGTTTGAAAAACTGGGAGATAAATGTGCGTTCAAAACTAGATATCATAATAGACTAATTAATGCGAGAATAAAAACGGAACTATATAGGCGAAGCTGTTATCCTATGTGTGTTCAGATTTATAACAAGATCAACCTTCCTAACCAAATCAAAGAACTTCCAATGCTTCGCTTCAAAGGGGCTTTACGTAGGTGGCTAATAGAGAATCCCTTCTATAATATAAAATAATTCTTTCAGTTTAAATGTAAGTAATTATGTAATTGTACCTACCTATAGCAAAAATTTGCATGTCATTATGTTATGATTAAATATGCTAAGAAGCTACTAATATTACCTACCATTTTAAGAACTTTTGTAACCATATTTATCTGCAAATAAATCTTTGACTTTGAACTAGTGCCTTGTTTTTTTTTTTTTGGATGGGATATCATCAAATAACATCTCCCACTCTGGGCGGAGCGGGAGGGTGTGTCAGACTCTTACTGACTAAAACTCACCCGTATTCCTTCCTGTTGCCTGTGTTGCCTGGAGCCTCGGTGACCCATTAGTACCTTCCCGCGACCCCGGCAGGCATCGGCCCTAGTGGAGCCCTACATTTGTGCTGACGACATCTCTTTGAGGCGCGCGTGGAATACAACGCGCCGTCGACCCGGGCCTGGTCCTTACTGGACGGTGAGCTACCCATTGCTCACCGTCCGCAAGCCCGCGCCTACGGTGGCCGGAAATCCGCCCGGGATTCCCGACGCCCAAGGCGTCTCCTGCGGCGGCTAGCGGCGAGAGGGCGCGAAATTTGCTTTTCCCTCAACCGTCCCTCCTCCTCCTTCGCGAGCATTACTACTTCGCAGAAGGAGGTGGCGGCTGCCCATGCCCTCTCACTCCGTACCATGGCCTGAACCAGGACCGGACGCGAGAGATCTCTGCCGCCGATCGCCTCCACGAGGACACGGCGGAGCTCTGCCCAAGCCGGGCAGACCTCCACCGTATGCTCCAGCGTGTCCTCTGGGCGATCCACACAGTGGTGACACCCGGGCGTTTCCTCCCGCCTTATCCAACACAGGAACCTCCCGAAGCTGCCGTGTCCGGTGAGGACCTGCGTCAGGCGGAAGGTGAGGACGCCGTGGCGCCTCTCTAGCCACTCTTCAAAGAGGGGACTTATCGACAACTAGTGCCTGATGTTGGTTTCCAACTGGACCTTATGTAACGAGGACGTCTTACGGATGTAATTCAGTTTTAAAGTCTCTAAAACAATTAAATATTTACCAAACAATTCAAGATTCAAGAAAATGTCTCCTGAAAAAATTACCTAGTTTACAGTTAACAATTAGGTTTCCTAAATTCCACCAAATTAATGTACTTACGTTTACCGAGATCCTAATAAAGAGTGTTAATGAGCTGCCTAACTAGCTGGACCCTATTATTTGTTCTAAGACAAGACAGTGATAAGGGTCATAAAAGTTAACACAATGCTCATTCAAGGTAATTTTCTTGGCATCAGAAAATATTTTAGAATAAATGAGAAAGATTTGTTCTTGGAATGTTCAGGCGCATGCTTATCAACATAATGTCGGATAGAAGTAACTTCTATTTGTTATTTAGTCATAAATATAAAGGTGTTTCATGGTGATAATTCATTTCATCAATTAAAAATGTTTTACTTTTGCCCTGGCAAATGGAAATGGCTTTGCTCGTGTGGATGTCGGAACATATCCCACGGGAACGCACTACCGGGATTAAAAGATAAAATGTACCCTACGTGTCTTATCTGTATCCAAGTTACAAATTACGTGTGTGCCAAATTACATTAAAATCCGTTCAGCTGTTTTTGCGCTAATCCGGAATATACATCCAGACAATTGGACAAACGGGCTACAATTCTAAAAACGATATTTTCGGCATCAGACTCGCAGCAATAATTTTTTATTAAAAATATTCAATGTACTGTTTTGACTTTGTTACTATTTTATTATATGCATGTAAACTCGTAGATTCATGAACAATAGATACGAGACATTAGTTATTAACCATAAAGCCCCATTTACACGATGCAAGATTCTTGCCTGTGGCATATAGTAGAATTGAACAAAGTACGACTTACGTCGTCCAATCGCTGTTTAGACGGTAGGACTTATATTGTTGCTTCAACTTACGGTGTGCCACAGGTAATTAAATCATACCATGTAAATCAGGCTTTAGCCATCGGTAGGTTATCATAAAGTTGGAAACTAGAAGAACAATTGGATGGTTAGAAACATCAAACTGTTCAGTGATTCAGTATAGAAATGTGATTTCCCTGAGGATCCCGCAGGTTTGCTGCACTAGTTCCGCACAAAACAGACGTAAACAGTGCGATTGTTCTTTCTATAACTATACTGATCGAAATATGTTTTACCTATGTTATGGCTATGGATACAGTTCGCAAGGAAATTAACTTCAATTTTTGTTTTTGTCCTCGTCCATCTCAGACTATTAGGCACAATGTTTTGTGTCACATGATGTACTTTAATAAAATCATAAATTTATTCATTCACTGACAGTTAACGCCCACCCTAAACCACTTTGGGCACGCCACGATTGCGGCGATAAGTCCCCTCTTTGAGGAGTGGCTGGAGAGTCGGTGGAGATCTGCCCGGCTTGGGCAGAGCACCGCCGTGTCCTCGTGGAGGCGATCGGCGGCAGAGACCTCTCGCGTCCGGCCCTGGTTCAGGCCATGGTACGGAGCGAGAGGGCATGGGCAGCCGTCACCTCCTTCTGCGAAGCAGTAATGCTCGCGAAGGAGGAGGCGGGACGGTTGAGGGAAAGGCACGTTTCGCGCCCTCTCGCCCCTAGCCGCCGCAGGAGACGCCCTGGGCGTCGGGAATCTCGGGCGGATTTCCAGCCACCGTAGGTGCGGGCTTGCGGACGGTGAGCAATGGGTAGCTCACCGTCCGGTAAGGACCAGGCCCGAGTCGACGGCGCCTCGTATTCCACGCGCGCCTCAAAGAGATGTCGTCAGCACAAATGTAGGGGTCCACTAGGGCCGATGCCTGCCGGGGTCGCGGGAAGGTACTTATGGGTCACCGAGGCCCCCGCAACACAGGCAACAGGAAGGAATACGGGTGGGTTTTAGTCAGTAAGAGTCTGACACACCCTCCCGCTCCGCCCAGAGCGGGAGAAGTTATTTGATGATTTCCCACCCTCAAAAAAAAAAAAAAAAGCCTAAACTACTTATTCTGTTTAAGGATGATTTGTGCAAAACTGTATGCTCTAGAACAGGGATTCCCAAAGTGGTCGATATCGGTGCCTCAGGGGTCGACATAAACGAAAACTGATTTTGGGGGTCGACGAGGTCTAAAATCGACCCCTATTAACTAACACACTTCTTATTTGAAACTTTCAAGATACTGTATAAGTTGTGTTGCGTGTACCAACTTGTTAAAAGAATGACTAATATTTTAATAGGAAGTATAATTGTACTTTTAAAAACTCAACAAGTCGATAAGGGTGCACAAGATGAAAAAAAATGGGGTCTATGGGGGTCTGAGGTATCAGTTCATCTTGAAAAAGGGGTCTCTTGCCCAAAATAGTTTGGGAGTCCCTGCTCTAGAAGCATAAAATTTTGCACAAAGGTTCCTTAAATAACGAAAGTGAGCATTAAGGAAGTAATTTTTCCTGAAGGGGTTTAATACGGTATGAAAGTTTGTGTGGCTGTTTGTCATTATTACTGACGGAAAATCGCATCGGGCACACGGCTTTCTTTAACCGACTTCCAAAAGGAGGAGGTTATCAATTCGACATGTACATTTGTTTTTTTTATGTTCGAAGATTTCTCTGTCAATTGTGGACCCATTTTAAAATTTTTTTTTTTGTTTGAAACGGTATGCTCCCGAGGTGGTCCCATTGTCACCAAGTCATAATCTGATGAAGGGATCCCATGGAAATCGGGTGAAATCTTCAAATTTTAAAGGCACACCTATATCGATTTAGGTATTTTTTATAGAAACATGTACATTTGCTCTCGGAAAGCACCATTTGGTGGAGTGGAATTGATGATGAAGACCACAGATGGCCACTGGAACTACTTAATAAGAAGTATTTAAGTTGCGATTCGATTAAGTACTTTAATATGGTTGTTAAGCCATTTATGCTCTTCACAATGCATATGGTGAGTGGCAGTTCTCCTGGTTCTTACCAGGAGAACTCCTTCACAATTAACGTCCCTGCATCAAGAAAAGCAATATTTTGTAAAAGGTGATGACCAGTTGACATTAAGCTATTGTAACTTAGATAAATTACTAACTGACCCACTAAAAAGTGAAAAATAAAAAACTTTTTACAAAAATAAAACAACCGACATCCAAAAAAAAACACTGCAAAGTGAAAAATAACTTTAATTTCGGAAGTTGATGACATAAACTAAAATACAAATCCAAAGACTTCCGAAATTAAAGTTATTTTTCACTTTGTAGTGTTTTTTTTGGAAGTCGGTTGGTTTATTTTGTAAAAAGATTTTTATTTAATGAGATATGTTTATAATGATGATGATATTAGTCCTTTAGACCGAATTCCGGCCATGGCGACTGATCGTGGTGCTTTGCGGAATCTTAATGTGTCATTCATTCGATTTAATTTGTTGTCTTCATTCGAGTTTATTGAAACCACTATTAAATAATTAACGTCAAACGTTCTGCAAATCCTTCACGCTTCGTCAACGATGTCGGCAGTAGGCCAGGAGCTCCCCCTTACTGACTATTTAAATAGACTTGATTGTATTGTTGTTCAGCGACTGAATAAAGTAAGCTATGTAAATCTGTACGAGTGTATGGGAAGAGCGGGTAGCGAGATAAGGTGGCAAAAATAGGTTGAAAACTCCTCAAATTGTGTTATTTCCTATATCTGAAAGCTTATTCTCGTAGGTACTTAAAAAAACATTTTAATTAGAAGTTCTCTTTGACAGACGTGACGAAGCGGCTTTTTCTGCGGCAGCCGTGCGACCGTCCTTGTATAGCAACGGAGTGGCTAGTTCCAGCGGCATTGCGTCGGCATCATGATCTTAAGGAGACATGGTCCTTGTCAGCCTTTGGAATGGATATGAGATAGATGTGGTCACTCATACCCCTGAAGTTCACCCTTTGCACAACAAGGATATCTGCAAGACACGTGTTCGCGTATGACCGAATTATTGGCCTGAGATAAAGAATACATCATCCAAGAATTACTAGATAATAGAGTTGATAATCGAAACTCAAGAATCATTATTGAATAGAGTTTTGGATAATCTCTCTTAAAGCCCTTTATTGGTCGGAGGCAAATAATACAAAGTTTAAGAATTAGGCACTAAATAATAGAGTATAGAATCAAAACTATTAATTAATAGAGTTGGGGATCAACTGTCTTGAAGGTCTATAGACAGCAGCAACAAACTCCTCAGAAACAGGTCTCTGTCTGTTTAGTAACAAGAACTTTAATAACACTATGAGCCTAAGATAATTATTATAATAAAGGACTCACACAGTCGCTCCAACATACACGCATACATACTACATTAAGTACTAAATAATCAGCCTACAGTGTTCCCACTGCTGGGACACAGGCCTCCTCTCTGTGAGATGGAGTGGGTGGTGGTGGTGGGTAATCCACCACGCGGGCCCAGTGCGGGTGGCAGATGTCACAAGTCTTCGAATTTTTGGTTCTAGGACACGCCGGTTTCCTCACAATGTTTTCCTTCACCGTTTTGACAACATTTTAGTACATTAAATACTAAATCAGTTTAATCTGACTAAAATAAATATAATATTTTGTTATTTAATTGGAGTATATGCCAGACAGTCACAATATAAATAACATAATATGGGACCTCAAGAAAAACGTTAGTATAGAACTAAAATGTCACGATTTTATGAAATAGTCACATATGAAATAGTCACAGCTCTCTTAGTTCAAATTACCCTATTGTATATAGGGTAATTTGAACTAAGAGAGCTGTTTGTGATTTTAGTGGTCATAATTCTGTAAACACATATATTATGTTACGGTCGGAAATCATATGTTGATCAATATACAACATAAATGACAAAAACGTGCAAATTTGAATTTCGTGGGCTACCCCGGTGCTGTGGCCTTAAATGAAGACATTTATTCTTAGTTTTTAATGCCACTTATAGAGCCCTTATACACATACATACATACATAATCAGCCTATAATGTTCCCACTGCTGGGACACAGGCCTCCTCTCTGTGAGAGGGAGTGGGCCATAATCCACCACGCGGGCCCAGTGCGGGTTGGTAGATGTCAGATTTTCCGAATTTTTGGTTCTAGGACATGCCGGTTTCCTCACGATGTTTTCCTTGACCGTTTTGAGAGAAGTGGTGATTAAATAATTTACACAAAGTAAAGCGCCTGTCTGGGTTCGAACCTACAACCACAACGACCTACAATTCGTAAGTTGCCGCCGTTACCACGGGGCCACCACTGCTCTCAGAGCCCTTAACTTAGGTATATTTCCAATCTCACTTTGCTTGGGACTACCCAAGTATTTTCCAACAAAAACTGTTAATAATGATATCAAATGATTGATCTAGAGTGTTGCATCATTTATAATGTTGCCCTGGCTCAACCCGGCCCTTCCCAGGGGTACATGGGAAGCAGCTGAATAGTAATGGGGTAGGCTGCTACATCCTCTTCTACCCTAAAATATCTTACAGAACAAATCTTGTGGGTACCTACTTTCTATACTCAGCTAGAGTCAGCAGCTGGTCAACGAGCCATTCCAATACTTGTTTCTACAATATGAATTTGAAAAATCCATATCATCTTTAGATTTACAAAAAATTACATATTTAAACATTTTTATATGGATATTTAACCCCTAAACCTTAGGAGATTGATATCCATGTAAAAAAATTATATTATTCTGCAGTTTCTAGTTAAGCTGGATTCCTACACCAACACAGTAAGAGAAAGGCTACGCTTATCATGGCGATGATTCCTATTTTAAACTTATAATACAAACTCAAGGCATTTTTTTCAATTCAACCATTTACAGGCACTTTTGAATTGTCAAGGAGTCGGTCAGTTAGAAATATGAAGCTAGTTGTAGTAATGAGTCCCTCACTCATGAGGTCCCTCGTGTGAGTCACTCATGATCGCAAATAGAAAGAGTTACTCGAATTTCCTCATTGAACCACCTCACCACACCTCACTCGTTCAAGCGTCCTTAAAAATTGACATTGACAATATGTCGTGGCGAGGTGTGAGGCGAACGAGTAGAGGCTCGTGAGTAATCGTGATTCGTCATCGCGCCCACCCGCCTCGCTACCTCGTACGTTCGCTGAATTCGGCTCGGGCTCACGAGTCGTGCGGTGAAAACGCCGTTGACGATTCCACACCTCAATTGAGGGGTACCTCGTGAGGACCTCACGAGGTAAAGTGAGGTCCTCCCTCAACCTCAAATAAAATTGATGAGTTACCCATCACTAGCTAGTTGCCCATTCCAAAGCGTAGTAGGTTACTATGGAGAGGAACGGGCAAGAAACTCCATGGACACTTTTATTGGAACGAAGTTCCTTATCGCACGTCACACTTTGCGAATGACAGTTAGACCGAAACTAGTGTAAAATTTTGGCCGTCACGAAATACACGTCGACAAAAGTGTCGTGATGGCAAAAAAAACTGCGTGCCAACCGGGTAAGAATAAAAACACCAAGAGAATAACAACACTCGAGCGGTGTCGTGGGACCGCTCGACTGTTTGTATTCTCTTGTATCTAAATATAAGCCAGTCTATTCAAGTCCGACAGTCAGTTGATCCTTAATTATTTATTTAACCAACGGATTAGTAGCTGTAGTCCTAATTCGTTATACGTTGTTACCCATAATCGCCTTTGACTTCATCCACACACTAAACTAACAAAAGCTGAGCTGCGATGGTATTAAGGTTCTGGTTTTAATAGATTTCGTAGGTCAGATTACGTGGGTTTAGTGTGTAGAACTTTTTGTGAAATAGTACCGCTAACGCAAGCAATTATTATGGATCTATATAAAATTGAAACATGGTTTATGAGAGAGCTTTATTAAAACTCAATTTTAATACGTCAATCAATAAGGTTCGAAGGTCAGGTGCGTAGTACTCGCAACCGGCGTGTGTGTTTGACCAGAAGTACTAACGTAAATGAAACAGAACGATTAAGTAAGGATCGTAGCAGGTTACTCTCTGTAGGTTTTGCCTACCCCCATGGGAAAATAGCGTGTATGTGTATTGTGTATGCATGTTTATTTAAAAATTGTGCTAGCAATGGTCATACACTCATCACATCAATTTAATTTACTATATTTACTTCTTAGTTATTTCTAAATACAGGATTTTCTAAAAATTTCTAAAAACTGTTGTTTTTCATCATTGGGTCCCAAAAAGTACCGAAAAAAAAAACCGAAAACCATTACCATTTTTTTTTTTTTTTTTTTTTTTTTTTTTTTTTTATGTTTGTATGTTTCTTTTATGTATTCTGGTTGCTGTATGGGTGCTTTTTGGTTACCTGAAATAAATAATTTTTATTTATTTATTTTTATTACCTAGCTTCTATTACTAACTGGGTCACAGGCACTGAGATTCAGGTAGGTAGGGTACTATAAGTGAGAAGCACATTATGATACTAGGTACTGTCTTTATTGACCGAGCGAGCAAAGCGTCTCTGCTTCAAGTCTGGCAAAATTTTCTTTCCTCTGTCAGTTTGTTGGTACCTACTCCTCTACAGGTCGTATTATTCAACCGATATGGACGATACTTAGTACACAGGTTTTACGACTTTATAAAAAAAATATCGTCAATTTTTGATTGTAGGGGTACTTCCTCCAAAAAGCGGCAAAAAGGGGACTACTGGATATTTCAACATTATGAGACCCGATTTTGATGGTTCTTTTTTATTTGAATGAAAGTTGTTCTCATAAAAAATTGGTGAAGAACTGGTGAGGATTTTCGGCGTGATGAGCAGAATAGCTCCTCAAAATACTCTAAGTAAATTGTTCACTTCTGGATTTCTACCAGTGGAATCGGCTCTTTAACTACTAGGTACGGATTGATGGAGCACCTGGGACCACCTTCTCATCACAATACTAAGCTGTAGCATTACCTCTGGCAATCAAAACCTTTTAGTTAAGTTTTATAGCTAGCTTACATATTTTTACTCATAATTTTTCTTTACCATTTTTTTTTAAAACAAAAAAACATGTGATATAGTGGTATATTAATTGTTGCCAAAAAGTTTGTGCTCTCGAGGTCTACCGTTCGCAGATACTAGTGTTATTGTTCATATATTACATACCTGTGCAGTGTTTTGATGTCTCACTGCGTTACCTAATAACCTTCCCCTCACTCGCTCATAACTTGCGCATCAGGAATTCGAGTCGCGCAAAGCTACAGTGATTTGTGTGGTTTGTGTGAAACGAATGGAATAGAAAATGAGATCATTCCGTCTTCCACCGCGTTTTACAATAACTCCTCTTTCTATACGGAACTGTGGCCTTTGTTACGTGCGCCTTAAGGACTAAAACATGGGGCTAGTTTGTGAACTAAAATAAAAAAATAAAATAGTAAAAGTGCTCTTTGATAAACTGCTAGTTTCTGAAGTCAGGTTCTTATTAAGTTGGAAAAATCAGACGTATTTCTCTGAAGTATTCGCGTTTACCTAGGATATTCGTTTTTCCTCAGAATAAATATCCGGAACCCAATAATTATTAAGGTATTTAAAAATGACAATGTTTCAAACTGCTAAACTTTAAAGCGTGGTTGAATGAAATAAGTATAAAGTTCCTATTTTGATTATAAATACTGTTGGTATTACAACGACAAATAACCTAAATAAACCTGGAAAATGAACCTCTGTGCCAACTCCACATAGCCACGAGCCACGAGCCACAATACTCGCATTGTGTAATAAAATAATAATAAAAACGCATTTATTTGCTCCATAAACCTTTGTTTCATAATTTAAATAAAACATGTTAATCGCATTAACTAACGAACGTACTGACTAATTCATTGGACAAAGAGGAGGCGAATTATTTAATTTTGTTATAAATTAAACGTAGAGAGAATTATTTATAATTCAGTACGAGCATAGCGTGAAAATGCTATGTGGGTATGCTGAAATGTAACCGCTAAATCGACAATGACGTTAAATAATGTTAAAACTTTTTTTCCATTAAATAGCCATGAACAAAAATATTATCTTTATCGCCATAATAATTATTTTCTTTTCAGAAATTGGTTAGAAAATGGAAAAATGTACATGAATTTTAATAAAGATCGTCGTGAAATCTTATTATAATAAAATTAAATCTACACAATCTCACAACTTATACCAAATTTTTTAATAAAATAAAAATATATTAAGTATCGTAAATAAAATAAAATAAATTTAACAACATATTAAATAACCGATATTTTCGTATGAAGACACCAGTAAAAAATCCAGTCACTTTCCAATGAACTTTTTAACCTAGCCTTGGCTGCAAGTATATACAAATGACAAAATAATTGGACGTCAGTCACAGCACAGAACCGGTCCGAGTAAGTTGTATGAAAAATGTGAAATAAAAATGAAAATATCGTGGTCGCACATTGCACGGTTCAATGGTTCGGTGGCGTTCGCCACTCGGCGCTTGTTACTGTGCTTCTGATATAGAGAGGACGGAAGTGACGCCTTCGTTTTAAAAAACATAACTGCATCTGGATTGGTCGTGGTAGTCAGGAGGATTATAGAAAGTTTTCGGGTTCTGAAAAAATATTTGAATACTTTTTACTGTTACCAATTTATTCACCATCTATCCTGCGCTAATAGTGGGAACAGACTTGTCTTCGCCACTCCACGTGACGTCTATGCAGTGTGCTCATTAGTCACGTGTCATCTCATGAACTTCTCTTCGACAGTGTGTTGCGGCCTTTATTACTTTTTATGCTTTGCTTTGTAGGGAGCCCTTACAGGCTAATACGTGGTATTCTTTGCTAATACCTAATAGGCAGTTAATGCTACATCGGTCCAGGTGTTCCTAGCTTGCTGCCGCACCAACATTCTTTTCTCTACACAATTCGTCCAATTCATCAAAACCTTCATTAAATTGACGAATCATCACTTCATTCGTAAAGACACACAAGGCTTCACCACAAACATTCCCAGCCGCTTCAATCAGAGCAATTAACCACTCTGCAGCAACAAAGCAGGTGAGCTGTTTGAGGTCACTTTGTACCTTCCATTACGCGCTTAGCCCGTGTCGCGTCAGTGTCAAGTGCACAGAAGCGCGCAGTGGACCGCGACCACGACAACCGGCGACCGAGCGGCTACCGGCCGGCTGATTGCGATGGAACAGGCAACGTTTTCGAAAGCAACCGCTTTGACTTGGTTATAATTAGGCAGGGTTTTGATAGTTTTTCGCTTTAAGGGTTCTTTGTTGTTATTAGAGTTTTGTTTCAAGTTCGGATGACCTACTCGTAGCTAATTAGGAAACTTGTGATAATTACTTCTTGGATATTTCGTTTTAACTTTCTTTGTGAGCTAACGCGTATTCACACTGTAAGTTACTCTGAATGTGCCAAAACTCTGCTTTCATTCATGCAGAACAAGGCCCAATTTACTTAGTTTAAAAGCAATTGCCTTACAGTTTATCCAACGCAATGCGAAATAATTGCTTTCTGACTTTTGCAACAAAAAAGTAGATTCGATTTTTAAGCGTGAAACATCTGTATCATATATTTATCTTTCTGTAGAATTATTGAGGACTAGTGGCAAAGTCTACCACTTGTAAGTACCTCCTACAGTTTAATATATCTACCCACGTCAATAAGAATTATTCATTTATACCAGTTATCAACACCCACGGCACACAGAGACGTACACCAGAACAGGTGAACTATATATTATTTTGAAAGGCCACACCCACGTATGGAAATTAATAGACGATTATACTTACTCCCACAACCAATATACTTGTTCCGCCTACATTGTTCCAAGTTAATCCTATTCCTCAGCTTTGATCAATAGTATTAACTTCGAACTTATGTTACTTGACAGTATTCTGGTTCCTCTACATACAAGTTTCCTTAGATTCGAAATCCTAAAACCAGCTTAAATTCGGGCTCACCTGTGAAGACCTACATACCAATACATTTAACTTTTTATTTTTTTTTGGGTGGGAAATCATCAAATAACTTCTCCTGCTCTGGGCGGAGCGGGAGGGTATGACAGACTCTTACTGACTACAACCCTCCCGTATTCCTTCCGTTGCCTGTGTTGCGGGGGCCTCGGTGACCCATAAGTACCTTCCCGCGACCCCGGCAGGAATACATTTAACTTAAGGCGCTGACAAGACGCAAATGACCAAAATAGGCTTGTCTTAAGAAAAAAAGTTGCCAAATCTGTGTAGTTTGTGGTAGCGGGAAAAATATATGTTAATTTTGAACATATTTCCCAGAACTTGGTTGTTACCAAAACACGTTTTAGAAAAAAAATCTCGATACAAACTAACGTTAAACTAACCTCTTACCTTGAGTTCTAATCCTAAATATCTGTATTCAATATCAACATACGTTACGTATATAATTAATAAAGAGAACGTCTTATTTGAATGCAGAACTTGGTTGTTTTCTATTTTCGATTACTCAACTCTATTTTGAGTAAATAGATAATGCTTCATATTTTGCAATAAATTACAAGCGTTGTGTCATCGCGCTTCTCTTTCTTTTCTATGCAGTCTGACAGTGACCGCGGTTTAGGTTTTGTCAGCGCCTTAATCACTGTCCGACAGATTCTTGCATGTATGACACATGTAATTGCGTATACTTCCTCCACTCGATTCTATATACGCTCTATTTACCTACAGTTGTAAGTGAATGAGCTCTCTAGATACTTAATACCGATGTGATAAAAAAAGTATTATTTTTTTTGCACTTGTGCATCTTCTACTTAATAAAAATCTTAAATGCAACCACTGGTCTAGAAGCATGAAATATTGCACAAAAGTTCCTTAAATCCTAATCATAAACATAAATCTTTATTTATCTCAACACCATATTACAGGCGTTAATGCACAATTTTAAATAGAGAAAGGTGTCTGAGGCAGAAGTGTCCTGAGTTACAGATCACCCGAATAACGAAGATCAGCATTAAGGAAGGGTTTTGATACGATTACTGATAAATGATTATAAACCGAAGTTAAATTAGAGAGAGGGGCTTGTGGCTGAGTAATAACAGCCGCACGGGTCGATCGATCAGGTTAAGCTACGCTTGCCGCGGTTGGTCCGTGGATTGAACTATCTTTACATACCAAGACCCCTCCGTGCCTCGGAAACCACGCTAAGCCGTTGGTCCCGGCTGTCATTTGTAGATCTTTGACAGTCGTTACGGTTCGTCAGAAGCTCGAAAGTCTGACAACCAGTCTTACCAAGGGGTATCGTGTTACCCAGTAACTGGGTTGGGGAGGTCAGATAGGCAGTCGGTCTATGTAAAGTACTGGTATTCAGCTGTATCCGGTAAGACTGGATTCCGGCTAGGCAGATGATGATGAAACCGAAATTAAATTCAAGGTTTTCAATAAACTACGCAGGCACAGTTCGTTACTTTACTTCTCCAAACACAAACATAACGAACACAGTATTCAACAAAAACAAACAAACAAAAACCTAGCTAAAGCTTCCCATTCAACACGCGACAACTCCGAACAACTTACAAGTTTAGGTAACGCGAGATGATACGACAGTCGCCGGCGGAATCGCAAGCAGACGGCAACTGGGGCACGTATTATTTGAGAGTTTGTCGTTTGCAAACTTCCTTGTCGCCGCGACAAAGACGCCCAACAGAATTACTCTACGTGCTCTGACGCGCGCGAAACGAATAATAACTGTTTTAACGCGTGATCTAAGTTTTGATGGATGGTTTTGTGGTTAGAGTTTGGAAATGGGGTTAAAGTAGGTATTCTTCTTTGATTGCGTCAGGATTAGATTTGCATATCAGAAAGGTTATGAGCGAGGCTGGCGGTCCAGCGTGCGCCATACGTACTGTTGTATCGTCAAACGTACCTAAAGGACGTCATTTGAAAAAAGTTTTATGAAATTGGGTGCTATAGTTACAGATGAAATATACTAAGCAAATAATCTACTGAAATATGTAATACATACATACATAAACTCCCGCATTCTTCCCATGGGGGATAGGCAGAAACTACAGGACGCCAACTGCAAAGCGAAAGGTATTTGTAAGGATCGCAATCCTTACAAACGCCTTTTGCTTCATTTACGTTCATACGTCTGATCCATCTGGTATACGCACGCCCGGTGCGAGTGACCTTTCTGAAGAAAATCATTAATAAGGTCACTATATGTACTTCTAGATTAGTAATAATATTTTCAAAAGGTATTTTATTGTATATAGAAGTTACTACTTTAGATAGTCTCTTTCGATTAGGAAGGACGTTGCCCTTTTTGCTTGCATAAAACAGCAATACTGTAAACAGTATGAAAGAGTATATGTGTTTATATATATATGGGTCTGTGTCTTTTCCAAAGTATTAAAATATTTTCACAAAACTTACCACAGTAAATGCTTGCATAAATTCTAGTTATAAATATAAATCTGCGGATCACCATTGGCCGCCACAGACCGCCACAAACCGTTTGTTAATTCGCTCCAAAACAGTTTCTGATACTAGCTTATAGGATTGGTTACTAATTATATATTTTATTAACACTACCATAACGGGATTAGTGAATTTACAGCTGAAATAACATGACAAGTACTCCTATACAGCGGCTCCTGGTTTTTATCACTTAAGGGTGATTTTTAGGGTTCCGTACCTCAATAGGACAAATGGGACCCTTATAGGATTACTAGTCCGTCCATCCGTCCGTCTGTCTTTCTTTCAAAACCCTTTTTCTCAGGAATGCGTGGAGGTACCAAGTTGAAATTAATATCAAACACGTATGTCTACAGTCCCTTGGAGCTCTAAAAAAAACAATATTCAAAAAATAAGGCCATTTATGCGATATACTTTTGGTACTCGCAAATAAAACTAAATCTATAAGATATTTCCCGTTCACCTAGAATCCTGAAATTTGGCACGAAGCAACGTCTCACAGTTAATGTTTAGTTTTATTACATAAAACAAAATCTGTTTGCGATTCAAACTCACATTTGCAGTAGGAGAATAACCGTGACGTATATCGATGTATGGGAGAATTATTTAGCTAAAAAGATTGTTCTTGGGAAAAATTTATCCCAACCACGGAACCCTTCATTGTGCGTGGTTTGACACGTACTTGGCCACTTTTCGTTAGATAAATTAAATCTAAGGATAAATGACGGTTCGGCAGCTGTTGTAGAAAATAATCTCAAATCACCGTATTTATTCTTCATACAAATCGTCGGTAATATTCTGAAACCGCGGAACTAACAGTGTTTAAAACCGCGTATTTACAAAAGTAGCAATATCGAGATTTCGGATTTTCTAATTCATTAATACATATTTTACATAACTAATGCCTACAATATTAAGAGAAATTTGACAATTTAAAAGTTTAAACAATAGCAAGTCAAATGGTTTAGTAAATATTACGTTTTTCCTCGTTCCTGTAAAATTCACTGCACCTACCTTACGCGGTTTTAAACACTGTTAGTTCCGCGGTTTCAGAATATCACCGACAAAATGATGATTACAGTTGCCTCATGTGTAAAATACTGGTTTTATTCAGCTGCATTCGGTAAGACTAGAAGCCGACCCCAACATAGTTGGGAAAAGGCTAGGCAGATAGATAAATGACGATTAAATCGGGTCTAAGTTCAGCAAGGTGTTTACTATTCTGATAGGATTTTTGAATAGGAGCCTGAAGTTGTAATTTATTCCCGATATTTAACTCTATTACTTTGTTATTGTGATCCTTTTTACCCGACTGCCTCAGGAGGGCAATGTTTTTCGAGAGTATGTATGTATGTATGTATGTATGTCTATTTCTTTGGCACGCTCTGTACCCTAAACAGCTTGATGGATTTTAACATATGAGGTGTCTTTCGATTCGTCTTAATTGTGGGAGTGACATAGGCTATATAATATTTATAAATTGCATCTGCAAATACAAAAAAAAAGTAGGGGAAGTTTTTCTTTTTAATAATTGCAACAATATTGGTATCAAATTAAAGCTAGTAATGAGTAATTTTCAAATATATATATATATATATATTAATAAAACTAAAAAGCTTGAAATAAAATAAATTAATAAAAAAACAAAAAACCCGACTGCAAAAACACATAACTGAAAAGGGAAAAACAAGCATTATACTCTATACAATTTTGGTCTTGCAGGCGGGGATAGTCGAATAACCTGAAATATGGTGTAACCTTTTGATTGCCCCGCCTGCAAGACCAAAATTATATAGATTATAATGCTTGTTTTTCACTTTTCAGTTATGTGTTTTTGCAGTCGGGTTTTTTGTTTTTTAAATAATTTATTTGATTAAATAATACTCTTGTGATAAAACCCTGTCATTAACCGGCAATTTTCAACAGGACAAGATACAAAACAAGTCCGTAATGAGCCAAAAGTAATAACCATGCCACCGGGCTATAGTGCGCGCCAAATATTATCTTCATAATTTATATAACCCGTGTTAATGTTTACCTGTGAGTTTATTAAGGGCCGGAGGATTACCCGGCTTTTATTCACACCAAACAGAATAAGGTTCGGTGTGAATGCGAACTCAGTATAATGAACATAAAACCAACATTTGAAAAACAATTTAATGACAATCAGTCGACTAGACTAACAGATCATGATTTTGACGGTTCAATAAAATTCATTGTTGCATCTACCCATTTGTGAATACGTCTTTTCGACAAGAATAGTAATGAATTGTAAAAATAAAACTATTGGGATCATCACATTACTGTTTTACAATATTTTTTTCCTTATAAGGAAAAAAATATTGTATTAAAAATAAAGCTATTGGGATCATCACATTACTGTTTTACAATATTTACAATATTTTTTTCCTTATAAGGAAAAAAATATTGCCTAGATCCCATTTAATTTGTCATACAAAATAGGCACTTTGAATCGTCGTGCATTCCACACGCTGATTTTTTCTCAGTCCTCAATCCGCATAGGAAACACGGCTATTTACACGCCTGTCCCTCCACTTTAGCTGAATTAATTCATCAGACAGGAACCTACCTAATACTTACGTAGGTATCTGATGAATGAAAACTGAATTTGTACCTAAGGAGGTACAAGTTCAGTACCGGATGCCGATTTCGTTACCAGTCAACGGTTTACTGGTACACGTCGTAATCAGTGATACTATTTACGGAACGTATTGGACGGATCTTGATTTGGCAAAACATAATACGCTAGTTCCTTACTCCGGAACACCGGTAACGGAATAATGTGGGACAAACTCCGAGCGAGTTGTACCGTTTCCAAATTGTTCAAAACATGTAACTCGGTTACGTGTCATGGAGTTTGATGTGGATACGGGTTTAGCTGTTGTAATTATGTAAGGCTTTTGATAAAGATAAATGTTATAGAGGCCATAAAATATTTGAATAAATTCGGTGATTTGTTGTAATTCTACCTAGACAGTATTATACTCTAGTCTCGTCTAAGAGATTAGCGTGGGATTACAAGTGTATAAGTATTAGTCTCTTCGGACAAGGCTATCATATAATTATGATATATCTTCACTTACAGGTAACTTCGTTTAATAACTAATAATACAACACTTTTACTCCCCGTGCACTAATAAAATTTTTACAATTACAAAATTTGTAAAACAGAAATGTTTGCGTAACAATAATTTGCTTGGGAATATCAACATTCTCAAGCGAATTATTGTTGCGCAAACATTTCTGTTTTACAAATTTTGTAATTGTAAAACTTTTAATAAAACTATTGGGATCATCACATTACTGTTTTACAATATTTTTTTCCTTATAAGGAAAATATATATCCGGTGGCATGGTTATTACTTTTGGCTCATTACGGACTTGTTTTGTCTCTTGTCCTGTTGAAAATTGCCGGTTAATGACGGGGTTTTATCACAAGAGTATTATTTAATCAAATAAATTATTTAAAAAACAAAAAACCCGACTGCAAAAACACATAACTGAAAAGTGAAAAACAAGCATTATAATCTATATAATTTTGGTCTTGCAGGCGGGGCAATCAAAAGTTACACCATATTTCAGGTTATTCGACTGTCCCCGCCTGCAAGACCAAAATTGTATAGATTATAATGCTTGTTTTTCCCTTTTCAGTTATGTGTTTTTGCAGTCGGGTTTTTTGTTTTTTTATTAATTTATTTTATTTCAAGCTTTTTCACCGGGCTATAGTGCGCGCCAAATATTATCTTCATAATTTATATAACCCGTGTTAATGTTTACCTGTGAGTTTATTAAGGGCCGGAGGATTACCCGGCTTTTATTCACACCAAACAGAATAAGGTTCGGTGTGAATGCGAACTCAGTATAATGAACATAAAACCAACATTTGAAAAACAATTTAATGACAATCAGTCGACTAGACTAACAGATCATGATTTTGACCGATCAATAAAATTCATTGTTGCATCTACCCATTTGTGAATACGTCTTTTCGACAAGAATAGTAATGAATTGTAAAAATAAAACTATTGGGATCATCACATTACTGTTTTACAATATTTACAATATTTTTTTCCTTATAAGGAAATTTATTTTATAAAAATTTTTACAATTACAAAATTTGTAAAACAGAAATGTTTGCGTAACAATAATTCGCTTGAGAATGTTGATATTCCCAAGCAAATTATTGTTACGCAAACATTTCTGTTTTACAAATTTTGTAATTGTAAAAATTTTATTAGTGCACGGGGAGTAAAAGTGTTGTATTATTAGTTATTAAACGAAGTTACCTGTAAGTGAAGATATATCATAATTGTATGATAGCCTTGTCCGAAGAGACTAATACTTATACACTTGTAATCCCATGCTAATCTCTTAGACGAGACTAGAGTATAATTCTGTCTAGGTAGAATAACAACAAATCACCGAATTTATTCAACAATTTTATGGCCTATATAACATTTATCTTTATCAAAAAAAAAGCCTTACATAATTGCTAAACCCGTATCCACATCAAACTCCATGATACGTAACCGAGTTACATGTTTTGAACAATTTGGAAACGGTACAACTCGCTCGGAGTTTGTCCCACATTATTCCGTTACCGGTGTTCCGGAGTAAGGAACTAGCGTATTATGTTTTGCCAAATCAAGATCCGTCCAATACGTTCCGTAAATAGTATCACTGATTACGACGTGTACCAGTAAACCGTTGACTGGTAACGAAATCGGCATCTGGTACTGAACTTGTACCTCCTTAGGTACAAATTCAGTTTTCATTCATCTGATACTCGTACCTACTTGGTATTAGGTAGGTTCCTGTCTGATAAATGAATTCTGCTAGAGCCTGCTGATTTAATAAGCTGACATGCTTGTTATGAGAATGAATTTATCGCTAGTAATTACGATTTCGTGGTGAATAAAGTTGTGTTGCAGGAGAGTTTCAGATCATTGCTTTGTACAGCACTAAATTGTGGGTTCAGACTATGGTGAAATGAAATGAAATGATTTTTAAATGATTCTATTTTCTGTAAGTAGGCTTGTACAAACACTTTTACACGTCAACCATATTTAGAAAAAAACTAGGTGAGCTCGGCGTTTCCTATCTGACTACTCTGAGAAGAAAGGCAGAAACAAACTCAGAGGTCACAGTCTTTTTTAAAGCCCAGACATAATCTTGGTCAGATCATGTGAAGACCATGTAGATTGATGTCTGGTGTCTTTTGAGGAAAGAACCACACAGATTGAGTGGGCCCATCCAGTCAGTGCACGCATTTGTCAGTAATCGTGCAGCTCAACTCAGAACTTAAGGAGCTCAACGATTCGACGAACAATACCAAAGAAAGGACATTTGGGTAGGCCGCTTGGTCCTTGGTTGGTGAATCCCTTTTAAATTCTAAAATTATGTAATAAAATTATGTAAAAAATATGACTTACAGTACAGTCCTGATCCCACCATCGCCTTTTCACTAACGGACTACCAGGCGTACTGATTACCATCCACACTTGGTTGATATCCCGTCCAGTCATACTTAGCGCTTCTCCTCCACTTTTATTATGCACACAGTCAAACTGTGTAATTCTCTGCCAGCGTCTGTGTTCCTTTCCACATTTAACCCGTCTGTCTTCAAAGCAAGAATGAACAGGCATCTTCAGGGTACGCTTGTTCCGTCATAGACCTCATCGTTTTACATCAGGCGAGATCGAGGTTAACCAAACAGCAATAAAAAATAAAATAAAAAAAGCAGGGAAATATTGTAAGGTAACCTGTTCTTAAGGGTTTAGAATTATCAATATATGTACAGTGTCACAATAGATATTTGTCCCACCTCTGTGAAAACATCACATCTACACAAAAACGATTACATTACAGTTCGGTGTAACTCTCCACCACAAACAGCCCGCAGTCACGTAACGGGTTGAATGTGGTCTGCGCGGCCGACGGAACGAGGAATGTTATCACCTCCACCGCGTCACGCACCGCCTCCTCATATCCTCGCTTCCTCACCTCCTCGGCTCCTCCGCCACTTATTAATTAAATTTTTCCTTCATTTATGAGATTCTGAGGAAGGTTCTTAGTCGTATGTTTTCATGTCCGTTGGGACAGATTAACTATGAAACATAGGATTAACAAGAATTCTTAGAGTCGAAGCAGTTTTCATTATGATTATGGGCGTATTGATTGTTTCATGACGCTCTGGTATTTAGAACGGCTTTACGAGTTTAAATATGCAGTTACAATGCTATGGTTATTTGTTTTTCTTATACATAAGGCTAATCATAAAACTGCTAAGCTGTAGTGGTATTCTGTAAAAATCTCACCATGAAATAGTTGAAGTGAGCTGTCAATGTTGCCAAACCCCAAGGTTTTTGCAGAATACACCGGCTGATGCTATGGATTGACATTTCACACTTGACACTTCGCCGAAGTGTTCACGGTGAGTTATTTACAGAATAGACCTACAGAACCTGCTCATAAAATTATAATTAGCCGTGAAAGTAAGTATAAACAATCTCTTCCAATTAGCCCATGATACTTTTATTGCTTTTTCAAGACTAGGCTAAAACTTCGCGCCCTCTCGCCCCTAGCTGCCGCAGGAGACGCCCTGGGCGTCGGGAATCCCGGGCAGATTTCCAGCCACCGTAGGCGCGGGCTTGCGAACGGTGAGCAATGAGTAGCTCACCGTCCGGTAAGGACCAGGCCAGGTCGACGGCGCGCTGTATTCCCTTTAGTACCTTCACGCGGGTCGCGGGAAGGTTATAAAGGGTTACCGAGGCCCCTGGCAACACAGGCAACGGAAGGAATACGGGTGGGTTTTAGTCAGTAAGAGTCTGACACACCCTCCCGCTCCGCCCAGAGCGGGAGAAGTTATTTGATGATTTCTCATTAAAAAAAAAGACTAGGCTAATAAATTCTGGTGGATAATGAAATGAAATGATGGATAGGTTTCGAAATTATTACTAGATGTTTACAACTAGTTTTCTGGTGCTGACGTTTACATATATTTACACATTCAATGTTATTTACTGCCGACAATGAAGCTATACTTCATTCTCTAATACAATTCCCGCACGTTTCTCCGAGGGACCTTATTTGACGAATTTTTCGTTAATCAAGCCGCACACGCGCCGAGACGGTTAAGATTTCGGGTTAATTGCTTCATTTTACCTCAGCTTAGCTTAATGCCTTCAATAATGAGTACCAAGAATGAAGTTACAAGTTAAAAACCGTCTTTATAACATTTTATCAACCTTTTAAACAGGATTTTTCCTTTGCTGGAAAAAACAAGTTAGCGTTCATTCATTTAGTTGTAATCCTTATGAATAAATCTTGCTAAAACTGTTGCTTTAGCAAAATTTATTCATACGATTGATGTTTAATATCACTACTATTAATTGCCGTGAAATATTGCGTGTATTGAAGTGTCTTTTAGATCGTTGTTCAATTCTAGGATAAAACTTTTGTCCAAAGAGTATTTGTAGACTATTATAACTCTAAGAATCTGAAGATAATTATTTAATATTAGCTAGTCTATTTGCACCCTTGCAAATCGAAATGGTGTCTATAGCAGATTTGATATGTCAGAGTCACAAGTAAGTAGGGACTCGGGAGAAGGCTTTAGTACCGACACATTTTGGTAGTCGTCTAGAATCGGAATAGAATTGTCTTTATTATTTACACCATATGAATTACAGATATAAATGTAGAAATTTTACATTTGGCGCTCATATTGCTAAATGCGATCTTTAAAAACCTACCTTTGAACGGATTTAAAGGAAGAAAGAGAGACAATACTTTTTCTTTTTTTTTTTTTGGTGGGAAATTATTAATTAACTTCGCCCGCTCTGGGTGGAGTGGGAGGGCGTGTCAGACTCTCACTGACTAAAACCCACCCGTGTTCCTTCCGTTGCCTGTGCGTTGCCGGAGGCCACGGTATCCCTTTCAGACTTTCCCGCGAACCCGGCCGAAGAGAGACAATACTACAGTTATGTTTACACATTAAACAATTTAGTTTCATAACATCATAGAGCAATTATATCACTTCAATGCCCCAATTAAATAAAATTGATGTTCGGCAGTTTATTTCAATTACGTAATTAGTCAATGCATCACATTTATTTGTTCGAGGTATTTGCAAAACCAAATAATTGACTATTATTTTTACTAATTGCATGTGGTTATGCAAATATTAGCTAGTTGTTAACGTTAAGTTTGTGCTAATCATTTTTGCCGTCACGTGTCACGTTCCGCCTGAGCCGAGCGTGCAAGCGAGAGCGCGGAACTAGCGGTAGAGAGGCACGATCGGCGTAAGCGTTATCACCTCTCTCTCGTTATTACGTAAAATTATCGTCCGTAAACCGACTTTACAGACAACCAATTTTTTTTCGAAAGAAAATTATTTCCTCTCTATCTATGGCTATGTTGGACTAGTCTTTATCGAAGAATTCCAGCTCCCTGGATAGAGGGAAGTGGAAGCCTTTGCTCTGTTATGGGAAAATGTATAAAAATAATAAAACAACTATTTTGTTATAATAACACAAACAACATTACACCTGTATTCCCCGAAAGGTTAGGCGTATCTATAGTACACTCACATTTGCCGTCAACCGGGTATAATAGTTATTTCATTTGTAGTAAAAAACTGAATGAACTATTCATAGGAAATAATTACGGAATCGGCAAACTTGTAAATCAATATAGCTTACATAGCGCTTAGCCGCGATATCTCGTAAACAATCTCGCTCGTAGCACCGCAGCTACGCAAACCCAGCTGCTACGCCGTAGCGAGAGCTATGATGATGACACGTTCATGAAATTATTAGGATGTTGATAATAAACCGGAGGTTTGCAATATGGAATACCTGGAAATGCTGCTTGATGGTAGATTTAAAACTTTAGAAGATACGGTAGGTTATATAATAATTTAATTCTAAAAGTTGGATAGATTATCCAACATTTTTTTGTGATGTCAAGATTTGGTGTAAAAATGAGACGGTTTTTATTAAAATGTTTGTAGTTTTACCATAAAAAATAGAATTGCTTCCATAATAGAAGCTTTTAATACTCGTCAAAATATTATTTGACACTTAGATTTTATGGCCTTAGGTACTACAGGTTAACCTCGGCACAATATTTTATTTTAAACATGTTTAAACGTTAAGTACTAAAGTAATAAAAAAAACCATTTTCCTAATTTATGGCTGTAGTTATCCGGAAAAGTGCACATTAACATAAATAAGTACACTGTTTAAATTTTTAAAGTTAAGCTTGTAAAATAATTTGTTTTAACTTAAAGTGGCCTTGCGGTGCCTTTTTGTAACATTATGTTTGCGCAATTCGTTTCAGAAAGGGTAAGCTAAATAATTTATTGTTTTCTTATACGTCCTATTGTTTCTCAAGTTTTAACCCCCGACGAAAAAGAGGTTTTTATAAGTTTGTAGTGTGTATCTGTGTGACTGTATGTGGCATCATAGCTCCTGAATGAATTAACAGTATTAAGTTATAGACATTCAGACACGATTTAAAAATTGTTATTGAATAAATGAATTGAATTGAATTAAACATATTTTTATAAATTTGTGTTTGTTTGAAAGGTGTCTTAATCGAAAGTCCTTAGCTATGTTTCAAGAAAATCTGCTGAGCCGTTTGAAGACATCTTTTCTAGTTGATGAAGTAGATAAACAACTTCCAAAGGTCTGATTCATTCTAAATTTGAAATCCTGTCAATGGGACAGGTTGTCAATGATATTACAAAGGTATGATAACCTTGACCTGATGCGCAGGCATTACCAGGATCCTGCAGGATACTGAACCCGCCAAAAGAACTCCTGTACGGTGTACGGCATCTTCCTTGTATTTGGGTTCATAAGATGCGTTTTGATGAGCACATGCTAATACTTAGGTCATACTGAAAGTTTCTGGATTCTGATAAGTAAGACCAGATATTAGATCATACATACATTTATTGTTTTTGAAAGTATATGCCCTCACAATTTATACATTTTTGCATTCGCTGGAACCATTGTGAAAATCAGCTGTACCAGTCTGCCTTCAATGGGTTCGTGGAACGCATTCACCACCGATTCAGGGCTCGTAAAACGTGTGCCTCTAAGTTTGTCTTTAATTTTAGGAAACAAATATAAGTCGCCAGGTGCGAGGTCTGGGCTGTATGGCGGATGCGTCAACAGTTCTACATTTGAAGCCTTCAAATACACTTCCATTACCTTACCGTTGTGAAGGACGACATTGCTTCGAGGACGCTTTTTGCGAACTTTTTCTAAGACTCTGGGCTAGCAACTGTTGATGTACCATTCTCTTATGTAATGTTCTGACTTGCCGAAAAAAGAAGCAACCATTTTCTTACCAATGCTTCGAATTTTCTTAACTGCCGACTGGCTTTTTCTTTCCGGTTCAAATCAGTACATCAAGGTTCCGACACCTGTCACTATATTATAGACAGCCAATAACTGTCCTCCATTAAACTTTTTATCATTTTACAGTACCACTCGACACGCAGTCGTTTCTGATCTTCCGTTAAATCATGCGGTATCCATCGAGTGCAAAGTTTCCTAACCTTCAGATGCATATGCGAAATGTTTTGCACTTGGTCCATTTCAATGCCTAATACAGTACGAATTTGCTAACAGGTTATTTTTTGTCAGTTTCAATCAGTTGTCATACGGTTTCAATATTGGATTCTATAACCATCGTCACCGGTCGACCTTCACTTAAATCGTCATGGAGATGATCACGTCCTCGTCTAAATTCTCCAAACTACGAATACGCAGAGCTGCGACATGGGACTTCATCAACAAATGCCAATTGAAGTCTCTGGCAACTCTCTTGTTGAATTAAGCCACAGCGAAAATCGTAAAAAATCATTGAGCGACAGTTTTCCCGAGTAAAATTCATTATTATAGCGACACACAATTTTCTAAAGGACACCACAATAAAAAAAACAAATGACAGTCTCGCAAATTATAAAGTAACATGTTCCCAGAGAATTCCGTTTGCGAATTCCGTAATTGCCTTTTTTTATTGTAAGTGGCCAGTTCCAGAAACTTTCAGTATGCCCCACGTACAAGCGAAGTGGGGTCATACTAATCTACAGATTACTCTGAATGTAAACATTTTTATAAAATATCGAAGGTTAACAATCGGTATAATTCGGCCGAGTTTTCAGTTGTCTACTAGTAATGTATAACGTTTAAAGAAAGGCAATAAAAGTCATATTCAAATTTATAAAACTCCCGACACAAACATAACCCTCTCAAAGTAAAAAAAAAATATGTATTGGGTTAAGTTTAATATAATTTAATATAGTTGGATTGGTAAAAGCTCCCGCAGGCAGACCCGACGCGACAGCACAACGCGACAGCGCGACGCGACACTAGCAATAATTAATGTTTGCTATTGTAGAAAGGATAGCTATAAAATAAAACAATAAAAAAGTTTATTTCGGAACAATAACACAAGACTTAGTACAACATGTACAACGATGATAGCTGCAAAAGTATAAACTGTAGCGCAGCTAACAACGTCCTTGCCCAGATACAGAAAGGAGTGATGTTCCATGCAAAAAGTGCTTAA
Source organism: Atethmia centrago (assembly GCA_905333075.3). Taxonomy (NCBI): domain Eukaryota; kingdom Metazoa; phylum Arthropoda; class Insecta; order Lepidoptera; family Noctuidae; genus Atethmia; species Atethmia centrago. Next base: position 30,641,659 of record HG995377.1, on the reverse strand, counting down.
AATGTAATTAACTAAATATTTATTTATTAACATAACCAAATTACAAGATGATTATTAACATTAACTAAATTAAATTAAAACTAAGTTAAGCCTAAAAATGGCCCTCGGGGCATTGTACAGAGGATGCTGGCGGCATTTCCTCGCTGAATTGCAATGCTGATGCGTTGCGCGAGAAAGCCGCCAGCTTTTCGGTCACCAGTTACATCAACTAGACGTTTTAATGTCATTTAGATTTAAATAATTAATAATAAAAATATGATAAAAATAAACAGTACCTACAACACATATTATGATGCTGTTAACTTTCTATTTTCATTAGGCGTCGTCGCGGCGGGCGCGATGAAGCTTGGATCTAAATATTACCTACAACTTATATTAAACTTAAAGGGCCAATACATTTTTTTTTATTTAAGAGGTTTTAGTTTGAGTTGAGCGTATTTTAAATTTTAAATATAACTTGTTTTCTTCTTTAATAAGTAAATATTTCCTAATATTGCGGTGGGGTTTGCGTGAAAGGTTATAAGTAGGAATGAAATAGTAACCAAGAGAGCTTATTGTGACACCGTACAGTCAAACTCCGGTGAAATGCCGATAAAATCGACGCTCAAATCAAAACTAAAAGTCATTTATTCAAACTAGGCTTAGAATCAACACGTTTTGAACATCAGCATTACATAAGACAGTCCCACAAAACGCCCGCCCTTCACCACTTCCTAGTGCTTTACCTGGGAAGAAAAAGTGGCGTATCATACTCCCCAGCAGCACAGCTGTCTGTTCAGTTAGAAGAACTCTATTCTATATAATAGTATTGAAAGTAATTAACACACACAATTTTTTTTTTAGTAACCTATTTATTTTATTTACTGTTTTTTATGACAGCTCTCGCCAATATACCAACAAAAACATTGAAAACTATATACAAGCAAAAAAAAAAGGTAAACAGAACTTAAACCCTAAATAAATATGCCTTCAGGCATAAATAGCGCGGCTGCTTACATGTGCAATGTTGGATTATGTACATGGAGCTGTAACTCAAAGTCACAGATGATAAACTAGGACCTATAAACAAAACATAACATCACGCTTTGTACCTGTAGTACACCCACATTTCGCCCATGTAATAGGGCGCGAGCCTAATGCCATCAACCGCACACAAATCCAGATTCCGGGCTGCTACTGAGAAATTCCAGCTAGAAAAATCCAATAACACTTTGCCTGACCCGGGAATCGAACCCAAGACCTCATACTCAGTAGTAGCGCTTGCAACTAGGCCAACGAGGCAGTCAGTAAAATCAATTAACAATTAATTACTAAAAACGATAACAAAACCATGGTCTGCAAGACAACCAGTCACCACAAGCAGCACCCGTTGACAAACCTCACGCAAAGATCAGCCCCCTCATTACCCCTCATCATATTTGAGGAAAGGAGGTAACCCGACCCCCGACGCTAGCCGGCAAGCAGTGACATCTAATAGGCTCTTTGTACACATACGTTTTTCTTGCCGTGAAAAACTACGGTTTATTCGCCGTGTGTAGGCACGGTCGTCAGTATTGAATGGAAGCTTGTTGACAGGCACGTTTTTTTTCTACGGCGCGGTTTATAGGCCGTACCGTAAAGAAACCGTGCCGTGGACAAAGGACTTAAGCGAGCATACCGAACTTGCTGCCGGTTGCTCAGGCAAGAATAACATGATTAATTGTCGGGTCGCTAGCTGGTTACCTCGACAATAGATCATGCAACATACACCTCACTAAAAAAACATTGTATTGAGACAATGTTTGTTAATGAGTTTTGTGGCAATAAAAAATAGAAAAAAGTCAATAATTAATGAAAATGAATTGTCTTATACAGTGTAATAAAGTAAACAATTATATCAACTCATATAACCTGTCAGTTGGTAAGCTAATTGCGGAAAAATAACATAAACATTGTCTTGAGTTAAACACAGCGACCAACTATTCTTATCGTATAAGTAGTCGTTGATAGAAGAGTATGCCTTAAATGCACGCATTAAAAGGAAATCTTGTAAAGAAGAGGGTAGCTTGTTATAAAAGGTTATACCAAGCCCAACAAATTAGTGAACCTTATGAAGACGGTGAAATGGATCTCGTATTTTATCCTTATTTTGTAGTATGACTATCACTGTTTGAAAATGTCAGAGAATGGACCCAGTATTGAGCCTTGACGTCCAACTAACTGAACTGGTGGCTTGGATGATTGCACATCATTAACATCTACACATTGGAACTTATTATGTAAATACGAATTTATACAAGGTAAACTATCGACATAAACCGTTCAAAACTAACATAACTCGTCAAAGTTAGAGTAATAGGTCAAAATATTTGACCTACGAGCCAAAACCGGCTTAACGTAATTAATAGTGAGATGTAATCCGACATAAATTGGCATAACACGTTGCTGAATGAATATGGTCTAGGACGTAACACTGATTTATTTGATTGAATATGCAAATTGGATCTAAACTATACATTTTCAAGAATGAAGCAAGAATGTCGGCAAGTGTATTTAAATTTGGAATAGTAAATGTACAGGAAATATTCAAAATGTTATTTTGTGTTTCTAGTGGGAACTATTTTGCCGTAATTACAGAACGTGCGCGCGCCGCGGCTTTAGTTAGCCGTAGTCCTGTACCAAGTGCACACGTTTCTACGTCAAAAATTTATTGAAAACATATCTAATTCCATTACATACATTTTTTTTGTTGATTACAATCAACAAAACAATGTATGAGTAAAATAAGTAATTAATAAGGAGAGAAAAATAAAAAAAAATCCTAACTAATGATTATGTTTTGTTATAACACTGACGAAAGTAAAGTATAGTAATACTTAAATTCCTTTACCTATATAGTATATAAGTTAAGGAATTTAAGGATTTAAAGAAGATGATTAGTGGAGTATCATATAACTATTTTATACATTTAACTCTTTTTTATACTGTCGTTATTGATTAGGTATGTCCGATTTTAATAAATGGTTGAAATTTAAAAAGTTGTTACTATTTCACGAGCATCCCTAGCATGATATTTGTTCTATGCTGCACGGAAGTAACTTCCCGTAAAATGACCGTTTTTGAAATGCCTATACCTCTTGAAATATCCAACAGAACCCTGTGCTACCGCCGCACAGCTGCAAATATTCAATATTATGCCATTTAGTTAAAAAAAAACCGAATCTGATGAGTTTCCATGCCCCTAAGGACCTTCAAAGTCAGGACCAGGTATCGGAAAATAGCAGCACGATTTCTATTTTCGCATAGCTGGAATTCTTGATACAGGAAGTATTTGACTCGTAACGCACAGAAGGCAAGTTGGCTTCTAGCGCTGCCGCAGCGAATGTGTTAATATTTTTTTTCACTGCATGATAGAAAGCTACGCTATTACCAAGTGCCATTAAGCCGGGTCCAGACAAGATCATTTGACCGATCCTATCACCGTATCCGTATCTGGGTATTGTATCAAGCCCCGTATAAAGTTGTGGATGCCTCCGATTTGCTCCGTATCCGTATCTTCAACAATAGTCATGATCGCGTATCAAATGGCCCAGTTCAGTTTCTGCTCTCGATCAAACACACGTCGTCGCAGTTGGTTGAAATGTACGAGAATTTAGCAATTTCATGTGCCTGTTTTATTGTCATTCACAACATTCTAACCTCAAAACCAAAACAGAGACGATGGTGGCAAACGGAATTATTTAGAAACAGAAACAGACTTGGAGGAAGAGCTTTGATGAGAGACCTAACATTTCAACACATAAGTGGTAAATATAAAAACTTCACCCGTATGGCACCTAGTGACTTCGAATATTTGATAAATTTGATTGGCCACAAAATAAAAAAAACGGATACTACATACAGGAAAGCAATTTCTGTTGAAGAAAGATTAAGTATCACTTTGAGATTTTTAGCCAGCGGAGATTCCTATACAAGCCTACAATATTTATTCAGAGTTTTGAAACAATCGATAAGTGTTATAGTGCCAGAGACCTGTCAAGCTATCGTGGAGGTATTAAAAGACAACATCAAGGTAGGATATTTTTTATTATAGAAATAATTATTGATCCATGTCATCAATTATTTATAAGTTTATAAACAATTATTGTTTATTACTAATAATTGATGTCATGGATCAAATCACGAAAAGAATCTTCGGAATCCATCGCCGAATCATCCACTTGAGTCACTGGAGAATGTGCTTGATTTTCAGTCATGTACGGGGCTAAACTTTGTGCTCTGTTTGAATAAGAAGAATTTACAGACATTTGTGGAGTTGTAGTCTCAGCCATGGGATATGTAGGTATGTAGAGTGGAGTACCCGCGCTGATATTCATATTGTCCACAATCAGCGTTATATAGAATGTTGTTTATTTGATGTTCCACAGTCATGTAGGTTTGCTTGGAATAACCCCTAAATTTGCCTGCCAAATAAAATAATTATAATATATTTGTTACAGATGCCTACATCGCATCAAGAATGGGAGGAAATTAGTTCCGAGTTTCAAAACTGTTGGGATCTTCCACACGTGGTTGGTGCTATGGACGGGAAACACATCATGTTGCAGGCACCTTTCAATAGCGGATCGGAGTTTTATAATTATAAACAATTTTTTAGTATTGTTATGTTCGCTTTAGTTGATGCTTCATATAAATTTATATTTGTCGATGTAGGGTGTCAAGGGAGAAATTTTCGATGGAGGTGTATTTAATGATTCCATTCTCAAGGAAAAAAACAAACAACTTATTAAATCTTCCATCCCCGAAACTATTAGAAGGAACGAATAGCATTATACCATACTATTTTGTAGCAGATAGTGCATTCCCGTTAGGTATCCATATTATGAAGCCATATCCAGGTGTACATCCTAAAGGATCATTAAAAAAAACATTTAATTATCGATTATCAAGAGTTCGACGAGTGGTTGAAAATGCTTTTGGCATTACAGCTAGTATTTTTAGAGTACTACGAAAGCCAATGCTACTCCAACCTGAAACGGCACAACTGATTGTGATGACAATATGTCATCTTCACAACTTCTTAATAAAAAGTACTAATTCTGCTAAAATTTATGCACCACCAGGTAGTATTGATAGTGAAGTAGAAGGGTCAGTAACAATGGGAAGATGGCGTCTCGAAAATAATGATATAACTTCATTATTGCCTATCACGAATACCCCACGCAGACCTTCTTTGTCGGCCCAGGTAATGAGGGATAAAATTGCTGAATATTGCTCTACAGTCGGAAAATTATCATGGCAAGATCATATGAATTAGACTTAAAGGCCGTAGCATATGCCGCCGCGGCAACCACATGGTGTCTCCTAATATTTTTTTTTTTTAATCAAAATCAAAATAATTAAAGTTGAATGTAACAATGTGGTTGTGCTGAAGATACTTACAGTATTAATTCCCGGGCGAGGCTTGTTTCTGTCCATCAGAAATTGCAAATATTTGAAAGCGAACCAAGAAGACTGGTGTACTTCATCAGCTCCTATAATTTAAAATTATGCAATGTTTACTACTACGATATAGAAATAAGTATAACTATTCTAATCCCATCACATTCAGAGTAAAGTTTTTAATTTCTGGCTTTTTCTGGTATTAGTGTGTAGTTAAATTAAAAATAATAATAACATTTTTTTATAATGTGTTTATGTTTTGTAATTTCATTTAATATGTATTTTACTTTTATATCCATATAGTAAAAAGCCTAATCTAAGATTAAAGATAAATAAAGAGGAATAATAATAAAATAATAATTATAAAATATCAATTGAGTTTTCATGAACGGGTACGAGTACAGTGCGTGCAAAATAATGCCACTCTGTTCGCCGACCGGGGAGGGGACTTGTGCGAACTTCACAAACCGGCATAGATTTTGCACGCACTAGCAGTATCTACTTACCTTTTCCTGTTGGGCTGGTTTTAGCTATTTTTGATTTTTCACGGCGAAGGGCAGCCAACAAATAATCCATCTTTTTCTTCAATTCGCCAACTGGACACTCCATTTCGACGGAGAGTTCATCCCAGGCCTCCTGCTTCAGATTCCTAATGTAATAGCTTTTGTGGCTGGGGTCCCATAATACTTGCTTTTCTTTATAGGCCTCGATAAATTTAAAAACATTTTCATTGTTCCAATTCATTGTTTTTACTTCACGGCAAGGACTGAAAATGACGCGCACGTGCAACCGACCGTGCGTCGCGAGTGACGCGTCCAGACTGACCCACGTCCGTATCTGTATCACCTTTGATGATCGGACAAAAACCGACACGACATGGGACGGGCCGTATCATAACGGCGTATCGAGATCCCGTATCATGATACGTATATCATTACCCGTCCACATATGCGATCATGATACGCGTCGACGATACGGATACGGTGATCGGATCGGGCAAATGATACATGTCTGGACCCGCCTTTAGATATTTTTTTTGTTAAAACACCCGCATGAAGTCGCGGGAAGAAGTAAGTTATTTATATGATCACAAGTCCGCTGCGATTTCCCGTCGGCAAAAATGACGAACTTCCATACAAACTTTCATCCACTATTTCACACCTTTTAATCGGCCAAGGACAGCTAATGAGACAAAATTGATTTTCCATTGTTTGGCTCCGAATAGGATACGCGCTAGACTTCACAAGTAATGAATTTGAAAAAAAAAACCTGAGAGAAGTGTTCCATTACTGTTAGATAAGTAAGGAACTTTTGTGCAAAATTTCATGCTTCGAGACCCAGCGGTTTAGGGTGTGCGGTGAAAAAATTTGACCAGTCGGTCAAATTTTATATCAAGCCTTGAGCTATCTTCTACTTAATTTCATTTACTGACTGACACCGCACACCCTAAACCGCTGGGTCTCGAAGCATGAAATTTGCGGTGCGGTCAGGAAATCTAGCACCTTAATGACTATTAAGGTGCTAGATTTCCTGACCGCACATTTCATTTTCTCATGAATACAGAAAAAGTCTTGAAACACATTGTTTTTCCGAAAGCCCTAATTCAAAGAAGAAATGACAGCGATCCTTCTTGTTTACTTAAAAAAAGAAACTCTCCAATTATTTGATCTCATCACAGGATCTCTCGAACAGCGTCCATTATCTGTAGGTACAGTCAGGCACAGCGATGTTAATCCCTGGGGTAGCGATAGCGGCTGTGCTCGACGGTACCGGTAACTTTGATCCGCCAGATAAGTGGCTCAACAAGATATTACTCGGCCCTACTTTAGATTATCTGTTAGGGCATTGATATTTTGATTAGACCTCTTCTCAGAATTCTTTTTGAGATTTGTGAAGGAAATAAAAGGTTAAAAGATCGGATTATTAAGAACTAAGTTGAGGGTTTGAAGTAAGACGAGTACCAAACCGTATATCAATGTGATTTTTTTAAAATTTATATTGTAGATATCTGCTTTCCAAGTGTCTCTTGTAATAAAAGTAACTTCGTATATGTATTTTAAAACTATTTTTCTTTATACTACTTCAGTTCATTCTAATGATGACTAATAGAGAAATATGGAAGAATAATACATGTTGCGTCGACCACAAATAACTTGGGATTAGAGTAAGATAATGATTAGTTCCTGATTATATAGGTATAATTATAAATTTAGGTCAATCCAAGACATAAAATGTCACATACAACTTGTTTCACATCAAAATAGAAACTAAAATTATCGAAATAAACCCAGTATGCTACAAAAACTTTACCGTTTACTGAAATAACTCCTTTCATAAGTTAAACCGTTGACCGGATAACCCGAATGTTACGCTCAAATCGATATGAACGAACACCCCTATTATCAATTATCACTTTAACGTAGTTATAATAAGGGGTGAAAATAACGGTGTGACCGAATACAATAAAATGCTAATTCTAATTTGCAAGTTAAAGCTATAACTGTTCGTCCGTTTGTAACTTAATTATATCGGGACCTATTAAGCCCTATACGTGCCCATAACGTTATTTATTTATTTAGTAATATTAGTGGACTGGGCTTTTGGTTAGCTATTGTTTTAATTATTGTTATGAGGTTATGAAATGTTTTTCAGGGTAGTTCGGTTTTGACTGTTTATTAGTATGGTCGGCGAATAAATTAAACAATTATTTTAATGAACAGTACAATTATTGTTTGTGCAGTTTGTTTTATATAGTTTTTAGTAATTAGGCAGGTAGGTGCGCCATTTGTCTTTGTTTTTGTTAACTGAAGTAAGAAAAATAATGATCTTTGTTCGACTAAAGAGTCAGAAACTACTACTGGATAAGGGCGAATTGCCCCAATGAAACTGAACACGATCAGAATATCTAAACCACGTTCAAGAGTTGTCAGGCTGAAAGCTCCTGGACGCGGTTACGCTGTGATTTAAGTCTGTGTTTCCTGGTAGCTATTACCTGGGGGTCTTTCAGTCGGGAGTGAGTCTAGGCAAGCGTGCTCCACCGTCTACCACATTATCACTTACCATCAGTATAGTCAGATAGTGGTCAAACGCGAGCCGATCTACTTAATTAAGTTCTTGAATTCATTCATTCATTCACTGTCAGACAACGCTTTTGCACAGGACCTCCTTAATTAGTGAAGTGAGTACTAAGGAAAGATTTTATGAAAAATATTTCTAAAAAGAGGATAAATAATGGTTAAGACGCTGACAACACCTAAACCGCGGTCACTGTCAGATTGCATAGAAAAGAAAGAGAAGCGCGATGGCACAAGGCTTGTAATTTATTGCAAAATATGAAGCAATTATCTATTTACTCAAAATTGAGTTGAGTAATCGAAAATAAAAATCAACCAAGTTCTGCATTCAAATAAGACGTTCTTCTTATTAGTTAAATACGTAACGTATGTTGATATTTAATGCAGATATTTTGGATTAGAACTCAAGGAAAGAGGTTAGTTTAACGTTAGTTTGTATCGAGATTTTATTTTCAAAACGTGTTTTGGTAACAACCAAGTTCTGGGAAATATGTTCAAAATTAACATATATTTTTTCCGCTACCACAAACTACACAGATTTGGCAATTTTTTTTCTTAAGAGAAGCCTATTTTGGTCAACTGGGTCTTGTCAGCGCCTTAAAACTTTGTATGGAAATTTGAATTTTTTGTTGACGGGAAATTCCATTGGGCGCATTGCTCGTCAATAATAGAAAATAATAGTAAGAGAAAAATATTTCTCGGCATCATCATCAGAGGCCGTGTTCCACCCACTGCTGCGTGTAGGCCTCTTCCCTTTTGTGCCATGTTTCTCAGGTCTGTGCAAGTCTCATCCAGCACCCCAATTGCGTAACCCTTTCAAGCACAGCCCAAGTGTTTTCAATGAAATTCCTAATCCATCGCTTCATGCGCTTGAAATATTAAAGCGCTCTTCCTGTCTTCTACTTATTTCAAATGTTGCTATGCCTGGCAGGGTCCATAATTGTTTCTATTTATTAATACTTACCACCTGTGTACGTTATGGATTGAAAACAAAATCATCTGCTCAATAACGTAACGAACGTGGCTGAACTGCCAAAATGAAAGGAATTGCGATCAATTGTCATATAAAATGACAATGTGTGGTACGCAATTACCCCACAGGTCTTTCCCGCGATCTCCTGTAGGTCGACCACCCATCTGGCAGTTGGTCTGCCAACGCCCCTTTTATCGTCTCTCAGCAACCATTCTGTAAACAGATTTTACAACGTCATAATCGCAGAATATTCATATACTAAACATTTTTATTGAAAGCAAAATGTAAATCCCGATCGAAAAATTGTCATGTGCAGTGAAATGCAATTAATTTGATATGCAACTAGGACGAGATATTAAAGTCATTTGAGCTATCTCCGTGGCGAGACTAACTTCCTTTGATTCACTCCATATAGTTCTGGTTTCATTACCGCTTCTAACTTTGCTTAGTTTCAAACCTGCTTAGTTTCTAAGGCATTAGTTTCCACTATCGAAAAGTTTTTAGGGTTCCGTACCTCAAAAGGAAAAACGGAACCCTTATAGGATCAGTCGTGTGTCTAGCTTATTTTTTTTTAGTTCGGAATTTATCAAACAACTTCTCCCGCTCTGGGTGGAGCGGGAGGGTGTGTCAGACTGTTACTGACTAAATCCCGCCCGTATTCCTTTCGTTGCCTGTGTTGCCAGGGGCCTTGGTAATCCTTTCGAACTTCCACGTGACCCCGACTGGCTGACTGGCTGGCTGTCTGTCTGTTCGTCTGTCCCAGCCGATTTGCTCCGAATCTACGGGACCGATTAAGTCGAAAATTTGGTAGACATATGAATTTTTGTGACCCAAACGTGGACGTGGAACCCCAAACGTGTAACGTAAATAAATACATTTTGAATATGAGGGTCACTTTTGGGAGCAAAACAGAATTAAAAAAAAGTTTTACAATCTGTACTGTGTGACATTTTTTTTAAATGTTAAAGTAAGTAGTTTTAAAGTTATTTAAGAAAATTTACCATTACGGAACCCTCACCACCCGAGGTCAACTCGCACTTGTCTGTTTTTTTTGTTTTACTTTCAGCTACGATTAGAAGAAGACAGGGATATTTTCTTGTGTCATGTCTTTCAGTTCGTTCTTTTCCGCAGTCGGGTTTAATACAATAACGTTTTCAAATACATGCTTAACTGCATTATTATATTTCAGTGTAAATACCTTTTAAGTTCATACTTGAGCCAATAATAAATCAAAACCAAATCAAAAGTCATTTATTCAAACTAGGCTGAGAATCAGCACTTTTCGAACGTCAACGTTACATAAGACAGTCTCCTAAAAACACCCAGCCCTTCACCACTTCCTAGTGCTTTAGCTGAGAAGTGAAGTGAAGAAGTGGCGCAACAAACTCCCCAGCAGCACACCTTCTGTTTAGTTATACAAACTTGATTCTTTCAAATAGTATGCAAAGTAATTAACATTACGAAACACAAAAACATTTTAAATTACTTGCCATATATTAGCACACGCCAATATTGGTATATTGACAAAACAACGAAAACTGTAGTCAAGCAGATAAAAATTCAACATAAAAACGTAAACACAACTTAATACCTAAATAAACGCCTCCAGGCATAAAGGGCGTGCCCGCTTACATAAGGCTATTGCTGTAACTCGAAGTTAGAAATGACAAACTAGCACCATCGAAGTTAAATAATACAGTTTCTTATCAACTCATGCATCTCAGGTAAAGTTATACAAAATAAAACTCAAGCTGTTCTAATTCAGTGTTCCTGAAGAGTGCTATAAATCAAAATGTCGAGAACAATGGCGTCCGAGGTTGGGACCTATCCGGCCTGAGACGGGGCTCCTAGACGAATAGGGTACTGACGGGAAAGGGTGCAATTTGAATATCAGTTAGATACTTGATTTTGGTTCTATTTTTAAACATTTTGGTTCTCTGCGTTCTAGTGATTGAGCGAAAAGCCAATTCTCGCGTTCAAAATCTAGTCGCAATTTAATCTCAGCGACAATCAATATCAAAAACTTAGGTAGTTAATTAGAGGTATTTTTGACGGATTGAAACTGAGAGTAGGATGGGAACATGTAAAAAAAATACGAATCTTCTCTGCTATCATAAATAACTTGATGACATTAGGATTATTTCCTTGAGACCCTTAATTATTTAATTTCGCACCACTATTCAATGCAAAAGCCGTTAAAAGTTTGTATAATGAAAACTACTTTTTGCTTATTTTGCTTCGTTTTTTATGCTATTCAATAGCGCGCACCTTAATAATATTTTATTTGCCACGCCTTAATTCCCTTTTCACATTGAGTAATCGCTGTGTCAAATTAAATAATTCTAAACTACATACCGTCGCCTTAGAGTGAAAACCTCGGGAATGTATTTGGTTATTTTTATTTTATTACATTTTTGGAAAGCTAAACCTCGCAACGCACGCCTAGTTCCCACAAAAAAAGTTTAGTCACCTGTAGCGCCATCTATGGCAAGTTCGAAATTCTCGCAAAAGAACAGATGAGGTTTTCAATTTACCAACACTTAGAATTTAATAATTATTCCAGTTGCCTTTTTCGCATATACGAGGTTTTCACTCTAAGGCGACGGATACTTACATTTAATTTATTTTTGTTTTTAGACACTTTTTAATGTAAATAAATACAATGAGCAATTACATAAGTAACGAGTATGTGTCAGCTTAAATACCTTGTCACGGTGATAAGTTACATCTATCCATTAAAAACTTGAGTTAATGTTTTGAAATTTAATGCATTCAGAGCGGTTTTCATACTCGTATTGTGTTCATGGTAAATGTGTTCATAAAGAGATAATAGCTGTCAGTGTCATTTTGATACATTAAATATTTTGTTGTTAGATGCTACATTAAACACAATTATGGGTTTTTGTTACAAAGGAAAGCTGACACTCGCAAATTAAATGAATATTTGTTTTATATTTTTAGGCTCGAGTGAGACCGCTAATTTACCTTGGGAAACTTTAGAAATAAATTCTTAATTATGTGTGTACCGTATCGTATTTTTTTCTTAAAGTTTGTGAAACTTACGAAATTGACTGGAAAAAAATAATTAAGATTTGGATTTCACATTGTACACTTTAAGTTTATGAACATATACGAACTTCCATAGAATGCTTGCATAGCATTTGGGTAAGTGGAAGTATTCTCGTCTTTTCATGCTATGAAAAGACATGAATTATTTCTATAATATTTAAGGGTTGTGAACCAGTTTCCCAGTTAGTAAAACCCTGAACAAAAACTTACATAACAAGATTTACGTAAAAAAGAAAAAGGCCGCGGTCCGACTATATCGGAGTTGGTAACGAAACCATAGTGCGTAGCGCGATTCAGAAACAACACGGTCCCTTAACAACGCCTTATCGAGCTTAGAGTCAAACTTCGCGCCATAGAGTTCACATTCGGTTTTTAACAGCAAATAATATACATACATACATAATCAGCCTATAATGTTCCCACTGCTGGGACACAGGCCTCCTGTCAGTGATATGTAGTGGGCTGTAATTCACCACGCGGGCCCAGTGCGGGTTGGTAGATGTCACATGTCTTCGAATTTTTTTTGTTCTAAGACATGCCGGTTTCCTCACGATGTTTTCCTTCACCGTTTTGAAAGCAAAGCAAATAATATGTCAATACAAATTTCATAGTGCCGAATAACGAAGATTGCTATTGTTTTTTTTGCGGTGTTTTATTTAAAGTATATACATAGTTTAAGCGTCCGAAAGAAACAGCCACTTCGGTACGGTACGAGAAACAGAGACGTCGCTCTTTTTTTTTTTTTGGATGGGAAATCATCAAATAACTTCTCCCGCCCTGGGCGGAGCGAGAGGGCGTGTCAGACTCTTACTGACTAAAACCCACCCGTATTCCATCCGTTGCCTGTGTTGCGGGGGCCTCGGTGACCCATAAGTACCTTCCCGCGACCCCGGCAGGCATCGGCCCTAGTGGACCCCTACATTTGTGCTGACGACATCTCTTTGAGGCGCGCGTGGAATACAACGCGCCGTCGACCCGGGCCTGGTCCTTACCGGACGGTGAGCTACACATTGCTCACCGTCCGCAAGCCCGCGCCTACGGTGGCCGGAAATCCGCCCGGGATTCCTGACGCCCAGGGCGTCTCCTGCGGCGGCTAGGGGCGAGAGGGCGCGAAACATGCCTTTCCCTCAACCGGCCCGCCTCCTCCTTCGCGAGCATTACTGCTTCGCAGAAGGAGGTGACGGCTGCCCATGCCCTCGCTCCGTACCATGGCCTGAACCAGGACCGGAAGCGAGAGATCTCTGCCGCCGATCGCCTCCACGAGGACACGGCGGTGCTCTGCCCAAGCCGGGCAGACCTCCACCGTATGCTCCACCGTATCCTCCGTGCGATCCATACAGTGGTGACACCCGGGCGTTTCCTCCCGCCTTATCCGACACAGGAACCTCCCGAAGCTGCCGTGTCCGATGAGGACCTGCGTCAGGCGGAAGGTGAGGACGCCGCGGCGCCTCTCTAGCCACTTCTCAAAGAGGGGAGAGACGTCGCTCTACAAAGCTGATTGTTTCCTGAGGTGTAATGTTTTCTTTAAAGAACTCTTTCACGAGCAGCTTTATCTACTATTTCGGTGACAACTCCTCTTCAGATACTTAAAAGGATCGTTTCTTCTTCTCAATTTAAAGACTGGGTGTTATAAGTAAATAATAAATATGTGTTACTTATTTATTAGTTTGTGTTGGTTTAGTGGTCATAAGCGTTACTGCTGAGTATGAGAAGAAGTCCTGAGTTCGATTTCTAAGTCGGGCAATGTGTTATTGAGTTTTTCTATTAGAAATTTCTGAGTAGCAGTCCGGAGTCTGAATTTCTGTCCGGTTGATGATAATAGGCTCGCCCCTTATTACATGGAACTTAAACATAACTGGAGAAATGTGTGTTAGGCAGTGGTGTATGTACTTATACTAAACCAGTATAGGTACACTACTGCCTAACCCTATGGGGAAACAGGCGTGATTTTATATTAGTGTTGAACCTGGTAGACGACAGACAACAACAACGATCATCATCATAATGATATTCCAAACACATTTCCCGACCACTACACAAAATCCTAATCAACCAAATTCCCAGACCGCAGAAATACCAATGATAATATATGTGTAATTAGCATAATTTCTGGTGGGTTGCCACTGGATTAATGTTGTGTAATTAACCCGGGATTGGTAATAAGGCCAGTGATTATGGAGCGAAGGTGCCCGCAGGCGGACATTGTAAACGCGTAAACGTCATATTGACATGTGTGCTCGTGGTTTTTAGGCCCGGTTTTACAAGCATTTTTTTACTAACCTTTTGACCGCCACAGTCATGTACAGATGACAGACCAAAATGTGCCCAGCACGCCACGGTCACGACTACATGACAGATTTTAAGGAATAATTCGTAGCTTGGCGCCGAGAGCACGTTTTTGCCTTTTTGACGTGGCGGTCAATAGGTTAAAGAAAATTAATAGTTGTCCTTCACCTTTTTTCTGAATTCAATATTATCTAAGTGGGTTTATAGGCACAAATCTCACTCGTACAGTCGAGTTACGTGCGCATAGACTTTTATAAATTATTTATGTAGCTTTATATTTCTTAGATAACTAATAGTTCTGCGAACAGTAGACTTCGAGAGCACCAACTTTTTTGTAACAATTATATACCACAAAATAGACAATAGATTGTCCGAACAAAGCTGCACTCACTGCATTTGCTGCAGGCATGTCCTATAATACCTATCACCAGAAAGTAAGCACAGGTCTAAGAAAAAAATGATAATAATTTATGTTTTATATTTTATCACATAAACTTAGTTCTTATTTTATTTGTTACTCGTATTAATATCGTTGATCTAGATAAATTATTTTATGTTTTAATATTGTTTTAGGTGCAAGGGCGGTCTGTTGCGGTAAAAGTACTCCAAACTAATCCGTGCATTCTTAGTTCAACAAAAGTAATCCAATTAATACATAGGCCGGACTCTTAGCTAAAACTGTTGTAGGAGACATGTCTCACGCGCCAATCAATATAGTCCGTAAGAAAGGCCGTAAAACGCATTTATAGCCGCGACAATTTCATCAACATACTTAACACCACGCATTGTTTCCCCGAAGGCAATATGTGGGTGTACTATAGTACATCCACATATTGCCAGTTATGTTTAAGTCCCATGTAATAGGGGGCGAGCATATTGCCATTAACACAAATCCAGACTCCGGGCTGCTACAGAGAAATTCCAGATAGAAAAACCCTATAACACTGCCCGACACGGGAATCCAACCCAAGACCTCATGCTCAGCATTAGCGCTTGCGACCACTAGAGAAACGAAGCAGTCATCATCATAACTAAGCTGAAAGATGTCACTGCTGGACATAAGCGTTCCCAAGCATCACCACATCGACCGATCCTCGACGGTATAGGCATCGAGAATTTAGATATTTTTGTCTCCAACAGCTACCTGTTGACTACTCAAATATTTGTTTCGTGAACTCCAAAAGCCTATCTACCATCATGCCGTAGTCAGGTGGAAAACATACAACCCTGGCTTGAACTGATACGAATCTAAAAAATAATTGACGGCAGCTAAAAATACGCTCCTCTGATGTTTGCTTCGGGTAAACATTGTTAAAAATGTGTTGACTGAGGCTTACGTTACCTTTTCCCTGAAATAACTTTGTCGTTATAGACACATTTGTACCTTATGATATGGCTCCGAGGATGTACTACCATAACCGTTTGTACCAAGTAGATTGAAGGATATTTATAACGAAATTGCATTCACATGTGACTTCAAGGACATAGGTCGATTTGGCCGATTTAGGCGGCCAAAATTATTTGACGGTCTATAAAGGTTCGGTAGTAGATTTTAAATAAAAATACATAGTTTTTTGTCATTGACAAGACATATTTATGAAAAAAAATTTAATCATTCTTGATCATCCTCATTTGGCTGGGCAGTTGTCAAAAGATCAATTGTCTCGGGAGAAAATGACATAATTGATGGTTTTCTGGGCCTTTTCATACTACTCATTAGCGGATCTGAGCTTAATAGTAATCTACTATATATATCCGCATTGCATTCTTCTCTAGAAAATTTTCTAGCATAATTCTGGCGGTAAGACCGAAAATGTTTATTTCGGGCTTCAGCTGCCTCTTCTGAGAGTTGCCCTATGGGCAGGAGGGCATTTTCTATGATGGTCCCACCATGGATTAGGACTTTATGCATGGTTGGAGTCATTGGATGCCACCCATACAATTCAACATATAGCTTTGCCGTCTCTAAAGCGTATTCATGTACATTAAAACATTTATATTATGTCCACTTGATATAGCTTCCAATATTATTTTCAGCCTGTATATCAAGCTAATTCCAGTGATGTCAGCAGCCAATTGCGGATTTTCAAAAAAACGTCTACTGGTGTTACCATCATTGGTGTTACCAAAATTTGATTTTGGCATATCCACTAAGAGGCCTGTTTCGAGGCGAAACCTTTCTTGAATTTCTGGTTTTCTATTTGCTTCTATATTTTTTTTATCTTGTGTCTTCCTTTCGCGATATTTTTTATCGGTAATTTATAAGCCAAATGAAGGATACTTTCAAATATCCTGATTCGTGCATGTAGCACGGAAATACCAAACTCTAAAGTTTGTAAGCTGACTTAATTTTTTTTGGACAAATCATTAAAATCTTTTGATGTAGCACTACATATGTAACACTTACTCGTTGATGTTGTGTCAGTTGCTGCATTGCAGACTTTACAGTCAACCATGGTCATTTTAAAGATGTGCTTAAAATAGAATATTTCACCCTTTAGGTCAACTTCTGTGGTGGCCAGTGACTGTACACTGTCTTTAACGTAACTTATTTCCTCTTTGGTGCCATCTTTAGATTCTTTTACGAATCTAAATCTTATCGGGCGACAATATCGCGGCGAAGACGGTGTGGGGTTTTGCCAAACAACTTTTTTCTTTTCTTCTCCACACACAATTTTTAAAGGCACAAAGGAACTTATAAATATATTTGCGTCTGATTCCTCATCGTTGCTAAATCTCTGTTTCTTGTTGTGAACCATCACAACCCCATTTGCAAATTATCTGCAGAGTATTTCGTTCCGCTTCGTTAAGTGTTACTAACACTTCTTCTAGGTAAAGTGATAAGCGCCTAACAGTGAGATCTATTAGGCACTGAAAGTCACTTTCAACAGAGGTAGCAGTAACACGTATTGTTTCCTTGGGAGGATAACATTCCTGTTTCGCTTTTAACAAGAGATCGTAGCACGGGTAAAAACTTTTATTAGTCGCTCTTATTATTTCATACTGACGTTTTGTCAAATCTGCTTCTACAAACATTAAAAGCGCTTGCTGAGGGGTCAGGGGAGCAACATCTTTCTTTGTATCGGAAGTCCTTTTTTATATTCATTTGCACTTGCTGGAGAATTCGTAATGTCTTTTAGGACTTGTGACGCATTTCTATTTCCACCTTTTTGTAAAATCACTTGGGCAGCATGGATTATTGCTCCATCTTCTATGACAGAACGAACTTCTTCCGTCTTCCTTCTCTTCCTTCTCTCGCTCGATTCACTAAATGATTTGCATGGTCGACCTGGGCGATTTTGCGTCGATATAGGTATTTCAAATGTCCCATCTAACCAAGAGTTGTTGTTTTTTAAAAACGGCTCTTGTTTGTTATTTGTTTTGACCATCTTTGTTTTATGTTGGTTTTAAAATATGAAAATCTATGCTTCAGAAGCTTTTTAATCTCTTCTGTGTCACCATAACTCGAAAGGAGATTATTTTCTAAAACTTCGAGTTTTTCATTAATCGATGGGAGATTTTGCTCATACACCTGCTCAAATAGACGCCTACGAGTCACTACTTTTACACCCGATATGTCCGGTGAGCCTAAAACATTTAAAAGTCAATATTAGAAAAGAAATAAAAAAAAAACAAATTATTTAATTAGGTAACAAAATTTTTGGAGGGCTGTTATTTTGAAAAACGGTGCAAATCGGAGTCCAAATTTTGGACTGATATTAGCTAAGGGTTCAAATAAATTTATCGTAATAAATTTACGATCGGGACGAACAGGGATACACAACAAAATGCCATTTTAAAACTAAAATTACTGCAAAAAATAATACGGTAACAAGATTATTTTTAAGGATCTATATATATATGTCAAATTGAAAGAAAAATGTAAAAAGTATATAATAATAGGTTAGGTGCTTACCTGAAGTACTAGAATCCATAAATATTGTTTTGAAATCCAGATTCTAACATTAAAATATTCACTTTGAAAATACTTTTTAAACAGAGAGCACCGAGATTGGATACGTACACCACTAGCGACGATCAAATTCCGACTACCTGAATTCGGTCTTGCGCGCAATACAATGGAAGGGATAGGGTAGGGTATTGTTCCTGGAACTGTCTACTAGGGCAGGTAATAACTTATTTTGCTATCGGGTATACATTGCAAATTCACTTTTGGCCGCCTAAATCGGCCAAATCGATGTATGTGGGACGGTTCGCGTGACTTTAATCGTTTTATGTCTAACTTCAACAACAATAACATCATTAGAAGACAACAACAGCGTTAGAAGTAGACACCGACCGAAGCTTCGTTTTCATTTTCGGGCAAAAAAATCATGATTCGGCCATATTTTCGTTTTCGACCATAAACCAGTTGAAGCTTCGGCCAAGCCGGAATCAGAAGTTCATGAATTGACCATATATTGAAAATATTAATATTTTTAATGTCTAAATCGTTCTAACGTTTTTGTTTTCGGCTGAAAATCCGTTTTCGTTCGGACACTAGCTAGAAACCTTGGTGTAGCCAGCGGTTGACATTCAAAAAGCCAAATTATAAAACAAAAACCTCCATTCGTTTCTAGTTTGTCAAAGGCTTTCTGGCCAGGCAACAGATGCGTAAGAGATTATTAATATGATGAAATTTAATAACACACACGATTCGTAAAAAGTTACTAGGTGATAAAGTCACTTTTGAGCGCTGCAGACTCGATCACATTAGAAGTCTGTCGTCTGCCCCCAAAGGACACCCAACATCGGAGGACTAATTTGCCAGATTGTATAGAAAATTGTTGGTTCTATTGTGTTTTTGTTTGGTGATCTGCGTTGTGCGACATGCGTACTAGGGAGACACTAAAAGTTCTTAGAAAATCAAAAACTGAACAAACTAGCAAGTTATTAGTTTTAGTAAATCTTTTCAAAATAGTGTCCATTTACATCAATACATCGCTGCATCCGATGGAACCACTGAGAAAAGCACTTTACCCACTCGTCCTTAGGGGTCTCTTCGACGGCATTATGAAATGCAGACACTGCTTCCTCGGCGTCCATAAAACGTTTTCCTCGAAGATTTTCTTTTATTTTCGGAAATAAATAAAAATCGCAAGGTGCGAGGTCAGGGCTATATGGCGGGTGACCCAGTAATTCCACGTCTGACATCGCCAAGTAGTCGATTGTTTGCTTGGCGGTGTGCCACGAGGCGTTGTCGTGGTGAAGGAGGATCTTACTGCGAGGTCGTTTCTCCCAAACTTTTTCCAAGACAAGTGGCAAACCATTGTTAGTGTACCACTCTGCAGTAACTGTTTTTCGATCCTCAAAAACAATTGTTGCGCAATGACCTGTCCTTCCGAAGAACGAGGCCACCATCTTTTTTCCCACGCTTCGATCTCTCTTCACTTTAGTTGCCAATTCCTCGGAAGGAAGTACTCAGACAGCAGACTGTCTCTTACTTTCAGGATCACAATAATAAATCCAGCTCACTCGTAAGTATGTCGAACACAGCATTTGAGTCACCTCCGTTAAATCTTTGAACCATTTTACGACACCAATCAATACGACGGAGTTTTTGGGCTTCTGTCAAGTTATGAGGTATCCACCGGGCACAAAGCTGCCTGACCGCTAAATGTTCATGGAGGATTTTGTGCACTTGACTCACACACTGCCTAAGCTTGTCCGATACAGGTGATAAGTCACTCTTTTGTCAGTCCCTATCATACTCGTACGCCGCACAACACTGATGTTACTTTCAGTCTTCGCCGTAGAAGGCCGTCCCTCACGCAGATCATCGGCGAGATTAATACGTTTAAACTCATTAAACCAATTGTAAACAGTGGCACGAGATGGGGCTTCATCGTGAAAGGCAAATCCAAGTCTATCATAACTTTCTTATTGACTTAAATGACATCGAAAGTCATAAAAAAACATTGTAAGAATATTTTCTCGCGTTAAATTCATGCTAACGTGACACAGACAATTTTCGATTTGCCGCCAAATCGTAAACAAATGATTAATGAATAAAATACATACACAGTAATATTGGCAAAGAGTTCCATTTTCGAAATTTGATCTGTTTTTTTTATTATATCGTTTACAAGTGGCCAGTTCTAAAAACTTTCATTGTCGTCTTCGTATAACTACGAGAACTAAATAATGGTCATTGCAGCCGAAATATGTCCACTGCTGGACATAGGCTTCCCTCAAACTTCGCCACATCGACCGGGACAGGTGGACCGGTGACTTTGTGAAAACCGCAGGAATCCGCTCGATGCGAGAACCACTGGACCAAGCAAAGCTTCCATTTTTCAATGATTGAATTTCTATTTATACGTGAGATTAAATAGAAAGGCAAGAAAAACAAGAATTTGCCTACGTTTCTTTAAACGGTCGTTTATTTTTTTGACATGACGTATTGAAAGATACAAACTCTTGTATACCGCTGGTTAGTACCTAAACTATTCTTCATACTACCAAAAAGCGACAAAATTAAGCGCTACAATAGGTAATTGGTAATCCTATTTTGTTAATAGCACTGTTTCAGACTCGGGCGGTGACGTCACAAAGTTTCCTAATTAATACCTTTGGGCAGTTTTAAAGATATTTTCCTTAAGGTAAGGGTTTCTTATCAAAAAACAGTGTAGGGTTGCCAAAAATCATTATAGTGATTTTAATTTGTGGTTTAGGATTTTTTGGTTAGTCATCTTAATTCGGTATCTGGTTGAGCATGCGAGAAATAAATCTTTATTTGGGCTACGTTCCTATGTACTCTTTCTACTACTCTATTGCATGTATAACACAACATTAAAATTCAAAATCCCGTGCATTTAGGCGATAGGCGACCTACTTATTGTATCTAATTGAGTACTAATTATCGCCTAATTGCTCAAAGTCGTCGACGATATTAAAAGGCTAAGAAAATCATTAATGGTATGAATTTTGTATTACTTCGGTTTCAAAAAGATCTACTTTGAAACGCGTTAGAAACGAGTCAGTCCGCCAATCGTTTAATAATAGCGTATCGAGTTAAAACCTAAACCTAATTTAAAAAACCGGCCAAGTATATGTCGCATCACGCATAATGAAAAGTTCCGTTTAGTTAGGATGAATTTATCCCAAGAACAAATTTAATATTGTACCTAGTTAAAAAACATGTTCTCACATACATTCCAACTACAAATGTAAGTTGGTCGACTGTTACTCGTTAACTTGTAAAGCCTACTTAGCTGTGATAGTTTTCCACTTAGGTAACTTTGTTATAAATACCGTGATTTTGATACCGTGAGCAGGGGGGCAGTCAAGTGTTTCCACTTGACTCTTATACAAATTAACACTTTAAAGATGAAAAATGGTTATTAAAACCCCGAAATATTTTTGAACGGCCTATCCAATGACACCCCACGACATGTGATAAAGGAGAAAAAAAACTCATCCCCACTTTAAGTTACTTTAGGTAGCTACCCTTTCATTTCAAAAATTTATTTTACCACTTTAACGGCATGATAATATGTATACACATGCGAAATTACAGCTTTCTAAGAGTCTATGAGCTAAGCCGCGGACAGACAGGTAGGCAGACAGACGGACTAGGAGAAACTATTATGAAGGGTTCCTTGTTCACTTCGAAATTCTAAAAAGATTACCCAAGAATTCGTTGATAAAATGAGCCTCTAACATACTTCCAACTCAAAAAAATTTAGACCAAATCCGATCCAACCCGCCAACCCTGCAACAACTCAAGGTATAGTTTCCAAAAGTTTATCCTTTCAACTTGATATAATAGCTGGTAGTATCCTGACACAAAATAAAGGGGTACAGAAGGCCGACTCCAAACGAAGAAAAACAGGCGCATGCACACATAGACGCATACGTGCATCGATCAATGTGATCTCAAATAAATGCCATTCACAAGTGCGCTTGCACTTGCTGTATGGAGACGCCTGTTTAAGTGCGTACGTTTTTGTTAGTTGTGTTATGCTTTGAGGCGAACCCCTAACGGGATGCGGGACGAAATTCGCACGCCGTTTATGTCAACTAACTGGCGCGAATAGTCTCGTGACTTCTTAATCATTGAAACAATTGACACGGGCAGTTACGTTCCGTTTCCCGCGCGGGATCCGGGTCGACGGCGCGTTGTGTTCCACGCGTGCCTCAAAGAGATGTTGTCAGCACAAGTGTAGGAGTCCACTAGGGCCGATGCCTGCCGGGGTCACGGGAAGGTACAAAAGGGTTACCGAGGCCACTGGTAATACAGGCAAAGGAAGGGACACGTGTGGGTTTTAGTCAGTAAGAGTTTGACACATCCTCCCGCTCCGCCCAGAACGGGAGAAGTTATTTCATAATTTCCCACCCAAAAAACAAAGCTTGACCAGTGTTTAAAGCTGGCCTTCTGTACCTATCTATTTGGTGGTAGCAGTTTATGTAAGCCCACCGCTGGACAGTGGGCCACCGCACTCGTGCGAATAAATTGGACGGACGGTTTCCTTACTTCCACTAAGGTTTGTAGTTTGAATTAGGTTTAAAGTTAGTTTTACTGAATTTATTACTGCACTACTGCGAGGTTTGACTTGCAGTGCTACTAAGTTGGGTTGGCTAATTAGAAAATTCTGAGATAATAGTTTATTTTGATGAGAAACATTGCGCTGGTTTTTGTTTGATTCTAACCATACTCCCAAAAATCTGTGTTTATCAGTAAACTCATAAACACGATTTTGTAGGTAGTAAGATTACACATGTCGATGTTTGATGTCTGCACAAAAACAACAAATTAATGTATAATGTAAATACATTAATTTGTTGTTTTTGTAGGTTTAATAATAAAACAATCATAGTAGGTAAGTATTTTACGAACGCAAAGAATGCAAATTTGCGATTTTTGGACTTCAATATTATGAACGTCACGTATCACATACCGAGTCTATTGTTTTGACAGGTCTACTATGTTATCAGAAAGGTACCTCACGAACATCAAAACTTGCCGACCCGTTACATCAAATTATCTCAGTCTTAGGTACATAACCTTGGGCTCACTGGTCAGGTTCTTGAGAAACAAGACGTCGGCCATTAATTACTGCTTTATAATTACAACCCCTTTGATGATGCTCTCTCACCCGGTGCAACCTTTCATCGGATATCTTTGTATTTTGTGGGGAAGATTAAGGAGCGGGTCTTAATAAAGAGCCAAGAGCCTATTTACATGACTAGCGATTCACCCCTGCTTCGGGTGTAATCTACTGATGTGGGGGACATGTTGAGATTTGTATGCTCTAATATCTAAGTACATCTCTACCTAACGTCGGGGAACACGAGCGTAATGTATATGTAACAAATTTGTATGTGTTATCTAAGTAAAATTGTATTTGATGAACACATAAACCTTCAAGAATAAATTATATAAAAATATATGATGTGGATGCTATGTTCACCCATAGCATCAAAATCCTTTGGCTTTTTTAGGGCCCCACCACACGTACCACAACGATATCACATCACAGAAAAAAAATGGGCAAGCAGTGGTGACGTGTCCATCAATTTGCCAAGCCTCTTCCCAACTATATTGGGGTCGGCTTCCAGGCCTCTTCAACCGGATGCAGCCTGCTGAATACGAGTATTTTACATGGAGTGACTGCATTTCTGATTTCCATAACCCAGTAACAGGGTAAAACGATACCCCTTGGTAAGACTGGTTGTCAGACTTTCGGGCTTCTGACGACCCGTGACGACTGTCAAAGATCTAGGAATGACAGCCGTGATCAACAGCTTAATATGCTTTCGGAGGCACGGAGGAGTCTCGGTATGTAAAGATGGCCACCCATCCACGGACCAACCCCGGCAAGCGTAGCTTAACCTGCTGGATTGACACGTGCGGCTGTTTATTTTATTATTGCACTGAATTGATTATATTTGCTTATTATGATTATATTATATTCTCACAGAGAGGAGGCCTGTGTCCCAGCAGTGGGAACATTATAGGCTGATTATGTATGTATTATGTATGATTATATTGTTGTGTTAGGTATATTATTACCAATACTGCTGTGTTAAATTGTATATTGGAATATTCATGTTCTTTTCCTTGCTATTGTTATAATGTTGCTATTACTCTGAGTAATGGTTCAAGAGATAGAATTAACTGTTTTTCAGATAACGATAATTTGTAAAAATTTAAGAAATATGTTGATAGCTATTTCCATGGAGTTTCTTCTCCTGCTTCTCCTTGAAGACTTGGTTTTGCGAACGGACAACTAGCTTTCTGCTGAAACACTGACAAGTCTAATTGAATAAATATCTACCCTTGTCATTCTGTGCTTTACTTTCTTTCCCTACAAACCATATTCAAAAGAACTTTCATACACCGTAAATAACCAGTAACCAATCAGACATTCAAAGGTTGACATTTGGGTAATATTTGTATATATACATATAGTTTTTCCACTTCTACCATGTGGATAGTGTCGCTGCAGCTTCTTGCAGTTGCGTTGTGTTAACAGTACAAAACCAAATGAAATGATCGAGATAACGTTGCTTGCGATGTGGCCGGCCGCTAGTGCGCGGTCTCGCTGGTGGTTGCGTTGTGGCTAAGACGTGGCCCTGATGTGGTCAGTATCACCCACACGGTTGATTTTGACGGCCAAATGTGGTCCGTGTGGATAAACTATTCATTTTCATACAAATTAGCGGCCGTTCACGAGTTGTGGTAGTGGTGTGGTTGTGGTACGTGGGATCGGGCCTTTAGAGGAACTTGCTAAGGGAACACACACAAATACGAAATCCGACTTTGTTTCATACTATTATATATTTCGTGATTATCTACATCCAGTGCACTCTAGGCACTTAGGCAGTCAACCAAAAGCTTAGTAGTTAGGTAAGTTTAGGAAAGTGCTATAATTAATGTGCTGCCTCATTGATAATCGAATAATTTAAATTATAATTAAGTAAGTATAACTAACTCTTAGACACATTACTACCA
Organism: Atethmia centrago; assembly: GCA_905333075.3. NCBI lineage: Eukaryota > Metazoa > Arthropoda > Insecta > Lepidoptera > Noctuidae > Atethmia > Atethmia centrago. The sequence goes on along the minus strand of HG995377.1, from coordinate 30,615,879 downwards.
ATAGTGGATAAAAGGCCGGCGACAAAGAGTCTGTTGAATTAAGAAATACCAAAAACCAATCCAAAATTGTATCAACAAAGAAATCAGAACCCCGAAACCCCTACGAATAATAATAGAAAGTATTACAAAACGCTCAAACCCCAAGCAATTACTATAACAGTGGTGCTACAAAAAGCGGGTTCGACATCAAATAAACCAGCACCCTGTATAAGTTATTATGGCGCTATATCAGTCAGGCGGATAAAAAGGAGTCTGTACTCCGAGCGCGCGTGACCCAAGTACGGATTGGACGAAAGAGGCGCATTACGTGGTAAATATACGGGATGGGGTTTGTGCAGGGAATACAGCGGTTTTTTTAATCTCGAAAGGAGAGCTTCTTTAGCGTTACGTTAGTCATAAATGATTGCATTGTTGACAGCAAGTGTTGACAGACATGTGGTTGAAGCGCACAGAGTAATTACGAAATCTGTATTGCCTTTGGTCTTGGTGTGACCATTAAATGGGGTTAAAAACTGAAAGCTCGGCATAGATGGCAGCACTGTTCAGTGTCTACAAGCCGCCATTGTTTTGTTTATGTTCACTTTTGTGTCAATCACAAATTAAACTAAAACTAGATAAATATATGCCACTTGGAGTGTAGCACTATTAAAAGACGAGCTAAGGAAAAGGTCGACCACTGGTAAAAAAGCTGCTGTAGTGGAAAAGTAAATAAAATATTAACATTTTTACAATTTATAGGACCGAGCGAGCGAAGCGAGCGAGGCGTCTCTTCTTCAGGTCTGGCAAAATTTACTTTCCTCCGACTGTTTGTTGATACTCTTCTACTGGTCGTTTTTACGACCGATCTGGATGAAACTTGGTATACAGGTTTGGCGACTTTATAGTTTTTTTTTATTGTCGAGGATTTTTGATTGGGGGGGTACTTTTTCCAAAAAAGGGCAAAAAGGGGGCTGCTGGAGATCTGCGCCTTACGAGATCCACTTTCAATGGTTCTTATTTTATTTGGAAGGTAGTAACTTTAAATTGGTCTCATAGAAATTTTCTGAATATCTGATGAAGATCTTCGGCGTGATGAGCAGAAGAGCTCCTCAAATTGAGTTAATTACTCACTTTTAAATTTCTACCAGTTGAATCATGCAGGTGGTCCTTCAATACATACTTAGTAGTTAACTACTAAGTATGTATTGAAGGACCACCTGCATGTCGATTCTGTAAAAACCTCACCGTGAAAACTCTCGTGGAGTGAGCTGTCAGTCTCATCCCACTGATGCTAGGGAGTGACCAAGCATTACATTTATAATCATAATCGAGATTTTAATAATATTTTTATAATTAATCAGTGTCTTTGAATCTCAATTTTAGTTTTTTGCCACCGATTTCCGAAGTTAAAGTTATTTTTCTTTTTGTAGTGTTTATTAGAAGTAGGTTGTTTTTTTTTTTGTAAAAAGTTTTTCATTTTTCACTTTTTATCGGGTCAGTTTGTAATTTATCTAAGTTACAATAGCCTAATGTCAACTGCTCATCACTTTTTACAAAATATTGTTGAGGAGTTCTCCTAGTAAGAACCAGGAGAACTGCCACTCACGGCATGCATAGTGAAGAGCATAAATGACTTAGTAGCCATATTAAAGTGCCTAATCGAATCGCAACTCGTTAAATACATCTTATTAAGTAGTTACGGTGGCCCTCCATGGTCCTCATCATCAATTCCACTCCACCAAATGGTGCTTTCCGAGAGCAAATGCACAAGTTACTATAAAAAATACTTAAATCGCTATAGCTGTGCCATTAAAATTTGAGGATTTCCCTTGATTTCCATGGAGTCATCAGATTATTACTTGGTGACAATCAAATCACCTCGGGAGCATAACCTTTCAAACATAAAAAAGAATTTTTAAAATCGGTCCATATACAGGGTGGAATTTTGTAATGCCACCTGGAGGGAAAGTACTCTTAATACTGCAGATAGAAAGTTTTACTCAAAGGAAACATTCCTTTATTTTTGAATAGAAAGCAAACTGCATTCAAAGATTTTCGAAAATTCTCTTCTCCCACACCCGGGAATCGAACCGGCTAAAATCTGAAAAAAATATACCCTGTACTTTTATTGCATAGATCGTTAGGGTCAATTATAAAGATGAAATCTCTCTAACAAACATAAATTAAATGAAAGGAAAACCAGGAAATCTTAAATTAATTTAATTATTTACAAAAAATGGTAAACTAACTAATAAGTTGCTCGAAATGGGCTCCATTCTCTTGGATACACAAATTTATTCTTTTAACGAATTCATTTCTAGTAACCTTTAATAAAGTGTTGTGGTGAATATTATAAATCGTATTCTGAACTTCAACTCTCAACTCGTTGTCATTCGCATAAGATTTCATGTAAATTTGATTTTTTACATATCCCCACAAAAAAAATCTAATGGGGTGAGATCTGGCGATCTCGCAGGCCATCTGATTGTGCCGTTTGTACCAATCCAGGTATTAAAATGGTTATTAATGTAGGCAGTAGTGATTCTGCTGTTATGTGCTGGAGCACCATCTTGCTGTAGAATTATTTGGTTTCGCTCTTCCTCGGGGAAACCATTTAACTCATTTCTTAAGAGACCCAGTATTTCAATATACTTGACAGTGTTTAAATGACCTTCGTACACGTGGACTAACACTACATTATTTCTCATAATTCCGCACCAAACGTTGAAAGAAAATCTTACTTGATTGTTAGTTTCATGAACACGAACAGGATTCACCCGAGACCAATAATGGTTATTCCGGCGATTGTACATGCCATTATTGCTGAAGTTGGTTTCGTCAGACCATACAATGTTACTCAAAAAATTAGGGTTTCGGTCAATTTCTCCAAGCATGTTTTCACAAAATTGTAATCGTCTGTCACGATCCCCAATATTCAATTTTTGCACCAACCGACCTTCACGATAGCATTTATACTTATACTTTTTCAGCACTTTAAGTACGCGAGTGTGGGTTGTTCCTAATTCATCGGCAGCATCTCTACTTGAAGCCTTTGGAAATGATTCAAAGTATGTTAAAACATCTAGTTCAAAATCGAAATAGTTTTGCTGAATAGTTTGCCGTCTCTTCTTGAAACCACCCGTATTCTTTAAATTTTCTACCATTCTTTTCAATACAAACCGAGTTGGTGCCTGTCGGTCTTGATATCTCTCTCCATACCACCGCAGAGCTAGATTCACGTTTTTGTTATTTAATAAATAAGCTTCCATTAAATCAAACTGTTCTTGATAAGCCATTTTCACCGTGAGACAAAATGTGAAATGAGTTGTAAAAACAATCAAATGTGAATAACAACTTTGACAATCTAATTTTCAAATTTTAATCTAACATTCCATATTTAAATTACCTCATACACGCAGCTACGAGTATGTCGCAAAGGAGTCTGCATTACAAAAGATGGATGTTAGTTAAAGAGCTTTAACTTGACTCATTGAATTTGTAACTTCAGATTTCCTGGTTTTCCTTTCATTTAATTTATCATGTTTGTTAGAGAGATTTCATCCTTATAATTGACCCTAACGATCGATGCAATAAAAGTACAGGGTATAATTTTTTCAGATTTTAGCCGGTTCGATTCCCGGGTGTGGGAGAAGAGAATTTTCGAAAATCTTTGAATGCAGTTTTCTTTCTATTCAAAAATAAAGGAATGTTTCCTTTGAGTAAAATTTTCTATCTGCAGTATTAAGAGTACTTTCCCTCCAGGTGGCATTACAAAATTCCACCCTGTATATTATATCCATCGTAATAACTTCAAGTCAGCAAACATAAAACTAGTAGTTCTGCGAACAGTGGACCTCGCGAGCAGAAACTTTTTTGTAAAAATTAATATTCCACTAAATTAATTAGCAGAGGTAACGCTGCAGCCTATTTTGATGAGAAGGTGGTTCCAGCAGTGCTATTCTGTAACCTTCTCACCGTGAAAACTTAAGTGAAGTGGCCGTGAAGTGACCTGTCAGTGTCATCCCACCTGATACTAGGGATGGACCAAGGATTACATTTACAATTATAATCGAGATTTTTTAATATTTTTATGATAATTCTATTGATCATAATCAGTTAACTGATTAAATAAACGCAATCTCATGACCCCAACCGCGATGTGTTTAAAAGAAGCGATAGTGGATTGAGTCGAGTAAAGACTGTGCGACGTTATTCAGCGTTGTTATTAACCCAAATCTATTCAATAAGAAGAAATAACCGGGTGTGTCAAGTGATCGAGTGCTAAAAGTGTGCCTGGCTGACGGTCCATAGAATTTATCTCCTCACAAACTATATGGGAACCTAACTAAACGATGTGTGAGTCTGTGTACATAAGCCATATGAATAAAAAACGTGCGGGTTATTTAATAAGTACATTTCTAATATTTTATTTTCGCGTTGCCAATAGTAAAATAATATTCATAAAATCACCGTCATCAATACTATAACAAAATTCAACAGTTCAACTAACACTCGCGCAGTGCGCGCACCGGCCGCCGCGGCGGGCGGGTAAGCTCACTTCACTCAGCCCAAGTGAAGTGGTGTCGCTATGGCAACGAGCATCGAGTGAAGTGATAAGATCACTACACATCACACGATACTCGCGCGTCGTGCTTACCGACTCACTTCACCTAGCCGATTCACTTCGGCGCGGGTGGTTACTATGGTTACGAGAATCGGGTGAAGTGATAAGATCACGCCGCGCTTGCGCGTGAGGCCAAGTTGAGTATTTTTTTTAAATTTGCCGTTTATTATTTTTAAATGCGCGACAAACAAATATTTAGTTTTACCACCTTTATATCAAAATCCAAAATGGCGGCTACAAACATTTTTCATCATGGGTGTCGTTTTCATGGTTTTCGGGGGTGTTAAAGCCGATAGTGAGATCAGATCCATCTAGCTTATTTTTTAATATGACGTGTAAAAGTGATTGTCATATCCTATTTACAGAAAAAAAAAAAAAAAAAAAAAAAAAAAAAAAAAAGATCTTAAAAGCAAGATGGCGGCTGAGAAAATGTTAACATTTTTCATCATGGGTGTCGTTTTCATGGTTTTGGAGAGTGTTAAAGCCGATAGTGAGGTCAAATCTAAAAAGCAAGACGGCGGCTGCGAAACCTTTTGGAATAAAAAAAACAAAATTGAGTTTCTGACTGAATTTCTATTTTACTATTTTATTTAAAAAAAACCTAAATAGTAATGTTTCAACACTCAAATACTAGTTTTGAAATAATATAAAATGGTCTATAGAATTAGCATAAAAATATTATTAAAATCTCGATTATGATTATAAATGTAATGCTTGGTCACTCCCTAGCATCAGTGGGATGAGACTGACAGCTCACTCCACGAGAGTTTTCACGGTGAGGTTTTTACAGAATCGACATGCAGGTGGTCCTTCAATACATACTTAGTAGTTAACTACTAAGTGGGAGAAGAGAATTTTCGAAAATCTTTGAATGCAGTTTGCTTTCTATTCAAAAATAAAGGAATGTTTCGTTTGAGTAAAACTTTCTATCTGCAGTATTAAGAGTACTTTCCCTCCAGGTGGCATTACAAAATTCCACCCTGTATATGGACCGATTTTAAAAATTCTTTTATATGTTTGAAAGGTTATGCTCCCGAGGTGATTTGATTGTCACCAAGTAATAATCTGATGATTCCATGGAAATCAAGGGAAATCCTCAAATTTTAATGGCACAGCTATAGCGATTTAAGTATTTTTTATAGTAACTTGTGCATTTGCTCTCGGAAAGCACCATTTGGTGGAGTGGAATTGATGATGAGGACCATGGAGGGCCACCGGAACTACTTAATAAGATGTATTTAACGAGTTGCGATTCGATTAGGCACTTTAATATGGCTACTAAGTCATTTATGCTCTTCACTATGCATGCCGTGAGTGGCAGTTCTCCTGGTTCTTACTAGGAGAACTCCTCAACAATATTTTGTAAAAAGTGATGAGCAGTTGACATTAGGCTATTGTAACTTAGATAAATTACAAACTGACCCGATAAAAAGTGAAAAATGAAAAACTTAAAAAAAAAAAAAACAACCTACATTATAAAGATAAAGGTGTCAATATTACGGGGCAAGGTAACGCTACCAATAAATAAAAGAAGCATTTAATGAAATGAAAAGTCATGTTGCGATGACTTCCTTACACGGCACGGTACGGCTTCGGAACTTTAAACCAAAACTTAAAAGCTTATACTCCAAATTTAGCTCCTAAGGTATAATCAAATTATTTGAAAAGTGTAATATAGTTAATCACTCAAGGACGGCCAATGAGACACAATAGGGTATTTTACTATATACGAGAAAAAATCTATAAATATATTATTGAGATAGTTTAGGCAAAAAGGAGTCGGAAAATGTTAGTTTTAGTTCATAAAATAACAAAATAAATTTTATAATTCAATTCAACTTTTTCAGTTTTTCTAATCTGTTAAAAAACACCATGAAATAACATGGCGGCTACTCGCCATGTAATTACGTCATACGGCTATGTAAACTAAAACGTGTCAACTGTCAACTGATAGTTAGGTAATAGATCAGCGCATTTGTTTACATAGCCAAGTGACGTCATGACCACAGAGCAACATGGCATCCACTACGTCCAGCGTTTCGTCAAACTACGCGCGAAATTTGAAAATGTAAAATTTAAATGCATTTTTATGGCACTTATCGATTGAATAAAAATTTTGTGATTTTTGTTTGATATTAGCACTATATAATTTACTCGTAATTGAGACATTTTTCAAAAATGGGTGTAAGACCTTATTGATTTTCTATTGTTTGACACCGAATCGGTTGCGCGTGGGGTTTAACAGGGAATAATATATTGAAAAGGTAAAATAATTTGTTGATGAAGAGGGGTGTTTAATTTCACCCCCCTTCATTCCGCGAACTTTTTGACCCGCTCTCGTACATCTTTACTGCACTGTAAAAGTGATTTGTTAAATAAAAACGAGTTGCTTTTTGAAACACTCCTGCCTACCTGCAAATAAACCTCATACTTAGTTTTGTTCAATCACCCTCAGTTTCCGTTAAACATTGACTAAATTAATTACGCGAATTTTGCTCACCGACGCCGATGTGTGTTTGCGGTAAATTAATTAATTAATTGAAATTGAAACGGTTTCTTCTTTTGATTGGTACCTCTATATATCGTAATAAAGATGCCCAGAGTGTGTGTATATCATCCTGATAACTTTTGCTATATTTGCGGTCAACTTATTGTTAGAGCAGTGGTGGCCCAGTGTTAACGGCCGCGACTTACGCTTAGATCGTAGGTTCGAACCCTGATAGGCGCTTTACTTTGTGTAAATTATTTCATCACCACTGCTCTCAAAACGGTGAAGGAAAACTTCGTGAGGAAACCGGCATGTCCTAGAACCATAAATTCGAATACATTTGACATCTACCAATGCTGTTTATTTCTGTAAGTAGATCTTCAGACACTTTTACAACTCAATATTTTGGTAAATGTTTTAAAACTAGATGGCGCCGCAGAGTCGCTATGTGGAAATGGACCAACCATATTGCTGTTTGAGTTTGGTCATTCAAGATGGATCGATGGATTTAAACTGGTGAATGTCGCGGAAAGCACGGGCTAGTCTGGCTGATGTGATGGCGCTTGGAGAAGGTGTATGCTTGGACATAAACTTCCGCCAAGCTTATCATTCCGCCGAAAGACGTTAACTGCCAGCAGCCTGGCTTTCGGCTGAATGTTGCTTCAATATGGTTCCAATTTTTTATTAACTTAAGCAGTTCTCCCCGGGTCGTTTGTTGGTCATCGCAGTGAAGGGACGTGTCGCTAGTGTTCTCCGTCAAATCCCCAAATATATTTTTTTTATTGTGCACCGCACCATGCGCGACAGATGTTTGCGCGAGTTTGACCATTCGGAACAGTGTTTATTTTATTGTGTCTTGTTGTCGTTAAATAAAATCGCTAGAGCTGTACAAGGTTGGGGCGGTCTGGTCCTATGTACGCTCCGGATCCCAGGCGAGCCAACCAGTACAGACGACGAACAACCCTGACCTGATCCTGAACCCGTCCAACCTAATCCGGTGATATCATTCCATATCTGTTGCGGATCTGCTGACCAGTCCCGCTGTAACTGTAATACGTGTGTGTCAATCTAATTCCCCTTTATCATCCTTTTAATCCTTGAACCCTCAATATTTACTCTGGGGTGCTGTTGGATGATAATACAACTGTTCTTACTTTCGATTAGTTATTGATCGAAGGTTCTATCTAACTTAGTTCTTGTATTTTATAATCATAACATTAAGCTAAAGTCCCGGAAACTACTTTAAACAAATTGACTTTCTTTAGCCTACAAAAGTCACAAGTTAAGCAAATTACCGATTCTTTTGAAAGTTCGTAAATCAAGATTTATTCGACCCATGTGCGCCGGGCGTCAAAGGTCCTGTTGAATTCCAGTAACAGCAAAAAAAACCCTTCATAACAAGATACATCTCTTCACAAAAACAAAGCTCTTACAAATGCTAGCCAGTGCACCCGTGGTGCTCATTTATTTCATTGTGCCCCAAATCCGCACATGCACCGCTCATTTACGCCATATTTATTACCCAAACAACAGCTTTTAAAATGGCAACAATTATTCCCATGGAAAGGGACGGTAACTGCTTATTCAGAGCAATAAGTCACCAAATTAATTACATAATGGGGCTAATTTTCGACCACTTGTCTATACGACGAGACCTTGCTACATATGTTTCGGTGAACCGAAGTGGCGTCAGAATTCACCTAGCACTTCTGAATAATATTCAAGATTTTCTTCCTAACAGCAATCTTTCCCAGGAACAAAGGATAGCAAAAAACATAACGGCACAGTTTAATGCAATATTTTGTGGAGGAGTGGATATTCTGATCGCCGTGGCTAAATTTTATCTTGTGATTGTGCACATTGCACATAAGTAACGAGAACACTTCATCAGACAAAAACCTAGGACATGCACGCTAGTAATCCTAGGTGACTTTAACGCTCATATTGGACGACTAGATACACAAAGTTTCCAACGCAAAGGGCTAATTGACCAAAATCTCCATCATGACTATTCCAACTACAACGGGGAACTGTTAATGGACATTTAACAACAACAACAAAAGCGAGATCATCATGCAGGATAACATGGTAAATTGGCACCCAGAAATCCCAATTGGATCACATTATTACACCACATGCATCAGGAAAACCACTTCCACCTTATTAAAAGGTGAATGGGCTAATAAGGGCACCTCCGACCCTAAAATAATCTCGGGACAACAAAGAACAAGTGGAATTTTAAACAAAAATGTATGGGCCACAAATAACAAAAACAACCGCAAGCCACATATTAAAAAATTACGAAATAATAAAAGCATTGGGCAATTATCAAGCTGCCTTTTTAAACAATAGGCCAACCAACAGAGGACCACGTTCTTACGCTTAAAACGCGGTCTTGGACGAGACGGCGTGCAGGAAATAGAATTTATGTATGGACCTTCGGCCAGATAACAAGTAATAAACGTGCCACGGGCACGCACAGGGTTGACTCAGGTACCGGGTGGCCCCCTGGTGGCGGAATGGCGGGACAGGCTTTCACGCCCTACTGCCGGCCTCGCCACCATCAGGCGGTCCGGCCAGTGCTCGAGCCCTGGCTCGGGAGGAGGCACGGCTCCCTGTCGTTTCGGGTGACGCAGGTGCTCTCGGGGCATGGTTGCTTCGGGAAGTACCTGTGTCGCATAAACAGGGAACCGGACGCCATGTCACCACTGCGTCGACTGTCGGGAGGACACGGTGCGGCATACGCTGGCAGAGTGTGCCGCTTGGGAGTAGCCACGCCGTGCCCTCATCTCAGGAGTGGGCAGTGACCTGTCGCTGCCGGCCGTGGTCGAGTCGATGGTCGGCAGTGAGGAGTCCTGGGACGCGGTGGTATCCTTCTGCGAAATAGTCGTGTCGCAGAAGGAGACTGCGGAACGGGAGCGGGAGATCTCTTCCACTCACCCGGCCCGCAGCAGGCGCACCGGGCGTCGGCAGAGGGCAGACAACGCCCTCTTCCGGCCCCCCTAAATGGGTCCAGGGACGGCGGACTTGGGGACGTCCGCCGCCCCCCATCACACTGGACCCGAGGTGGCGGCGCGTAGTGTTCCACGCGCGCCCCTTTCAGACGTCGTGGGGGGTGGTTTAAACACCTCACAAAGCGTCGAAAAAGCAGTTAAACCGCGACAAAAGATTCATTCATCATTCATTAAAGATCCGGTGAAGTCGGACCCGAGCCAACCTGGTGGCAACAGTGTTATAAAAATGACAACATAAAGCAAGACATGACTTACTTCGACAAGAAAATCAACTTTTCGATGAAGATCAAGACAAGATTAGAAAGACTGCTAGCGAGATTTACAAGAAATCAGAAACGGATAGTAGCGAGACCTTAGATAAAGACATTGGAAACAGCAACGTCCAACACAGCATAGCAGTGACACAGAAAAGAGTGGAGAAAGCAACTGGACCTGAGCCAACCTGGCGGCGACGTTGTTACATTACCCGTCTCTCCACTATTCCATTGCTTGCTCAAGGATGCATATACGGTAGGCTCTAATAATCCTTCCTATCCTAAGGGCACGTCTTCCTGACCATTACCGCGCCTCCCGGTCTACTCTTTGATATGCAATGGTATCTGTAGTCCCATGAAACATGAGGCTCCAGGGACTAGTGCGAATCCTTGGGTTCATTCGAGCAATCGAGTCTGGTTTAACCACGCTGGGGTCGGTGCATTTCATTCATTCATACATTAAACTTAAGCAGTTCTCCCCAAGATTCCTTCCCGTGTGTGACAACCCTCAAACCAGAAAGCACTCACGGCACGCCACTCGTGTGAGTCCACTCTGTAGGCCCATGAACCGATCGCACCATTCAACCGCTAAGTAACCGCGTGATTTCAAGAATCGATGAAAGGAATCCGTTCCGTACTCCGGCGAAATGACCCGGTAAAAATTTAGCTTGGACTTAAAAAGCTGGAAATTCCTATAAAGAAACATTGGTTGGCATTTCAAAGTATTTTTTGAATAATTTCAATAAAAAATATTATTGAATTGACATAACATAACATGACGCCTGTATTCCCCGAAGGGTTAGGCAGGGGTGTACCTATAGTACACCAACATTTCACCAGTTATGTGTAAGTCCCATGTAATAGGGGGCGACCCTACTGTCATTAACCGGGCACAAATCTAGACTCAGGGCTGCTACTGAGAAATTCCAGTTGGATTTTCAATAACACTTTGCCGGACCCGGGCAGGCCTCATGCTCAGCAGTAGCGCTTGCGACTACTAGACTAAAGAGGCAGTTAATTATTTAATAATTTATTCCTTGTTTATTTAAACAGGTCTAGTTAAACAATAGACAATAGTCTATGGCATGGACAAGTGAAGTTCGAACGTCGGAGTCAATCTTAATATTTACTGTACATAGTTACGGTTTTTATTTTATTTCTGTCTTTTATTTATTATAAATTGACTTTTTATGTATTTTTTATTCCCCTAGTAGGATTTTTATGTGTTCGTAGATGTGTTCGTGGCATCACAGTGGGCCCTATCAGAATACCAGCGCTGCGGTATTTATTTTTTAAATATCGCAGCGCCTTTTTGGCGTCGCACAAGTCGTTTTTATTTATTTTCTTTGTTTTTTTTTTGTTTTTAATCGAACAAATATGTAAATTTTGTATTTTTAAATGCTCCTTTTTACGTTTTGTATTTCTTGTGCCTGTCTCAAATAAAATATTTTTCTTTCTTTCTTTTCTTTCAATGGTCCTTCCGATTGAAAATTATAAAGTAAGAACTTAATTCAGGCAAGTGTAAACCGCAAGTTCAAAAGTGTTCTTACTCAAATCCTTAATAAACACTGTTTAAAATCTGCATATTCAAATAGCCCAGCCTTTACAACAAAATAAAACTGTCACAAACAACTCGTTTAAATAATTCATTCAAAAGATAAATCTTATAAAGTGACAGACTTCGGAATTCTTAGGTACTGTTAGACATCGCAAGCCGCTTGCAAGCCCCTGGAGCTAGCTACCGTAGCTGCTTGCTCAAGCCACCTCCGCCAACGCTGTCTCTTTGGGATATAATCGCGACATCTTTCACCCTTCGAGGGACACAATCCTACTTTGCGGATAAAGTAAGCGACTTTATCTGTTACTACGTGAGCTTATACGAGTAATTTGGATTTGAAGTGGCAGACGAAGCTTGTCATGATTAGAATGGTTGAATGGATGAAAGTAAGTTAGTAGATATCTACTAACTATCTATAAATCATAATATATATATATATATATAACATATATATATATGAAATCTAGTTATAACACGAGCATAACTGTCTCACTGCAAGGAATACCATTATTGGCATTGAAGTACATTCAAGATTTGAAGAAAAGCCTGCATATTACCTAACATATGTATTTGTGGTTATAAAGTAAACTTGCACTCTGTTTGCGTTAAAAACCGGCCAAATGCGAGTCTGACTCGTACACGAAGGGTTCTGTACCACCTTACAATATTTAGCAAAAAACCCCGAAAAAACACGTTTCTTGTATGGGGACCCCCTATACAAGAAACGTGTTTTTCTATTTTGTTTCCTTTAGTTTTATCTTTATTTAATTTTTATTATTTTTGTTGTTAGAGCGGCAGTGGAAATACACAATCTGTGAAAAGTTCGACTGTCTATCTATTACGGTTCATGAGATACAGCCTGCCGACAGACGGACGGATGGACGAACGGCCAGCGGAGGCTTAGCAATAGGGTTTCATTTTGCACCCTTCGGATACGGATCCCTAAAAAGCGTAAAATAGGTCCTGTATGATTAACGCACAGATATATAATTTTAGTGACTTAAAATCTGTTATTACGCCATCAAATAATGCAAGTAAGTTATGCAAACAACGAAATTAGAACGCGTACACATCAATTCTTTAAGTCAATATTTAAGTATTGTAGTAAAATACTTTATTTTATTTTATTTATTTGTTTTAAAACACAAACGACTATCATTACAGGCCTAATGCAATAGCGTAGTTATACTTATGATACTAGACTACTAGAATACTTGTTATACTTATTAGATACTTATAAATATTAGATTAACTATATTGTATTCTTATGAACACCAAGATTAACTTTACAAACTACGGCCCGTGTGAATTCACTCAGAGTACAATTGAAGCAGTCAATCTCTTGTGACACCATATTAAGCGAATGCAGGGCGCGCGTCAGACGCGCGTACCGCATCAGGTTGGTGCGAGCGGGCGGCTCCCACAGCAGCGGCGGCCGCCTCCGTCGCCCCACGTGGCCATCAGGAACACACAACCCAACCGTGCGTAGAACGCCTGGGTTGTGTGGTTTTCCACGCATAATCTTAAATAGGTAAGTGGCGAGAGCTACTTCCCTTCTTACTTCCAGTTTATTATAGCCTACCATGCCCAGCACAAATAAAGTAGGATACAACAGGGTATCCCCCTGGATACACACCATACTGCTTTAAGTACAGGAATCTTACAAATTTGTTCTGGATACGTTCTAACATTAGTTTGTACTTGGCTTCATGTGGCGACCAGACGACAGCATTGCATTCCAAATTACTTTTTACAAGCGCTTCGTACAACGATCTCAGAGCACTGATGTTCGTGGACTGGTTTCCTAGCCGTAAGACCAACCCTAAATTGCGGTATGCTTTTTTACAAACATCAGTGGTATGCTTACGGAAATTTAAATCAGATGTAAAGCGCACGCCTAAGTCCTTAACCTCTGAGACACGTGTCAGTCGGATTCCATCCATGCAATATTGATAATGCCTTGGGTGGCGTGCACGGGTAAATGATAACACCGAACAATTGGCCACATTAAAGTACAACCTATAGCTACGACTCCACTCTACTACCTCACTAATATCCTGCTGTAGTATGTCATGATCAGTTTCCTGTTTTATTTTAAGAACTAATTTCAAGTCGTCAGTGAATAACAATGGTATGGATTTATTAACTACTCTTGGCAGGTCGTTAATTGTTAAAATGAAGAGAAGAGCCCCTAAATTACTGCCCTGACTGACTCCTGATCTCGTGAAATAGCGCTCAGAGACCTGCCCACTGCAGTCGACGTACTGACAACGGTGTCGTAAATAGCAGGCAAAAAACGACAAAGTGTGAGTTGTACAGCCTACGCCAGCCAATTTAGCCAAAAAGACGTCGTTATCTACAGTGTCAAAAGCCTTCCTGAAATCGAAGTAGGCAACATCAACCTGTTGACCCGCATCTACCGTCGGTACTAGTTTTGTCATCAGATCCAGTAAGTTCCCCGTTGTCCCCCGCCCTGGACGGAAACCATGCTGCGCGTCGGACAACAGAGCGCTAATCTGTGGATACAGGATACCGTGAATAGTCGACTCAATCACTTTAGCTGGAGTGCATAATACCGTATTGAAATAAATTCAGGAAGTAATGTAGACATTACTTCCTGAATTTATTTAAATATAAAGCACAAAAACGATATTGCTTAAGTTTTCGTGTTTTTTTTTTGTATCAACAGATTATTTTACTATCTATAATTATGTCGTGCGTATTATGTTGTGTGTGTAATTATGTCTGTGATTTTCGACAAATATTCATATTTTCGTTACTAAAAATAAATGTTATGTTTATAGGTCAACGGCGCTTACACGACCCTTAAGGGCGAATGTCACTGTGTGTCAATTCCACAACAGTGACGTCACTGACAGCACTTGAACGCGGAGTACATGTGCTGATCGCGTTCAGTTTCATTGGTAAATTCGTCCTGAATTATGTTTCAAAGCCCGCCAATAATCTTTTATCTTTATAACACTTGACCTTACAACTCAACCATTAATAAAGGCGTAGATCCTTGGCTTAGAAGTTAGGCCTGCTCCAAAATAGAGCCTGAATTTCGTCTAAAACTTAGATTACCTGATAAGGCCTAGTCTAGAAAATCCTAATTTCTGTCGTAATCAACTCTTATCTGTCATCTTGGACCTCAAAGTAATCTGGAAGGAATCAAGTTTCTGTTTTCGACGAAAATCGGATTTTTGCTTAAGGATTTGGTGGTCCAAACAATGTTTGCTTACTGATAACAGAATGAGAGTGAGGTTAGTAGTGTGCTTTAGTTTCAGTCTATTCTAAGAGCAAAGTATGTATTTAACCTTAACCATTTTCATTCTTTTTAACTGGTTTACTTATATATCTGACTATACAAATACTTTTTCTATAAGTAACTGTAACCAGCCTAACATTTCGTCTACTCCTTGGGCCTATACGCGCTTCTCAGCAACATTCGTTAGCCACTTCTTTGTTAAATAGAAATTCAAGAAATAGTAACAACCACTACTTGTGAATAATCCAGTACTTAGCAATTAAGCATAGCACATAAAGAAAGTAATATAAAAGTTCAGCAAGTAGTTCAGGACGGTTCATTCGGCCATTACAAGACAATTTCCTCCAACTACTCCCAACTTTCAAGTTAACTGCATGTTCTGCTCAAAACTTTAATAGCTAAGTAATGAAGGAGTCTAAGCTATAAACTAGAACAATTAAATTGTTACCCTATTGCTATGAGTTTCATTATTGTTATAATTATGGTTGGTAGTATGCAACCAAGGCCTCAAGTCTGCTATTAAAATAGTGTCAGAATGGTCTGTTCCGATCCTCATTAATGACGCCATTATATTAGTAGATTACCAAACTTGTCAAAATCAACAATTATAACATCAATGATAGACCATTCTGACACTATTGTAATAGTAGACTTGAGGCCCAGACCTCGTGACTAGGAGGAGCTCGTGGCTAAGTAATAACAGCCTCACGGATCGATCCATCAGGTTAAGCTACGCTTGCCGGAGTTAGTCCGTAGATAGGTGACCATCTGTATATACCGTATGTCCTCCGTGCCTCGGAAAGCACGTGAAGCCGTTGGTCCCGGCTGCCCTTCGTGGATCTTTGACAGTTGTTACGGGGTGTCAGAAGCCCGAAAGTCTGACAACCAGTAAGACTGGTTGTCAGATTTTAGGGATATCGTGTTACCCAGTTACTGGGTTGTCGAGGTCAGATAGGCTATCGCTCCATGTAAAATACTGGTATTCAGCTGCATCCGGGTAGACTGGAAGGCGACCTTTTCATGAGTGGTTTGGCCTCATGGCGGCCAAATCACTCATGAAATTAGTTGCCCACTTTTGCTCATTTTGCTACCTAAGGTGATTTACATTGATAAGGTTTACTACATTAACAAAAAAAAGTCTTTAAATAAGACTATAGCCCCATTTACACGGTGCTTTCTGGAACGATCAAGAGCAATACTCGCATGCCATAGAGCCGTTCAATTATTGCTATTCAAGAATTTCAAGCAAGTTATGCCGTTATATAAAATTGCATGCGACTTACACCAAGGCAATTTTACTGCAAGGCGATTATTGTATGCAAGTTTTGCCTCGTCTTAACACAGAGTTGCATGTCCTTGTATAATTGTTTCATGTAATGCCCGTATTTAGGCTGAAGACATTCAATAAAAAAAAAATTGGTATTTCATACAAAAAATATTGAACGTCTTCTCAAGATGTTTTTAAGTTGTTTATTTTTATTTACGTGTTGATTAATTTTATCATGCGTGCTATTTACACCTATACCAGTTTTGAATGGCAACTTATTTGCCCGTATCGTGTACGTGTAACCACGGTACGTGTTGTTTAGTCGGTGCCAGTCAATTTTTGCTTCAATTTTATTGTATGCCACTGGCAAGAAACTGCTCCGTGTAAACATACAGCTTTAATTATGAGACTTAAATGATAATATTGAAACCAAATTAAATTATTATTAACATTAACTCAATTAAATTATAACTAAGTTAAACCTAAAAAAGAGGCATTGTACCGAGGATAATAATAATAATAAGAACACTAAATACTTGTGGTCACCTAGCCGACATAGCTATATGGAAAACCGCTTTTCATGTTTAGGATTACAAAAATATTCTGTACGTCGAAGTCAACATACATTACTCAGCCTGAAAATAATGACAAAATGAATGACATCAATATTTCGAAAATATCTGAAACTCCAAAAGCCCAAACAAAAACAAAGTAGGCATATGAAAATTCGATATTTATGTAAGTAACACGTGTACAGTAAAGTTGGAACTCAGGAAAACAAAGTTTTGCGGCACAACAATATATATTGTACGCCCGCCGGCATCAGCCTTACTTTGTAATTAAAAACTGCTAATTAGCAGGTATTAAATGAGGGTAAAATAATTAACGGTAGTTAAAAGTTACGTGTAAGGTGAGATTTTGTGAGACCTGTTGTTGGAGAAATTACTGAAATATGTGAAAATTGTTTTAGTGTTGAGTTCGGCTTGCCGTCTACGACGCTAATCAAAAGTAACCAGTTACAGACTCAAATTATCAATGAGTAGCCAGAATATTACAGCTCAAGTATTTCGGTGCTGTGACATTCTGGATTTAAATTTGTGACACAATGGACCTTAAGTTCACTGTGTGCGTTTACAATTGGCTGATCAATGTGTTAGTGGTAAAGAAGACTCTTAAATGGAACAGTCCATCCTGGGAAGCTCTACAAGCACACCCATCTCTACATTCTACCCTGAAGCGGATGTTAATGATTTTTAAGGTTCCGTGGTAAACAAGGAACACCTTCAAAGCTTCAATCATGAAGTTGTGGACCTGGACTTTCATCACATCGTAAGTCCAGATTCTTTTGATTGTTGGTTGATTTAATATATTATTATATTTTTTGAGCAGTGGTGGCCCAGTGGTGACGGCCGCGACTTACGAGTTGTAGGTCGTAGGTTCGAACCCGGACAGGCGCTTTACTTTGTGTAAATTATTCCATCACCACTGCTCTCAAAACGGTGAAGGAAAACATCGTGAGGAAACCGGCATGTCCTAGAAACAAAAATTCGAAGACATGTGACATCTACCAACCCGCACTGGGCCCGCGTGGTGGATTACGGCCCACTCCCTCTCACAGAGAGGAGGCCTGTGTCCCAGCAGTGGGAACATTATACGCTTATTATGTATGATGTATATTTTTTTTGGAGAACTTCAGAAACAAGTAATAATTTTTTTTGTTCTATTTCTGTATTGAAAAGGAGAGATCTCAATTGATAATTTTGATTGAATTTTGTTGTTATACTGTGTATTTGTGTGTTGTCGTTATATAGAAAATATCACAAGCCGAATATATTTTGCAAAATGGATTTACAAAAGTTATCTTCTATTAAAACCGCTTTAATGATCATCCCTAAGTATGATGGAACCCGAATCAATTACATAGATTTATACAAACATCCGAAACTATATTAACACAATTTTATGACAGAACTACTTCAGATTGTTTTAACAATTCCATTATTTTACACAATATTTTAAACAAATTGGAAGGCAAAGCCGAGGAAATAGTTAATATTAACGGTGTTTCATCATGGGAACATATCAAAACCGTATTGCTAAAAAATTTTGGGGACCAAAGGGATGAAAATTCGCTAAACCGAGATTTAGTTAATATGAAACAGGAAAATGAATCCGCTCAGGAATATTACAACCGCTGCATGAACATTTTAAACACTATTATTAATTATGTAAACCTTCACGAAACAGTTGAGGCTGTAAAGGATTGCAAAAGGAGTTTTTTCCAAGCTCAAACCCTTAAAACTTTTCTATCAGGGCTTAAGGAACCTTTTGGCACAACCATAATTGGCTTTTGACTCTTACTGACTAAAACCCACCCGTATTCAGTAAGAGTCTGACACACCCTCCCGCTCCGCCCAGAGCGGGAGAAGTTATTTGATGATTTCCCACCCTCAAAAAAAAAAGGGGGGGGACACTTGATTCTAACAAAAATTAGCACTTTGTGTGTGTGCCCCCCCTGCCAGCTAAATGACTGTTTATGGAGATGTGAAAAAAATCATGACAGTAGTACATATTATCATGAAATTAAAAGCAATACTGTCACAGCTAAGTGGGCTCTACAAATTAACGAGTAATAGTCGACCAACTTAAATTTGTAGTTGGAGATTTGACCGTGGCATATATCGATGTATGGGAGAACATGTTTTTCAACTACAATGTTTAGTTTGTTTTTGAGATAGTCATCCTAACTTCCCAACAACGGAACCCTTCATTGTGCGTGCTCCGACACGCACTCGTCCGGTTTTTTATGTGTATCATCTCTTCTCTCGCTGTCTGTGGGAGTGATTCGTGACAAGGGACGGAAGTGTGTAACAGGAATGTGACAGCTTGAGCATGGAATAATTAAGTACATTTTAATAGCATGAAAATAGTAAGTACTCTAATCTCTCTCTCTTTATAATCTTTAGTGTCTATGTTATATGAAAAAACTTAAATTATGAACTAATTTGAGGTTGACATTTATTATTAATATTGACATTTAATCATTTTTGACATTTTCAATTATTCTCACTTGTTTTTTTTTCTTTTTCTAGATATTTGTAACTTAATAATTCCTCATTTAAATCTGACATCATTCAATTTTTAAATAATATTATATAAATGTTATGATTTATTTTGAAATTTTAATTATGCATGATTTTCAAACATCTTTTTATTTTTCATTTTAATTCATAATATATAGATACATGCACACCATATTTGTAAGCCTCCTGGCATAACATAGCGTTCTGTTCACCAAACTCAAGATCTGTATTTCTTTACCTGTGTTAAATAAAAGCGATTTGATTTGATTTGATTTGAATAGCATGGAATTAGTGTACTCATGGAATTAGTAAGTACTATATAGGGGGTCGAATTTCGACCAGTGGGCGACCACTAGTAATTTATAATTATCCGAATAAATATTAAAGATAGAGCGTTTTGAAAATTTGAGGTTTATTTCAGTCGCTGCACAGTTGCTTATTATAACTAATGTAAGGCTCGCTCGTTTTTTTCTTCGTCACCTTTTGAGAGCAGCGGTGATGAAATCTTTTGAATAGTAAACAATAAACTGTACCAAGTGATACTCTTGCATTTTACTTGTTCTATGGCCGCGGAGAAGTTTCCTGCGATACCGGAGCGAACATTAGACGGAGGAGAGCTCTTAATACGTTCGGAAGGATTCCCCAGGGGACGATTCCGTCTTACAAACACAGCAGACCTGCTGGAAGCGTCTTTAGTTTTATTACGTCTCATTATTTAATATCCTAACGATAAGTTCTGTGTTGCAATTTATGTTTGCCATGAAGTATATTTTATCGATCTGCTTAGAAGTTATTGGAACGACACACGTACTTTAACGCGGCTGGCGGTAGGATTTGACTGGTAGAAATCGTCACGTAAAAAAGCGTTATGCTCCCTCCATGCGGCTTTCTCTTTGAATTATGAAAACTTTGATTTAAGACTCTTATTTGAAAATTTTACAAATGCTTCGAAATTAGCGAAAGCACACGAGAGTTTTATTTTAAACTATAACGATCGAGCCAGCTGATTTTCACCAACACCACAAAAAATATTTTCTCCCGCAAAATATCACATCTAGTTTTCTCCGAACATCGGTGACCCAAGCTCGCATTGCCCGCGGCCACAGAGCAATGATTATATCAGAGCCCGCTCGGCGACATTTTAACTCCCCGGCCACACGTAGCTATCTACACATCTGTGACTACTCTATGGTCATGTGTTTGCGGACAAATAAAATGTAATAGTGTTATTCATGGGCAGTTTGTGAGTAGATTTAACTAATAAAACTGCCTGCAATCATTATAGGAACGTGTAATTAATACAGCAGCCTCTTCTGATACAGGGAAGGAAAAAAGGAAAGTGCTATGAGGGATAAACGGTAGGGATATCTTTTATTGTATTAAATTAGCTAAACTCTTCAATTGGAATGCTGCGACGTGTTAATATCAATATTAATCTTCCTCTATCGGTACAGTAATATTAAGTAGCTAGTCCTGCTGTGATTATCACTCGGTTAGTGGAGACAGGCAACAGGTCAGGCCATCATCTGTGAAAAAAAAGAAGAAAGAAAAATTGCCAAAGGCAATTTCTACCTCAGTTCATTAGTTACCTTGCCGTCCATCGTACAACCGGCTTTATTTGGTTCAGTATCATTAAGGTTTATTTTAAGGTAAAAGAACCAATTAACAGCTCCAATCGAGTAGGATCTTGTAATTCGAGACATTTGTAAGTTAATTGGGTCGACGACTTGATACGGTAAGTGGTTTTGGTGTTAATCAGTAACTGTTTTGGTGGCTGTAGACACACAATAACACTCGGTGTGACCTTCAGCAAGAGCTCAAGGTCATACCGAGCATTATTGTGTGTTACTCTTGATTGGACATAGACTTTCAATCCCTTTAGCCACCTCATGCACTACTTCTTCTTGTTCAATGTAATTTTTTATCAATTTGGTTGCGGGTTAGGGTAATAGGTAATACGGGCTGGTGTCCGCAACTCCACGTCAATGCGCGTATTTTGCGTACGGGTGGGAAATCGATTATTCGATCCCCCCAGCTCCTCAAGGAAGGCCAGCAACGCCTTAGTGTTACTGACCATCTCACAGAGGGTACCTGGGTTACCGAAGTACTTTGCCCTGTACGTGGCGGGCAGCTTAGTAGCATATGTGCTGCTGTCTCGTCGTCCTCCATGCAGGCCCTGCACAGCGAACTGTCTGTGACTCCTATGACAAAGAGGTGTTTGTTAAATGACCCGTGGCCTGTTATAGCTGCTGTAACAGTGCGCAGCTGTAGATTAGTTCGTCGGAGAACCCGTTTCGTGAGGCGACCATCAATTGTAGGAAGTGCTTCCTTGGCCTGCCTGCACTCACCTTGGTCCGACCATAGTTTGAGATGTTTATCTCTGGTGCGTTTCCTTACCAGAGTGCGTAGGTACCCGAAGGGGAGTGGCACGATGGGTTCAGGTCCCACTGGTGCCATGCTCGACCCCCTTCTGGCAAGTTCATAGGCTGCATCGTTGCCTAGCGAACCAAGTCGCAGGTTTCAAGAAAATTGAATCATTTTCATAACATATCGTAAAATCACGCTTGTATTTCCCGCAGGGTCAGGCAGAGGTGTGCCAATGAAAAAGAGGTGCGCATCCGTGACCCTTCTCATGTATTTTTCCTCTTCACGTCAAGGTTCGAGGAATGGAATTCCATTAACATTCCGTGAGCTACATTATTTTATGTGATTGAATAACAACTGTTTAGTGAACTTTGTAAGTGTTTTATCAACAATTCAAAATGTTTACCAACATCACACCTACAATTGGACAAGTCGACTTGGACTCATAGAGATACAATAACAAATGTTAAAACTTTGTTTGGGTTGTATTATACCTCCTCTTTTTTAAAGTCGGTTAAAATCCATATGAATAAAATTGTATGAGGGTGAGGCAAATACATTTTAGGTACCTATTTATCAAAACGATACCAAGAAATATCATCAGTAAAATAAATCAACTGCCCAAAATAATCACAAATAATCCGGAAATTGTAATTAGCCTGTGGCTTAAAAAAACCCATTTATCAGCCCATTCGACGTTTGGACGGAAAGGGACCGATACTTTAATGGATCGCTAATTTCATGGGACTCGCGTTAATAGCTAAATGTTGGTAAATTTTTGGTTGGTTCCAGGAACTGACAGTGTCGGGGTCAGAGGAGAGTCATTATCTGATGACGGCTTAATTTATCTAAGCTCAGTATCAGGGGAAAAATTACCCGAAAATAGGCAATATTTTTAATCAATTTGTTTCCATCCTCTCATCGCCCGATTTCTGAGGCATAAATTATGGACCAGATAATATATACTGGCCAACTTTGATTGAGAACAGGCAGCGGCTTAGTTTACAGTCTGAAATTAATATAATAAAATTACTTATATTTGGCTATAATCTTCGCTTTATTTCTTTGCTGTCTTCGCTGACAGTATTCAAATACCTATTACTTCGTCCATATGTACTGACGTTATAAGGCTACAAGGTTATTTTAGCGCGTGACAAAAATCTGAAGTAACGCCGCCATCTTGTTATTTTAATACATTTCAAGTGACATTTCACAGAACGATTGCAGAAATATTTACCAACAGCGCTCCTCTGTTAACGTCATTCGAGTGCCAAAATATTCCTGTAGCAGAGTACCTACATTCTAACATCACAGACTATAATTAATAACACACAAGACATGAAGTTTCGAACAATCTTGTCGCGATAAGAACAAAACTACATTATGATTGGGGACTTGTGGTATCTCGAGCGACCTTAGGGAGGATTGTATTAAGTATGTAGCGGTCACGTGCAGCCATGTACCGCGATGGTATCGAGGGAAGTAAACACATTTACTCCTGGGATGTGCTATCGATATAGCCTAGCACAGATTCACGTTTGAGTTCAAAAACTGCAGAGAACTGCCACCGTCTGATTTTAACAGGTAGGAGTCCGAAGTAGCTCTAACCCATGTGTATCAGATGTGTGTTGGCATGCAGAAGTAAGCTGTCTATAGGAAATAGAGCATCTTCTTTCTCGTATTAACCTGAACTAGAACGAAATAGGTGCAGGATAGCTGTCTGTCTGTCGATCTGTGTGACACGAATAGACTATATGACCTGAGTTAGGACAGAGGATACTTTTTATCACGGTTGTACGTTCCATGTTATAATTTCCGACCACCACGCGGGCAAAGCCGCGGATAAAAGCTATTTTCTTAATATACCTATCGTGGTGTGTTGTAAGAAGCTCGGCCATCTGTTAGATATTTATAGTCTATGCTAAGACCCTCGTCGCTGTGAGTGAAGGGCGCCGGGTCTTTGCATATTCCCATTCGGTTGCGCTGGTACGAGCTCATGAATATTTAATTCGCTTATGGTTTCTGTTGAGAACAGTGACGTGTGTTGTCTGACCGTATTCAGGTACCTGATTATTGTTTTCAACGAAAAAGTTTTCTCCGTAAAGCCCCATTTGCCCGTGGCATATAACAACATTGAAGCAATAAATGAGTCTCATAGAGAAATTTTTATTTTTCCTTCAATTTATGGTATGCCACAGGCAATTAATTTGCATTCTGTCAATTAGGCTTAAGACGCTGACAACACCTAAACTTCGGTCACTGTCAGATTGCATAGAAAAGAAAGAGAAACACGATGACACAACACTTGTAATTTATTTCAAAATATGAAGCAATTATCTATTTACTCAACATTGAGTTGAGTAATCGAAAATAAAAAACAACCAAGTTCTGCATTCAAATAAGACGTTTTTTTATTAATTAAATATGTAACGTAAGTTGATATTTAATACAGATATTTTGGATTAGAATTCAAGGTAAGAGGTTAGTTTATCGTTAGTTTGTATCGAGATTTTTTTTCAAAGCTTATTTTGTTAACAACCAAGTTCACGGAAATATGTTCAAAATTAACATATATTTTTTTCCGCTACCACAAAATATACAGATTTGGTATTTTTTTTTCTAAAGAGAAGCCAATTTCGGTCAATTGGGCCATGTCAGCGCCTTAAGTGTAGTTTAGTTTTCCTATCTCACTTCAAAACCAAAGGCGTCAGTCAGGTCATCCTTTCTTATTCATGCGACTCATTCTACATTATTAATATTATTGAATATATTATATAGAAAAAAATAATATGTTTTATGGAAATATGTATTTATTGTATATATGTAAATGGTATACACAGACTACTTGCAGTATTGTCTCTCCCTTCCCCCCTAATCCATCCAAAGGTTGTCTTTAAAATATTGCTTTTAGCGATAAGACTGCCCATTGTGTCACCCTATGTAAATTTCTACATTTATATCTATAATTTTGATGGTGTACATAATAAAGAGTATTCTATTCTATTCTATTCTACTCTACCATCAACACATAAAAATAAACATTAACATTGATACAATTACTAATTATATGGTTGAAACAGTCTGTCCTCTCCACACGGCAGTATTTAATTCCCAAACAGATCCTAATAGTTTCTTAGACAGTCTGCAACTCGTTCACAACTATATTCATAAGAACACGCCTCGTTAATTACAAACCCGTGTAGCAAAGCAATGGATAGGTACATTTCAAATTGTTCGCAAATATTCTCCACATACAGGGTGTGAGCTTGAAGTAATGCTCAATGAGGCGTCAAGCTTTGGTTTCCTAAGAAAGCATATTATATCAGCCATCATGAAAATCTGTCATTTTCATCACTATTTGACTTTGAGGTGTTAAAAAACGCTCTGTATTTGGACAGCCGTTATCACCGTTCACTGCTTTCTATGTTAGGAAACCAAAGCTTAACTCCGGGGGCACGCGCCTTGAGATAGCAACTGCCGAGACAAGTGAACAAGTGAAAGAAGTTGTTAAGACGCTGACAACACCTAAACCGCGGTCACTGTCAGATTGCATAGAAAAGAAAGAGAAGCGCGATGACACAACGCTTGTAATTTATTGCAAAATATGAAGCAATCGTCTATTTACTCGAAATTGAGTTGAGTAATAGAAAATAAAAAACAACCAAGTTCTGCATTCAAATAAGACGTTCTAGTTATTCATTAAATACGTAACGTATGTTGATATTTAATACAGATATTTTGGATTTGAACCAAAGGTAAGAGGTTAGTTTAACGTTAGTTTGTATCGAGATTTTTCTTCAAAACGTGTTTTGCTAACAACCAAGTTCTGGGAAATATATTCAAAATTAACATATATTTTTTCCGCTACCACAAACTATACAGATTTGGCGATTTTGTTTCTTAAGAGAAGCCTATTTTGGTCAATTGGGTCTTGTCATCGCCTTAAGATGCTGCCACGAGTCTCCGCGACGTGACTTGCGGAGCGACGCGCGCCTCGCTTGACGCAAGTCGAATAACACTGCCACTTTTAATGTTAAACGTTAATATTCTTACAACTTTACTTCTGTTTCAATTTTAATGAATACTTTTTCAATATGAATTAAGATTGAAAAAACTGAAAACTGAGTTTCGTTACTGACTGTAGCTATTCGAATTCTACCTGAGTTTTGATGCATTACGAGTATTTTAGAAGCTAGCATAACTGTTGGTTTCGAAAACTAAGTTCATCCGTAGTACAACAGGGACCCCTTATAGTTTCACCCAGACCGTCTGTTTGTCTGTTTGTCCGCGGTTAAATTCAAAACGGTGAAACCGTGAAGCTGAATTAAATTTAAATTTTGAAAAAAAGTTATTCGATATAAAATGAACACTCTGAATTTTCTATCGTTCGGCGAACGTTATAAGATATATTAAGCTCATTCGGAGCCAACGAACAAACTCGTACAAGTAATTAAGTTTCCAGGTTTTAATCTTGACAGAGGTGACTAAATACGGAGGTGATTTAATTACATATTTCAGTGTGGGCTTGGATTATTTAAAGATACTGGATTAGAAATAAAAACTGCTTTTTTGGTAGCCTATATTGTGTCCCACTGCTGGGCAACGGCCTTCCCTTTCTCCTTCCACACCTCTTTATTTTGTGCAACCTCTGGCCATGTTAGCTCTTCAAACGCGATCAGATCGTCACAGCATCTTCGCTGCGGTCTACCTCGGCGGCGATGTCCTATCAGGCGTCCAGTGAGTGATCTTTGTCCATCTCTTCGGGTGCATTCATGCGACGCGACGTGGCCAACTCAAAAAAAATATTCAAGTAATTTAAAAAAATCTGTGTAGTTAACTACTCGTACATTAATTCTATAAGGCCTGACTCTACAAACCTTACTTCTTCTTTAAATATATGATGTGGCCGTTCCATTGAACTATTGTATGACACAACATTAAATACCAGTGACTTAATTTCTTACCATAAGCCCATAAAAGTGTCTCTGCGATGGCCGCCAAACGGCGAAGCCATATTTTGACCAAGATTTAAGGTTTGTGGAGTCAGGCCTTGTAGAGTTAATACAAAATACTGTTTTAAATATTACTTGAAACTAAATGCATCAGAAAAATACTTTATACGCCTCAGTTCCATCATCAACCAAAAACTTTTCCGCTCATACGTCATTTAATTCGATCCTCGACTACTCAACCTGTACCCTAATAGCACAATACACTTCACAATCTGAATAGCTTTGAAGGATATTGCTATTTCCTATAAATGCTATATATATATATGTTCGAAATAAGTTCTGCTCAACAACATTAATAACGTAAATAAGTACACTAACACTAGTTTATAAGTTTACATTTTTACTAACAAATATGGAAGTGATTCTGAAATAAAGGTTTTATTATTATTATTAAATAAAGCAATGAATGTTGTTAAACTGTTAAAACGAGAGCCATTGCTATTGTAAGTGTGTTATGTAATGACCCCGCAGCTCATAAAGATAAAGATAAAGATAAATTTATTTATTCAAACGTGTGTCATGATACATGAATATGCACATATAGATGGAAACATAATTTTACCGGACCAACATGTTTTGCCTCACTCGGAGTACAAAATGTTTATATGTTATTAATTAAATTAGCAATTATAAATTAATTAAATTAATGTCAGTTTCATATATAAAATTAGAGTCAGTGCAAAATATAGTCAATAATTCAATATACAAAATATGTCAATACATCCATACTAACATCTAATTACTGATAGGAAACTCCTTTATTTCTCAACCTTTGACCAACACTAAAGAGTAATACTTATCACTATTCGCTTAACACACATACATAATCAGCCTATAATGTTCCCACTGCTGGGACACAGGCCTCCTCTCTGTGAGAGGGAGTAGGCCGTAATCCACCACGCGGGCCCAGTGCGTGTTGGTAGATGTCACATGTCTTTGAATTTTTGGTTCTAGGATATGCCGGTTTCCTCACGATGTTTTCCTTCACCGTTTTGAGAGCAGTGGTGATGAAATAATTTACACAAAGTAAAGCGCCTGTCTGGGTTCGAACCTACGACCTACAACTCGTAAGTCGCGGCCGTTACCACTGGGCCACCACTGCTCACTATTCGCTTCTCTCACAGTAAATAAGAAAAGCTTAAACTGTGAAGCTTTTCTCACCAGACAATTTTTGGTTAATACCAAGGAGCGCTAGTTGCACTTTCATAATCGTCACATGTGTGGAGTCTCTTTTAATGTATCCCAGTCTTTTAATTATATCCGGATGTAAAGTTGGAATCCACAGGATAGTTAAGCTCAGTTCTCACACCTAACGTTGTTAGAAAAGGTGATTAAACACGTACGAAGTTGTTGCCAGCGGTGTAGCGTTTTCCTTTAGTTTGCAGTTGACTTCGTAACTCCTACATGGGTGGAAATACAAATAGTAAGACGTGTAGGATATACGTGTATGTGTGTATCAGTTTCTTTTTGGTGAAACAGTTTTGTAATTTCATATATTATTGACGTGCAGCTGGGAAATTAACTGCGTTCAATTGTCAAAGTTTTTTTTTTATATTACATCGCACCGCAATTTTATCTTATGGCGGCATCTACATCGCCACATGCGAACCACGCAACACACTGCGTCAAATCCTGCATCGCGCAAACAAAGTTTACAGCGCAACTAGCGGTAAACTAGCTATACAACATCCCGATATCAACCATAGGGCAGTTGCCCACCAGACTCGACACCCGTCTGGTCGGAGGATCCTCCGTTTTCTATGGAAGATGAGTGAACTGTACACCCTGTTCCTCATGCCTCTATAATCTTATCAGAACTTGAAACTTTGTCAGTTTCTTATCCACATTGCTTGAATCGTTGAAACAGCAACACTGTGAACAGAGTTGATTGACGAATCAATATTTAATTTGATATTTGATTTCATCACAAAACGGAGATACCTGTATATTGCTATTTCATACTTAACGTTGAGCATATTAATGGCGTGTCAAATTAATAGAATGGATAAACAAATCATCTAATATGTAACTCGAATTAGGTATTAATGATAAATTGGGGTCGTTCATAAATTATGGTGTATTTGATGTATTGTCGTGATTTTGGAGTCACGGACGGTGCGTGGTTCAAATTGTGGAATATTGATTACCTACTAAGTAAATACTAATTAAATTAGTTAGGAATTTAGGAATTAAATTATTCAATTCGTACGGTTTTGTGTTTTCGGTGGACTGCAATTGCCGAAACCGAATTGAATTCGATGATATTTACAGTATGTTATCCTGATCATTAATACTCGTAAATAACATTCTCATATTTCGAATATTTTGTGCACAAAATATGTGGACATTATCATTATATTACATGCTATAACTTAATTAAGTTTATGCAATCATTACTAATTTTAGATTTTGTAGCAGCAATCACAAAAGTTTATCCTGTATTTTCATTACGCAGAGTCCGAGCCCTCGGTCCTTAATTTACTTCCAATCTTCAGATTAGCACATAACGAACAACCGAAAAAAGAGATTCAAAAGGAAAAAGTCTTCGCTCAAAATTGTTCAAGGTAAGCGTTTCCTTATACATTTCTGAGTAGATAATGTTTGAAGTATGTATAAGGATTACCTACTTTGATAGGCACGCCTGGGATTATATTAAAAACGACTTGGGAAACTCGCACAGTATGGCCCGAAGTGTTTTAATTTCCGCTTTGTTCAGAATCGAGGCTTTTGTGAAATGTGACACCTGCCACGGTGGGTGTGACTGACGGGCTATATGGGATTGAGAGTATTTCAATTCATGTAGGTACACATCTTTGGGTGCCTACGTAGATCTGTACATGAAAATAAGTTTTCGTAAAATAATATTCGGTGAAGAAAGTCACATGCATTCTGATACTACTAAATTGATTAAATCAACGTTCATTCCCACAAAACCAACTCATATGTTATTAATATTTAATCCACAGCGTGCATTTTAAAATTAAAAGTACCTATGAGTACGTACCCACCTTATCTCTGTTCACAATTTCAGATATTAACGAGTCATGTGATGTGCAGTAAAATATTTGAATCGTCCCCGGCGACTTGTTTAATGGGCGCCACCAATTCATACATTGTCCGAATGAACGAATCACGTCCGATTCCATTCGTGAACGAATGAATGTATGATTTATTCCCGTTGTTTATGTAACAGTTCAAGCGTGCTGATTGTAATCGCTAGAGAGATTCGTTTTTGTTATTTTTCTATTATTTATTGGGTTAATGTAGTTGTTTTCTTTTGTGAATCTTGGCAGGGTAATAAAGTAGAGGGTTAAGAGCAGCGTTATCTTTGTTCTGTCGCGTATTATATTTTGTCGTTTTTATTGGAGCTGTTTCGTACCTAATTTTATGTGCGCAATATTTCTGCTTTGGTTCGAAAAGCACACCTTAGTATCATATGATATATGCATGACGTGGAAACAAAATGTAGCAACTTACTTATGTAGCTACATGTGTATCTATCTGCACAATATGGCAACGTTCCCTCAAGAACGGTCTGATTCGATCTAAGTATCTACATAAAACAATAAACGGATTCCCCGAACCTCCCCGGAGAGTACTTGTCGAATTTCTCGAGTACAATGACTTCACTTCGACAGCAACTAAAACTCCGAATTTAGGGATGTAAAGGAATATGGAAGATCCTTGTATTAATTAACGTCCCGTTTCGATCCTCGATTAAGCCTTAGGATCTGGCCTCGGTCAACCGACCAATGACAAAGATCTTTAAACTCAGAGATTTAACATCACTTCGAACTTGAGACATTCGAATAACGAAAATATATATCGATTGTATGTGAAGACTACTGAACTATGGAAGTGCTTGGAATTTTAATGGGGCAGCAGAAAATTTTGAATAGTTATAGATAGAATATATTTTATGTGTGATCGCTGGGTTTTGTTACGACTCACAAGATTTCTTGAAAATGCAAAGATGAATTTTTGGTAGGTACCCAGTTAAAGTGGTGCTACAGAGCTTCTAAAACACTACCTCAAACAACAGTTGAAACACTATAGCAATACCAGCGGGCTATTTGTGTAACACACATGCAATGAAAATTGATCGCAATGGGTTTCATTTTTGGAAACTTTTGGATTGTGATTCAAACTGTGTTACACAATAAGGGTCCAGGTGGACGTGGTCTACATGTTGAAGCCTCGTGTGTCGATTATCATAAAGCACGGCTCGAATTCCTTAGCTACGACTACTCATGGTCTTTATTATGTCCTCTGGTGCTGTCCTAACATAACTTTGGGCATAAGAACACAAGACATCAAATGTACGGGCGTTGAGTATGTGTTCTAATTTACATTCGCATGATGTACTGGGGCCATTAAATATTTGTAGGTACATCTTACAGAATATCATCAAATTATATTACGACATCGGCTTTCAGAGGTCCTCCGCATTTGAGCTCGTAAGCATTGTAACTTCTAATCTTATCAATATTGGAGTAAGCTCGGATCATAAACTGTTACACTATATTCTTTCATTCCTAGATTACAGCCAATAAACACGAATTACATTCAGAATCCAATCTCTTTCGTATATATTATATCGTCTTCGCACGATCCTAAAATCGAAAAGACTTAGATTTCAAACAGCGTGGCTTGTTCAAATACGCAAAGAATAAATTCTTTAGTTTAAAATAGTTTAATTTTAAGCTAAACAGTGCGAATGTGTTTTTTCTAGAAACTTTAAGATCGTCGACCTGTTTTTCTCGCTTGCGAAGTTTGCAAATGGCATCGCTGTATTTTTTAATAAAAAATAAGTGGCATTCCAAGGTGCTGTGCTTTCTCTGATGACATTCAGTTTGTTCTAAGCAACTTCTACGGTTTTCTAGGAGAGACTGGCGCGTACTACTTTACTCGTTCGTTTTACCTGAACTATCTCTATAGTTGCAAAGTTGCATCATTGCAGCAGCTCGGTAGATATTACTTATAAGATTCGAAATGAACTAGCACAATGCAGAATACGAGCAACTTTTCACAGGAATAGGCTATATAACTATATAATTGAAATAATCAATTGACATAATGTACGATTAATTCCACAAATGACTCGAACATACATGAAAAGAAAAAAATAACGTAGTTTAATAACGTCACTCTAAAACAAAGAATAAATTCGAAAAAAGGTCGACACAAACGCGTCTGTGGTAACAAAAAGGTATAAAAATAAAAACACAAAAGAAAATACAAATGATGCTCGTTAACTTATTAAATGATCCAGTCCGTGAACACAAGGTGCCGTTAGATAAACCACCGGCGGTCATAATCACAGGAGAACACTGGCAAATACCTAAATTACGTCATTTATGTCTTTCTTAAAACCGCTTCAAGGAATATTGCGGATATTTGCATGCTAAAAGGTAGATTAAAGTTCATCTGGGTGATGAAAAACCGTGCCTTTACGCAGACGGTGAATTAAAAATAACGTAGAGAAAAAGATATTAACAAAACTCTAAAAGTAGTCTAAAAATACGTTATTAAATTTTTGCATTTACGGGCCACGTTGTCTTCGTCATTAGATTCGTTGTACTAGACCTTAGTAATGTTGTATAGTCGTCGGTAGATAGGTACTTATACAGGAGGTACTTATACAGGGTGTCCAGTAAATAGCACGACATACTGTAGGGGGTGATAGCTAGGGTCACTACCTATCAATAAAACACAATATATGTTCAGCAAAATCTTACGAATTTACAGTTTTACAAAATTTTCCGAAATACCGAAAAATCTCTACCTTGAAACAGATTTTAAGCATCTCGTAATGAAAAAATCCTTTTCTAGTACTTTTTTTTACATCAAATTATTCGTGAATAGTTACTTTACTCATTGATAAGTCTTTTTCTATCAAAGTGGTGGAACAAACTCCCCAGCAGCACACCTGTCTGTTTAGTTATATTATATAAACTTGATTCTATACAAATCGTATGCAAAGTAAATAACATTACGAAACAAAACATTGGCCACAAAACATTACACACTTGCCATATGTTAGCTAGCACACGCCAATATACCAACAAAACAATGATCAAACTGTACTCAAGCAGATAAAAATTACAACATAAAAAAACGTAAATAGAACTTAATACCTAAATAGGCATAAAGGGCGTGCTCGCTTACATAAGGTTATTGCTGAAACTGAATAAAATCGAATAAAAATGGCATAGGTCAGTTCACAGTTTCAGTTCGCTTATGTATCGTAGTTTGTCATTCATTTCAATTCACACTAACATAACATTACATCATGTCTGTACGAGTAGTCCCAGAAGGCAGAAGTGTACCTACAGTACACCCACATTTAGCCAGTTATGTTTAAATCCCATGTAATATGGGCGAACCTAATGCCGTCAACCGGGCACAAATCCATACTCCGGACTGCTACTGAAAATATTCGAATGGGAAAACCCAGTAACACTGCACGACCCGGGAATCGAACTCAGGACCTCATGCTTCCGACTACTAGCCCAACAACATAGTTCACACTTGTCAGATGAATTATAAATTATCTTACCAGTGGTAATGTCCGGCAGGCAGTCGCGTTTTCAATTACGGGTTGACAACATGCTGACTGGCTACTCTTATCACCAATGCATGAGCTGATATTCTAGTTTAACTCGTGCCAACTCGAGAGAAGAAGAGTGGAAAGTAATTGAATAGGCATGGGATGAGAAAAATACTAATGTATAATTCCTATATTAAAATACCTGCCTACCTGTGGAGGTCAGATAGGTAGTCTCGCCATGAAAATACTGGTATTCAGCTGCAACTGGTTAGACTGGAAGCCGACCCCAACATAGTTGGGAAAAGGTTACGCAGATGATGATGAGTAAAATAACTAAGGTCGCGCGGGCTATTTCGACTATAACATAACTAAGGTCGCGCGGGCTATTTCGACTATAACATAACTAAGGTCGCGCGGGCTATTTCGACTATAACATAACTAAGGTCGCGCGGGCTATTTCGACTATAACATAACTAAGGTCGCGCGGGCTATTTCGACTATAACATAACTAAGGTCGCGCGGGCTATTTCGACTATGACATAACTAAGGTCGCGCGGGCTATTTCGACTATAACATAACTAAGGTCGCGCGGGCTATTTCGACTATGACATAACTAAGGTCGCGCGGGCTATTTCGACTATAACATAACTAAGGTCGCGCGGGCTATTTCGACTATAACATAACTAAGGTCGCGCGGGCTATTTCGACTATAACATAACTAAGGTCGCGCGGGCTATTTCGACTATAACATAACTAAGGTCGCGCGGGCTATTTCGACTATGACATAACTAAGGTCGCGCGGGCTATTTCGACTATGACATAACTAAGGTCGCGCGGGCTATTTCGACTATAACATAACTAAGGTCGCGCGGGCTATTTCGACTATGACATAACTAAGGTCGCGCGGGCTATTTCGACTATAACATAACTAAGGTCGCGCGGGCTATTTCGACTATAACATAACTAAGGTCGCGCGGTCTATTTCGACTATGACATAACTAAGGTCGCGCGGGCTATTTCGACTATAACATAACTAAGGTCGCGCGGGCTATTTCGACTATGACATAACTAAGGTCGCGCGGGCTATTTCGACTATGACATAACTAAGGTCGCGCGGGCTATTTCGACTATAACATAACTAAGGTCGCGCGGTCTATTTCGACTATGACATAACTAAGGTCGCGCGGGCTATTTCGACTATGACATAACTAAGGTCGCGCGGGCTATTTCGACTATAACATAACTAAGGTCGCGCGGTCTATTTCGACTATGACATAACTAAGGTCGCACGGGCTATTTCGACTATGACATAACTAAGGTCGCGCGGGCTATTTCGACTATGACATAACTAAGGTCGCGCGGGCTATTTCGACTATAACATAACTAAGGTCGCGCGGGCTATTTCGACTATAACATAACTAAGGTCGCGCGGGCTATTTCGACTATAACATAACTAAGGTCGCGCGGGCTATTTCGACTATGACATAACTAAGGTCGCGCGGGCTATTTCGACTATAACATAACTAAGGTCGCGCGGGCTATTTCGACTATGACATAACTAAGGTCGCGCGGGCTATTTCGACTATAACATAACTAAGGTCGCGCGGGCTATTTCGACTATGACATAACTAAGGTCGCGCGGGCTATTTCGACTATAACATAACTAAGGTCGCGCGGGCTATTTCGACTATGACATAACTAAGGTCGCGCGGGCTATTTCGACTATGACATAACTAAGGTCGCGCGGGCTATTTCGACTATAACATAACTAAGGTCGCGCGGGCTATTTCGACTATAACATAACTAAGGTCGCGCGGGCTATTTCGACTATAACATAACTAAGGTCGCGCGGGCTATTTCGACTATGACATAACTAAGGTCGCGCGGGCTATTTCGACTATAACATAACTAAGGTCGCGCGGGCTATTTCGACTATGACATAACTAAGGTCGCGCGGGCTATTTCGACTATAACATAACTAAGGTCGCGCGGGCTATTTCGACTATGACATAACTAAGGTCGCGCGGGCTATTTCGACTATGACATAACTAAGGTCGCGCGGGCTATTTCGACTATGACATAACTAAGGTCGCGCGGGCTATTTCGACTATGACATAACTAAGGTCGCGCGGGCTATTTCGACTATAACATAACTAAGGTCGCGCGGGCTATTTCGACTATGACATAACTAAGGTCGCGCGGGCTATTTCGACTATAACATAACTAAGGTCGCGCGGGCTATTTCGACTATAACATAACTAAGGTCGCGCGGGCTATTTCGACTATAACATAACTAAGGTCGCGCGGGCTATTTCGACTATAACATAACTAAGGTCGCGCGGGCTATTTCGACTATGACATAACTAAGGTCGCGCGGGCTATTTCGACTATGACATAACTAAGGTCGCGCGGGCTATTTCGACTATGACATAACTAAGGTCGCGCGGGCTATTTCGACTATAACATAACTAAGGTCGCGCGGGCTATTTCGACTATGACATAACTAAGGTCGCGCGGGCTATTTCGACTATAACATAACTAAGGTCGCGCGGGCTATTTCGACTATGACATAACTAAGGTCGCGCGGGCTATTTCGACTATAACATAACTAAGGTCGCGCGGGCTATTTCGACTATAACATAACTAAGGTCGCGCGGGCTATTTCGACTATGACATAACTAAGGTCGCGCGGGCTATTTCGACTATAACATAACTAAAAACGTTGTGTTTTCCGTCAGCTTCAAAAGTCTGCATACCCATCTTTGAATATATTATGGTAGATTACTTACGTAGGTCTTAAACAGAATATTCATCTTATATTATGCTCAAAGGAACGATGTTTTTCCCACATATTTATCGTACTAAAGCCGTTATCGTTTTGAAATTGAGAGCCAGAGTATATTTATGGCATAATTCATACCAAGCTATAGCTTATTGTCTCCTAACATGGTTCAGTGACGTAATAAAATACTTTAAACACCTTTTGGCAATTTCGACTTTTTACATAGGTAATAGTGCATGAACGTATGCCAACCAACATGGTCGATAAATCAGATCAATAACAACCATGGTTATTTTAAACTAATTCAAATAGAATTTCAAATTGTTTATTGTATGTTTTGTTATATTTCTTACATAGACGCTAATATTATTCAAGATCTTTGGATAGGTTGTACCTTCCCGCGACCCCAGGAGGCATCGGCCCTAGTGGACCCCTACACTTATGCTGACGGCATCTCTTGGAGGCGCGCGGCAATACAACGCGCTGTCGACCCGGGCCTGGTCCTAGCCAGACGGTGAGCTACCCATTGCTCACCGTCCGCAAGCCCGCGCCTGCGGTGGCCGGAAATCCGCCCGGGATTCCCGACGCCCAGGGCGTCTCCTGCGGCGGCTAGGGGCGAGATGGCGCGAAATTTGCCTTTCCTTAAACTGTCCCGCCTCCTCCTTCGCAAGCATTACTGCTTCGCAGAAGGAGGTGACGGCTGCCCATGCCCTCTCGCTCCATACCATGGCCTAAACCAGGGCCGGACGCGAGAGATCTCTGCCACCGATCGCCTCCACGAGGACCCGGTGGTGTTCTGCCCAAGCCGGGCAGACCTCCATCGTATGCTCCACCGTGTCCTCCAGGCGATCCACACAGTGGTGACACCCGGGCGTTTTCTCCTGCCTTATCCGACACAGGAACCTCCCGAAGCTGCCGTGTTCGGTGAGGATCTGCGTCAGGCGGAAGGTGAGGACGCCGTGGCGCTTTTCTAGCCACTGCTCAAAGAGGGGACTTATCGCCGCAATCGTGGCGTGCCCAGCACTAGGTTGCGACCACCGTACTCTCCATGTCGCCATGAGATCCCGCCGGAGCTTCGTCCGCTGTGCCGCGATTTCTTGCGGCAGCGGAGTTACGCCCCGGCGTTTCGCCTCCTCGCGCCACTCCCATACGTGCGTGAGGAGTTTTGCCTCAAGACCTCATGGCGGCAATCCGGCAAGGAGGCTCGCTGCCTCACAGGATACCGTGCGGTATCCCCGGACCATCCGGATGGCCGTGACCCTTTGGGCCGCGCTCAACCGGCGGGCTGGCTGCAGCGCCAGAGAACGCGCCCATACAGGAGCCCCGTAGAGGGCCATGGACTGCACGACCCCGCGTAGAGCCTCCGCCAGGAGGCGTTTGGACCCCCTAGATTGGGCAGGAGCCGCTTCAAGGCAGCCACTGCCCGCTCCAGTTTGGGAGCCAAACGTCGGAAATGCTCCACGAAGTTCCACCGGCTGTCGAGGACGAGTCCCAGGTACTTCATCGTCGACTCGATGCCGATGGAAACCCTCCTACCGTTATTTGGGACCCCGACGGTGGCGCGTTCCAAGGACCATGAAAACACATGGCCTCGGACTTGTGCAGGGCCACCTCGAGTCCCAATTGCCGGATCCTTTCGACGATTGTCGCAACCCCGCGTGCCGCTACTTCGGCCGCCGCCTGGTGCGACCTCCTCTGCGCCAGGACGAACGTGTCGTCAGCGTAGCACACTACGCTGACGCCGATAGGGAGGTCTGCGCGCAGCACCCAGTCGTATCCAATGTCCCACAGATGCGGCCCCAGGACCGATCCCTGTGGGACACCACACGATGGCTCTTGCAGGTTCCACACCCCCTGGTGACCGGGGTAGATGACGGCCCTGTCCGTCAGATAGGCCTCGACCACACGACAGAGGTAGTTGGTACCGGAGTGCCTCCCTGATGCAACTCCAGGGCAGGGTATTAAAGGCATTGGTGATGTCTAGAGACAAGACGACCCCACCCTGGGCAACAGCATTCCCCGTCGTCAGGGCTCGCACGCGCATGATGGCGTCCACCGTAGAGCGCCCCCTGCGGAAACCAAACCGGCTCTCCGCCAAATTCGGCCCCACCTGCACCAGCTGGCCGACGAGGTAGTCTGCAATGACTCTTTCAAAGAGCTTGCCCACCTCGTCAAACAGCACGATGGGCCGATGAGCGGACGGGGAGGCTGCAGGGCGCCCTGCCTTCTTTATGAAGACCAGTTTCCCCGTCTTCCAACGAAGCGGAAACTGGCCCCTCTCCAAGCATGCGCTTAGGAGCCCCCTTAGTCGAGGCCCGAGAGCCTCCAAGGCCAGGACCCAGGCCTTCCCAGGTCAGCCATCGGGTCCTGGGGCGGTATTTTTGGCATTAAGCCTGCGTACTGCCGCTCTCATTTCTACCTCAGTCACCTCCGGAGCATCGTCGTCGTCGTCGTCGGCGGTGTGGTCCGCATCGAGCACCGTAGTAGGCGGAGCCATGGGCGGGGAGGTGTGTTCCCCTCGCGAAGGGAACAGAGCACTCACCACGTCCTCCACAAGCTGGGACCGGAGACTCTGCGTCAGCGGGGGAGCCCAAGGGCGGAGTTTATCCCGCACCACTTTATACGGGCGTCCCCACGGGTCCCTGTTCAGAGTCCCTAGCTACTCCTCGCGGGCCAATCCCCTGGCCCGCAGGATCTCCGCTCGGTCTTCGCCGCTCTGTTCCCCTCGTACAGCTCCGCCTGAATGGCTTCCGTATCCGGAGGTTTAATACGGAGCCTGCATGTAGTTGTCTAGTGAGTACTATTTTTCGCACCATCTAAAACAATACAAAAACACATACATGCACAATCCTGTGCATGTATGTGTTTTTGTATTGTTGCATCCGCCCCACCCAATCAAATCGCAAAAGTAGTGAATCAGCCGTGAAGTAATAGAAAAGCGGACGAGAGACAAAAAGCTTTCATGACAAGATAGGAAATTCTTCAAACTGCATGACATTCACATTTCACAACCATAGTAAAAGGTTTGATCGTCATCGTCGCCTTAAATTCGTCCCCGTCTAAAGCTTTTGCATAGTAGCGTGCCTAAACGTAGTCGCTTATTTAGTTTTGAACATGATTGTAACACCTGGTGATTTAGTTAACGTTTTTAACTTAAGTCTAAAAACATTGGTGATTACTGGGGTATCTCCATTAAACTATTAAGGGCCGATTTTTCAATTGCCAGATAACTTTTATCTGAAGAATATGTTTGACGTTTTGACAGCTTTTGTATAGAAAATATGTCAAACCACCATATCTATTCCTCAGATAGAAGTTAATTGATGATGAGAAATCGGCCCTAAGTAATATAATAAACATCGTAGCCCCCTATCTAGCTGTTACTTTTAATAAATGTGTTGATTTAGGAACTTTTCCTGACCTCACGAAGAGTAGTAAAGTCATACCATTATTTAAATCAGGTAATAAAAAAGACGTTGGCAATTTCAGGCCTATTTCTATTTTACCTGCATTTAGCAAAATATTTGAAAGGTTAATACTCAAGCAGTTGCTAAGACATTTTAATTTAGACAGCCTCCTTCATAATGATCAATATTGCTTTACAAAAGGTCGTTCGACTACAGAAGCAGGTGTTGCACTGCTGAAACACATATTTAACGAATGGGAGAACTCGCGAAATGCTATTGGAGTTTTCTGTGATCTCTCCAAAGCTTTTGATTGCGTGCAACATGACACGCTTTTGCGTAAACTACATCATTACGGTGTCCAAAATGAAGCTCTTAAAGTAATAAGTTCATATTTACATAATAGGTTGCAATGTGTAGATGTTAATGGTGTGAAATCTTCCGGGCTTCTAGTTCAGTTAGGTGTACCACAAGGCTCAATACTGGGTCCATTCTTATTCTTAGTGTATATTAATGACTTACCCTTATATCTAAAGGGTATCTGTGACGTTGTACTGTTTGAAGATGATACCTCTCTTATTTTTAAAGTAGACAGGAATAGATAAGATTTTTACGACGTAAACAGTGCACTCTCAATTGTTACGGATTGGACTAATAACTTAGTTCTCAATGCTAAGAAAACGAAATGTATAAAGTTCGCTTTACCGAATGTTAGAAATCTAGGACCCAACATCGTCTTGAGTAAAGAGAGAGGTTCTTGAAACTGTAGACTCGGCAGTTTTTCTGGGCATAACAGTAGATGCCAAACTTTAGTGGGGCCATCATATATCAAGCCTAGCGGGAAGGCTCAGTTCTGCCGCTTGCGCCTTCAGGAAAGTAAGACTATAGACTGACGTTGATACAGCTCGGTTAGTATATTTTTATTATTTTTATAGCGTTATGTCGTACGGTACTTTGCTGTGGGGCAAAGCCGCTGACATTCAAAATTTATTCGTTCTTCAAAAACGAACTGTTCGAGCAATTTACCAGCTAGGTGCCAGAGTTTCTCTGAGAGATTTTTTTAAAGATATTGGTATTCTCACGGTGACATCTCAACTCATCTTCGCCAACATCTTATATATTAGGCAAAATATACACTTATACATTAAAAACAGTGATATTCACAATATTAACACCAGAAATAAGGACAAATTACGTGCTCCATTTCACCGGATTCACAAGGTTCATAACTCGTTTGTTGGGCTTGGTATTACTTTTTATAACAAGCTACCCTCTTCTTTGCTAGATTTTCCGTTTAATGCGTTTAAAACTAAAGTAAAATCTAAAAATTGTTCAAAAGCATACTATTCTATCAACGACTACTTAAACGATAAGAATTGTTGGTCGCCGTGATTAACTCGACACTGTTTATGTTCTTTCTCCAGAATTAGCTTACCTACTGACAGATTATATGAGTTCATATAATTGTTTATTTTATTTGACTGTATAAGTCAATTTATTTTTAATTTTATTTTCGTTTATTATTGACATAATCTTCTCATTACAATGTTTTTTGTTGAGTTGTATTGCAATATGTGGTTAGCTAGCAACCTCGATAACTGATTATATTATTCTTACAACCGGCAGCAAGTTCACCATGCTCCCTTAGATGTCACTGCTTGCGGTAGCGTCGGGGGTTGGGTTGCCTCCTTCCCTCAAATATGGCGAGGGGGGTAATGGCTGATTTTGCGTTATGCTCGTGAACGGGTGCTGCTTGTGGTGACTGGTCGTCTTGCTGACCATTATTTTGTTTTGTTATTAGTAATTAACTGTTTGTTTATTTTACTTTGACGGTCCTATTTCATTATTTGTGACTATTATAGCTATAGCTATATGTAAGCGGGCACGCCCTTTATGCCTGGAGGCTTTAATTTGGGTATTAAGTTCTGTTTACGTTTTTATCTCTACTTGAGAATAGTTTTCGGTCTTTTCTTTTCTTTTTTTTTGTTTGTATAGTGGTGTGCTAGCTGACATATGGCTAATAATTTAATGTTTTGTGTTGCACGTATAGTGGAATCCATATTTTTCTCTAACTGAACATACAGCTGTGCTGCTGGGGAGTTTGTTGGCCACTTCTTCTTTCCAGCTAAAGCACTAGGAAGTGGTGAAGGGTGGGCGTTTTGGGGGACTGTCTTATGTAATTTTGGCGTTCGAAAATTACATAAGACAATGCAGGCGTGCTGATTCTCAGCTTAGTTTGAATAAATCACTTTTGATTTTGATTTTGATCAATTTGAGCATCTTTTTTTAACAGATGCACAAAATGGCGTATGAGAAAAATAGGCGTGTGGATCAAACAGTTCGCGCTTTAGAAGCTCCATCTATTAATTTTCGTTGACATAATCTGATTACCTACCTGGATATAGATGGCGTTTTAGTATAAATACAGTAGAATAACAGTTATTGTCGTTAGTTGTCGAAATAGCCCCCTCCCGGCCTTACCTATAAGTATTTTGCTATGACAATAAATCACAATTCATCTCAATCGATTCGAGTCCATATCGAATTCGGTTTTCTATTCTGATTCGGGAGGCTGGTTTATATGCCAACATTGGCATCATGCATTCATCGTTTTTCCTCTAGCCGTTTCCAGCTCCGTCCTGTGCCGGTACTACAATGGTGCTCGTCGCGTAAAATTGTAAATATTCGGAATCTGCTAGTTGGCAGTTATCGGACTTCGATTAATTCGGTCACCGATATAAATCGGTCGTGTGTAACATTGCTTTAGGGCCCTTAACGACTAGGGACTTGGTAATAAAGGTGTTTTAGGAGATCACAATGTTGGTGCTGCAATGCGATATGGAGGCTGTAAAAAAGATGGCGCATCCTAATTGGGATCACGGCTCACGGTTCTGCGCTATGAATGGCGGATTTGGTTTTAGCTTCGAAAATTAACATTGAATCTCGCAATTATTACTAAAATTGAATGTGTTTAAAGCCTGGATGTGTGCGTGTGTGAGCATTGATGGGTGGATCAAGAATTTCTTGATCGACGGGTGAACCGTAGTATTTTCTTCTGTCCACAAATAAAACAAATGGCGTTCGTCACAATTTTATTATTTCTACCAATTTCCACTGACTTAAAATTGTAGGCCGAACTGCCGTCTCTAACTATATACATTTTTACTTAACTGCTCTACCTGCTGAAGGCGATGCCATCTTGAACGAAAAGAGCACTTAAAACTAGAAGTAGGGAAGTAAGAAGGTAATTGAAATTGCGTGCTAAATTAAACTTATAAAATGGAATCAGTATTTCCATTCGATTGTTATCAGAAGTACCTAGGAATATTTATTTTGTACCTGATAAGAATTCTGAATCCGTTATTATTATAATGAGCCTAATGTTTTCAACATTTATCAGGCCTGACATACCTACAATTATTTCTGAAATCCACATTCACAAACATACAATGTGCCCGTCACAATAAAACCACAAACAACAAAAAGTACGCTCCGAACTACCCTCAAAATTACGCACAAAACTCGACACAAACCGACAAATGTCCCGACAGTAATCTGTTGTCCCGCCATCCCGCCACCCAGCCATCCTTGCCGACGGCGATTTTTGCAAATATACCAAACCTTTTAAAAAATGTTGGCTATTTGTAACAAATGCTCAAGCAGCGTCACTTGCACGGATCTGAACCTTTCGTTCCACTTAAAAGTTTTTACAAAAATTGCTTTAGAAACTTTGACATTTTAAAATATCTCCGAGAAGTCTCGAGACGTCTTGACTGAACGAAAATATCAATAGAAATTCTATTTGATATCGTATTCTGACGTCGAAGCTGTGAAAGATAGTTGTGAATGTGAGGACCCTCAGACTCGCAGCCCTGATACGAATTGCTTAGTTTTATTGATCTTTACACTTCAAATATTATATTTATAACACAGCGTTCTTAGGTAGCGTTCAAACACTTGTTGAAAACGTCTACAAATATACTTATCTGATTTAAGACTTTAGCACGTTGAATGTTCGGTGTCGTAAGCATTACATTGAGTACTTGCTGTACTGTCAGAAGTACCTAGGTAAACGCAATTCTTAACATTTTAGAATCTTTTTCATGACGTGAGACGGACGCAAACTGTTTAACTTTTGAAAGTGTAAAACGTTTATCATTTGTTTATTCAGAACTTAAATCTATGTTAGCTACATAATAAAATTCTTAAATTCATTGACAGTTTTTTTTTTTTTTTGATTGGGAAATCATCAAAAAACTTCGAAGACGGAGCGGAAGGGTGTGTCAGGCTCTTATTGACTAAAACCCACCCGTATTCCTTCCGTTGCCTGTGTTGCCAGGGGCCTCAGTAACCACGCGACCCCGGCAGGTATTGGCCCTAGTGGACAGGGGTCCACCAGGGCCACTTGTGCTGACAACATCTCTTTGAGGCGCGCGTGGAATACAACGCACCATCGTCCCGGGCCTGGTCCTTACCGGACGGTGAGTTACCCATTGCTCACCGTCCGCAAGCCCGCGCCTACGGTGGCCGGAAATCCGAAACTGCAAGGTCTAGAAGCAAGAAATTTTGCACAAACATTTCTATGTATAACGAAGATGAGCAGAATAAGGAAGATTTTTGAAAATTCTTTCCCTAAAGGGATTAATAATAATGAGGGGTTGAAAGTTTTTATGGAAGTTCGTAATTTTTGCCGATGGGGAAGCTCATCGGGCACTCGCTTGTTACAACAGCAATCAGTCTCCGACCACATGCTTTGGTATAGTAATCATCATCTGCCTAACCATTTCCCCACTGCGTTGGGGTCGGCTTTCTGTCTTCGGGCAGCTGAATACCAGTATTTTATATGGAGCGACTGACTATCTGACCTCCACTACCCAGTTACTGAGTAATAAGACACCCCTTGGTAAGACTGGTTGTCAGGCTTTTAGACAGTGGTTACGTCTGTAGGGTCGTCAGATGCCCGAAAGCCTGACAACCAGTCTTACCAAGGGGTATCGTGTTACTCAGTAACTGGGTTGTGGAGGTCAGATAGGCAGTCTTGGTATCTAAAAATGGGGATCAATCCACGGACTAACCGCAGCAAGCGTAGCTCAATCTGATCGATCAACCCGTGCGGCTGTTAGATAATTTAATAAACATTTCCACGACTAGAGAAACTCTGTCTGGGCGGGTAATGCCAAAATAGAATAAAAACAAAAATTTGACTGTAAATAATTGCTAACCATTCGCTGGATCTTAGCACCTGTA
This sequence comes from Atethmia centrago, assembly GCA_905333075.3. Taxonomy (NCBI): domain Eukaryota; kingdom Metazoa; phylum Arthropoda; class Insecta; order Lepidoptera; family Noctuidae; genus Atethmia; species Atethmia centrago. The sequence continues at coordinate 30,570,985 of HG995377.1, read as the reverse complement.
CAGTCAGTTCCACAGATAAAGCAATGAGGTTCGTTTTAACCGGGCAAATCAAGTTGAGCATCAGCCACCCGACGGCGCCGGGCGCCCCGAGTCACCCCTATTTGAGATTCGTTCCATTCGTTCGCGCAAACTAAATTAGAGAATCAATAACTATGCTTTTACTCTTATTTTGCATCGCTCTACACTTTTGAGTCAGAATTAAACTAGCTCGGAGTTGTGTTTACTGCTTCCTAAGGTGCTGATTTTAAAAATGAGGTAATACTGATTTAGTTACAGTTAATGCGACTTTATTAGTATGGGGGCCTGTATGCATGCATACTATATGCATTTGATAATAGCGAACAATTTATTTAATAAGGTTCAAAGATTTAAAATACAGCTTCTCGCAATCGCTCGCAAAACTTACATAAGTTTGAAAATGTAGGATGACTGGTCTAACAATCAGAAGCTGTAAAATCTAGGACTACTTCAACTCTTGGTCGTAAAACCAAATACTACGGTGAAATCTGCAGTGGTAGGCGGGCACACACTGACGACTTTAATATTTGCAAGATAATTTGGTGCTGTTAATACCGAATTAAAAGAATTAAAAATAAACGAAATATTGGTATACTTCATAGATATTTACGTCATTGGTTGATCAACAAAAGATTGAGTAAAAAAACTATGCTACAAATCCTAAAACTATTTCATGCATGCCTGTACATACCAGGCACATCATAACGACATGTATGTCGTCTGTTTAAATATTTGCCCATATTTAACGTCGCAGACAAACTGTCGTCCGACTAGTCGCAAATGCGTGCTCTGTAAGATATTCTGAATGTGTAAGTATGCCCGAGGGAGCGGGCTACTTATCGGGTCGGGCATAAAAAACTTAACGTCGCCCCAAAGATTTATGTATTTGAATGTTCCAACTATGTCCTTACTTCGATTGAGGTTTTCTTTCCTTATAGATAAGTTTATGCTTTGAAATTTGTATTTTTTCGTTTTATTTTCTTTCAGGTTAGTTTTTAGGGTAAAAAACAATGGTTTCTGATGTGAATATCCGACAATGAACTGATTTACGATATCAGAGAATTTATGAATCTGCGTTAGTTTTGTGTCATTTTATTTCGATATCAATTTGGGATTGTATTTTTTCAGTGTGTCAATATTCTAAGGCTCATGTGATTACCAGCCAACCATTCCGAAACATAACTGACAAGTTTTCTAAAGAAATGTCGGCGTGATTAATATGTGTACCCATGTCAAATTACAGCTTTCTAGCACTAAGAGTCTCTGAGCTAACCCACGAACAGACAGACACACACAGACAGACGGACATGGTGAAACTATAAGGCCGCCTACCGACGTACGCATCATAGGCGCGCACGGATTCGGCGCACGTCGCGTGTTCTCCCAAAGGTTATTGTAATTTTGAGTCTTATGTTGAAATCCTCCTACAAACACCGCGTACGCGCAGTCACCGAGCAGCAACCGCGCAGTCACTGAACAGCGACCGCTCAGCCTCCGCTTAGTACACGCCCAGCACCCGCGTCACCTCCACGCCATCCCGGGGGGATTTCCGGCCACCGTAGGCGCGGGCTTGCGGACGGTGAGCAATGGGTAGCTCACCGTCCGGTAAGGAATAGGCCCGGGTCGACGGCGCGTTGTATTCTACGCGCGCCTCAAAGAGATGTTATCAGCACAAGTGTCGGGGTCCACTAGGGCCGATGCCTGCCGGGGTCGCGGGAAGGTACTAAAGGGTTACCGAGGCCCCTGGCAACACAGGCAGCGGAAGGAATACGGGTGGGTTTTAGTCAGTAAGAGTTTGACACACCCTCCCGCTCCGGCCAGAGCGGGAGAATTTATTTGATGATTTCCCACCCAAAAAAAAAAAAGTCCACGCCACTAGTGTGTCCTTCCGTTTCATTTGAAGCCGCTCTGCAACACGGACGAGACGGATGTGCATTACCTTAAAGTACGATGTCCGCAGAAGAATTACTTTCGTAAATAGAAGAGAAGGATGTCTTGTGGTCCGAAATTCAACACATTTTTTTCGACGAGCTAAAATAGGATGCAACCAAAGTTTTCTTTTATATATTTTTTTCATTTTTAGGATTCTGTACCTCAAAATGAAAAAAACTGAACCCTTATAAGATCACTCGTGTGTCTCTCTGTCTGTCTGCCTGTCCGTCTGTCACAGCTGAGGTGCTCCGAATCTGCTGGAACGATTACGTTGAAATTTGGTATACATGTGAATTTCTGTGACTCAAACACGAACGTATAACGTAAATAATGTAAATTTTGAATACGGGGTTCACTTTTGGAGGAAAAATTAGAAAATAAAAAAATAGTTTTGCAAACTGTACCTACAGTGTGACATAATTGTCAAAGGGCTTGTTATGAGAATTACCAAATATATATTATTTTTATAATTATAAAGTTATTAAACAAAATTGATGGAGATTAACCATTCCTCCATCTTCAAAATTACAGGGAACAACATTTTGAAAAAAAAAAAAATACTGATTATTCTATACTTATAGATTACAGGAAAACTTTTAAGAAGTCTATGGTCTTAAAATAACATGGAAAATCACTTAATGTTGTGCGTATGGGGGAACATGTTTTTCAACTGCAATGTTAAGTTTGTTCTTGGGATAAAGTCATCCCAACTACCCTTCATTGTGCGTGGTCCGACATGCACTTGGCCGGTTTTTTTATAACAATAATTCGCAAATTCTTTTTCATTATTCCTGGAGTAAATGGTAAGCACGTCTGAATGACGCAGTGAAAACAGACGAACTGCGGACTATAGAATGAAAACCCTAGCAGCTGAGTGAGCGCTGCGTGGTAGCTACGCGGCGGCCTCTCGGTGGCTGCGCAGTCGTGGTAGCTACGCGGCGGCCTATCGGTGGCTGCGCGGTCGTGGTGAGAAGGCAGTTGCGGCGGGTACGCGTAGTCATCAAAACTACGGAATCCTAAAGGGTAAAAACCTACAAAATTGATATCTGCTTAGCCCAGCCTAGATATGAAAAGAGGAACGCCATGTACGAAGAGGCCAACTGTAATAATAAACTGCCATAAGGACATGAACTTTAAACTAAATGTTATTTCCCGGCCTACCGAATAGCTATAAAATAATAATTATACTGGGAATTAGTCCTTGAGAGCAGTATTAAACAAATCAGCGATAAAAGTTTCTATCCTAAACTGCCAAAATCACACTGACAGGTGTCTAAGGTAGTGAAGACAATTTGCGTTTTTCTACTCGGCGGCCACAACGGTTATCTACAAAATCATAGGAGAGCGTTTTGAACGCAAAACTGTGATAATTAATAGAAAAACAAAGCTATCTTCTCCTTCCGATTATTCTTATCATTTAGTTAATAGGACATTACCAAGGAACTGGTGAGGTCCAATATTACTATACACTCTGCTCTGTCTTCGAGATCAAGCTCGTAGTAACGCGCAGGTACTGCTATCCAACCACTAAATTTGAAATCAACAAGATAAGCAAAATTAAACAACTAGTGGGAAGGTACTAATGGGTCACCGAGGCCCCTGGCAACACAGGCAACAAGAAGGAATACGGGTGGGTTTTAGTCAGTAAGAGTCTGACACACCCTCCCGCTCCGCCCAGAGCGGGAGAAGTTATTTGATGATTTTCCATCCACAAAAAAAAAGTGGTGCCCTCTCTCGGTAACTCATTCGCGTTTTAGTGCTTTCGCTGTCCACCACGTTTTTTCGTTCCTCTCAAATATTAATTATTTTAACAAATTTCAAGATTTTTTTGGATAAGGTGTGTAAAGGTATTATATCGTAAACAACGTAACGTATAGTATAGTTATCATTATGCCGAGAAAACGGTATAGTGATGAAGATATTGAGGCTTATGTAAATCGAAAAATGAAGAAGATCGAGAAGAAGTTGAAGAAAAGACATCGACAACGCTCATTTTCGCAAGATTCGTTAAAAATCTTAGGTAAGTACAAATTTAATAACGAATTACAGTGACTGGTTACTACTATACATTTTTTTTTCTGTATGTAACTACCCACATTGTTGTGGACACATATAAATCAATATTGGTCGTGAACATTTTAAATGTGGAATGTGTCCGCCAATTGATAACAACAAAGCTATTTACAGTTTATAGGGATTTATCCCAGTGCTATAACATAATCATTGTGAGCATTTGAGAATGTCTCCCGTCATGATTTCTTTTAAATATTCATTTTTTCCCGTCGGTCGTGAACATTCTAATGGAATGTCGCCAATTTATAAAACAAGGCTGTGTACAATTCATAGGGATTGATACCAGTGCTATGTTAACTGATTGTGAGCATTACAGATGAATGCATTCGTCATGATTTATATAGATCTACCTACTTTTGGTAGTAGGTATTTATTACCTACATTTAAATGCGTTACGCGATTTATTATTAAATATGCGTTAGGTTGTGGACTTCGATTATGGATACACAAGCGTAACTATAATGTCACCCGTTCACGCCTATTACAGACGAACCACCTAGAAGCAATATTTGTGAAGCACGCTTATCGTCCCCCGAGCTACCGCCACAGTCTATTGAGATCACACAGAACACGGACCTTCCCAGTGAAGTAGTGGTCCCGCTCAAAAACATGGGGAACATATCGTTGGAGTCTCCAGATGTGACAACCGCCATACATGTGTCTGAACCCATAGCTACCGATACTGCCATCGTGGATCAGGATGTAAATATCGTAGGAAACAGCGAAGCTGAAGACATTCTTCCTGATAATATTAGGGGAAGCTCCTATAAGAGACAAAAGGTTCGGTGTAGCCCTTAATTCAAGTCTAGCTATCAGGTGGGAGCATACAGCGACAAATGGTCTTTCTAAGGATGTAAAAAAGACATTTTCATAAAACATAACATTCCAGAAAATTGTAATAACATTGACGCTCCTATACTTAATCAAGAAGTGAAAGCAGCGTTATCAGAAGTTCTTAACAAAAAAGATAAGGCGATTGAAAATAAGCAGAAACAAATTGCTTTGATAATTACTTGTTTAGGAGATGCTCTTTCACATGTTTTATCTACCGAAAATACCGATATAAAACTTGTTAAGTCGTTAACCGACGCTGGAAAATGGCCTGTGACTTGCAACATACGGAATCAATGATTCGCAGAAGTTTTGTTTGTTCGTCAATTAACCTTTTGACCGCCACAGTCATGTATAGACCAACCAAAATGTGCTCAGCACGCCACGGTCACGTCTACATGACAGATTTTGAGGAATAATTCGAAGCTTGGCGCCGACGGCACGTTTTTGCTTTTTTGACGTGGCGGTCAATAGGTTAAAAAAGACATAAAAGACCACCTGTACACAACTCAAATAGGTAGCCACCTCTTTGGCAGTCAGTTGGGATGGGAGGATGTTTGTTGGGATGTTTTAAAAGCAGCCAAAGCAATAAACAAAACAGGCGCGGAAATGAAAACTGGAGCCTCTGCACCTGGCCCTTCAAGACGATTTGTAAACCAAACGCAAAATTTAAACGCGAGACGCGTTCTTTCGCCCCTCGGCAGGCAGACGGGAGCTGGGGCGAGACGTCCGTTAATGCCTGCTCCGGCTCCAAACCCTCGACCCGAGTACCAGCGCCAACAGCGCCGCGCTCCCCCGCCGCAGCAGCAGCCGCGCGGACCCTACAGGCGCTCACAGACCCACGCACCGCACCACCGATAGAACCGGTGAGTCATGCAGGACGTTTGTCGCAATTTTACGATAGATGGCGTCTTACCACTAGTGATGCAGTACTTTTATCATGGGTGTTACAAAATCACACGCCATCACAACCAATCCTAAATAAGTGTGATTTGAGAGCCTATGGGGCGATCATTAATGATTTATTAAACATTGGAGCAATATCACCCTGTCAATCATGTTATGGCCAATATGTATCGAACACATTTCTTGTACCCAAACCAGATGGAAGACAACGATTTATCTTAAATCTTAAGTCCTTAAATAGATTTATAAATACAAACCATTTCAAATTAGAAGATCTTCGTACTACGGTGAAATTAATTTCAAAGAATTATTATCTAGCTACACTCGATTTAAAGGACGCATATTTTTTAATTCCAATTGATAAAGATTTCCAAAAAAAACTGCGTTTCCAAATACCGTCCACCCAGGGTTTGGATAACAATCTTTATGAGTTTAACGTGCTTCCATTTGGCTTGTGCACAGCCCCATACGTTTTTACAAAACTGCTTAAGCCTGTAATGGCATTATTAAGAAGTTTAGGCTATTTATCTACTATTTATTTAGATGATGTATGCTGTATAGGAAAAACATACAACGAATGTCTAGAAAATGTTCAAATATCCAAATTAATTTTAGAATCTTTGGGATTTTTTATTAACAATGAAAAAAGTTCATTGACCCCGAAAACCAGTTGTAAATATCTTTATTTTAAACTTTGGCTTTATTATAAACACAGAGTTATTTCATATTAGACTAACAGACACAAAAAAGACCCATATCAAAAATGAAATTCATAACTTTATGAGCCTTAAACGTTGCAAGATTAGATGTCTCGCTCACTTGGTGGGTCTACTTGTATCGGCTTGCCTATTCAATACGGCTGGCTATACACGAAAGAGTTAGAGAGGTGTAAATACCTAGCGTTATTAAAGTCGGATAATAATTATGAAAGTTATATGAATATATCTTTACATGTTCACCAAGATTTAATTTGGTGGCTCAACGCTGTTCAAAATAACGTTAATCCTATTCGTGACGAGAAATATTTGCTTGAAATATTTTCTGATGCAAGCAAAACAGGGTGGGGGGGGGGGGGTGGCATGTGGCAAAGAAAATGCAAATGGGCAGTGGGGTGCTGCAGAAAAGGACCTGCATATTAACTTATTAGGATTAATGGCAGCCTTTTTTGGCCTAAAGGTATTTGCCAAACAGCTTAAGAATTGCCAGATCCTTTTACGCTTTGATAATACCACAGCCATATCTTATATTAATCAAATGCGTGGCATTACTTTTCCGCATTTTAATAAAATTTCCAAAGAACTTTGGCAGTGGTGCGAGGAGAAAAATATACACGTTTTCGCTCCCTATATTAGTTCGGAAAACAATGAAATAGCAGACGCGGAATCTAGGGCCACACATCCAGACATGGAATGGGAACTAAGTAACAATGCCTTTAGCAAAATCGTCCACACATTCAGTACACCAACTATTGATCTATTTGCATCAAGAATCAACAGAAAACGTGAAATGCCGTATCATGGAAAAGAGACTCTGACGCCTGCACAGTAAATGCCTTTACATTGAATTGGAATAATCTAAATTTTTATGCATTTCCACCATTTTCTGTCATATTAAAGACTTTCCGGAAAATAATTACGGATGAGGCTGAAGGCATCGTTGTTGTGCCATACTGGCCTACGCAACCGGAGTTCCCGTTGTTCGAAAGTCTGTTAGTATCTAAGATTATCCTGTTTGAACCAAGTGACCAAGCTCTTTTGTCTTGTTCCCACAGACCACCACCACCTCGGCTTACCCTGGCTGTAGGCAGGTTGTCAGGACGGCACTACTGAAAAGAGGCGTCCCTCCTTCTCCTATCGATATTATGTATGCTTCACTTTCCAACAATACTATGAAACAGTATACGGGTTTAAAAAAGTGGTTCCTTTTTGTCAGTCACACAGCGTTGATTTTTATGAAGTTTCTGTTCCTAATGTTATGTATTTTCTTACAATGCTTTTTAATGACGGAGCCCAATATGGGACTTTGAATAGCCATCGATCAGCTTTATCTCTAATAATTGGATCAAAAATTGGATCTGATGACAGAATTATCCGTTTATTTAAAGGTTTCTATAAACTAAGACCACCATTACCTAAGTACAATGAAACTTGGGATCCGTCTATTGTGCTAAATTACTTATCTAATTTATATCCTAACGATGAGTTAGACTTGGATTATTTTACAAAAAAGACCGTAACCCTAATCGCATTTGTCACGGCCCACAGGGTTCAAACAATATCGAAAATAAATATTCACAATATTTGTATTCATTCAAACCATATCTCTATTAAGATTCCAGATTTGATTAACATTCATGTATTGGTTCAACACAACCGTTTTTTATTAAACAGCCAGAAGTTTGCCCAGCTAACGCACTTAGGTCGTATTTAAAAAAAACTGCGTCGATTAGAGGCGGAGAAGAATATCTCTTCATTAGTTTTAAAAGCCCTTATAAGGCTGTATGTTCGCAAACTTTAAGCCGCTGGATAAAAAATGTTTTAAGTGACAGTGGTGTTGATACAAGTAAATTCAAGGCCCACTCCACCAGACATGCGTCTACTTCAGCAGCTCTTAAATCAGGCGTCTCCATAGACCTAATTAGAAAAACTGCTGGCTGGACTGGATCTTCATCTGTATTTGCTAGGTTTTATCAAAGACCAGTGTTGTCAATGAATTCGCTTTATCTGTTTTGAACGCATAGATTAATCATTTATAATTAGTGGTTTTCACATGTATACCTTGTAAAGTAATCATGCAGAATTATTTTTTTTAAGTTCGTATAAATACCTACTATAAGTTAATAATTTGGTATTGCAAAAACAGATTAAAATATATTATTTAATATTATATTATTAATATCAGTAAAAATTGAGAATCAAACAGAAAAATAAAGAGTATGACAAAACAAATAATTCTGAATCGAATTATGTAAAAGAGTGAATTTCGTAAAAAAAAGTGCAGTTGACTTTTCTACTTTGCTGCCGTCGTACTTTCTACACGGAACGTCATTTTTGTCTATTCTTCCGTAGACAAAACGGTGCTCGTGATAAGCCCGCTTGTAGAAATTAAATGTAGGTAAGCTTCAAATAAGGTAGGTACGTATTTAATGTGTTTTATTTTTAGATAAAGCACTGCTATTAAACATTTGACCGTTATTTGAAGCTTATTACATTAGACGCCTAGATTACTGCTAGATCATCACCTGTTGGTAAATGACGCCAATGTGAACGTGGATATAGGTATTAATAAAAGTAGATGCACTTTAACTGAATTAATTATTCAATACATACATGCACACATACACATGTTCATACAATTCCCAGGAATTTTATGAACATCACAAGACAAAGAAAAATATTATTATAATTGGTAATATATACCTGCATATTATAGAAAATGTTGAACATAGAAACACTCTTTCCATTAAAATAGAATGACCTAAATTTTGACTTATACTTAAATAACTTTTTAATAATCACATTATAGGCTATACAGAACGAAAACTACCTTAATTATGTTTCTAGAATATTATGGAAATATAAACATTTCTAACACTTCTTGAAAAAAAATACATACTTAGGTCAATATATAATATATAGTCGTTTGACTTCACCCGGAGCAGACGTGTTATCAATTACATTAAAAGTTTTTTTTTTTTTTTAAATCAGTGTACTCCAAAAGTAACTAATAGTACAGCTACAAATAGAACTCAAATTGTTATAACTGTGTGTTGTCAATTGCTACAGTTCGTCGTGCACACCGCTGCGCTGGCGCACCCCGCGCTCGCCCTGCCTCACCGCTGCGAAACATCTCGCTCGCACAGAGACTCCGCGTTCAGCATAACATACTTCACCCCCGCAAAAGAGTACGTACAATATTATTCTTTGACCCTTGTACACACATACATTGTACGCACGGAGTGGAAAGTTCCGCGATATCATAATACACGACAACTTAATTATTAAAACTTGGAAAAAGGTACGCTCACTGCTTACCGCCTGCCGCTGTCAAGTAATTAAGTGTAAACACGATGAATGTACAAAGATCGCCACCATCTGCCAGCTCTAGCTCGCAACCCGACCTATCGAAGTTAAATGCACTCGAAGCCGAATCACAAATTACTTTTCGCTCGAAACGTAAAGAACGGCCGACGGACTGCGATTGTACTATTGAGATAAGACAGATTCATTCGGAGTTAAGCCGTATTGGATCGTTACTAGAAAAATATGTGGAATCTAATGAGCAGATCATAAAAAACATGCAGGAGAGTATTACAGAGGTCAAATCACAAATCTCTGAGTTAAAAGTATGTAACGAACAAACCAATCAGCTAATCCGCGAAAATACCACACAGATTAGCGAGATCAAATCTTCGACGTCTAACGTCGCTAAAGAACAAAATGAACTACGTCAAAGTGTACTAAAATTGGAAAAACAAATTTGTCAAGATGAACACAAAATCATCACACTTGAATCAGACATCAGTGCCCTAAAACATTCATCCCCACTTCAACCCGTCACATCTAAAACAAACAACCAACTATATTCAAGCGAACAACTAATTAAGGAGGTAACGGATCGTAACTATCGGGAGAAAAATATCATTATAGTAGGAGTGCCAGAGACAACAACCACTAGCACAGGAGAAGGTTCATCTAGTGACGAAAAGAATGTCTGTGAAATCATTTCTCGGGTGTGCCAGGGCCTCCAGAAACCAACAAAGATTTTTCGAATAGGTAAACACACACCCGGAAAGAATCGCAGCATTAAAGCGTGTTTTACCTCATCGGACCCTGCAAAATATTTGTTACGGAACAAGGATAGACTGCCTCAAAACATAAAAATATTTTCAGACCAAACCCCGGCACAGCAGCAATACCTAAAAAGTTTGAAAGATGAATTATTACGACGTCAAAATGACGGTGAAGACCAGCTTACAATTAAATATATCCATGGGGTACCAACAATAATAAAACAGTCTCCAAAAAACGTCATTTAGTAAACGAAAATATAACTACCAGTATTAACTGCAACACGTATCAAGTACTCAATAACTACGATAATATTACTACTAGCAAATCTCGCCTAAGATTTTTATACCTGAATGCTAGAAGCATTAGAACAAAAGGAAAGCTGGACGAGTTGAAGTGCATTTTAAAATCATTACCAAAAACAGCACATGTAATTTTAATAACAGAAACCTGGATAAGGTCAGAAACCCAAGCCATAACATTACAAATAGATAACTATACGCATTACTATAACTACAGAAATGACTCAAGAGGAGGAGGAGTCTCGGCATATATTCACAACGACCTTAAACACAGTCTATCAGAATCTACGTATTCAGGAGGCAATAACTACTTATGGATATATCTGGAGAGGTATGCTTTTGAAGTAGGGGTAGTATACTACCCAGGTAATACCAACTACAGGGAATTCTTACAGGAATATGATTCACAGTTACAAAAAAGAAAAAGAGCAATTGTATTTGGTGATTTTAACGTTGATTTATTGAACAAAAACAACAAAGAAACAAAACAATATAAAGCTATAGTTAAAGAGGCGGGACACGTGCTTCTGAACAAAATAAGTAAAAAATACTGTACGAGAAAGTCTATTACAAAAAAAAGCATTATTGATCATATTAGCACTAATTTCAAAAACGACCACTTCCATATGGTAATACTTGAATCTTCTCTGTCAGACCATAACCAAATGTACCTAGAACTTAAAAAAGTCAAATCACCACCACGAATGAGATCTCAGTATGAGGCAATGGACTATACACAGTTACACAAACATACAGAATCAGCGAAATTTAACCATAACGAAGATTACCTGAAATGGGAAAATATTATAAAATTATGTGTAAAAAAAAGTAAAATAACTAAAACTAAAATTCTTAACCCTCCGCAAAAAGATTGGATCAATAAGGACATCATTGCAGAAATAAATCAAAGAAATGTAATGTGGACGGAACTTGAAAATGACCCTAATAACGAAGCTCTAAAGAAGCAATTTAGCAAAAAACGAGACTGTGTAGAAAAACTAATCCAAAGAACAAAAAATACTTACTACTATGATGCAATAACCAAATCTATTAAAAAACCCAAAAAAATGTGGGGTGTAATAAACTATTTAGCCAATAACAAAATTAAACAAAGTAGTACTCCCTCGCAGCTAGTTGTAGACTTTAAAATCACTACTAATCCGAATGACATTTGTAAAATTTTTAATAATTACTTCGCCACGATAGGACCACTTTTAGCAAAAGAAATACCTGCAACATTTCACGACAACTATTATCGCGCGTTACCAAAGTGTCTTCCCCAAGAATCAGGTGAGCTGTCCAGTCTTAAACCATGTTCTGCCAAAGAAATATTACAAATAATAACAAACCTTGATCCAAATTGTAGCACAGGCATAGATGGAATAAACACTAAAGCAATAAAGTGCATTAAAAATCTTATTGTAAATAACTTATGCACATGTTTTAACAAACTATTAACCGACGGAAACTTTCCCGACACACTAAAGATAGCAAAGGTTACCTCTATCTACAAATCAGGAAGTCTTACAGATCCCGGAAATTATCGACCAATCTCAGTATTGCCAGTAATGTCAAAAATATTAGAAAAAGTTCTTCACAACCGATTACAAAATTACTTAAACTCTATTAATTTTATTACCGATCGCCAATATGGATTTAGACCAAAAAGCAATACTACCACTGCCACAATCAATCTCATTACCAAAATTAAGCGAAATATAGACAATAAAAATATAGTCGTAGGTATCTTTGTCGATCTAAAAAAAGCATTTGACACCGTCTCTCACAAACTACTATTGAAAAAGCTAGAATCCATTAACATCACTGGAAGTGCACTAGAAATGTTCAAATCCTACTTAACCAACCGCTCACAAATAGTTAAGCTAGGTAATCATGATCAAAGTAACGCGCTACCAATAACATGCGGCGTTCCACAGGGATCCATTCTGGGTCCTCTGCTCTTTCTCATATATATTAACAACATCACCGAAATAAAGCTACATGGCCACCTTACCCTGTATGCTGATGACACATGTTTGTTTTACTTTGGTTCTTCCATCCACGACATTATTACACTAGCCCAAGATGATTTAAATTCTCTATACACATGGTTTCAATTTAATCTTTTAACAATAAACATATCCAAAACTTGCTATGTAATATTTAAGGCAAAAAATAAAATCATTCCACCATTTGATCCACTTAAAATTAATGACGTACCACTGCAGCTAAAAACAAGCGAAAAATACCTCGGTCTGAGAATAGACAGTACTCTTTCGTGGAATGCCCAGATTGAATATATAAAAACAAGCTCTCGACACTAGTAGGGACATTGCGCAACATAGTTCGATGTATTCCGCGAATTCTAAGATACACCATCTATAACTCACTAGTAAAGCCGCACCTACTATATCTGATTGAACTCTGGGGCAGTGCTACGAAAACAAAACTGTCAGAACTTCAACGATCGCAAAATAAATTAATAAAAATGCTTTTTAACTATCCCTATTTAACATCAACTTCAAAAATCTATAGTGACACAAAATTAATGAACATCAAGCAACTCTATATCTATAATACATGTATATTCATTAATAAAGTGCTTAACAAAAAAATACACACAAACATTATACTAACTCAATATCGACAAGTCAGCCAACGAAGCTCACGACGAGCGAGCCTAATAGTGCTACCTAAAACTAGAACCAATTATGGCAAAAAAATGGTTACTTTCGAAGGAGTGCAACTATATAATAAATTACCATCAAGTATTAGAAATGTACACTCACTCAATGCATTCAAAATTCAGCTCGGTCAGTATTTAACAGCAAGTAAAACACCCTCACAGAAATGAATGCGTTGGGTGGGTCGTGTTTGTGAAACTGTACATAGAGGTGAAGTCAAACCTTTTTAAATTGTTAACATTAATTTATTGTTCTCAAGTAAGTGACATTTGTGTATGTTTTTAATTGAGAATAAAGATTCTTTAAACCTATAATAATGATACGTCTGCCACCCCAGGTAGTGCAAGCAATCTAATACTAACTATTCGGACGAGCACTCGCAGGATCGGATGGTAGGTACTGGTGAACCACAAAAAAATCATCTAAATAGACGAGTATTCGGATACCCTCCGCTCTTAGTGTCTGTGCAACCCAGTTTGTTAGAGTCGCGAAGACTTTGGGCACTATATTGAGGTCAAAAGGAAGACAGATCATTTCTAGCAATCTTCCTATGTAACTTAGACGTAGGAATCGTCTGTGACTAATGTATTGACGAATTGAAGTATGCCTCCTGGTGACAGGTTAACTTTGCAAAACCAATCGTTTGGTTCAAGGAAGTCTGGAACACGAAACACATTTATGAGCTTGAATGGCTCCGTGTAAACAAAATCGTTCAGATTCTTCAGATTCTGTAGGTTGAAAATAGGCCGGTTGGTGCCATCGGCTTTGGGGACCAGAATCATTGAGGACAGGAAACTCAGAGAGTGTAAGACTTCTTATAGCACCTCTTGCGTTAACATTCGAGATATGATAGTTGGCATTGCCTCAGATACCTTTGTTTGAAATGGCTTTGTGCATTGGGTATTACTAAAGTTGGTTTTTTGATGAAAGTCAAAATCAAAATCAAAAGTCATTTATTCAAACTAGGCTGAGAATCAGCACTTTTCGAACGTCAACATTACATAAGACAGTCCCCCAAAACGCCCACCCTTCACCAAGTGGTGAAGGGTAGGCGTTTTGGGGGACTGTTCACCTAGTGCTTTAGCTGGGAAGAAAAAGTGGTCAACAAACTCCCCAGCAGCACAGCTATCTGTTCAGTTAGAGAAAAAAAAAAATTGATTCTATACAACAGTATGCAAAACAATTTACATTACGTGCAACACAAAACATTACATTATTTTGCTAGCACACCTGTATACCAACAAAAAAAAAGAAAAGGAAAACACCGAAAACTATAAATTCTCAAGCAGAGATAAAAACGTAAACAGATCTTAATGCCCAAATAAAAGCCTCCAAGCTTATAAGTGCAAGCGTGCCCGCTTACATATAGCTATAGCTGTATCAGTCACTAATGATGAACTAAGACCATCAAAGTAAAATAAATAAACAATTAATTACTAATAACAAAACAAAACAATGGTCAGCAAGACGACCAGTCACCACAAGCAGAACGCGTTCACGAGCATAAAGGCTCCTACATACTGGCGCGACTTGTCGCGAAACAAAGGCACCGCTTGTAGCGCTACACGCGGTGTCTTTGTGTCGCGTCGCGTCGCGCGACAAGTCGCGCCAGTATGTAGGAGCCTTAACGCAAAAATCAGCCATTACCCCCCTCGCATATTTGAGGGAAGGAGACAATCCGATCCCCGACGCTACCGCAAGCAGTGACATCTTAGGGGGCATGACTAACTTGCAGCCGCTTGTAAGAATAATATAATCAGTTATCGAAGTCGCTAGCTAACCACATATTGCAATACAACTCAATAAAAAACATTGTAATGAGAAGATTATGTCAATAATAAACGAAAATAAAATTAAAAATAAATTGTCCTATACAGTCAAATAAAATAAACAATTATATGAACTCCTATAACCTGTCTCTAGGTAAGCTAATTCTGGAGAAAGAACATAAACATTGTCTTGAGTTAATCACAGCGACCAACAACAATTCTTATCGTTTAAGTAGTCGTTGATAGAATAGTATGCCCATGAACAAAGTTTGGATTTTACTTTAGTTTTAAACGCATTAAAATGCAAATCTAGCAAATAAGAGGGTAGCTTGTTATAAAAACAACTAGCTGGTAAATTACTCGAACAGCTCGTTTTTGAAGAACAAATATGTATATTTTGAATGTCAGCGGCTTTGCCCCACAGCAAAATACCGTAGGACATAACGCTATGAAAATAACTAAAATATACTAACCAAGGTGGTATGCGATAACCTTTTAGTACGCGAAGAACGGTTTTTAGTTTTCCGAGTTTCTTTTATCGATCGGCATAGAGCGTTAACTGGCCCGCTCTGAAGTCCTGTCTATCAAAGCGTGCTTCTCTTTCCTCCTGGGGTATATTCGATAGCTGAAGTCCGTTTTTTGTTATTTCTGCTCATCTTGTTGCTTGTTTGTCAGGCTGCTGGTGAGTTCCTCGTAAACGAAATGGCCCATGATAGTTGTGGCAAGGCCCACGTGTTCATTTATTGTTAACTAGTTGCGCCCTGCGGTTTCATCCACGTAGGTCTCAAACTCAAACTCAAACTCAAAGCATTTATTTCAAATAAACCAATTACAGGCACTTTTGAATTGTCAAGGGTTCGGTCAGTCAGTCAGCAAGATGAAGCTAGTTGCCCATTCCAATGCGTAGTAGGTACCTATGGAGAAGAACGGGCAAGAAACTCCAAGGACACTCTTTTAAATCAACGTATTATGGTTACAAAATATTGTTTACATCATTTTGAAATTATACATGTGAGAACGATGCAAAACGTAAAAGCGTCCGTAATAAAAAGATTACAACAAAAACAAAAGCAATTCAAAAACTAAAGTTAAAATAAGCCGTGGCAGCTAAGAGATGACCCGTCTCTACTGACGGCGCCCGTTCACGAACATGACGCGTGGATCAGCACCATTCAGCTCAACCATTTTGAAGGGAGCTAAATGATCCAACACACGCGCCACGATCAGCGAGACATTAGAGTGAGCACGACATACTCCCAGCCACCAGGGCACATTCAAGTCAATGAAAGACGTATCCAGTAAATGGCAGCTTTATAGTGCATAGTACTCACATAACAATGTGCTGTGCAGCTATACAATACTAAGAGATTGAATTTATACAATGCAAAGAGAGTTTTTAAAATCTTCAGCAGCTCCAACACTATTTTCAATACCTGACCAATTAGTTTTTGCGCCCTTGTGGAGCAGGACCAGCGTTGAGCCAAGCATTTTTATCAGCAATGTAATCCCCCAATTTATAATATGCTTGGCTATATAGTGTGCGTTTTATACTAGATTTAAATTTTGTTTCATTCAGTTGAAGTATGTGGGGAGGTATTTTATTGTAACATTTTAAACAGTACCCCATGAAAGATGAGTCTACTTTAGCCAGTCTGAAACCTGGTTGAACTAATTGGTCCCTATTTCTAGTGATATAATTGTGTCTTTCACCTCTTTTACTAAAAAGATGTAGATTTTTCCTTACGTACATGATGTTTTCATAGATATATTGACAAGGTACCGTCATGATGTTAATTTCTTTAAACAGTTCCCTTAGAGAGTCGTACCTGCGGAGGCCATATATGGCTCTGATGGCTCTTTTCTGCAGAATAAAAATAGACTCGATGTCTGCAGCCCGTCCCCATAGTAAAATACCGTACGACATAATACTATGAAAGTAACTAAAATATACTAGCCGTGCGGTATCTACATCAGTAAATTGACGGATTTTTCTCACAGCATATGCTGCTGAACTTAGCCGTCCTGCAAGGGAAGTTAAATGAGGCCCCCATTGTAGCCTTGAGTCGAGCGTAATCCCCAGGAAAACAGTTTTATCGACGAATTCTAATTTCTCTTGATTCAATACTATCTACTGTCTCGATTGCGTAGGAATATCGGTATAAAAAAGTATCTTATATCCTAATCCAGGTCATGGTCTATCCATGTGCCAAAATGTATCCAAATCCGTTCAGCCGTTTTAGTGTGAAAACGTAACAAACAAACAAATAAACAAACAAACCCACTTTCGCATTCTTACTAAAATTAGCGAAAGTGAGTTTGTGATCGGGTGTTACACTACCTTTGACACGTGCCCAGGATAAAAGATCGGTCTTGCTAGTTGTGCACAAAATGTTACAGCACCATAGACTTTGTCAGCTAAAGCTGACTTAAAGAATCATATGGTTTGATTTCTTAGTTCTCCAGCTCAGTAAAACCGACTGCGATTATATTTCTGCACTTCTGAATACCTAACCTCACACCATTAATTTTTAATGCTGAATATCATTTAAATATTTGAGATATTTTTTAGAAGCTCTAGGAACAGTTGGTTCCTTTAATTTGACTTGAAAATCAAATTTGAATTGATGTGATTCGTTTGATTTTTCATCAACAACACCATAATCATACAAATACCTAATTTCGTCATTACTGCCGTCTGTCTACATTTCTGTTTTCTGTTGAACGCGGAGACACACAAAACATGCAGTTTTATCGTTACAAAACAGACGTTCTCGTAGCTCGCTAATCTCTTGATTTAATTGTTGCAATAAATCTGCTTAGCGAGAATGTCGGTCCCCCTTCTTTTTTGTAGTGACGGCGACATTTCTTTTTATTGTGCTTCGTCGATGACGAAGTGGAACAGCTAGAAGAACTGGACGAGGAGCTAAAAGACAATTCGTTTGCTTTTTGTTTTCTCAACGCAGTGTAGACCTTTGGTTTGTAACCCTGATGGCCTCGGAGCTTCCATCTTTATTGCATCTTTGCACCCTCCATCCAAATTACAACGAAAAACTTAGATTTTTTATGATTCCTATCTCGATCCACCAACGAGTAAGTAAGCGATTAAAAACATACATAATCAGCCTTTAATGTACCCACTGCGGGGACACAGGCATCCTCTCTGTGAGAGGGAGTGGGCTGTAATCCACCACGCGGGCCCAGTGCCGGTTGGTAGATGTCACATGTCTTCAAATTTATGGTTCTAGGACATGCCGGTTTCCTCGCGATATTTTCCTTCACCGTTTTAAGAGCAGTGGTGATGTAATAATTTACACAAAGTAAAGCGCCTGTCTGGGTTCGAACCTACAACATACAACTCGTAAGTCGCGGCTGTTACCACTGGGCCGCCACTGCTCTCATCTGCTGTCAATAAAATTAAAAAGATATAGCCGAAAATCGAAAACGTTTGCTGATATACATAATTATAATCACGAATCTATTGTAACATTAACGATTTAAATTCATAAAAGTAGTCGCTTTTTTATTTTTTTGGGTGGGAAATCATCAAATAACTTCTCCCGCTCTGGGCGGAGCGGGAGGCTGTGTCAGACTCTTACTGACTAAAACCCACCCGTATTCCTTCCTGTTGCCTGTGTTGCGGGGCCTCGGTGACCCATAAGTACCTTCCAACGTACAATTCATCATTATTATTATTACTATTACTTATGTCGTTTATTAAACTTTTTGCCTTATAAAATACATTTTTAAATATTTCTTAGAAAAAATATAAAAAAAACATTTAAAAATATATAAAATAGTGGTCCGCCGGTATCGGGAGCAGGGTCCAAGTTACCGGTGGTTAGGGCTCCAGAGACAGGAACCTCCTCACGATGCGAGCCGTATCGAGGAGTTTGAGGCTTTCGGCCATCATGCCTTTGGCCGTAACGATAATCGGCACAATGACAGCCGAGTTCACATTCCACATGTCAACAACCTCGTGTGCTAAGTCGAGATATATTATTAGTATTATTATTATTGATTTATTATTCATTGTCAAATCATTATTTCATAAAAAAATTGTTCCTACAATCTTTAGAGGAAAAGAGGGTGATTTTGATTTAAAAAATTCAATCCAAGTTTTGAATTGCGAATAATTAATGCAATGCCGGCTAAGGTCAAGGCTGCACGGTAACACTTACACCATTTTTAAATAATATAACTTTGCCCATACATATAGTGATCACGCATTGCATTATTAAAAAAGTTATGTGAAAATGTATCTCTCATTACAATTTTGTCCGATGGAATTCATTTATAATCACGTTTTCGAAAAAAAAAAAAAAAATTAAATGTTGTCTCGATAACCTCTTTTCATGCGGAAAAAGTCGCCAATGAACGGCGATTTACTGCCATAGCCCACATTTGGCAGTGTCACCTGGTGAGGAAACTGGAAGTACGAAAAAGACGGACAGATACAATCCAAGGAAAGAGAAAAAGAGAGGGAAATGGAGAGGGAAGTAGCGGATTCAGATAACACATGTATTTACATTACGGAATAGAAGTGAATATTGCTGTAACAGGTGGGTGCATTGCTTCCATATTCCTCCTGCGCATAATAAACAAGATGACATAATAAATGAATATTATCAGAATTTAAGACGAGGAAACCCTACAACTTTTAATCTTAAATAACAACGTGACTTAGATCTGTGATCTGTGATTCCTTTGTAGGTAGGAAAATTCAAGTTGTGTTTATAGAATTTAGCGTGGACGAAAAGCTCACTCTTGTTCTGAGCTATTTTTCTTGTCAATTTAAACATTTACAGGAACCATTATGAAGTTATCTGTAAGTAATAGGCATGAACAATCAATCGTAAATTAAGTCATCGGCACCTCAAGCGCGATTCAAACACAGTACTGCGCGTTACACATACTCAATGCAGTTACAAAAAATGCATTAGATTCAGGAGTACCACGGGATGTGTTAATTCTGTGGTAGCATTGAATCTTGCTAGCAAGCTAACAGGGTGAGGAAGGTACTGGTGCAACAGAAATCTCCTGGGCCCATATATCCTGGGCTAATATACGAGTGCCACCAGCGCCTCAATCAGGTGGGTAGCCTCAACAACCTAACCATTCAATGGATTAAAGGACACAGCGGTTCGCTAGGCAACGATGCAGCCGATGAACTTGCCAGAAAGGGGTCGAGCATGCCACCAGTGGGACCTGAACCCATCGTGCCACTCCCCTTCGCGTACTTACGCACTCTGGTAAGGAAACGCACCAGAGATAAACATCTCAAACTATGGTCGGACCAAAATGAGTGCAGGCAGGCCAAGGAAGCACTCCGTACAATTGATGGTCGCCTCACGAAACGGGTTCTCCGACTAACTAAACTACAGCTGCGCACTGTTACAGCAGCTATAGCAGGCCACGGGTCATTTAGCAAACTCCTCTTTGTCATAGGAGTCACAGACAGTCCGCTGTGCAGGGCCTGCATGAAGGACGACGAGACAGCAGCACATGTTCTACTAAACAGCCCGGTGGTCGCCACATACAGGACAAAGTACTTCGGTAACCCAGGTACCCTCCGTGAGATTGTCAGTAACACCAAGGCGTTGTTGGCCTTCCTTGAGGAGCTGGGGTGGATCGAATAATCGATTTCCAACCCGTACGTAAAATACGCGCATTGACGTGGAATTGCGGACACCAGCCCGTATTACCTATTACCTATATGTACTATAAATTGTAATCCCAACTGTCGGTGATCAGCAGGTCGTATAATTCAATATTGCTGTTCTACTAATTAGATGTCATTGTCAAACAAAGACAAGTTCAAAGGAAACTGCTATGGTCCTGTTTATTGCGATCAGCGTATAGGTACCGAGATAATAAGTTAAGTTAGGATAGGCGCATTTATCGCATTGGGTTCTTCCTGTAATGGTAGATGTAAGAAGATAAATAAATAAATAAATAAATAAATAAATGAGCAAGCAAGCAAGTGTATCCATGTCAGGAAATCAGCATGTCCTAGACCGGGTTTCTGATAGTACATATGGAGCGGTATCCGCATGCTATAAGAACAGAGGTGCAAGTTTTTTCGCCATTTCCCGCTGTCTTCACAAACTTACAAAAACACAAAC
Organism: Atethmia centrago; assembly: GCA_905333075.3. Classification (NCBI taxonomy): domain Eukaryota; kingdom Metazoa; phylum Arthropoda; class Insecta; order Lepidoptera; family Noctuidae; genus Atethmia; species Atethmia centrago. The sequence continues at coordinate 30,549,558 of HG995377.1, read as the reverse complement.
TTGCAGCCCAGTTCATACTAAAATTCTATTTCTAGTAAAGTTTCTCCGAAAGTATTCCCTTATGTTCAAAATGTAGCTGTATCATACATACGTTACGTTTTGACAGAAGCTTTGCCATGAATTATGGATCACGTGGTTTAGTTAATGATTATATATATTTTTTTGTATTTGCTCTCATTGACTTTTGTTTCGTGTTCTTTGGGAGAGATAAACTTACTACTGATGACTGATCTTTTTCTGAAAGTAGGTTATCATGTACCTAACTGTAACCTTTGACTAGTAATTTTCAGCCTAGACGAGTCCGGTGTTGCCGACTTTTTTTGAATTTTAACACTGAATTAAACTTAAAGGTTTAGGGTTTTATATCTAAACTTAGTCTTGACCTTTAGGTACTCAATGGTCTAGGTCCAGTATTATTCGAATACAAGCCATTTGCACGACGGGGTTTCCTATCGGATAAAAATTACAAACTTTCATTCCCTATTTAACCCCTTTAGGGGATGAGTTTTCAAAACTCCTTCCTTAGTGCTAAACTTAGTTATGTAAGGAACGATTACGCAAATTTTCATGCTTCTGGCCACCCTGCAGCAAGGTGTCCTTTGTCTGTCAGTGAACGAATTTAAGTTTTTTTTATTAAGTTGAGAAGATAAGCAGACAATCTCAAAATACTACACCGCAAATGTCCGGAAAATCCTTTTAAATACTTTCCTTTATTATTCAAGAATAGCACAAAGTTAATTTTCTCAATAATTCAATTTAATAGGGGTATGTAGTGCATGTTAGCAGCAACTACATTCAAAATGCAGAATATTTCGATTGTCACAATCATCGCTTGGACCTATCGTTGACAGGATATCAGCAGTCAAATGTACTTCGTGTAGTTCGTCAGTATTCGAATAGCGATGGAATGTGCGATGAGCGACGGAACGTCGATACGTTACCGTCAAATTATACTCAATGTAGTATGTACTAGTTAGGAAATGGCGACATTGCTATTTCACCTAAGGTTTGTAATCAAAGAGTCGCTTGTGAGCAGTTGTAAGAAAGTCTAAGCAATTCATCACTAGGTTGGACGTTGGACAACGATTTATTTGAACAGTGGTTATACCACCCTTTTCTTGCGTGGGAAATCCTCATGGATACCCTCGGTCTGGGAAGAACGAAGGGCTATATCGGACTCCTACCGAATAAAAGCCCAGTGTTCCTTCTACTACCAAGAATCGCGATTCCGGGAGATACTTGTACATTAGTCGCACCCCCAGTGAAAAAATGTATGACAGATTCAACGTTGTCCCGATTCGTTAAATACAGGAATTTAATGTTAACATTTGTATTTCATTGTAAAACGAAAGCTATGCTAGATATACAGTGCCAATGTAAATCACAATTGTTGTAATTTTCCAGGCTAAAAGAATCAATTGGAAAATAAAACAGTAACATTGCTGAGAGATCTCACCATTCAACTTTGATGTTACCGAATTTTGTACATTGCTCGTATCGGCATGTAATACACCCACACACACACACCATCACATGTCCCATATTTTAAATTCAACAAACACACACACAGTCGTGGCTCTGCATAATTTGAGTGCGTGTGAGCATTTTGACCTTTAACTCAAACTGAATACGCCCCAACAAAATCAGGAATATGGAAAACTTTCAATTCAGTTTATTTTTCAATCTATCAGATTGCGAAATACTTGCACGCGGCATCTAGGGTACTATTCGGCGTATTTGCTAAATCAAACTTCGGATAAAATATTTCGTTTCAATATTTTGAATAAGGTAATAATATTTCCATGGTAGTATTTTCGACGTTACCCCTGTTTGGTATTCGAATTTTATAGTAACAGTATGCATTTTACTTTGTACAAGCATTCCATTTTAGATTGCTTTCAATCCTCATACATTAATCATAGTTTATATGCCTACCTACATTCCGGTAAATAAAGCTTAATTTATTTACCCGAATAAAGGGATATCGTTAAAAATATTTGTGACATTTTAATGACATCGTTATACAAGTATTCCTTTTTTAACCGACTTCAAAACCCGGCTCGGTGCGTGTGAGACTACGCACAAAGAAGGGTTCCTTAATTGGGACGAATTTATCCCAAGAACAAACTTAACATTCTAGTTGAAAACGTGGTCTCACATACATTGCAACTGCAAATTTATGTTTATACGCACAATATGTAGAGATTTACCATGCTCTTTTAAGACCATAGACGTCATAACGGTGTTCCTTTAAAGAACTATTTTTTTCTGTATTTTTTTCAAAATGTTGGGCTCTGTAATTTCGAAGATAGGGGGGGGGGGGGGGTGGTCAATTTTTATCTAAGTATTTTCTCAAATAACTTTAAAAGTATAATAATTAAAAAAAAGACCTTTTATTTAATTTATTTTTATTTATTTATTATTCATTTATTTCGGACAGAATCCATATATGTGTTAGTAAAAATTTTCTAAATATCTATGTTAGTAGGTACATAATCAAAAAAAAAAAAAATAAAAAGTATTTCTATTTTACAGTTTCCCAGTAACTATTCCCACCCAGTGTGCCTGTATGGGACAGTCGTGTCGGGATGCAATCATTTGCAAAATGGTGTTGGGGCTACCGCGCAGTCTTTGAAAAAATGACGCCACTTTTTTACGCACTATAGCGTGGAAACCGTCAACGCGCGCATTTGCGAACATTTGCGACGCACTACAATGCCGCGGCAACCCCAACAGCACTCTGAAAGCATTATTATACTGAATACGCAGGGCGTTGTAGGCACGTTGCGTATACCGAACCCACAGGCCGCTCGAGTAAAAAGATTGGCAATAGGCCCTAAAAAGTGTTACCTTAACTTCTTTGGTACATCGAGCGAACCTACGGGCCAGCATATTGCTCCGTACCGCTAACGCCCTGCGTTCTCTTTCTATATCAGGGTCATCTTTTAAGTCCTCCGTGACCAGATGACCCAGATATTTAAAGTTCTGCACAATTTTCAATTTTGTTCCATCGACCATGATCGGGGGCACTGTACTAGGTCTCTGTTTTCCGGCCCTAAAAATCAGTACCTGACTTTTCTGTGAGTTGTACCTGAGACCATGCTCGGATGCATAGCGTTCACAAATCTTAAGCAGTGTCCTCAGGGCGTTGACCGAGGGGGCCAGCAGAACCATATCATCCGCATAACTTATGTTGTTGACACATATTCCGTCAATGTAGCATCCGACATGTGTCCTGCTGAGCTCCTCGATCAACTGGTTCACATAAAGGCTAAAGAGGCCGGTAGATGTGAGGCCGCCCTGCCTTACACCGCATTCTAATCTATATTCATCAGACAATGTACCACCCCATCTCACCTGGTTAATTTGGTTTTTATACCAGAATTTTAAAACACCGATACACTCCGTTGGCATACCAGTTTCCACTAGCTTTCGCCACAGTATGTCATAGGCAACTGTGTCAAAAGCTTTTGACAAATCGAGGAAACAGGCATATATCGGTGTCTTTCTCTCCGTGTAATACATGACAGTATGCTTAAGGCATAAAATAGCACTCTCAGTGGATAATCCCGCCCTGAAACCGAATTGTGCGTCATGTAAATGTAAGTACCCACTGAGACTCTGATTAAGCAGACTGTCAAGTGTCTTAGCTGTTGTTGTAGCAAGTGAGATGGGTCGATAATTTGCCCTATCAGATACATCCCCTGTCCTGTTTTTGAGAATGGGTACAACCAAGGTTTTCATCAGCGATTCCGGTAAGTATGAGTGACCGATACACAGCGTAAAAAACATAGCCAGTACACGCGGCAGATGTACACCTGCATGCCTGAAATGCTCAATGCTGAGACCGTCGTACCCTGGAGACTTACCCCCCTTCATCCTTAGAATTGCTGTGACAACTTCATTTGCTGAAAAGCGAGTTTTTCTCCCTGATACGCCGGCCCCAGCACCATCCGTATTGGCCATCTCTGGTCCCAGGGGAGATCTTACCATAAAGTGGTCTCTAAAATTATTGGCGATTTCCTTAGGATCACTGATGCCACCGACGCTCACAGGTATACTCGGCTTAGGGTTCATCTTGTTAGTATTCTTCCAGAAGGCCGCAAAATTCCCCGCTGAAAGATTTGAGGCAAGAATATCCATCTTAATTTGTTCTTGCCTGTTCTGACACCATTTCAGCTTTGATTTAAAATCCCTTCGACTATCACGCATTTGTTCATAAACAGTACCATTAGATGGTCTACCCGCTAACACCCATAGCTGAAACCCTAGCCTAGCCTTTCTGTGAGCGCCTGCGACATGCCTATATAATAATAATAATATGTCACACGATACAGTTAGCAAAACTTTTTATTATTTTTTTAATTTGCCCCCCAAAAGTGACCCCCATGTACATAATTAATTTACAGTTACGTTACACGTTCGTGTTTGGGTCATAGAAATTCATAATGTGTGTTTATCGGTCCATTACTTTTGGAGCAAATTGACTGTGACAGACGGTCTTGACACAGAACGTCACTTTCGCAAAATGTCATCTTGTGAATTTGCTCACTTTCGCATAGTGTCACTTTCGCAAAACGACATTTTCGCAGAATGTCATTCAAGCCATTTTTTCTCAGGACAGACCTAATACTAATACTGCAGAATCGGGTAAGTCATCATCATGATCATCTGCCTGCCTTTTCCCAACTACGTTAGGGTCGGCTTCCAGTCTAACCGGATGCAGCTGAATACCAGTATTTTACATCACTGAAGAGTCGGGTAAGTAATTTTTTAAAAGTATACGAAAAATCAATCAAATTCTTTGCATACATAACTATATTTGTTTATAAAATCAACTTTAATGACATTCTGCGAAAATGACGTTTTGCGAAAGTGACTTTGTGTGAAAATCACGTTGTGCGAATATGACGTTTTGCGAAATTTTGCGCTTGGCCTATCAATTTCTTTAACCAACAACTACATGGGTTACAAGGTTGTCTTTAAAAGATCGCTTTTAGCGATAAGACCGCCCATTGTGTCACCCTATGTAAAATTTCTACATTTATAGCTGTAATTTTTATGGTGTACATAATAAAGAGTATTCTATCTATCTATCTACATCGTCCCCCTTAAAACCTTATGATCAGGTATCAGTATGGTAATACGGCATCCATATTCAGCATCCCGACGACGCTAAACATTATCAAGTCGATCGCGCGTCAAAGGAATCGTGATTACATCCGTGACTGTGACACGTTACATATTTGATTGCACGCTCTTGTAAAGGTGTTTATTTTGCACAATTTGAGGTTGTTATCTCCTAAACGAGTTGTAATTCTATCAGTAGGTTTGATTGCTCGTGGATTGTGTCAATTTAGTACAAAGATGCGTGTGTTTTCTATGAATCTTCTCGAAAACAAAACCAATGAAAGAAATACCTGTTATAAACTTGATGAAGCTAACGAAATTAAGTTCACTAGTTTTATAATACAGGTATTATCATAGTTATTAACCGACTTCCACACAATCCCGTTTTTAAACACCAATGTAATGTTTTTTTTTTGTTTCAGAACCGACACGTTGGTTTGACGTTGTACTTTGAAACCAATTAATGAGTCATCAACCAATATTAATTGTGTCAATATGTTGTACAATTTAGTTCGAATGATTAAAAGCTGGTAATTAAATTTCGCTTCAGTTACAAACTTCTATAATTTGGCTAATTAATTATTTTTATTACGGTTCAAAAGAATTGTTTGATGAAACAAAATGTTTTTTCTGCGTAATATTTCTGTTGGATTGTAAAAAAACAGTAGTGTTCGTATTGTTATTACAACAATATTAATTGCTATAGTGAAGCCGACGAAAAGCATTCCTGTGTTACACGCTTTGCTGAATATTTACGGGATATCAGTAACACCCTTTTTTTTTTTTTTTGGGTGGGAAATCATCAAATAACTTCTCCCGCTCTGGGCGGAGCGGGAGAGTGTGTCAGACTCTTACTGACTAATACCCACCCGTATTCCTTCAGTTGCCTGTGTCGCCAGGGGCCTCGGTAACCCTTTGGTACATTCCCGCGACGCCGGCAGGATCAGTAACACCCTGGTAACTGAATTTTGCCAGAGGAAATAATTGCATGTAAAATACAAATACTGAGGTGCATAATCACAAAAAAGAAGACCCTTGTTAACCACGGTAAATCCGATGATATGTTCCTAAACCCGGAAATGAAATTCGAGATCAAATATGTAAACAAAGGTGTTGCCAATTTAAAATAATAACCTCAATAGTGTAGTTTGTCGAAAAGTACCATAATATAGTGTTAAAATTTAGCATGACAGGGCATGGCATGTCTTATATCGATACAAGAATAAAATATAACTGTTTGGAATAAATTCATGTCAATTATTTTTATGATACTGGCAATAAGGCAAAAGCTCTAAACATTTGGGCTTTCATTTATTATTTTCTATTTATAAAATATTTTTCGGTCTAAACAAGAGAATCGTTAAAAAAAATGTAAATAATATTGCGAACTAATACCTAATCGACTCAAGTTAGGCGTCCATAGGGTTCGCCATTTTGTTTTGGTCATTCAGTATAGTGTCATTCGGTTTCTGACGTTTGTCGTGATTGAATGTGTCCCACTGAGTATTTTTTAATTAGAATTACTAGGGAAATGTTGACTACCCCTGGAACGTCACTGACAATGACATTTCTTTGTTTACATTTTTGATCACGAATTTCTTAGTTTAGTTGAAATACTGTATGATTTGAACCAACGAAATTGGTAATAAAAAGACAGGTCTGTAATATTTTGGTTACTGAAAGCGATACAAATAAAACATTACTCCTTGCTTCAGGTGAACAAGGTGGAATTATCCGTTACAAAAATTAACTTCTGCTGTTTTGTATCGACATGTTTTGTTTCACATCCCATCACTAAAAACATATTGTACGTAAGTAGGAACCGTTCGGGGATTGAAAATAATATTGGTAACTGTTCCACCGAACCGCTCTTATCAAAATTTTGTTTCAGTGTGGTTAGTGGCTGTGCTCAGGTGCGGTTCGGTCAAGTGCTGTTGAAATTTGTGGTCTGAGTGGAATACCTCGTTATTTATCCCCAGCTAATTAAGTACCTTGCCTTTTTTCACTAATTTATTTTTTTATAGCTACCTACTCTGATTAGGTAAACACGCACTGTGTTTTACCGGCGTTATAATTTAACACATCACAGTGACACAGAATCAAACGTTTGAACTCGATGTAGGTACTTTTTTTCAGCTAAGTTCTTTTGATGAGTTCAGTCGGTAGCATATATTTAAAATATAATATAATATTAAGTTATTATACATAATATTCAACTCAATATTAACAGCTGAATGAAACTGTAAGTGAAATGAACTCTGTAAGGATGTCACTAGTCGTTTTCCAACTGTCCAAATGTCATCGCACACATTGATGCAAAATTGACGCGTTTGCACACCAGACTTAATGGTAAATAAAATTAATTTGGCTTCATCTGCGGTGCTTATGCTTCGAAAGAGCCATTTTCCCAGAATGCATGTGATATTATTTTATGTAAAACGAGAATTTACACATTTTACTCGTACAAGGTGGTAGTACGAGTAAAATGTGTAAATTCCCGTTTTACATAAAATAATATCACATGCATTCTGGGAAAATGGCTCTTTTGAAGCGACTATTATTATTTCGAAGTCCTGTTTCCGATTATACACTGTACACCCAGGTATTCTCACAATGTTTTTCGTTAATCGTGTCTCTGTGAATCGGAAAGGCCTTAGTTTTTTTAGGATGGTAACGCACCTGCGAAGTCTCTCGTTGTACAAATACCTGATACTGATCACTTGCCATGAGACGGCTTGCTTGTTGGCGAGCCAATAACATAACGTAATAACAAATTGTTGACAGATTTCCATTTATTTTTTGCAATGGTGCAAATTTAGCTAAGAATTGGCAATATGTCGCCAAAGCACAGTGATATCTTGGTTATATTGTCTTATTCCAAAGATATATTGTATGAATATGTGATGAGGTGTTTTCAATAAGAATATATTATAGTCCAAGTACCATATATCGTCTTATCTAGTAGAACGACCTCGATGTACAGGATGTACAATTTATATCGTGAACTTCTAGCGGCAGTTTTCACTTGGTTTAAAACTTGATTATGACTGTATGAAAATAAGACGCGTGTTGGATAGAATAGACACAACAAACTCCGAAACAGCCCCAGTTACTTAAATTATTTTAGGTACCTATACTATATAATTATGTTAATAAATCATGTCTTTTGCATTCCATAGCTAGATTGAATTTGATGGAACTACGAAAAACCGTTGGTTAAAAATATGTAATGTAAATTGAAATCAGACAACAGGTTTTAGAGCACACGCTGTATATTTCACACCATTTTTATATCTTATTCTTTAGTCACGTCGCAAGTAATAACTTTGTCGAATGTATTTTTGGGTAAAATTTAAGGTTGGCTTAAAGTTTGGAATAAGATGCAAAAGAAATTGAATATTTTGTGCGTAAATATTCATGAATACATTTTTGTTTCACGATTATTAAGGAGACATCTAGAAAAAAAAAATATAACTCATGATTAAATTATCATTTTGTTAAAAAACTACAACACTCGTAACATTAGGTACACATTTAATTGAAAACTGTTCATTTATTTTGTTGATGCATCAACACATGTCTAATGACCTAAACACCAAAAAATTGACTTGCCCGCATGCCAAAACTTTCAGCCCGTAAATTTAATAATTTAATTGAATCCCAACAGAGAGACAGAGTAGTGGTGGCCCAGTGGTAACGGCTGCGACTTACGAGTTGTAGGTCATGGGTTCGAACCTACCAGGCACTTTACTTTACGTAAATTATTTCAAAACTATGAAGAAAAAAACAAACAGAGGAAACCGGCATGTCCTAGAACCAAAAATTCGAAGATACGAACGAGTATGTGACATCCACCAACCCGCACTGGGCTCGCGTGGTGGATTACGGCCCACTCCCTCTCACAGAGAGGAGGTCTGTTTTCCAGCAGTGGGAACATTATAGGCTAATTAAGCTTATGCTTATGCATTGAATACCAAAACTATTATTAGCCAGTGTAAAAATAATCAATGGTAAGAAGTCCTGCGGTGACAATCGAGAGGTTTTTTTTACTTTTAATCATACCCATGAGGATAAATTAATAAGATACTGTACTGTTATTCTTTTCCAGAAATTATACGGTCAAGCCGACCCAAAAAATAACAAAGGTACCTTCTGTCCAAAAAACCTCACAATGAACTTGGACCAGGAATTTTCTCGGCACTGAAAAATGTGAAAAAAGAACCTTTTGTACGAAGGTCCGACAATGCGAAACCACCACCAATAAAAGGGTTCAGAAGGCCGACATGATAAAGCATTCACGTAGAACGAAATATACAAAATGAAGTCTTTCTTTTTGTGATCTGAGAAAACCAGACAGTTTTTAACCGACTTCAAAAAAGGAGGAGGTTTCTCAATTCGACCGTATATATATTTTTTTATAATTAGTGTAATTAGTGTTCGCCGATTTCTCCGTTAATTGTGAACCGATTTTAAAAATTATTATTTTTTTGAAAGGGTATGCTCTCTAGGTGGTCCTATTGTCACCAAGTCATAATCTGATGACGGGATCCCATGGAAATCGAGGGAAGTCCTCAAATTTTAATGGCACACCTATAGCGATTTAGGTATTTTTATAGTAACTTGTGCATTTGCTCTCGAAAAGCACCATTTGGTGGAGTGCAATTGATGATGAAGACCACAGAGGGCCACCGGAACTACTTAATAAGATGTATTTAGTGAGTTGCGATTCGATTAGGTACTTTAATATGGTTGCTAAGCCATTTATGCTCTTCACAATGCATATGGTGAGTGGCAGTTCTCCTGGTTCTTACCAGGAGAACTCCTCAACAATTAACGTCCCTGCATCAAGAAAAGCAATATTTTGTGAAAGGTGATGAGCAGTTGACATTAGGCTATTGCAACTTAGATAAATTACAAACTGACTCGCTAACAAGTGAAAAATAAAAAAACTTTTTACAAAAAAAAAAAACAACCGACTTCCAAAAAAACACTACAAAGTTTTCACTTTGTAGTGTTTTTTTGGATGTCGGTTGTTTTTTTTTTCAAATATTATTTAAGTAAAGAAGAGAAAAAGCGTGTGAGGTGGAACGAAGTTCCTTCTCACATATGATATAAAACAGAAACTTTTGACACTTGAAATTTACGACTTAGAATCTGACTTTTTTTTCGAAGTTCCTTCTAGCTCGCATAGACAGTTGCACCCACAGACGAGTTTTTAATACAGCGAAATCTAGTTTTAGTTTTAAGAAACTAACATAAAGTTACCACACAGAGCTTCTAAAAACTTATACTAGATGGCTCTGTATTAAAAACGCGTATTAAGTTCACAGTTTCTCTCATGAAAAAGAAAGATAAGAGTTGCATAACGCTTTTTCATTACGTGACGATTTCTACCAATCAACTCCTACCGTAAGCCGCGTTAAAGAACTTCGGTCCAAAAAAAGTTAAGCATCTTATTTATAAGAATGGGTCTACATAGGTCCACTCTTAAACCTCATGGAACTCCTTACTCCGTAATCATTCCTTGTATAGTCAGTCTTGTGATTGCTTTACCATATTTGTGAACAAATTCCAGTACCAAAATTGAAACTTTACTAAGGGTGAAACTATCTAACTGTCTCATTGACAAATACACCTTGTCGTTTTATGCCGTGCAAGTTACATTCAACCCTAGGGTTGTAAATCTACGGGTATAAAGCAAACTACGCCAACTACCAATAATATTGTAGTGATTTTTTAATTTGAGGGGTTTTCATCTCTTTTTTCAGTGGTTTTCTTCCCCGTTTTTGTTCTGCGGTACATCGGTGCTTAAATTAGCGTCCGATATCTATTTCATTGGCGGGAGATGGGTGATAAATAGTCCGGGTCGCGCCCAACGCCCGCCATTTGCAAATTGTCGAAACGTGAACTCTGATAATCGGGCGCCATGTTATGCTTAGATTATAATAACTGATCTGTTATTTTTTTAGGCAATTGGGTTTTAATTTGGAAAGTTACGGTCGGTTAGAGTTCTGTGTGATACGTTTAAATGTTGGTTCTCCGTGTCATATTCCAGTTAATATTTACCTTATAGTTTTATCTCGTTTCAAAGGATTGATTTTGGTACAGTTTTGTTTTTGTTTTAAACTGCTGATACATAGGTGTCAGCAGTTTAAAACAAAAAAAAAAAAAAAAATCCTTTATATCATACTCACTAATTGCAGTTTACCTAAGTTTGTTACCTTATTAGATGTTTAGTTCAAGGCATTCGTTTTGAACATTTTAAATCAAATTTTCATGACGAAATACCTGAAGCTATTATGATTGTTGTAACTTTTAATAGCCATAGCGTGTTTATAATTGCGCCCTCACCACAGCCTTTCATTTTCGCATTTTTCTCCGATCATCCCCGTGGTCAGTTTGGAGGAGCGATAAAATATGAATCGATTCACATGGGTATTCATTCACCCTAATCATAATGATTGATATTTAATTTTATGTGGCTAACAGTTAAAACATGATTATGGGGCCCACATATTGAACGAATACCTAATTAATCGTATATTCCAATTATTTGGAAGTTAATTATTTACGTCAGTTTAGCATTGGGTGAAATTGAGGCTGGAATTTTTAAATGGCGTTGTTTGATTATCATATGTGTCCAAATGCTTACTATACCAGATATTGTGTATAATAACAAGTAAACGAAAATTTACTTATTAAGTTTGTGAAGGTTTACCAAGGGGAATGACCGGAATAACCCTTTATAAAGATAAAAAAACCTTTTGTAATATTTTGGGGACCAACGATAACATTTTCTCAGTAGGGATTTGATAGATTTTGAATTATCGGTCGGTAACCCTTAGCTTGGAGGTTTAAGAACCCGCACCGGATTGTGGGTTCAAAGCCTGGCAAGTAATAATGTGATTTACATTTTTATATTTCTTCCTTTTAAGCATTTGCGTGAAATAAATCCGTCTCAACCTCTCCTCTGGTATCGACACTTACTAAATATACAGGGTGATTTTTAATTCACTGTTAACCTTTCAGGGCATGAAAATACTCATGATTAGGAGCAACTTTCACTAAGAGACCAACTCTGAAATATCAAAAAAATCCGTGTTCCATACAAAATTGCAATATTTATCCGATGAAAATGTATGTAACAGATGTATTTCGTAGTTGGTCCCAAAGTGAAAATTGTTTATAATCACGAGTACTTTCACCTGCTGAAAAGTTATTAGTGAATTAAAAATCAACGTGTATAAGAATGGGCTTTGACTTAGCACATACCGCTCTGTAATAGATGTCTAAATAACATCAAATATGAATCATAATCATCACAGACATACATATCAAATTCCTTCACTCGCCATTAAAGGAATTTGACCCATCGATGAGCCTTCACACGAACCGTTAGGTGTGAATCATGCTTAACATGCCAATATCTGTGATCTCTGGATTCATTTCAGCATACACTGAAATTCAGCCAGTTTACCTTCACTACACAGTGACTCAATTCCTGCTGTGTTCTGTTCCCAATTGAAACACTGCTAAATACAGTTTATTTTATCGTGAAACTGACCTCCGACCGATAATTACAGTTGATTGGGGTTTCTGTGTTGTGGGTGCCAATTTCCAATAAATTAAACAAATAGTGAAGCTTCAAACCAATGCCTGCAAGTGAACAAATATGTGGTAGTTAGGTGAAGCGTGCAGCTAAACGTTTTTAGAGTTAAAACAATTGTTGTTGATTTCATGAAACTTGCACTCAGTCTGCCAAGCCATCTGATGATTTAATCTATTTTAGTAGTGAAATGGTCAGTGGTTGACAACATAGTTATTATGACAAAGACACACGCGACGCACTTTTAGTTTTAATTCATAAAAGCGTTTTAGCCTGCTGCGGTCTGCCAAGTGGCTACAAAACATAAACTAGACAATGATGTATAATTTTCCCAATGACTGTGTAGTCAAGAAGACGTAGTCTTTCGAATTTGAACTTTCTTTGAATTATATTAAAAACGCACGTCAGTTTGAAATAATACTGAGAAGTGCAAAACAAACGCCGGTGAGTCCGCAGCCTTGTAGTAACTTATAACACACACTTTACTGATACCGATGTTTTTGCGTTTTCTCAAGCACAATTTAAAAAAATGGCTATAGCTTTACTTACTGACAACCTTTCATAACTTACTTTTCTTTTTTTTCTTCTTTTTTCATTAATCATTTAAATATGCGGCCGTCCGTCCTTTCCTCTTTTAAGTTTTTTTTTTTGTTGAATCCGTGGACAGTAGTTTAGGATATACGTTTATTAAATGAACCTAATTAGCTTCGATATACAAATTGTAAAGTGTAACTGTTTTTTGTCCCTAAATAAATAAAATAAAATACGTTTCCTTGAATACACTGTAATTTTTAGGGCCTCACTGATTTTTTTCCGCGCGTTCTATTTGGAAAATTATACAGCAATGCCCAAGATAAATCATAAGTCATTTATTCTTTTGTTTAATATAGGTACAGTAATAATGGTATATAAAGATAATACTGAGTGCGCCATGTTATGCCAGAGGGCGTACAAATGTTGATACTAATTAAGTAGTAATTCAAGCGAGCCAACTCTCAATCTTATATAAATAAAACAAAGTACATCATTTTTATAACTGGGTATTTTGGGGGACTGTCTTATTTAATTTTGACGTTCGAAAAGTATTGATTCACAGCCTAGTTTGAATAAATGACTTTTGCTTTTGATTTTGACTCAAGAACGGCTAGATCGATTTTGATGATCTTTGATTTGTTGGATGCGTCTCCGCCGCTAATAACAGAACAAGTATTAAAACATCGGAAAAATTCACGAAAAAAAATTAAGAAGAACATTAATTTTCTCATACAGTTTGTGTAGGAAGGAGTTACTTTTTCGATGATCTCTATAGCTGATTTACTGATTCCGACGTTTTTTTTTTTGTTCGTCTCGGCCTCGAAAAGTTTCCTCGTCCATTGGAAAAGAAAGAAAATCACAAAAAAAAAAAATCCGTATGCGACACAATCTCTGATACATGACAGAAACAAAACACTGACAAAAATGTATGTACATGTAGTTGTATGCGGGTTCCGGTAATGCCAGTAGATGGGGTTGTGTGCTATGACTTTACAGTACGATTATCCTTTGACAGCTGATCCAGTTGCGCGGTCCTTTCATTGCGCCACGATTTCTCAGAATTTTTAGTTTTGACCGTTATCGCCGATTCAATTAATTCTCTATAAACGATTTTTTCTGAAATTCATTAGCAAAAAGTGGTTTGATAGAGGAGAGTTCAGTTTGAAGAAGTGCACTTAGTGAAAGGTTATGTCGTTTATCATTGCGCACGCATCGACAATCAATCCAATTGGTAATTTTGGACTGTGTGTTTGATTTTCCAGGCGAATTCGTTAGTAATTCAATTAGTTAAATGTTAGTACTCGTATTAGCTCATTTCATTTCAATCAATGTTTCTGGTGTGGAATTCTATTTTTAACCGACTTCAAAAAGGAGGAGGTTCTATGTACGTCAGTAAACTCGAATTATTAATTCACTGGAGTAATCTGACATGTACTAGCTTTCACTTTGTGTAATAAAAAAGGTCATAATTATTGTATTCTAAGATTTTTACACTTATTGTTATACATTTATTTTACACTTATATAAATCGGTTAAACTAAACGATCACGGTTACAATAAATACGTGTGTTTTTTTTTAATATGTGTTCATCGAGTTTTTATTCATTTGGTAGAGGAAACTTGCGCCGTGGTCCCATAAAACTATTAACTACACATAATATTATATTAACTTTGCTTCGTTTGAGTTGGCTTCAATAATAAGTATTTTTCCCAATTAGTCCATGTGGATAATGTTTTAATAACTTCCTGTCACTGTTATTTGTAATTAAACAGCAGATAACTAAAAAGTGAAAAAAAAAAAAAACTTAATAACAAAAGAAAATAACCAACTTCCAAGAAAAAGACCACAAAGTGAAAAACATCTTTGATCTCGGTGGTGGTTTTTCGATCGTGATTTTCAAACTGTTCATTTTCAAACTTTGTGAGGTTATTACATTTGTGATTGTGCGGGCCTCGATAATTGCTTCGTTATGTTATTTTGAATTGTGTGATTAATTGTCTAATGTTATTTACATTACCGCCAGCCAGAAGATCTAATATTTCACAACAAAGCCGTAATCATGAAAATATCTTAAGTAGCTTGAAAGTATATACTTATATCTTATAATTATATCGTTTTTATGCGTTGGATAGACATTATTTCCTGTAAAGTATTTTACTTCAATACTAAATATTCAAATATAATAATGATGTGTATGCGTTCTAGTTTAACACACATTCTTGCATAACTTACTTGTCTTATTTGAAGGCGTAGTGAGACAAGATGGCGCTGTTTCTGTCATAACTATCCATCATTCATTTGTTACAGTTTGACTTCAAAAGGAAACAAAAAAGGTTTCTTTCAAAAGGAAATAAGAGTGCTACGTGCTCTCAAGATAAATAGATGAAATGTCAGTCATATTGGTGGATCTGGTCTTGTTTGACATTAATTCGGTAAGGAGCCTCTCAAAAGTTCGGCAAAATTGGAAACAATACTTATTGATTGGAAGTATTCTGTAAAATTGGGTAACTATTCGTCAGTTCAATATCAGTTCCGTCTCAGATTCTAAGGGCCCTCGCCCACGGTGACTTTTTGTAGCGATGCTGTCGCGCATTTCGTAAACGCGCAACAACATCGCTACTAACGTGTGTTAGTCGCATTTGCAACGCGCTACAGAAGCGATGCCAACGCGCTACTAACGCGCTACAGAAACGACAAGACAACGTGACTAATGTTGCCTCAACGGAGTCCATCTTGCAACTGTAGCGATCGCAGGTATTTTTGTGCCATTACTGAATCGCGTTTGCAACGCGACAGAAGCGCGACAGTATCGCGTTTGCATCGCGACTGACTCTGGGCCCGTGGGCGAGGGCACACAGCTAGCGACCGCTTCGCGACTGTATCGATGCGGACGCGCGACAGCATCGCTACTGCATCGCTACAAAAAGTCGCCGTGGGCGAGGGGCCTAAGAGAACTGGATGATTACAGAAAACCAAATGCCATCGTTTTTAAATAAGATGTATTGCTATACTAAAATATTATTAAAATAGTTAAGTTTCGTACGAGTATACCAATAATGGTGAGGAGGTATACGAATCCTCTTAATATTAAAAGTGCATGTACCTATCACCTTTACGCTAATAAATATCGTTATTTGATTTGAAATTCTTTAATTGCTTCGAAACTTTGTTCCCACAATTTCTAAAAACTATCAAACTCAACCAAAAATTTACCAAATACGTAGGTAGTAGAATTCTATCGGTCCCTATACACCATATTTACAGCACATACTGCAACAATGTACATAGGACCCGTCTTAACATTTCCTTGTGCACAATTCCGAGGACTCTAGCACAGCTCTATTATAGTAGAGTCTGGCTTCCGGGCATCGATAAACTCTATAACGGGTCTATAATAGGCGTTCCCTGTGAGACTATCAATTCCTTTGCTGTAGAGTGTAGAGCAAGCGTAAAACACTTTTATAAGACTTTATTCTTTTACATTAGTGTTTCATGATCGGGATAGCATGGTGTTGGGTTTTCGATGTATTTTGATGCATTATAAACAGCTGAATATCCATTTTTGATAATGGAAAAATCCAGAGAAAATGACGAAATGTTAAATGGTGTAGCTTTCAAGGTTCGTGGGTAATATCAATATCCGTAAGGTTTCGAAGAATCCAAAATCAAAACAACATCTAGTAATTAGATGTTGTAAAAGCCATCCATTTAGCGAGACTGCATGAGGCATTAACTACCGTTTCAATGTACCATAATTTAGATTGTCATCACTAATAAGAAGAATAATGTACCACGAGATAAGACAGGTGTATCATTACACTGAACAATGTTAAAAAGCTATATTTTTCTAATGATATATCATTATTGATACACGTATATACATCATCAAAAAAATACAAATTTAAAAAGAACGCCTCACGGAATTCTCACTCTAATTTCCCTCACACCATATATGCCTAAACCCCATTTACATAATACATCAATAATGTTTAAAATCCCCAAGCTGCCTGTGATAGATCGCTTACGTGCGACATTAGACCCTTCGTTTATCTCCGTTACCCTTCTTCTTTTATTCTAGAATGTTCGAAGACTTTTAAACGCGTTTTACATTACTTAGTATTTGTTTTGTAGATTGCTTTATCAGAGGATGTCGAATATTTGCTGTTACTAGGTAAATGGAATCTAAAACATTTCGGTAATGAGTTTTTTCTAAGTAAATGTAGGTAAGTTAAATAAATAAAAAAAAAAATAAAAAAAATGGTAAATGTAGGTATAAATGTAGGTTATCTTTAAAAGATCGCTTTTAGCGATAAGACCGCCCATTGTGTCACCCTATGTAAAATTAAATTGCTAATTTTTGTTAGAGTTAAGTGTCCCCCCTGCAAGCTAAATGGTTGTTTATGGAGAAGCAAACAAAAAATGACAGTAGTACATAATATAATGAAATTAAAGGAAAACTATCAGCTAAGTAGGCTTTACAAGTTAACGAGTAATAGTCGGCCTACTTAAATTTGCAGTTGGAGAATTGACCGTGACGTATATCGATGTATGGGAGAACATGTTGTTCAACTACAATGTTAAGTTTGTTTTTGGGATAAATTCATCCCAAGTCCAACTACGGGATCCTTCGTTGTGAGTGGGCTGACACGCACTTGGCCGGTTTTTACTAATAATGTTATAGAAGGCCTCAAACATACTTTCATAACAACTTATTCAGCGATCAACCGTAGCATCATTATATTATAATCGTGTGCTAGCTGATATATTGCAAATAATTTAATTTAATGTTTTGTGTGTTTTAATGTAATTTGCATACTATTATTTAGAGTCAAATTTATATAACTAAACAGACAGGTGTGCTGCTGGGTTTGTCCTGCCACTTCTTCTTTGCAGCACTAGGAAGTGGTGAAGGGCGGACGTTTTTGGGGGACTGTCTTATGTAATATTGACGTTCAAAAAGTGCTGACTCTCAGCCTATTTTGAGCAAATGATATGGCGACAACCAGACGCCAATCAATTATTCAATAGGAATCATTGATTAGATTCCACTAATCATTTTTCATTTTGAATGACCATTTAGGATCTATAACGGTTTAAAGTTGATTAGCAACAATTCTCACTTATATTTTCAAAACTCATAATAAAACTGTGATAAAGTTCTTATATAATCGTATAGTACGTATAGTAGGTCTTATTAATATTAAAAATAATTATTTAAAAGTGTACATTAAAAAAAATAATTTGTAAAATCGAAAACCTGACTGCGTAAAAAGTGAACTTTAAAAAAGATGGTAATCAAGATGACCTATTTCTATATCCATATAGTCTCATAGTAATCTCATGCAGTCGGAGGCATCTTCTTAAATATAACAATAAAGACCGATTGCCTCATGCAATCGAAGGCATCTTCTTAAATATAACAATAAAGACCTATTACCTCCTGCAGTCACAGGCACATTCTTTAATGTAACAATAAAGACCTATTGCCGCCTGCAGTCGGAGGCATCTTCTTAAATATAACATAAAGACCTATTGCCTCATGCAATCGAAGGCATCTTCTTAAATATAACAATAAAGACCTATTACCTCCTGCAGTCACAGGCACATTCTTTAATGTAACAATAAAGACCTATTGCCGCCTGCAGTCGGAGGCATCTTCTTAAATATAACAATAAAGACCTATTACCTCCTGCAGTCACAGGCACATTCTTTAATGTAACAATAAAGACCTATTGCCGCCTGCAGTCGGAGGCATCTTCTTAAATATAACATAAAGACCTATTGCCTCATGCAATCGAAGGCATCTTCTTAAATATAACAATAAAGACCTATTACCTCCTGCAGTCACAGGCACATTCTTTAATGTAACAATAAAGACCTATTGCCGCCTGCAGTCGGAGGCATCTTCTTAAATATAACATAAAGACCTATTGCCTCATGCAGTCCGAGGCATGTTCTTAAATATAACAATAAAGACCTATTACCTCCTGCAGTCACAGGCACATTCTTTAATGTAACAATAAAGACCTATTGCCGCCTGAAGTCGGAGGCATCTTCTTAAATATAACAATAAAGACCTATTACCTCCTGCAGTCACAGGCACATTCTTTAATGTAACAATAAAGACCTATTGCCGCCTGCAGTCGGAGGCATCTTCTTTAATATAACAATAAAGACCTATTGCCGCCTGCAGTCGAAGGCACATTCTTTAATGTAACAATAAAGACCTATTGCCGCCTGCAGTCGGAGGCATCTTCTTAAATATAACATAAAGACCTATTGCCTCATGCAATCGAAGGCATCTTCTTAAATATAACAATAAAGACCTATTACCTCCTGCAGTCACAGGCACATTCTTTAATGTAACAATAAAGACCTATTGCCGCCTGCAGTCGGAGACATCTTCTTTAATATAACAATAAAGACCTATTACCTCCTGCAGTCACAGGCACATTCTTTAATGTAACAATAAAGACCTATTGCCGCCTGCAGTCGGAGGCATCTTCTTTAATATAACAATAAAGACCTATTGCCGCCTGCAGTCGAAGGCACATTCTTTAATGTAACAATAAAGACCTATTGCCGCCTGCAGTCGGAGGCATCTTCTTAAATATAACATAAAGACCTATTGCCTCATGCAATCGAAGGCATCTTCTTAAATATAACAATAAAGACCTATTACCTCCTGCAGTCACAGGCACATTCTTTAATGTAACAATAAAGACCTATTGCCGCCTGCAGTCGGAGGCATCTTCTTAAATATAACATAAAGACCTATTGCCTCATGCAATTGAAGGCATCTTCTTAAATATAACAATAAAGACCTATTACCTCCTGCAGTCACAGGCACATTCTTTAATGTAACAATAAAGACCTATTGCCGCCTGCAGTCGGAGGCATCTTCTTAAATATAACAATAAAGACCTATTACCTCCTGCAGTCACAGGCACATTCTTTAATGTAACAATAAAGACCTATTGCCGCCTGCAGTCGGAGGCATCTTCTTAAATATAACATAAAGACCTATTGCCTCATGCAATCGAAGGCATCTTCTTAAATATAACAATAAAGACCTATTACCTCCTGCAGTCACAGGCACATTCTTTAATGTAACAATAAAGACCTATTGCCGCCTGCAGTCGGAGGCATCTTCTTAAATATAACATAAAGACCTATTGCCTCATGCAGTCCGAGGCATGTTCTTAAATATAACAATAAAGACCTATTACCTCCTGCAGTCACAGGCACATTCTTTAATGTAACAATAAAGACCTATTGCCGCCTGAAGTCGGAGGCATCTTCTTAAATATAACATAAAGACCTATTGCCTCATGCAGTCCGAGACATGTTCTTAAATATAACAATAAAGACCTATTACCTCCTGCAGTCACAGGCATCTTCTTTAATGTAACAATAAAGACCTATTGCCGCCTGCAGTCGGAGGCATGTTCTTAAATATAACAATAAAGACCTATTACCTCCTGCAGTCACAGGCATCTTCTTTAATGTAACAATAAAGACCTATTGCCGCCTGCAGTCCGAGGCATGTTCTTAAATATAACAATAAAGACCTATTACCTCCTGCAGTCACAGGCACATTCTTTAATGTAACAATAAAGACCTATTGCCGCCTGCAGTCGAAGGCATCTTCTTATATATAACAATAAAGACCTATTGCCGCCTGCAGTCACAGGCATCTTCTTTAATGTAACAATAAAGACCTATTGCCGCCTGCAGTCGGAGGCATGTTCTTAAATATAACAATAAAGACCTATTAACTCCTGCAGTCACAGGCATCTTCTTTAATGTAACAATAAAGACCTATTGCCGCCTGCAGTCGGAGGCATCTTCTTTAATATAACAATAAAGACCTATTACCTCCTGCAGTCACAGGCACATTCTTTAATGTAACAATAAAGACCTATTGCCGCCTGCAGTCGGAGGCATCTTCTTTAATATAACAATAAAGACCTATTGCCGCCTGCAGTCGAAGGTACATTCTTTAATGTAACAATAAAGACCTATATTGCCGCCTGTAGTCGGAGGCATCTTCTTTAATATAACAATAAAGACCTATTGCCGCCTGCAGTCGAAGGCATCTTCTTATATATAACAATAAAGACCTTGCCTCCGACTGCATGATATTGTTTATATGGATATAGAAATAGGACATATTGTTTCCTTCCTTTTTCAAGTTCATTTTTTACTTTGTTTTTTGATTTTTCAAATTACTGTTGCAAAATAAAAAAAAAACGCCGGTTGATCCACTTTTCCTTTACCTTTCGTACACAGGTAAACCTATTTCTGGCATAAAGAAACCATACATTTGTCGAGTTACTCATTCAAACGCCTCCTGATTCAAAAAGCCTTTAACAAAGTTGCTTCGTACTACTTTATTTAACTTTAGTCTTGTCTAAATTCAGTCTGAGTACACAGAGTAAGCTTTTAGCTAGATTAAAACAAGTCTTTCCGTCAATATTACTCAGTCGGATTCCGTAGTGGTTTACTTTTTTATTGCTGTGGCAGATATTGTGTACTCTGTGGTCGTATTAATAGGAAACCACAGATACATGTTATTAACTTGGTAGTTACCGGATTCGGTAGCGGTGTTATGTAATGTGGAGTGGTAGGTACGCGTGAATACGGTTGTGGTTAGTCGTAGTTATATAAATGTTTTTTATTTGAAAAGTGGCATACTCAATATAACATATGCCTCAACTAGCCCATAAATCCTTTAATGATCTTGATACGGGTCATTCTAAAGAACATCCTACGCGGACGATATTGTAACTCGATGATAGCCGTTAAGTCGCGAAAGCTTTGTTTCACTACGCTTTCGTATCGCTTGTTTCAGAGTATGCAAAATCATCACAATACGTTTGATTTCTCCTGTACACCAAGATAACACGCACAAACATAAACACAAGTTATTCATTCGTGAACGACACTTAATTACTTAGCCATTAATTACCGCGAAACGAATCAATAGCTATTGGGCTGAGCAGTCAATGTTCTGCACCGATGCAGCGGAGCCGGCAGCAGTTATGTGCTGCAGCCATTTGTGGTTCGCTGCGACAGAGTAATGAACAAACGGAGTGATATATTGGCCAATGAACCATCATTTATAAATTGTAATTATTTGAACACACAACGGTTAGTACAAATTTTCTGTTAACTTCTTTCTAACAAATCTAATTATACACATAACAAAAATGTATTTTCTACGCAGGTACCTAGCTCATAAGACTGGTGAGCCTAATACAGAATAATAATACCTCATAAGAATAGACCTGGTGCCGTCTTCCCGTAGTGCCGTAGTCGTGTGTCGTCCAAATTCTTTTTTTGGGTTCCGTACCTCAAAAGGAATAAAAGGAACCTTTATAGGATCACTCGTGTGTCTGTCTGTCTGTCCGTCTGTCACAACCAATTTGCTTCGAATCTACTGGATCGATTAAGTTGAAATTCGGTACACATATGCATTTCTGTAACCCAAATAAGGAAGTGTAACGTAAATAAATGAATTTTGTATATATTGGGGTCATTTTTTAATTAGAAAAAATTAACAAAAGGTTTGTAAATTGTACCGTGAGACATATCAAATGAAAGGACTTATTATAAAGACCTCAGATATTTTCTTTTATAGTTTTATAATAAATACTTTTAAAGTTATTTAAGAAGACAGAAAAAAATGACCATTACCCTTATCTCCGAAACTACAGTATACATTTAATTACAATCTATTAAAGGAAAACCTATAAGACTTTTATGGTCTTAAAACAACATGGTCATTCTCTCAATACTGTGCGTACAAACATACATTTGCAGCTGGAATGTATGAGGGAACATGTTTTTTTGTTTCTTACTACGGTATTAGAGTATTAGCACTCCACTTGCTGTTACCTCCGTGTTCAACTGAAGCCGGGTGCGATTTATGTGGAGTACCCGTGGTCATGCGGAACCGAACCACAACTTCGTGGTCAGGTATAGTGGGTGAGTGTAATTGAGATTTTAATTAAATGTTTAATTGTGTTGGTTAAAGAATTTAATTAAAACTTTCTTTAGAACTTTCTTTTTTCTATACGTATATCGGTCTTTTGTCGACTCTGACTAGTTTGTTTCTTTGGCATGAGAGAGTTCTTTTGTTAGACCTAATCTTTGAATCTAATTGTTCGTCTTATCTGCCTTTTAATGAGGATGGACGTTTATGTGGACATAAAACCATAGTCGAATCTCAATAGTTATTTTATTATACAAACCGAAGATATAATCCGTAACTAAGTATTCAGTGCGTGCACCGACTGGTCAGGTCAGCCTAAATCTGTATGGTTCTTTCCAACATACCATTTCAGACACCAATCTACATGGTCCTCAAATGATCTGACACACACATTGACATTGATGAAATTTATATGTATATACAATGACATGAATATATACTTTGTAAAGTATTATATTATTTTATTCCTTTTATTACTTACACATATTGTGTTGTGATTTTAATTAAACGCGCTGACCGTGGCGAATAAACATATATAATTTCTAAATAAAAAAATGCAATTAAATTCAAGTAAAAATATCAGATTTCAGGTGTGATTAAAAGTTAGGTTATTAAAGGTTAGACACCGACCTAAATGAATGATCGCAATCAACCCCTTAGGTGCGTTGAAGACGCAAATTAGCCGCAAACAAAAAAAAAAAAATTAATGATTATTTGAAAAAATCCTGTGGCTAAGTCGACTGAGTCGGGTCAGGTCGCGAACTCGCAGACCACACGATGCAATGATGCTCAGCAGCGGAGTGGAGATAGTGACTGCTGCGTGGCAGCGTGTGATGTGATGATGGACCGCTGCGTGGCGGCGAGTGACGTGGTGGTGTTCGGCCTGGGCGTGTGGATGGTGACCTCCCAAAGCCGAACCCTAGGTGGTTTCCCTAGATAAAAGGTTATGGTTAAAGAGTGGAATTACCAAGCCAGGACTTTCAAAAAGGGAATTACATACCACTGCGACACGGAACTCAATTCAATCGACTCCTTAAGAGTTTGTACGATGGCGCGCAGGAAACTTCTATAAATAACATGATGATTGGTAAATAGCCAATATTATAATATCCGAAATTAAGAAAAATAGGCAAAACGTACCCAATAAAAAAATAATTTATACTGAAGGAGTTATATATATGCCATTAAACATAAAATTTTAGTGTCTATATTCCGGAAAGCATTTATAAAAATCTTTTGTAAGAGCGCAACCTGATCTGTTTGCAAAGAAAATATTTTTTTTGACGCCCTACCTTTGTGTCAAAAATTTCAGAATTTCCATACTAATATTCGAACGATAGAAACATGTGTGCCAGTATGAATCCACAAAAGAGGTTGAATATGTAGTGTTAAGAATAAAGAACACATTAAAATAAAAAAAAATGTAGAATTGATAATTCTACAATATGTAGGGTACGTATTCATATTCAGGTTGGAATTTTGTAATGCCACCTGGAGGGAAAGTACTCTTAATACTGCAGATAGAAAGTTTTACTCAAAGGAAACATTCCTTTATTTTTGAATAGAAAGCAAACTGCATTCAAAGATTTTCGAAAATTCTCTTCTCCCACACCCGGGAATCGAACCGGCTAAAATCTGAAAAAAATATACCCTGTACTTTTATTGCATCGATCGTTAGGGTCAATTATAAGGATGAAATCTCTCTAACAAACAAATTAAATGAAAGGAAAACCAGGAAATCTTAAATTAATTTAATTATTTACAAAAAATGGTAAACTAACTAATTAGTTGCTCGAAATGGGCTCCATTCTCTTGGATACACAAATTTATTCTTTTAACGAATTCATTTCTAGTGACCTTTAATAAAGTGTTGTGGTGAATATTATAAATCGTATTCTGAACTTCAACTCTCAACTCGTTGTCATTCGCATAAGATTTCATGTAAATTTGATTTTTTACATATCCCCACAAAAAAAAATCTAATGGGGTGAGATCTGGCGATCTCGCAGGCCATCTGATTGTGCCGTTTGTACCAATCCATGTATTAAAATGGTTATTAATGTAGGCAGTAGTGATTCTGCTGTTATGTGCTGGAGCACCATCTTGCTGTAGAATTATTTGGTTTCGCTCTTCCTCGGGGAAACCATTTAACTCGTTTCTTAAGAGATCCAGTATTTCAATATACTTGACAGTGTTTAAATGACCTTCGTACACGTGGACTAACACTACATTATTTCTCATAATTCCGCACCAAACGTTGAAAGAAAATCTTACTTGATTGTTAGTTTCATGAACACGAACAGGATTCACTCGAGACCAATAATGGTTATTGCGGCGATTGTACATGCCATTATTGCTGAAGTTGGTTTCGTCAGACCATACAATGTTACTCAAAAAATTAGGGTTTTGGTCAATTTCTCCAAGCATGTTTTCACAAAATTGTAATCGTCTGTCACGATCCCCAATATGCAATTTTTGCACCAACCAACCTTCACGATAGCATTTATACTTATACTTTTTCAGCATTTTAAGTACGCGAGTGTGGGTTGTTCCTAATTAATCGGCAGCATCTCTACTTGAAGCCTTTGGAAATGATTCAAAGTATGTTAAAACATCTAGTTCAAAATCGAAATAGTTTTGCTGAATAGTTTGCCGTCTCTTCTTGAAACCACCCGTATTCTTTAAATTTTCTACCATTCTTTTCAATACGAACCGAGTTGGTGCCTGTCGGTCTTGATATCTCTCTCCATACCACCGCAGAGCTAGATTCACGTTTTTGTTACTTAAAAAATAAGCTTCCATTAAATCAAACTGTTCTTGATAAGCCATTTTCACCGTGAGACAAAATGTGAAATGAGTTGTAAAAACAATCAAATGTGAATAACAACTATGACAATCAAATTTTCAAATTTTAATCTAACATTCCATATTTAAATTACCTCATACAGGCAGCTACGAGTATGTCGCAAAGGAGTCTGCATTACAAAAGATGGATGTTAGTTAAAGAGCTTTAAGTTGACTCATTGAATTTGTAACTTCAGATTTCCTGGTTTTCCTTTCATTTAATTTATCATGTTTGTTAGAGAGATTTCATCCTTATAATTGACCCTAACAATCGATGCAATAAAAGTACAGGGTATAATTTTTTCAGATTTTAGCCGGTTCGATTCCCGGGTATGGGAGAAGAGAATTTTCGAAAATCTTTGAATGCAGTTTGCTTTCTATTCAAAAATAAAGGAATGTTTCTTTTGAGTAAAATTTTCTATCTGCAGTATTAAGAGTACTTTCCCTCCAGGTGGCATTACAAAATTCCACCCTGTATATATATATTTTTTTTAATATTTTTATAAAAAACAGTGATCAGTGGTCTAGGGGAGCCTCTTCAAGATGCGTGCCGTGTCCAGGAGTACTGATTTTTGAACAAGCCCTTGACCCAGACTTAATGGGAATGTGAAGACAATGTGGGTCTTTGTTTTTCTTTTCTGAGTTAGTTTTAATCATGGTCTGGCAGTTTGAGTAATTTATGCAGCCTACCCAAATGTCCTTTCTTTAGTATTGTTCGTAGAATCGTTGAGCTCCTTGAGTTCTGAGTTGAGCTGCCCGATAACTGACAAATGCGTGTGTTAGATTGTTCATATTTATAGGAAAACAACTGTTCTTTATTGATGTTGAAAAACAATAACACACACAACTTGTAAATAGATACTTGACAACGTCAGCTGTCATAAGACAGATTACGTTGACATAAGGTTACGTTTAATTTCAACATTATTTATTCAGTCTATTCTTACTGCAAATTAATATTTTGTGAAACAAGAGTTTTAATTTAAAACAAATGTAATCATCACTTCCTGAATTAATATTTCACAAACAGATAATTTATGTTAACAACCAAGTCTTTTAAGTCACAATAAAAAATACTGCGACTTAAAAGACTAGATTCCGAAAGAAAGTCTTGATTGCGGTTTTACCTACTCAAAACAAATGTTTAATAATTTTAACATTACAAATTGATAACGTAATAATGAATAGTATGATACTTTAATGTTTCTTAGATTTTACATTGCAATTTCTATGTACCAAGTCATTCTAAACGAATCTCAAAACTTTCAAGCGATGTTGATATTTTATCAACTCTAGATAAAGTAATCATGTAAACACTTTCTAAATTCCTAAATTATCTCATTAAGTTTTAAAACTGTTCCGCTTTATAAGATTTGATTATCATCACTTATTTACGAAATTATTCAGCCGAAAGTGTATGACGCTCTGTGATTGGTGGATACTAATATCTTATCAAATGTTACTTATACATTATAAATAAACACTAGCTATATTGCTAAACTGTCTCATTAAGTTTTAAAGTATTCTCACTACACATGTTTTGTTTAATAATAGCTATGCTAATAGATATTAGCAAAAACTGTATGGCGCTCCGTGATTGGTGGATACCAATATATTATCGGATCTCACTTAAAACATTATTAATAAGCACTAGCTATATTATTTAACTATCTCATTAAGTTTTAAAGTACATAAGTTTTGTTTATTAATAGCTATACTAATAGATATACAGCCAAAACTGTATGGCACTCTGTGGTTGGTCGAAAATGGCGGAAAAGTCTGAGATTTGTGAATAATATAAAAGGGCTTTGTACCTACAGCTAGGCGGACTCTTTATGCTAGCTGTCGAACGGTAAAGACATTCTGGTGTCCGCCGTAATATTAAGCTGCTAAAGCGATCCACCGCTATTAAGAGATAGTACATTGTAAAGTGGAAACTCTGGCCGGAAAGCCAAAGAGAGCTGGTACGCTGTAACGCGGAAGCTCTGGCTAAATATCATCCAGGGACTCTTCACGCTAGCTGTCGGGCGGTACAGACATTGGTGTCCGCCGTAATATTAAGCTGCTAAAGAGATTCACCGCCATTAAGAGATAGTACATTGTAAAGTGGAAAATGGCCGGCCATCCAAAGAGAGCTGGTACGCTGTACGGATTACATATAAAGATGAGTATTTACTTTTCGAAAACCATTATTTCTTAGCTATTCTATGTAATTTCTGTGTAAAATGTAACATAGGTCTCATACCCTTGCTATTAGGTACAATACTGATCTAATAACATAATACCTAAAGTATAATATATGTACCTATGTATGATGAAAGTGTAACTTATAAGATTTCTGATCTATGTAAATGCGTTTGATAATGCAACTTGTGTGATTTGTAATTCAATATATAAAAGTTAAAATGATGCCAGGTTTTTATTGATTTCCCATAAAATATACCTTTAAAGGCACTCGTTTCATTGAGTTAGCTAAAAGTGGGTTCAACTCCTATTTTTAATTACTGTGCATTTGAGAGACTCAATTCATAATAACATGTATAATCCTTTACGTGCACTGACTAGACAGGCCCACTCAATCTGTATGGTTCTTTCTTCAAAATACCATTTCAGACACCAATCTACATGGTCTTCACATGGTGTGACCAAGATTATGTCTGGACTTTAAAAGTGACTGTGGGGGACCTCTGAGCTTGTTTCGGCCTTTCTTCTCAAAGTAGTCTGATAGAAAACATCGACCTCATCTAGTTTAAAAAATATGATTGACGTGTGTACAAACGTGTGTAGTGTTTGTACAAACCTACTTACAGAGTTATAATCACTATCATTTATCATTCCAAAACGAACTAAAACACACGCGAGTGTACAGCTCTAAGAATAAAAAAAAACTATTTAAAATTCGCCACAAAAACTGCAGCTGCCAAAGAATCACGGAAACACGAAGCAAAATCTATATAAAATCCTTTCCGCATGTTTATTCTCCGTCTGAATTCTCATTAGCGCCGTGAAACAGCCGCGAACCGACAAGAAACTCATTTATTACTCGCAGCTAACAAAACATTGCAAATATCAATATTTCGCCAGTTAGGCGGAGTGCACAACTGCACATCTACCAAGTGTAGAATTATTAATTCTACAATTATTTTTTTGGTATTTGACCTGCATTCTTTACACTACATAATTCAACCTTTTTTTGCGGAACCCTGCTGGCACACATGTGTCAAACATTCGAATTTTACTATGAATTATTCTGGATTTTTTTGACAAGATGTTTGTATGTCATTTTATTTTTTTTTCTTCTACGAGTTCAGGTTGTGCTTCCAAAAATATTTTCCTTTAATCGCCTTTTGGAATTTTTGAACATCAAAATTTTGTATTCGTGTCTTTATTATCTGTCGCTTCCTAATTATTTTTTTCTGGTATGCATTCCCATATATTGTTTATTTCGGTTATTAGAATATTGGATATTTACCAATTCTCTTATTATTTATAGTTTTACATCCTGACTGCCGACAAACTCTTTATGAGTAGTTTGACTTGATTCCCACGTAATTGTGGTATGTAAAACCTTTTATTATTTGAAAGTCCCCGTTTATAATTCCTTACTTTTTTAACCATAACCTTTTTATATAGGGAAAATCACCCAGGGTTCAGTTTTGGGCGAATTTAAAAAAAGCGCCCAGGCTGAACACCATTTCTGCACTCGCCACCTCGCAGCACCGACTAAATACATCACACCTATCGGCGCCGGTGCAGCGTCGAGTCACTCGCCGTTACGCAGCTTTCTATCTTGGCGTTAATCTCCTCTATGCGGCAGCCCCATCGTGAGAATCTCATCGTGGCCAGCGTCACGGCGACGTGACCCGACTCTGCCGGTCAGCCGATCGGCTAGCGCATGGTGAACCCTGTCAAAATCCCTGTTTATTCCTGTAATATTTTTCCATGTTCATTTTTTCTTTTTTTTAGTAGTTGGGTGTCCTCAACGCACCTAGGGGGGTGGATTGCAATCTTCCGTCTAGGTCATTACTTCACGCTCAACCCATTGGTCGCACTTCCTAACTCACATTTTATAACAGATTCTTGTTACCCATTTTTTATTTTTTTATATAAATCCTTTTTTATTTGCCACGTACAGCGCGTTTCATTTCGAAACTACACTACACAAGGCTATACCGAATAGATAGGTACAGAAGGCCGGATCCACACAACAAGCGAAAATAGGTGCGCACACACGCATAGATGGATAGGCGTACGTACGCTTACAGTCACGGGCCTTACACTTACGCAAAATTCAAAAGGGATTTTGTGACTGTACTTATGGCGATCTCGCTCTACGTAACTGCGTGTCTACGTATGCGTGTTTTTTCGCTCGTTTTTTAGAGCTTGCCTTCTGTAAAATATATATTATGTAGTTGGTGGGATACCGTGATCACCTCGTTCGCACATCCTGAATGAATCGCTCGCATATGTATCCTCTGTGTTTACATTATTGGCAATGTGTTACAGGCTTTTCGAGTTAGATAGGTATTAGAATGACGGTTTTAGAGTTCTTAGAGAAAGTACTCGTAATCTCAAAGCTATGAAAACAAAAATATTACATAGTGTTGAAAAATAGCTGTTTAACAGTGTTTGATATCAACATTTTGTTCAAATATTTTCTAACGATGAACGCGAACGCTTGAACGTATATTAACAAAAAACATGACCAAAATCAAGTTTTTCTTAGAATTTTTCTTTTGTTGAACTGATACGCTTTTCAAGAGGAAATAGAAAACTCTTGTAGCATTGAAAATAAGATGTATACTTATAATATTAGGTATTTTGCCTACCAACAAAATCGGTATTTCGCTACAGAAAATCCACATCATTTAGTCTATTTATATAAGTAACATTTAAAGAGCTGTTGTGTTCAACAATTATTATTATAATTCGGACCTATGGTATGGTGGCTATGGTGGTAGCAGGGCAGGAGCGAGGACGGGACTGTAGCATCTTACGCCAAACAGGAACAGGAGAAGTATTGCATTGACTACATCCTTGTCTAGAGGAGGTAATGTTTTACAAAAAGCATGTTTCATAGTAGCGGAGGCGCTTTAAAAACGCTTCACGCTAGCAGGAGGTCCGCTTTGGTGTTTTACATCACGCGAGAATAATGTTCTGACGTCAGAGGCCTCTCTGTCCAGATGTGGTCAGAGAAGAGGGTGACGTTTTATCACCCCACGCCGATGAGAGCCCTTCAACGACAAAGGCCTCCTGGAGGAATCCAAAGTATGGTTCATAATTCTGTCCAACGGGTAAATAAATAAACATAGTAAATCGTTTACACTGCACAGAATACTTGCGGAGTTTTAAAATTAAACTTCTTTCTTCACGTTAAATAACTGTATTTGCTAGACTCAGATTATATAGTACAAATTTCATATCAATACTAAACTCAAACCGACTTAAAACTGGAGCTTTACTAGGACTGATGGCCACATTTTGTTGACGATTGTAGGTTCTTCTTTGTTCCGTTATTCTGTCCTAATTGAAGCGTAGTCCCCACGCTTTACTTTTTGCTTGGTTTCTATTGTCGATCAATTCATTAATCTGTTCTGGAAGTTGATCTCTTCTGTTGTTTACCTGTAGTGGCGCATCCAAGGTTTCTGTGATGGCTTTTTCTTGTTGTAGTGTATATTTCTCGCATTCTGCGTCGCTTGTGATTTCCTTTGGTAAGGGCGTCATTTTATCCCATAGGGTTTGTTGAAATTATTGTCTGATTTCTTCGTTGTTTGCAATAGCGCGGGTATTTCTTACCAGTGTTTTTTCTCTGTCGACCACTATGCTTAGGTCCGGTAGCCAGAGTATATGATCGAAGCCAACCAATGTTTTTTTGTCGGCATGTTATGGTGTCGAAAGCTTGCGCATCGTGCGAGAAGATGGCTGCATCGAGGATGCCATAGCCCGCACTGTTAGGCAGCGAGGATAGCTTCGTGTGGTGTATGGTGTAAACGTCGGAGTTACAGAGGTCGTAGATGAGTATTCCTGCCCCTTTGTCTTTCGTCTGGTTGAGTGCGGTCATTTTAAAGTTGAGGTCCCCGATGGTGATGTTTGGTTCTTCGGTTATGATGTCTTCTAGCTCATCATTAAGCGCTTCGGTGTCGAAGTGGTCTGATATCTCCTTAATTTTTAGGGAATCTACGGTCAGATGATCATAAGTGAGGTTGATAGCGACGCCTTCAATGACGCGGTCTCTTTCTTCGGTAGCTGCGGTTACGTCGGTCTAACTCCAGCGTATTCCTCAGATCATATACATGGTGTAGTTAGATGTGACGCGATCGAGAGCGTGATCTTGTCGTAATTCAGGAGATTCATGCATATTTTGGAAAAGTCCACCCGGCACTCGTTGACTACGATTATATGTGGTTTATAAAGGTCGGCCAAGGATTTTAGCTAAAGGAATTTACCATTAAAATCCTTAGTCTCCACACTCATATGAGCGCAAATTGATGTAGGTAATCTTATAAAAATATTGCGTCACTCGAAGAGGCACGGCACGCGAGAGAGCTCCGCGCGTACGTTGCTCGCCACTGGTACCGCGGGCGTCCGAATGTTTAATATGGTACTTCCAGAATAATGGCCAGGGGACACAAAAGGTGGCCATCAGTCCTAGTAAAGCTCCAGTTTTAAGTCAGTTTGAGTTTAGTATTGATATGATATTTGTACTATATAATCTGAGTCTAGCAAATACAGTTATTTAACGTGAACAAAGAAGTTTCATTTTAAAACTCCGCAAGTATTCTGTGCAGTGTAAACGATTTACTATGTTTATTTATTTACCCGTTGGACAGAATTATGACCCATACTTTGGATTCCTCCAGGAGGCCTTTGTCGTTGAAGGGCTCTCATAGGCGTGGGGTGATAAAACGCCACCCTCTTCTCTGCCCACATCTGGACAGAGAGGCCTCTGACGTCAGAGCATTATTCTCGCGTGATTTAAAACACCAAAGCGGACCTCCTGCTAGCGTGAAGCGTTTTTAAAGCGCCTCCGCTACTATGAAACTTGCTTTTTTTTAAACATTACCTCCTCTAGACAGGGATGTAGTCAATGCAATACATCTCCTGTTCCTGTTTGGCGTAAGATGCTACAGCCCCGTCCTCGCTCCTGCCCTGCTACCGCCTGCTAATCCTACTTCACATTCTGACCTCCGAACGTCCAGAGCCGCATAAGCAGCTGAAGTTGAAACCGACCTGAAGCTTCTATACCTTCAAACCTTTTTATGTTTTGTATTTTTTATCATAATATTTTTTATCATATCATTGACGTTAAGCCTTGTCTCCCAGTGGGGTGATGATAATCTGGTCACTTTTAACGCCACCAAAACACAAGCGTGTCTTTTTACCGCAAAAAGGAGTCGTTTCGACCTGACTCCTACTTTTCGGGGTACATCGGTTCCTGTAACTGATCGGCTCGAGCTCCTAGGCACGGAGTTGACATCTAACCTCAACTTCGGCGCCACCATCGAGTACAAAGCCCAAACTGCGGCCAAGAAACTGGGCATCCTAAATAAGGTGAAGCGATACTTTACGCCTGGACAGCTTTTGACCCTTTATAAAGCGCAGGTCCGATCCTGCATGGAGTATTGTAACCACCTTTGGGATGGCTCGGCTAAATACCAACTTGCCGCGCTTGACTCGGTGGAACGCAGAGCTAAGAGGCTCATTGGCGACGTAAATCTGGTGGATACCAAGCTTCACAGTTTGGCCCATCGTCGCAAGGTTGCCTGCTTGTCGGTCTTCTATAGATTGTACTTCGGAGAGTGTGCTCAGGAACTCCACGACCTCATTTCACCGGCCCCCTTCTATTATCGGTCATCTAGGCGCACTTCAGGTTACCATCCCTTCCTGGTGGCTATCCCACCAACTCGCACTAAGCGTTTCCAAACTTCTTTTATAATGCGCACAGCAAAGGAATGGAACTCTCTGCCTGCGTCTGTGTTTCCGAACGCATATAACCCTAATCTCTTCAAAGTGAGAGTGAACAGGCTTCTTCTGGGTAAGCTCGCTCCATCGTCGACTTTGTTTCTGCTGCCTCAGACATAGACTAAGGTCAAGAGCAAACCCATCACAAATAAAAAAAAAAAAAATAATAATAATTATGTCTTACAATTTGCCTTCCGGCCAATGGTAACGTTACAGTCATCCACCTGGTAACAGTCTAGCAACCTAATCCAATCTTTGACTGCCTCTTCAATACTGGGATCGCTGACCCAATGTTTGGTTAGGCTCATATTGTCTAAGAAGGGATTGCCTAATGTCTCACATTGTTCAAGATCTGAGGAGGTGGTAGTATTATCCGACGTTTTAAGGAGGGGTATTGAGATAGGCTGATGGTTTATTGACTTTCCACAAGTCTAACGTGGGGTGGATATTTTAGATAATTCATTATTGGAGACATCGTCGTTTAGGGCTTGGATCTTTGACTTGATAAATTTCTGTATGTTGTTGACTTGGGAGAATGGCTGACGTCAGTTATATGGATTAGATTCGTCTAAAGCCAGTTTTCGAAAACGATTTTTAATTTTTATTTGAGACCTGATCATCGTGGAAGTTTGTGACCACCATCACTGGGTAATTTAGGAACGGCTCTACCTCTTGCATTTATAATTGATTGGGTTAAGTGTTTAATGGCAAGGTCAATTGTTTCCAGTGAGTTGAATGTTGTTTGCTTTAAAGTTATAGACTCATTCAAATGACATCTATAAACCTTTCCAGTCCGCCTTTCTGTAGTTGGAGATGATACGCGCTTGTCTGTTGACTTTACTATTTATTGAAGCTAACTACACGGTCAAAGATTTTCTTAATAATTAGTACCTTCTACAATCCGTCGCTATACACCTAACTCTTATTTTGTAAGATTTGCTTTATAAGTGATACCTACATTTTGTATTTTCTATACTGCATGTTAACATAATTTATTATTGTATGCCTAGTGGGCAGGACATAATGCATCTGTAATTGACCTAAAACCTGTTTAGAAGAAAGACAGGTAATTACCTGAGGCTACGAATGGTGATAGACAGACTTACCTAGGATAATATCTGGATTAGATAGTATGTACGTGCCACGGTAGTGGACTAGATTGGGACTAGAAGGAGCATGGATTTTATATTCGTGGTGAATCATGTGGTCGAAAACTATCTCGCCATGGATGTTGGAGCGAGAGCAGTGCCAGTAGGAATATTTGGTGTTAAGGTCACCCATAACAAGAGTTTTTGGGTGAGCGTTAATAATTCCGTCTAAATCCGTAAGTAGTAAAGCTAGGTTAGGCAATTGATAGGCTCGCCTTTATCTCAAAGGCGATTTCATGATTAGATAGGGCTATTTGTATTTTATTTTTTGAATTAAAGGTTTATTTAAAGGCGTATGTTCTATGTCTCCGGTTGGAACAAGATTGTGACTCCTTGGGCGTGTCCATCAGGTTTCTCATAGCGCCGATAACATGAGAACCCAGGGGTATATAATTTAAAGCTTTTCCTTGTAAGTAAATGCTACTATACATAATCAGCCTATAATGTTCCCACTGCTGGGACACAGGCCTCCTCTCTGAGAGGGAGTGGGCCGTAATCCACCACGCGGACCCAGTGCGGGTTGGTAGATGTCACATGTCTTCGGATTTTTGGTTCTAGGACATGCCGGTTTCATCACGATGTTTTCCTTCACCGTTTTGAGAGCAGGGGTGATGAAATAATTTACACAAAGTAAAGCGCCTGTCCGGGTTCGAACCTACGACCTACAACTCGTAAGTCGCGGCCGTTACCACTGGGCCACCACTGCACTCAATGCTACTATAGTATAAGCGAATACTTCAATGATAAATATACGTATCTTCATAACTATCTATTTGTTGATACAAACACTACTACTTGATCTATGCTGTGCCCGAGAGGGTCCATAATTGTGACTAATATAATTATTTGCCTACCAACTATAATAATATACATTATGGTACACAATAAAGAATTGAGAATTAATGTGAGGAGATATTCTGGTCTCCGACAAAATTACTATCAATAGAAAGCTCGCTTACCAGATCCAAAATTTCCGTGATTTTGGACCGAATGCCGTCGGCATTCCACTAGAGCATTACGTACATTTTGTGTTCTACACTTTTGGCCAAGATGGGTTAATATTAAAATAACTTTAACCATCACACAAGTACATCCCAGAAATTGGCTTTTAATGTTTTTTATCTATAGCATAATATGGCTAGCTTTTCAGCTGTCGTCTGATCTAGAGCATTTTCATTAACGGTAGCTTTATGTATATTAGTAGCAGCAACATAAAACCAGGGTCGCTCATCAATTGTGTTTGTCTTCAGTGGCGGCTTCATAGTCCTGAGGACTGTAAGTCGTTCCTGGCATACTCGCACAATCTTTAAATAATTTTCACGCTTTTGCATTGACGAAAGTTTGCAGAGTGCTTTCCACTACAGTTACAGCACTTGGCTGGCTGGTCTCGGGTCCTTTTGGGGCATTCTTCAGTCCGGTGGCGATCAGTACACTTCACACAGCGGAATGCTGAGTTGCAATTGGTTGATGAGTGGCCAAATCCTTGGCATCGGTAACACTGCATTCCGTAACGATTGTTGCTTCGGTATTTTCGGATTTGTACTACGGTGTTACATAGAAGCCTGATCTGTCAAAATTTGGCGAAATCAGCGCCTGGTAACAATTGAACCAAAAAGGGCTGAATCCGTAAGACACATCTTCGAGACAACGCGACAAGAGCGCCATGTACGAGAATTTTTGCGCGCGCGCATTACCAGTCTGTGGCCGTCGTTCCCTCAAAAATTATCAAATATTTTGACTCCGTGAGTGAAAGTTGTTAAAAAACTATTTACAAAAAAAAAAAAAAAACAACCGATTTCAAAAAAAACACCACAAAGTGAAAAATAACTTTAATTTCGGAAGTTGTCTTTGGACAACAAACCAACTGACTGACAAAAAACTAAAACACAGAATTTTAGTTTTTTGCCAGTCAGTTTGTAATTTATCTAAGTTACAATAGACTTATGTCAACTGCTCATCACCTTTTACAAAATATTGCATTTCTTAATGCAGGGACATTCATTGTTGAGGAATTCTCCTGGTAAGAACCAGGAGAACTGCCACTCACCATATGCATTGTGAAGAGCATAAATGGCTTAGCAACCATATAAAAGTACCTAATCGAATCGCAACTCGTTAAATACTTCTTATTAAGTAGTGCCGTTGGCCATCAGTGTCGTCTTCATCATCAATTCCACTCCACCAAATGGTGCTTTCCGAGAGTAAATGCACAAGTTACTATTAAAAAAATACCTAAATCGCTATAGGTGTACCTTTAAAATTTGAGGAATTCCCTCGATTTCCATGGGATCCCCTCATCAGATTATGACTTGGTGACAATGGGACCACCTCGGAAGCATACCCTTTCAAATATATATTTTTTAAATCGGTCCACAATTAACGGAGAAATCGGTGAACATACATAAAAAATATATATAAACATGTCGAATTGATAACCTCCTCCTTTTAGAAGTCGGTTAAAGATAAGGACAAATTGTGCATTCACGTGTTTTTGTCACTCATAATGACCGTTTAGATCAGGGGTTCCCAAAGTGGTCGATATCGACCCCGGAAACGGTTTCCCAGGGGTCGACATAAACCAAAACTGATTTTGGGGGTCGACGAGGTCTGAAAATCGAGCCCTATTAATTAACACAAGTTCTTATTTGAAACTTTCAAAATACTGTATAAGTTGTGTTACGTGTACCGACTTGATAGAAGAATGAGAAGAATGAGTAGGAAGTATCATTGTTGTACTTTTAAAAAACTCAACAAGTCGATAAGCGTGCACAAGTTCGTACAAGATGGAAAAAATTGGCTATAGGGGTCCGAGGTATCAGTTCATTTTGAAAAAGGGCTCTCTTGCCCAGAATAGTTTGGGAATCCTTGGTTTAGATCAATTGAGAAGCAGCACCACAGCAGCAAAAAGGTGAGTTGTACTTGGAAATAAACAAAAAATTGTATCAGGAATATTACACTCATTAGAATAAACTCAGTTTCCGTTCTTAACAAAATAATTCTGAATATTAATTCCCGACAGATTTAATTATTACCGGTATTAAGACAGTTGTTTTTTTTTTGGCGTAGCTAAAGTTATTTTAATTTTAGAAAAGATGCATTTACAACGTATTTTTTGAAACAATACTACACGCATATTTATATACTAAGCGAAGCACACACGATGTAATATGACTCGACCTTGTCCGGATTGTGCACCGGAGGCAGCGGCCCAGATGAATTGTTTACGAATATACTCGGTAACTCGTCAAGGCGTACGCCATGTTTACATTACGAGGCATTCTTGCCCAGTGTAGCACTGGCCTTAGAATTTTGTGTTGGTATGTGTTTGTAAGTCATATAAATAGTCAGTGCTTCGGAAAGCACGTTTAAGCCGTTGGTCCCGGCTGTCATTTGTAGATCTTTGACAGTCGTTACGGGTCGTCAGAAGCTCGAAAGTGTGACAACCGGTCTTACCAAGGTATATCGTGTTACCCAGTAACTGGATAACACGATGGTGTCAGATAGGCAGTCGCTCCATGTAAAATACCGGTATTCAGCTGTATCCGGTAAGACTAGAAGCCGACCCCAACATTGTTGGGAAAAGGCAGGCAGATGATGATGATGATGATGTGTTTGTAAGTCATAATAGCTGGACGACTGACTTTCTCGTTCTGTACCCATATTTGTTTTTGTTAAAAGTGATATTTAGCACAATTAGTTTAAGTTTAAATAATTAAGCAAAAGAAGTATGAAAGGATCGTAGCAGGTGTCGTTCTGCAGTTGTATCTGTGTATGTGTCTCGTTAATCTGAATGTTATACTGGTTGGACTCTGCGTTTAATAACAGGGGTAAAGCTTTAAATAAGTCATAATTGTGATATTTTTCACTTATCTTTAAATTAATAACGGCCTTAAACATGTTCATTTAAGCCTAAAATAGTTTTAAAAGGCCTTAATCTAAAGCACCAATTAATTGTTCCCATAAATGAGTCTGTCCGTATGTCTCACGAGTATGCCTTGTTCACACGACCCGAATGAATCGTTCACGAGTACATAAAGTAGGCTTACATTGCGAGGCATTCTTGGCAAGTGTAGCACTGGCCTTAGCTTGTTCATTATGGTTTGGTTTAGTGCTAGCACTAGCATGTATTGTGTACCTACAGTGTACGAGCGAGTTTAGCAGTTGCTTGAGAGTATATACTGTAGAGTGGGACGATTTAATTAGTCGGTGCCAGAATGACGTCAAGATCCCTTGTAGTACCACATTAAGCATTCGTTTAGAGGAGAAATGTTGCAAATCCCGTTCAACAGTGATGCTATGAAGATAATCGTAAATTAACTCCAAAGTCCAATAGCGGTGATGAAAAAAAAAAAATATGCTTGACACAAGCTAACGAAAAGCTTATGTCAACCCTGTTGAAAGTGCTTGTAGAAATACGATTCGCTATGAAGCGACTGCCACTTGGTTAGGCCCTCATTTTACTCATATTAATTTCGCAAGTTATTATTTTGTACGGTTCTAGACCTAAGTCATAAAAGCTACGCAAATGACTAATAATTATGAAGGTAGGTACCTACTTGTACTATGAAGGTACATATGTACAAGGTCCATGTAGACTGAATCTTGAATCAAAGTGTAATACAGCTTAAACATTCAAGACTTTGAATATTAAGTACTTATTGTAAATATCCGAAACTCAAACACTGACATAAAACTAAAGTTATAACCAAGCTCCTTGGAGCAAATGAGGTCATGATGCGTGCCCTCTGAAATATGTGTGAAGTCACTTGCAGGCCGCATAACAGATGAAGAGGTGAGCCCGTTCAAAGAGGTCAGGTTAAAAATGAGCATGAACTCCTCCCATGGGCACGACTTATAGGTGGAATTAAGAAGGGAAGAGTCATTTATTTTGTACACCACTGAGTTACGGTATGTCGTGAGGGAACTTGGATTTGGAAACTGGAGATAAAAACGCTGACTTGCGTTGGTGTTCAGTGCTTGTTCGTTTTCTATAAGATTATGATAGGTCCAAACTGGTTTATTGTTAAAGGAAATCTAGGTTCCTAACACTTTAATAAAAAGAGTCGCGGGAATTTTAAAATGTTATGTATCGTTTGTTACAGAATTGATTAAAGATTGATTTTTATAAATATGTAAATCAAATAAATCAACAAT
Source organism: Atethmia centrago (assembly GCA_905333075.3). NCBI lineage: Eukaryota > Metazoa > Arthropoda > Insecta > Lepidoptera > Noctuidae > Atethmia > Atethmia centrago. The sequence continues at coordinate 30,509,182 of HG995377.1, read as the reverse complement.
TATTGTTGAAAACTAGGAGTATAGTTTTAAAACTGGCATTTTCACTACTTCACCTTATTCAAATTATACAGCTATACACACATAGATATTAAATAGTCATTGCTTTGGTTATAACTATTTAAAACCTATCTGCTATAAGTACTCTAAATTGTTCCTCTATTAAAAAAAGATTTTCTCCCATGTTTTTGTTAAATAAACCTTCCAATTTAAACCTGTTCATGGACCAAAACGTAAAGCAAACTAAACTTTAAAATTATGCACAAAACTCTTCATCTTCGATATTCTTTACACCGATAACTTCCATTACATCGATACAGGCGCCAAGAAACTTCCCGCTCATACATTTATTCATGGCCACAATAAACAGCGGAATATTAACGAGGTACTTACAACTAACACTGGAGAGCAAGGAAGTGTTGTTGTAAATAATACAAACTAACACAAACCTATACTTACGCTATTGTTTTCTTATAGGGTAGGCAGAAACAAAAGAACGTGCGTCTACGAGCTACGATTCTTAGGGGTGCTGTACACATGTTCGCGTGCTTCACGACCGGGCGACTAAATTGAATATACGTATTGTAGCGAAATAAAGAAAAAAATTCCCCACTCTTCACAAACAATATCTTAAACAAACAACTTAAGTTAAAACATTATCCTCTGGGGCAGACGGGTTAAATGATCAAAACAGTTACTGAACCGGAAATTTGGCCTAATTGAAGAGGGATTACGTGAAAACTTAAGGCACATCAGATGGTACATTTTAGTCACGCATTTGGTTTACGAACAAAGGAATCGATTGCAATCGGTTCTTGGTTCGCGACCCCTAAAATTACGTAACCTGTCAAATGAATATTATCTTATAAAGATTAACGTTCTTTTCCGTTTGTTCCGGGTGGTAAATCCTCATGGATGTCCTCCGCCCCGTGGTCTGTCAGACTCTAAAAACCACCTCGGTGTTCCCTTCCCACACGTGCACCGGGGATCATGGGATCTAGTGCAACTTCTGCGATCCCCGGCTGGTGCCGGCCCGCCATTGCAGGCCACCTCAGAATTCCCCCGCGACGTCCAATAGCGAAGCGCGTGGAATCTACGCGCCACCACCTCGGGTCCTGCTATGTGGGGGCCGACGGATATCTCCGAGTCCGTCACCCCTGGACCCGTTTAGGGGGGCTAGAAGAGGGCGTTCACCGCCCTCCTCCGACGCCCAGTGCGCCTGCCGCTTCCTATCCGCAGCGTCCTTCTGCGACATGACTGTTTCGTAGAAGGATACCACCGCGTCCCAGGAATCCTCGCTGCCGACCATGGAGTCGACCACGGTATAAAGATGAACCTAAGTTATATCAACCGTAACAGTCAGTTAAAAAAATATCAACTAGTATTAAAATGTTAACGCAGAAAGTAATAATATCTGTAGTAATTAAATTTGAAGGTTTAAATAAAAAAAACATTTAGCGACGATTATGCGACGCACAGAGAGGCAGATCTACGGACCCCAATGATTCTGTGCGGCTGGTAGTGACGAACCGAGAGCATGCAGATTCTATGCGGCTGGTAAAAACGAACTGAGTGGACGCATGCCGCGTAGATAGTCCGGTACCCGGAAAAAAGGCTATGATAAATAAAATATGGGGAACACCAGGAAAGAGGATAAAAAAACTCCCTTGAGTGAGCAAATAAACGAGGGTACGTAAGTACATACCAAATTCAGAGAAAAACACATAATTTGCACCACCATTTGCAAAACTGAACAGTAAACAGAAATACGTGTAATTTTTACTTGGTTGACTGTAGATTACACGATTTCGTAACTTGAGTATGGACAAAATGTTATCATATGCAAAATTTTGAATTCACACTCCACAATTAGAACATTGACTTGATTCAATATAATATATGTTTTTAAACGATTGAAAATGTTTATAGAAATATCACAGCTTCATTTGGAATCCTATCAAATTAGAATATTAAAAAAATTAAGAACAAACCTTGATGACCAACTAGAAACCAAAAAGTTGCAACCGCAGATTTTACGCTGCAGTATGTAGATGTCGCATCCGAATTGTATAACAAAACGTCTAGCCAAAATACATAAAGGGCGCTTTTTTCTATTACGGCTGATTGACGTTCAGCTAAAATGTATTACGGCTAAATAAACGTACGCCGCATTGTGATAGCGCATTGCGTTGTGCAATGCGGCTGATCAGCACTCCGCCATAATGCAGTTTGCCGCGTTGCTTTTTAGTTTTTAGTTCCAAAGACCATTTCTGCGACCAACTTGGATGTAGCGCTCGCCGCTTGTTCCGCTTGCTCGGGTCGCGCGCGGTTGGTCACAGTTCTAACCTAACATAACCCATTTAGCCGGGGTGCCACTGGTGGCGATAGGGCCAAAGTTGGCCGCCGTTTTGGTGAACGTATCATTATGACATTTTGGCTGAACTTCAATCAGCTGTAATAGAAAAAAGCGCCAATGTGTATTTCGACTAGACGTTTTGTAATACGCCATATTATACAATTCGGCTGCGGCATAGATATATCGTACGGCAAAAAGCCGCTCGGGTTTGCTCAAATTGTGCCGAGCCCACCCGAATAGAATTAAGCGAGGGTTGATGCCGAACAAAGTTTGCCGATTGGCACTAGCCGAATATGTGTAGCAATTGGTTCGTTTCGGCTTTGTTGTTCAACGGATACAGCCAAATCAAATTTGCTACCCGAACATGTGGATAGTATCCCTTAGACTATCTTTCCACCAGATATGTGCTAAGTGGCGTAGCGATCCATCCTATTGGGTAATATCGTACATACCTATGGTGTACGATATCACCTAATAGGATCGATTAATTTCAAGAGCGTAGCTTGACTTAGCTCCGGTAGAAATAGACACATATTTTTTGTTAGATATCTCGCAAATCTCTGGTGGAAAGGCAGCCTTAAACTCAAACTGAAACTGAAAGCATTTACCAATTACCTACAGGCACTTTAAAATCGTTAACCTATTGACCGCCACGTCAAAAAAGCACAAACGTGCCCTCGGCGCTAAGCTACGAATTATTGCTTAAAATCTGTCATGTAGTCGCGACCGTGGCGTGCTGGGCACATTTTGGTCTGTTATCTTTACATGACTGTGGCGGTCAAAAGGTTAAGGACCGTCGATCAGTTAATTTACAGAGCGTAGCTTGACTTAGCTCCGGTAGAGATTTACACAGTTTTGTTAAATTTCTCGTAAATCTCTGCTGGAAAGGCAGCCTTACAAACTGAAACTCAAAGTATTTACCAATTACCTACAGGCACTTTAGAATCGTTAAGGATCGTCGATAAGTCAGAAAGATGAAGTTAGTGGTCCATTCCAAAGCGTAGCAGGTTTCTGTGAAGCAGAACGGGCAAGAAACTCCATGAACATTCTTTTAAATCAAAATATTGTTCCATAATATTGGTTACATGAAATATTATTATTTTTATTTTTAAGTTTTGGTACGGAAACCAGATCAACAGTGTAAGGTGGGACGGGGCTTACTCGAGTCCTTATGGTCTTGAGTTAGGTGTGAGGCAGGGGGGTCTGAGTTCTCCTACACTCTTCAACCTGTACATGGACCAGTTGATTGGGGAGCTGAGTAGCACCAGAGTCGGATGTTATATTGATGGCATATGTGACAACAATATTAGCTATGCAGATGACATGGTGCTGCTCAGTGCCTCAGTCTGTGGCCTGAGGAAACTGGTGAGTGTATGTGAGAGGTACGCCGGTGCTCATGGTCTGTTGTATAATATAAAAAAGTGTGTCGTCATGGTGTTTGGGGCTGGTGGGAAGTGTCCAGAAACGGTACCTCCAGTAATGATGAGTGGTGTACCGTTATCGAGAGTGCACTCTTTTAAGTACCTTGGGCATGTTTTGACCGCTAGCCTTAGGGACGATGACGATATTGAGAGAGAGCGGAGGGCGCTGTCGGTCAGAGAGAATATGATTGCCCGCAGGTTTAAGCGTGCGTCTACGGAGGTTAAAAAAACACTTTTTAGAGCCTTCTGTTCCTCATTTTACACCTGTAGCCTGTGGGTACATTTTACGCAGAGATCGTACAGTGCCCTTCTCGTGCAATACAATAATGCTTTCAGGGTGTTGATGGGGCTGCCTCGCTTCTGTAGCGCATCAGGGATGTTTGCGGAATTGCGTGTTGATTGCTTTTATGCATTAATGCGTAAAAGATGTGCGTCCTTGGTGCGCAGGGTGCGAGCCAGTTCCAACAGCATCCTGGAAATTATTGCTGGCAGGCTGGACTGCTGTATTGTGAGTCGTTGCTCCAGTATCTCAGCTGGAGTGCTGAAGCAATGATTATTGATTGTATTTTGTAGCGTGTGTTTGTGTTACTAACATAGTTGTAAGTTTATTTTATTGTCACTAACACTGTATGAGTCACATGGTTACTCGCAATAAATAATTTATTATTATTATTATATTATTGTGGATGGTTAATTAGGTTGTGTGTAGACCTGAGTCATAGTTATTTGTCTTTAGACAGACTATCGTTCTGTGAAAATAATGACGCTAAAAACACTCGCTACTTTACTTAGGTACTTCGCAAAGTACAAAAACAAAATAATGATATTGTTTATTTAAAAAAAAAGGTCTTGTGGGACTCAGTTACGTATCACTTTATAAAAGTCTGAGCCGAGAAGAACGTTTCCTACGAGTTCTTACAAACAAATTTAGAGGTCAAAGTCTCTTCGGAAGTTCTGTACTTTATCGTGTAAACAAAATAATACGAAGCTATAATAATGCAAGATTAAGTTTGGACGGTGGCGGAACAGTTTAGAATAGAATATAAATGTTTATTTGTTTGTTATATTGTATCTAGTTTTTACGACAAATCAAAATCAAATCAAAAGTCATTTATTCAAACTAGGCTGAGGATCAGCACTTTTCGAACGTCAAAATTACATAAGACAGTCCCCCAAAACGCCCACCCTTCGCCACATCCTAGTGCTTTAGCTGGGAAGAAGAAGTGGCCAACAAACTCCCCAGCTGCACAGCTGTCTGTTCAGTTAGAGAAAATAATTGATTCTATACAATAGTATGCAAAACAATTTACACCACGTGAAACACAAAACAGTAAATTATTAGCCATATGTCAGCTAGCACACCACTATACCAAAAAAAAAGAAAAGAAAAAGACCGAAAACTATTCTCAAGCAAAGATAAAAAACGTAAACAGAACTTAAAACCTAAATAAAAGCCTTCAAGTATAAGCGTGCCCGCTTACATATATCTACAGCCGTAACAGTCACAAATGATGAACTAGGACCATCAAAGTAAAATAAATAAATAAATAAATGACAGACATACACCACACACGTATACACCACTTATGCCCTTGGTGGTTGAATGTCCCGGTGCTCATCACTACCGCCAGGCAGAAAGAAACTAAATAAGATTCGAAACAACAACAAGTTGATACTAAATGCTGCTAGTTTAGCAGGATTAACCACACACTGCTTAGAATGTATCTTTTCGAACTCATGTTTAAGACTATTCGGTCCAGTAGAAACTTTGGATGTCTTGCGGACTTTACCTAAAACATTTATACTAATATTGTAAAGAGAAAAGATTTGATTTTTTGTTTGTAATGGATAAATTAAAAAACAACATAAATGACTGTAAAAACTATTCACCTGTAAAAAGCTACATTATCAGCGAGTAACATGGGCTGATTTAATTTTAAAAAAATCTAGAGATCCCTACGAAAATTACAATAATATAACCAAGGTATCAAAAATTTGCCTATAAAAGTCATTGTATGGCGTGCTCTGCGAAAACTATTGATGGGGCATAAAATAATGTACTACATGTTTATAGCACTAATCATTATCCACAAAAGAACTCGCGAGGCTATATGTCTAACTATTATAGTTAAGTCACAATAACCGTGTTTTGTTCAAATTAGTCAATCAAAACACGGGCAGAATCGACACGATGAAAGTGTCTTGATATTAATCCTTATATGAAAAAAATCACGGCAGTAGTACTTATAACGAAATTAAAAGGAAAACTATCAGAACTAAGTAGGCTTTACAAGTTAACAAGGTAATAGTCGACCAACTTACATTTGCAGTTGGAGAATTGACCGTAACGTATATCGATGTATGGGAGAACATGTTTTTCAACTACAATGTTGTTTGTTTTTGGGATAAATTTATTCCAACTACGGAACTCTTCATTGTGCGTGTTGCGACACGCACGTGGCCTGTTTTTTATTTATCGTGATAGCCTGTAATCTGATCAAGCGCAAACCCGCTTGATTAAGTCACGTAACTTGATAGTTCAATATATTTTCTTTATAATATATAGTATGGTACCTACACAAATAAATTACACACGACCAGAATTTTAAAACGCAACAGCGAACTTAATTCTTTTATAAACCTGGACCGCAATAATAAATCGCTGCTAAATTTTACCTGTTTTTTTATTATTTAGAGAATTAGCATTTCCATTCAACGTGGCAATGCTGCCAGTCTTCTGGGTACTTTTCCGGTTGACAGCAGATACATCAGTAACAGTAGGTTCTAACTATACACACTAGTTACGAGTATGTGATTTAATTGATTGTTATTGTATTGATATATGTGTCGTTTATATTTTCAAAACAAATTCCGCGATCCTTACTGCACTATGCTAACTCGAATTATTGAACGGTTGCGTCGCGTCGGCTGGCGGCAAGCCAAGCGCTTGACACGATGCGACCGACGCGTTCGACACGACACCCTTCTTTGTAGCAGCCCTGACTATATGCCTGGTAGTATGTCGTTTGTTTTTTAGGCTATCGGTACATCGTGCAACGCCACTTTTTTCTGCCGCGCTGGCCATGTCAAGGGGTGCTTTGGTAGATTGAAAGGTTTTTTTTTCGGTGACTGTGCATGTTTTGTCCGATAACCATGGAAAAAGAGACGTTAGTGTCCTTGGTAGTGTGGCGGCCTTTTTGATGATTAATTGGGGTTTCGAATAATTGCTAGCGCGTAATTCTTAGGGTTCCGTACCTCAAAAGGAAAAGGAACCCCTATAGGATCACTCGTGTGGCTGTCTGTCTGTATGTCCATCTGTCACGGCCAATTTTCTCCGAATCTACTGGTTTGATTAACTTGAAATTTGGTACACATATGAATTTATGTGACCCAAACACGGACCTGTAAAGCCAATAAATGAATTTTAATATGGTGAGACACTTTTGGGTGGCTTACATTTGCAGTTGTAACGTAAAAAACAATTTTGGAAAATAAAAATAAAGTTTTGCAAACTGTACCGTATGACAAATCAAATAAAACGACTTATAGTGAGGGTTTAAAATATATATTTTTAATAATTTTAAAATAAGTATTTTTGAAGTTATTTAAAAAAAGTGAAAATTGACCATCCTTTCTTATCCAACTACTGAGCCTAAAATTTTGAAAAAATAAAATACAGGAACTAGTTCTTTACTTATAGATTGCAGGAAAACCTATATGAAGTCTATGGTGTTATAATAACATATTAAATCTCTCAATATTGTGCGTACAAACTTACATTTGTTGTTGGAATATATTGGAGAACGTGTTTTTCAACTACAATGTTACCTAAGTTTATTCTCGGGATAAAAAAAAATGTTAGACAACATGTTCATTGTACGGATCCTTCACCACGCGAGTTCAACTCGCACTGGTCCGGTTTTTATTCTTAATAAAATAATGCTTAGATAACTTCCTACTATTTATCCTCAATTTGTAGAAGTTACTACCTAAAACGACAGTCTGTGCAACTAAATCGATTTCTAAGATTTTTTGTCACAATTTAAAACTAATGATTTTCTTCAAAGACAAGTCTAGTCAAAAATTATATTTTACAAAACTTAGACTTCTACATAGTTTGCTACGGTAACCAAAAAATCTGTATTTTAAAATGGAAATGAATTTAAAAAACATGTTAATTCACTAATAAACTATTACTCTCGTCAGCACGCTACCATAATATAAGTGCAGAACTAAATATCTTTCAACCCCAAACTGCTGCAGTGGCTCATGTCGACCGACCGATTAATCTGCCGCGTGTTCTACTTAAGATTGTTCCTAAATAAATGTACTCTTTACCGTAAATCGCTGGGCTTTTACGTGAAGAACTTTGGCTTTTATTCGCTGTTGGAGCGAGTTTTTGTTGCTACAAGATGTTGGTTGGATAAACTGAATGATGAAAATTTATAATGGGGAATTATTTAAGTGATCCTCTAAAAACGTATTGACCTTCTAATGATGGATACTTTTTTAAATTAATGAACTTTTAAAGCTTTTTGCGCTTCTAATGATGCAGACTTTTCTAAATAATTGAGCCTCTTTTTAACTTTCTGGCATTTTCTCACAGTTGGTTGCAGTAACTAAGCTAGAGTACCCCGACCAATTCGGTTAGGCTGGGCCGTTAGAGTCACCGGAAGGACACGGCGAGGCATACCCTGGCAGAGTGTGGCACGTGAGAGGGGCCGCGCCGTGCCCTCATCTCAGGAGTAAGAAGCGACCTGTCGCGGCCAGCCGTGGTCGACTCGATGGTCGGCAGCGAGGAATCCTGGGACGCCGTGGTATCCTTCTGTGAAACCGTCATGTCAGAGAAGGAGGCTGCGGAAAGGGAGCGGGAGATCTCTTCCACTCACCCTGCCCGCAGCAGGCACACTGGGCGTCGGTGGATTCCAGCCCCCCTAAATGGGTCCACGGGCGATGGACTTGGGGACATCTGTCACCCACTGGAACACTACGCGCACCTCCTATTGGACGTCGTAGGACGAGTCTTATACCTCACTCCCCCCGCGGGCCTGAGGTGGCCCGTAAAGGCGGGCCGGCACGCGGAAGTCGCAGTAAATCCCATGATCCCCGGTGTAAGTGTAGGAAGGGAACACTGATGTAGTTTCTAGTCAGTAAGAGTCTGACAGACCCCTCTGCCCGCCCCAGGGTGGAGGACATTCATAAAGATTTTCCTCCCGTAACAAAAAACATGGTTAAACTGTGAAGTTGCAGAAAGGGAAAGGGAGATTACGAGTGTTCTCCCGTCCCGCAGCAAGCGCACTGGGTGTTGGCGGAGAGTAAACAATGCCCTCTTCTAGCCCTCCTAAACGGGTCCAGGCAACGGACTCGGGGTCATCCGTCGTCCCCCAATCCACTGGACCTGAAAGGGCAGCTCGTAGTGTTCCACGTGCGCCTCTCTAAGACGTAACGCAAGGAGCTCAATACCTCAATCCCCTACTGGACGGGACCCGCCTAGCGTAAGTAAGTCGCATTCGCACCCGCAGTCCCCCGACGCAAGTGTACGCGGGAACACCGGGGTGGTTTTAGTCAGTAAGAGTCTGACAAATCACCCCAACAACCCCTGGGTGGAGGACATCCATGAGGATATCCACAAAAAAAAAGGTGAGAATTGTGACCTACACTGACGCTACATCCAAGTTGGTCGTAGTTACTTCATCATATCATAATCAGCCTATAATGTTCCCACTGTTGGGACACAGGCCTACCTATCTTTTTTTGGTTCTAGGTAACGCCGTTTTCCTTCAGATGTTTTCCTTCACCATTTTGAGAATAGTGCATAGTGATGAAATAATTTATACAAAGAAAAGTACCTGCTTGGGTTCGAACCCACGACCTTCAACTCATAAGTCAAGGCCGTTACCACTGGGCCACCACTGCTTTAGTTTTTTAGGGCCCCAAAATAGGAAATATTAAAGGTTCACAAAAAGAGGTGCAATCATTATATTAAGTGTTCAATAATATTCTTAAGAACGCAAAATGAGAATTATTAGACTTTCGATTAAATACGAGTATAAGCCCACTAAAAGATTTCTTGAAAATACATAGTTTTGACATACAAGTCCTTTATTTTGTTCAATAGTGCGGAGGTAAATGTGTACGTATTTCGTTAACTAGCTCACATAGTAAGACAAAATAACACACAACCATGCCACAAACGTTATCAGACTGCCATGAAACACGCTGTACATATTATAGGGAGAGATTTCAAGACGAGATAAGTAACGCGCAAAACATTGCTTAGACATGTGACACGTCTCCCAGCGATCACAAACTATAAAATAGGGATTTCGGTGTTTTTGTACACCTCTATTCAAATTACAACTTTGTGCCACTAAGATAAAGTTTCATTTTGAAGTGACAAGGGCTTGCTAAGCTAGATCGCCATTCTGCGACGTTTAAATTTAGGCTAAGCTGTAGATAATAGATATACTGAGATGAGCTCGACTGTGGTATAATGAGGAAAGCGGTTAGTGTTCTGTGGTTATTAAATATGGAAATGTTGTCTTTGTACTTTTCGTGGCTGAAGTAGAAAGCCCACTTGCTATGTCTTAATTAAATTTTCTTGTTGAAGCCGGTTTACACTGAAAATGTTTTGCTAAGAGTCTTTGTGTAAACCTAGTGAACAGAGCTTTTGTCTTATGTTCAAGATTTATTGGCATATTAAACAACTTTTAAAGAAACTATTATACATAATAACTTACAATATTTGATTCTTTTTGTTAACTTTTAAAATAAAACATGTTGTCATTATTGTTTTTCATATACATTTTGCACGAGTAAATATGAACTAATCACTCGTAAAATCCAAGAAAATGAAGGTAAGTAATAATAATTTCCACAAGCTTCACGAAAGACTGGCTCCCACACCAAATAAGGCGACAACAAATCAATGTGACAGATTTAACTAACGAGGCGTCGTTATTTCGTGCTTAGGCATGCGTGCTGCATGGTGATGCTATGTGTGATATTAAAGGATAGAAATGACGACAATAATATGTTAAAAAAAAAATATAGTTTTTCATAAGTATACGTTTTAAGGAACATAGTCATCACGAGCATTCACTTCACTAATTAGTTTTGCAAACTTTCGTGGCACGTGCTTTTGTTATGCAAAGAACAATAATTCGTGAAACAAACTGTAGTGAATTCAAATACCAGAAACAAATTATAATCGCTGTGCTCGCATGAATGTTCGTTGAGTAACAAACGTTGGCGCATCGAATGTTTGCACAAGAAATTAGTGAAGCGAATGCTTGCGGTGAGTGCCGTCCTTTTTACATCAGTTTTTATAGTTTGCCCCATCGTAGTTTACCCAAAATGCTAGTTTAGACCATAGGTATCCCAACGCTTGAAAAGTAAAAGAAAGAAAATCGTCAAATAAACGCTAAGAAGATTTAAATAGGGACGACGCTATTTAAATACAGTCCCGTATTAATATATTATATAATTAAATACAGTCCTTATTTAAATAAAATCCCGTCCCAAGGCTGATTATCGCGCCATCTGACGGTAATTACAGCTTGGTTTTGTAGTGAGGTGAGCCTAGCAGGTGAGGCTGACTGTAGGATGATGGATGTCTTCAGAACATACCGCTCTATTAATGAGTTAGAGCAAAAAAATATTACTTAAGAATCCAGCATTGAAAGCCAACCGTTCATATTCGTCAAAAGACGTTCTGCATCCGATTAATTATTATATTCCCATTTTCATCTTGTCTTGCTATGCAAACATTCCTATTGACGTCATCATATCACACATAGGTACCAACTCTGACGTCATTCAAACACATCATTACTTTCGTGACGTCACGGTCATCGATGCTTCGCCTTATTGGCGAAAGAGTCAGAAAGGCCACTACTAAATATAAAAACACCATCATCACCATTTCCTTCATAAGATATTTATGTTTTTCATCTAATAAATACTTTCCTCTTCTAGACTTGCATAGCGCAGTTGGATCACGTCGCGCGCGCAGGTTGCCGTGCGCGCGTTATCCGCGAACTTACCGAAGACGCCGGCGAGTGATGTCACAAGGAGAACCAGTGGTTACTGTGCTGTGATTGTGAATTAACTATGGTAGTCATGGTGGCATCAGCGTCAGGATATGGCACCCTCCGCCGTTTTCTTAGGGTGCCCGAGGGACAGCACTCTGTTGCCGAAGCAGGGGTCGGACCCAGCAACTCCGTTGCCGTCTCGTCGAAGCAGCGGGCATCAATCAAATGGCTGTTAACGAAGGCGTTCAACAACAGGGTCCCGGATAACCTTCAGGAGCCTTCTATAATACCAGCCTATTACTGACCCTGGACAAAGGCCTCTTCTGATACAGAGAAGGCATGAGCACTAACACCACGCTTGCTCAAGACGGGTTGGCGATTTCAGACTTATATTAAATATTCCAGGTTTCCTCACGATGTTTTTGCTTCACAATTGTCAGAAATGTCCAAGATAAACTCATAAAGGTCATCCAGTCTTACCAGGTGCAGCTGCCTACCATAATTTTACATGGAGCGACTGCCTATTTAACCTCCACAACCCAGTTACTGGGTAGTACGATACCCCTTGGTAAGACTGGTTGTCAGACTTTTGAACTTCTAACTACCCGTAACGACTGTCAAAAATCTACAAATGACAGCCGTGACCAATGAGGCTTTACGTGCTTTCCGAGCCACGGAGGAATCTCGATATGTTCAGGATGATCGCCCATCCACGAATCGACCGCGGCAAAGTAGCCAGCTAGTCGTTTAACTTTCGATCGACCCGTGCGGTTGCTATTATTTATTTATTATAACCACAAGCTCCTCAGATAGGCCGGATTTGAAACCACAATCTCATGCCTGCCCTGCATGAGAGGCGAGGCCTTAACCACTGGGCCATCGCGACACTGCAATGTCTTATACGTCACCAATAGTATATCTATTGGCGTAGGTTCAAATTACATAAGTGGCACACTGACGTCATTCAAACACAACATTAGTTTCGTGACGTCACAGTAACCGATACTTGGCCAATAAGCGAATGAGTCAGCTGATCGCTGATGTAACCGAACTGGGAAGTGGGAACTGGTAACTAATGCGAACTAGTGACATGCCTCCAATCGCGCGACAGCGACTTCCAACTTGTAATTAATAGTTCCAAACTGGAACCGAACTTGTTCCGACATAGTTCTGGAGTATGTTACTTGGAATTGGAATGACCGTCATGCAAGTGACTGAAGTTCTAGCTGGTTTGTAAGGAAAATTGCAAGCGAGCGAAATTAAGGAGTTACGTACTTGTACTAAAGTTTTATAAAAACAACCGGCTGTGTGGTCCCGGCATAGAATGGACCACCCCTCTCTTCCCGTGGGTGCCGTAAGAATCGACTAAGGGATTGTGTAGGTGGTTTGTATTAGTCATCCTACATCCACCCACACATGAGTGTCGGTGGATGTAGGATGTAGGTAGGTAATCAACTGCAATCTAACAAATTCACACCACATTAAGCCATTCATGGGCTCGAAAAAGAATTTCTTAGAGCCTTGATGGAACAGTACTTTTTTTTTTCTCGTCTATCCCATAGTGTGGGGTATCGTTGGATAGGCCGTTCAATTTCAAATTATTGCGGGTCTGTGAACACTATTTTTCGATTCAGGGATCCATTTGCGCAATATTAAGCTATAAAGTGCACATTTCTGTTAGAGTCAAGTGTCTCCCTGCCAGCTAAATGGTTATTTAAGGAGATGTGAAAAAAATCATGGCAGAAGTACATATAATGAAACACACAAAATGAAAACTATCACAGTTAAGAAGGCTTTACAAGTTAACGAGTAGCAATCGTCCAACTTAAATTTGCATTTGGAGAATTAAAGGCACATGCATACTGAGGCGATATCGTTGTATGGGAGAACATGTTTTTCTACTAAAATGTTAAGTGTGTTTTTGGGATTATTTCATCCTAACTACGGAACCCTTCATTGTGCGTGGTCTGACACGCACTTGGCCAGTTTTTAGGGTTCCGTGATAAACAAGGAACCCTTATAGTTTCGCCATGTCCATCTGTCTGTCCCCATTTTAGCTCAGACACGCTAGAAAGCTGTAATTTGGCATAGGAATTATAATAAAAAAATAATCGCACCGACAAAATGGTAAAATAAAATTTCGTTACTTTTTATTATTTAATGGCAAACAATTGATGATGCGACGGCCTACTGGTCCTTCGTATAAACACAGTAACTACCTTCCTACCTTCGTATAATCAATATCAGCCCTTCCCAGTACCAGGACAGTCGTGGTACCGAATCAAAGGACTACAATCGATAATCTTCAGTTGCTAAGGAATAAGCCGGGCTACTCAAACAAGCGGTTTGCACAGCGAACAGTTAATCTAGGCCAAACGGGTAATCTGCCTCCAGCGGTGAAGATGTTGACTATCGGCTCTACATTTAGACAGGGTTCGTGGATCTTGATGAAAGTTTACCATGTGCAAACATACTGGCGGACTATTTTAGTAATAGACAGAATACTTGTACTTAACTGCTTACCCATCTTTGACAAAGGACTCAGCCTTTTAGCAAAATACCTATCTTTAATATATTATGTTGACGTCAAATAGTGTTTTTCTGTACATACCAGTTATCAGTGAAGCACACATTTATAAACGAATATTTCAGCTAACGATAAAAATTTGGACTAAGTTTGGCATCGTTTCGCCAAAACATTCAGACATACAAATAGAAATAATTTATTTGCTTATAATGGAGGTATACAGATAACATGGACTGTTTTGTAAATATAGTCCCGATATATTGTACCTTACTAAATTTTGCATGCAATATTTTCAAATATTTTTATTAATATTGTCTTTTCAAAATGATGTGTGATGTTGTTGTTCTCTTTCAGGGGCCATGTTCATGTAGGACACGGTGGAGCATACGGTGGAGGTCAGCCCGGCTTCGGCGGGGCACCCCCGTGTCTTCGTGGAGGCGATCGGCGGCGGAGATCTCTCGCGTCCGGCCCTGGTCCAGGCCATGGTATGGAGCGAGAGGGCATAGGAAGCCGTCACCTCCTTTTGCGAAGCAGTAATTCTTGCGAAGGAGGAGGCGGAACGGGTGAGGAAAAGGCACATTTCGCCCCCTTAAGCCCCTAGCTGCCGCAGGAGACGCCCTGGGCGTCGAGAATGCTAGGCTGATTCCCGGCCACCGTAGGCGCGGGCGGCAATAAAGACCAGGCCCCGGTCAACGGCGCGTCGGGTTTTGTCGTATTTCCCACTCTAAACAAAAGGGGCCATGTTCAGCAAGGACGTATCTAGACCGATATAGAGAATGCATAAGATTACAAGTTAAAATTCAGACGCTTGATCACTGTGCCACTGCAGCACTGCGGTGAATGTTAAAACATCTTCAACACCCAGTTTAAAGAAAAAGGAACGGTTCTCACCAATCAATCAATCCATACTTTAATTTCTTTTACAACTTTTTACAAAAACATTGACAGCCGTACGAATGCAACGCAGTGCGCGCGCGTCCTTTTGCTTGTCATATACCATAGACAATAGTTTATGGCATGGACAAGTGAAGTTCGAGCGTCGAAGTCAATCGTAATATTTACTGTACATCTACGGTTTTTATTTAATTCTGTCTATAATTTATTATTAATTGTCTTTTTATTTCATTTTTACCCCCTGGCGGGATTATGTGTCCGTAGATGTATCCGTGCATCACAGCGGGCCCTATAAGAATACCAGCGATGCGGTAT
The DNA here is from genome assembly GCA_905333075.3 of Atethmia centrago. Taxonomy (NCBI): domain Eukaryota; kingdom Metazoa; phylum Arthropoda; class Insecta; order Lepidoptera; family Noctuidae; genus Atethmia; species Atethmia centrago. Next base: position 30,493,639 of record HG995377.1, on the reverse strand, counting down.
TTATTTTTTAAATATCGCAGCGTTATGCCGAGATAGGAGCATTTTTGGCGTCGCACAAGTCGTTTTTATTGATTTTTTTTGTTGATTTTTGTTTATTCGAACAAATATGTAAATCTTGTTAGTTTTAAATGCTCCTTTTTTACTTTTTGTATTTATTGTGCGTGTCCCAAATAAAATATTTTTCTGTCTTTCTTTCTTTTCTTTCAATTTTCTTAGCCTTTTCGCAACGATGTATGTTGGTATCGGATTCCAGTCTAACTAGATGCAGCTGCATACCAGTATTTTACATGGAGCGACTGCCTATCTGACCTCCACAACCCAGTTACTGGGTAACACGACACCCTTGGCTTGGTAAAACTGGTTGTCAGACTGGCTTTTGACTACTCGTAACGACTATCAAAGATCTACGAATGACACCGGGATCAACGACTTAAGGTGCTTGCTGAGGCAAGGAGGGGTCTTGATGGTCACCCATCCACGGACCAACCCCGGCAAGCGTAGCTTAACCTTCGATTGACCCGTACGGCTGTTATTATTTAGCTAAAGAAAAATGATCAGTCTCTTTTTCACTTTTCTACACATAATATTTTATTAATGGTCACATAATATGCCTGTGTAGTTCAGAGAAACACATAAATGTAACAGATGATAAAACTTGGCATTTGTTATTTTATCTCGTAATAAAACATTGTGAAAGTACGGCGTCTGCTGTATAGGTGCCTGCGCATAAATCTTATGAAGAAAAACAATTTTATTACTTTACTCTTTCACTAAATGGATTTGGTAGATGCTTATCCAAAAATTTCGTGAAATTAGTTTTTTTTGGACCATTTAATCCACGAAAAGCACTTCGGATTTTCAGTTTTCCTTACGAATAAGTATCTATCAATACTATAAACTTTTATTTTCTTTGTAAGATCTTATCTGTTTTATACGCCATCCAAGCAAAAATTAATTAAAGAATCAAGAAACAAATCAACGATAGATTGAAAATTAATGAACACCACTCACCACGACGCTACGATCGATTACCCGTCAAAGGCGCTAATAACCACCGCTTCATGCTTTAGCGCTGAGAGAAACGAGAAACTTTAAAAATTCTCGCCAAAAACACTCCAACGAAAATTCGATTAAAATTTTCAAAGCCTAGAGGTGCCTAAAAGCGGCCGCAGCGACCAATCTTCAGCACTCAATAAAACTTGGCCAACTTTAATTGAAGCATTAAATCATGCAGATTTTTTTCACTAAACGCTCTAACGCGACTTCTTTCTTTATTATAAGTCGAGCTACTTAATATTTATAACGGGGAGAACTTGTTTAAACTTACTCTTTCGCTTCAGGGTTTAGGGCAGAAAACTGACAAAAACTTTCCAGGTAGGTACCTGGGAAGTTTTTCTTCAAACAGTTGCAAGGCTGTTTACTGCTTAATGCTCGCGAAGGAGGAGGCGGGACGGTTGAGGGAAAGGCAAATTTCGCGCCCTCTCGCCCCTAGCCGCTGCAGGAGACGCCCTGGGCGTCGGGAATCCCGGGCGGATTTCCGGCTACCGTAGGCGCGGGTTTGCGGACGGTGAGCAATGGGTAGCTCGCGGTCCGGTAAGGACCAGGCCCGGGTCGACGGCGCGTTGTATTCCACGCGCGCCCCAAAGAAATGTCGTCAGCACAAGTGTAGGCACTTGTGCTGACGTCATTTCTTTGGGGCTACTAGGGCCGATGCCTGCCGGGGTCGCGGGAAGCTACAAAAGGGTTACCGAGGCCCCTGGCAACACAGGCAACGGAAGGAATACGGGTGGGTTTTAGTCAGTAAGAGTCTGACACACCCTCCCGCTCCGCCCAGAGCGGGAGAAGTTATTTGATGAATACATCAAAATATAAAAAAAATATATAAATATTTGATAAATAATTTGTTTTTGAATACATCAAAATATTAAAAAAAATACATAAATTTTTTATAAATAATTTGTTTGTTATTTGTTAGTTATTTGGTTTCCCACCCAAAAATAAAAAAAAGGCTGTTTACTGCTATAATTAGTTAGGTACGGCTGAAATGGAAATGAGTTATTGTTGAATAAACAATGTCAAACAATGCCTGAACTACGGAGCTGAACATTTGTTAACACTTTTATTTCAATTTGTTTTATTACATGTGCTGTTTTTTTTTTGCTTTCGTTTCCGTTTATTTGTGATAATTGTACGCTTGCAGATATACTGCCTGTGAATATCCACAATTTAATAACGATTTTGGAAAGATCGCTTCGATAATCGCTTTTATTGACAATCGTCGCGTATATAAAAAATACCTACTCTTCTTACACATTACAGTTACTACTAAAACTGTAAAGCTAGAGACTTGGCCGTTGGATTAAATGAAGATCTCAGCCAATAATAAAATTACAACAGTTATTCTAAAACGGTTCTCTAAATGACTGCTTGAATTAACTACATATAAATCAAAGTCGTTTTTCGGGTCTGTCTGTGTGACTGCATTGTTTTTATATACTGTGTAATGAATTTAAATGCGTTTACAGCAGTATTTATGGAATTTATTTTAAAAACTTTAAGTGTATAAATAAATTTATATTAAACTTATCTACATGTAAAAAAATGCGTAGGTATACAAAATACGCGCTTTGACATGGAGTTGTGGACACCAGCCCGGCTTTCTACTACTGCTGTTACTACCTACATATAATAAACACTAGCTTATGCCCGCGGGGGTGTTGGAAAATATCCCACGGGAACGTACTACCGGGATTTAAAGGAAACGAAAGCGTTCGCCTACCTCATAGCGGAGCGCTGCGCCCACCGCGTCAACCGCAATTATTTTGTTACGCGTAATTTTTAATCTGTGTTTTTAATCTGTGGTATGTGATATATTCATTTAACCTGTAAAGCCCCAATGGCTCCGAATAGGAGCCCTCGCGGCGCGCGATTTGAAAGTAGTTATCGAATAAAAATGTTTTTTTTGAGATTGAGAGATGACGTTATTGAGCCACGGGCCTGAGCGGTTAAATGGTAGGATGTAAAGGTATATTTTGCCGTGTCTATGATAAAACATAGATAACGTGCGTCGTAGATCCGTTGGGTAGGCTCCCCTTTGGGAGAGCACTCACACAGCCGGGCTTTCGGTTCCAAAAAGCATATACTTGGTCTTTGTAGGGTTCAAGACAAGCGTATTGGCCTTGGACTATTGAACTATGTATTCAAGATCTGTATTAAGATCGTTTACTGCTTGTTCATAGTCTTCCGGCTTTAATGATATATATATATATATATATACTTGTATATCATCGGCATAAATATGGTGTTCACATTTATTTATAGTTTTAATCATAGCGGCACAATACAAAATAAACAATACTGGCCCAAGAACTGAGCCTTGCGGAACCCCCCTTCCTACCGAACGATGTTCAGAGAAAACTATCCACGTATTTCAACGAATTGCGTACGATCGCGAAGATAGCTATCAAACCATTGTATAGTGTCGTCGTTAAATCCATAAAAAATCATCTTTGACAATATAATAGTCTGTATTTACTAAAGCAGTCACTAAAGAGTTCATTAACACTAAAGAATTTCTTTAAAAAAAACAATATAAATTTTTAGCTGTTAAAGATTTTATTATTTAAAATTTATTAGAAGGAGAATTGGCATAGGTGTAATAAAATACTTTAAATGTCGTTTCCTTCATTTCAGGTATTTTTTAGTATGTAATGACGTAGTACATAAAACTAGCTTTCCACCGCGGCTTCGCCACGTAGAGATCTGAAATTGTCCCAAGAGAACATACTACCTTGATAAAAAGTATCTTATATCCTAACACAGCTCATGGTCTATTTATGTGTCAAATATCTTCCAAATCCTTTTAGCCGTTTTAGTGTGAAAGCGTAACAAACAAACAAATTCACTTTCGCATTTATAATGTTTAGTTAGGACTAACTGCGCCCCGCGGTTTCACCCGCATAAGTCTCGATCCCATAGGGATAAAAAGTATGTTATCAGGTCATGGTCAACCGATGTACCAAATTTCATCCAAATCCGTTCAGCCGTTTTAGCATTAAAGCGTAACAAACTCGCTTTCGCATTTATAATAGTTAGGAGGATAGGGTAGGATAGTAAGGATGAATGGTCACAGATATTTTCTTGTAACAACAGAAAACGGTTACATTTTCCGTTTTATTATTTTTCTCTCGCTCAGCGAACACACAAAATACAAAATATAGACAAAATATAGTTAATTACGCAACAACTTTTAAATCATTTTGTCCTGATATTTGTTCATTATTTTTGTCCTGAATTAATGGCTTGTTTTGTTTTTTCCTCACTAGCTTTAGCCCGTGGTTTTGCCGGTGTGGATGTCGGAAAATATCCCACGGGAACGTACTACCGGGATTAACACATAGGGTATGTGTTAATAAACAATCAGGTTATAAACAATCTGTGTGCCAAATTTCATCCAAATCCGTTCATCCGTTTCTGAACATACATCCAGAGAAACAGACGAATGGACAAAAATTCTAAAAACTATATTTTCGGCATCAGAAATGTAATTACTGCGAGGTGTGGGAACGAGCCCACATCTCGCAACCGTGACTTTTTTTCAAAAAACTTCATGTTCAGTTTTTAGAAGATTGGAAAGTAATAATGCACTTAATAATTTCTAACTGGTGCATTTTCATCGATGTTTTTAAGTTATGAAACCCTAGCCGGATAAAAATCTATGATAAAATACAAAGCAGATAAATACATAATTATGTTTTTGCGTCATAAAAAAAGACAAAATGCTGTTATGTAATGTTTATCATACGCCTTATCTCTCAGTACGATTGTTTGCATATTTGATATTAAGTAGTATTTAGTTAATAAAATCCTAACAAATATTATAAATGCGAAAGTGAGTTTGTAAACACATTTGCTCTAAAGGGTCTCTTATTTCACCAATTTCAATATCGTATTGTAACTCATTACGTACTTCTGCGTTATTGTCATGTAAAACGCACGCGTTTCTTTTAATAAGATAAAACGCACGGTTTATCAAGATGCTCTGTCTAAAACGAACGGTACTTTTTTAAATCTTAGCAAAGAGTTTTTATGTTAGAAAAGTGGTCAACACTTTATGAATAAAATTAACTTTGGGAGATAAAATATAATAAATAAACAATTAATTCTTTAATTTAATTAATTTCGACAATATATTACAACTATTTATCTGTAACAAAAACACAAAAATATTAATTTATTTTATTAATAATACTGGCTGTTTTTTGTGCCTTTGCATTAATACGCTGATGCGCGCGCATCGCTAATTTGTGAATAAGTAAAAATTATTCAGAGCGCTATTTCTTTTCGCTGTATTATTTTTATTTGAAAATGTCGTCACGTAATGATGAATTTATTAATTCGTCACCGCCAGAAGTCTCAGAGGCAGCGAAAAAGGCTACTCTAAGCCTCTTGCCCGAAAAATCGACCGATAGATACTTACAAGCGTATCAAAATTTAATCTTATGGAACGCAAGCAAAGATGCAAATTCATTTTCAGAAAGTGTGTTAATAGCCTATTTCATGGAACTTTCTCAAAAATATAAGTCAAGCTCACAATGAGCTTGACTTTTTTTTCCATACCCTTAAATTTTGATATGCTTGTCTTTCGGGCAAGAGGCTTAGAGTAGCCTTTTTTTAATTATTTGCTAAAAAGCACTGTGAAAACAAAACATGGTATTGATATCAAGTCATACTCCAACTTGCTGGCATTTCTAAAAAGACGCTCAAGTGGCCATGTGAGTAAAAAGTCGAAAGTATTTTCGGCTGACAATGTCAAGAAGTTCCTAAAAGAAGCTCCGGATCGCCGATATTTGGCAACAAAGGTTAGTTGAAACTAAATTATTGTTAATAACTTCTTTCACTTTCGTATTTCATTATAATATAGGTGTTTTGTACGCTGTTTTTATCTCTTTTCAGGTTGTATTAATATTCGGTATAAATGGTGCATGTAGACGACAACAGTTGGCAAATATCACAACTAATGATGTCAAGAACCATAAGCGGGTTCTTCTTGTCAATGTTAAAAACACAAAAAATAAAATAACAAGATCGTTCACAATACAGGGGCCTTTTCACGACATAGTGAAGAAATACGAAGCGCTTCCTTCAACAAAAGCTACGAGTATGTCTAACAGATTTTTTCAAAATTACAAAAATGGAAAATGCACTAGCCAACCCATTGGCATAAATAAATATGGCCGAAACAAATTGCCACTTTTTTAAATTTAGATGATCTACATGAATACACTGGACACAGTTTCAGAAGGTCCTCGGCTACATTGCTCGCCGATTCAGGTGCGAACTTATTGACACTAAAATGCCACAGAGGGTGGCGGTCGAACAGTGTAGCCGAGGACTACATAGATGCCTCGATGAGAAATAAAGAAGAAATTAGCTCCCGCATTACAAGGAATATAAATTTGGAGCCAAGTATTGACTCTCGACCATCTACGAGCACACACGCGGACATCGACGCCACCGCCGCAGCCGCCTCCGTCGCCGCCACCGACTGCAGAACTCTGTGGTCTCGTTTCTCCTACTTTCACTCAAGAGAGTGAGAGAGAGACTGGTAAAATTGTAACTAATAATAATAATTTGACAACATTAAAAATGCCAACTGGCAACGTAATAATCCATTTTACAAATTGTAAAAAAATTTATAACTGCTCTAACAAGTGATTAAAGATTTATTCGTTTAAGAAAGTCCGAGTTTTATTTATTTCCTCGCAAATATATTATAAAACGTCGTATGACATACGTGCGCTTTGATAATTACAGGCTCTGCTTTCTTGTAGCCCTCGCCTACGGCTCGGGCTAGCAATATCGCCTCGGGTGTAATTTTCAACTTACCGCACTTATATCATAATGTACTATTGTTTGTCACGCTTTCACGCTAAAACGACTGAACGGATTTGGGTGAAATTTGACAAATGTGTAGACCATTACCTAGATTAGGCTCCCTCTCACAGAGAGGAGGCATGCTGGGACACAGGCCTCCCCTCTGTGAGAGGGAGTGGGCCGTAATCTACCACGCAGGCCCAATGCGGGTTGGCATTAGGACATATAATACTTTTTATCCCGATATTCCCACGGGATCGAGACTTAAGCGGGTGAAACCGCGGGGCGCAGCTAGTAGGTACCTAAATAATTCACATTGCCTTTCCAAAACTTAAGTAATAAGTTAATCCCCTAGAAATGTAAGTACAACGAAAAAGCGAACGCCAAAATTATTCATTCTTAAGTCGTAAAGCGAGGCAACGACGCAACTGCAAAGAAGATGGAATCCGCATGTAAGCTAGAATAAATACAATTTTTGCATTTTCTAGTGATTGCTGCAGACGTAACAACTCACACGAACTGAATGAAAGCATAATACGTCGACGCTGATCAAAGAATTTTGGACTGTTTGTGAAAAAAGGGGTTTGTGAACAACGAAAACATGATGTATTCATTTGTTTCTTGGTTTTTAAACTACAATAAAAAGTAATAACTGTGTTTATTGTCATATCAAATATATTTTTCACGGCTTTTCCACGAGTTAGAAAAAATAAGGAAAATCAAATTGATTATCAAATTAAATTATATTAAAATTATTTAATAAATTCTTTACTGTAGGTATAGGTAGAGTTCTACAAGGCATCTGAATGATATTGACTCCCCGGTGTTGTTGGTAATCATTGGAGTGAACTTTTGCGAAATTGTCACAGAAATTGTATCAAGGTGGCGCCGTTACTTCCAATTTTGGTCACGCGCTAAAAGATCGTTGTGTCGTTGTACAGCAAATTGACGTAAGTATGGAGAATACCCAAAAATGTATGGGCAAAAAACCCAGACGATTAAAAAAAAAATACGTGCAGTAAAAGGGCATTAATTGTAGATAACAAACATTAAATTACTTTTTTTTAATTATCCCCATGATTGGCTATGTATTGTTTTATTTTTAATAATTTGTAATGATTTTCTTGCTTTCTTCTTGGAATTAAAGTTGGTTCACAAAATATCCTAATTGACATTATAAATGCGAAAGTGATTTTGTTTGTTTGTTACGCTTTCACGCTAAAACGGCCGAACGGATTTGGATGAAATTTGGCACATGGGTGGACCATGATCTGGATTGGGACAAAGGATACTTTTTATACAAATATGGCCACGGAATCGAGATGTATGCGGGTGAAACCGCAGGGCGCAGCAAGTAGTATTTAAAAAGACACATGGGACAAGCGTAGGTAGATTGTTATTACAAAAAATACATCACTGTTACTTAGTATTGTGATTAACTAAGAATCTAGAAAACTAGCTGGTTGTTGCAGTGCCTTCATGCCCAGCATAGGCGAGATAATATAACATGCTAATTACAACTTCCCAACGTACGTCGACCAATGTTTTTTTTTTTAATTTTCTGTAATGCATTAGGCGCCCTGTCTGAGTAGGGTTCTCGATATGCGTTAAAGAGAGCTGTAGCGATATGTGAAGTCATTCTTGAAATAGGTGTTATTAGCACTTTTAGTGTTTAAAGGCTTGTGGCTACGTAATAACAGCCGCACGGGTCGATCGATCAGGTTAAGCTATGCTTGCCGCGGTTGTTCCGTCGATGGGTGACCATCTTTATATACCAAGACCCCTCTGTGCTTCGGAAAGCACTTTATGCCGTTGCTCCAGGCTGTCATTCGTGGATCTTTGACAGTCGTTACCGGTCGTCAGAAGCCCGAAAGTCTGACAACCAGTCTTACCAAGGGGTATTGTATCACCCAGTAACTGAGTTGTGGAGGTCAGATAGGCAGTCGCTCCATGTAAACTGCTGGTATCCAGCTGGATCCGGTTAGACTGACAGCCGACCTCAACACAGTTGGGAAAAGGCTAGGCAGTTGATGATAGCACTTTTAGTACTTAGCTGACTTTTGTTACATTGTTTGGATGGTGGGAAATAACATAACCTCATGATGCACTATATATCTCTTTTTGACCACAAGAAACTCTTAATAGGACTCTTGCGATGTTGCCGATTTGTGCGCGCTGTGACGCTCATAGTAATTATTTTGAGAGAAACTAATTTCACAATTGATATCTACCATGTATACCTGTACCACGTATCTGCTATCGTACATAAGTATAAGTTTTTTGACGCTAGGTTTTTTTTGGGCATTCTCCTTTGACAAACAATTTATTTCCCTGACTGTATCTGAAAACAGTTCATGCAGTGGGAAAAAGATTTTCCTATTAGCAAGGTAGGTAGAGGAGTTGCTTGCAGAGCTGCACCAGAACCATAGTATCATCTCTCTTAGAGAAGCGTAAATCTATTTATTTTCAAAATAAAGACATGTGTCTCCTATTCCAGTATGTTAAGAACTTCATCCAACTTTGATATGTGCATACAAAATACCTAAGTATACCTGTCTAAGCATACATCGCTTTGGCAAAAGTTATATTAAGTTCTCCAACACATTGTGAATTATGCATGTGATAAAGGGACCTAATAGTCGTTGGAGGCATCGACGACCTTTACGAGAGGTCGAGAGATCTGGAGTCAAGGTTCAAATCCGACCCTTGATGTTATTATGGTGGACAAGGACATCTAGAACATTTGAAGAGGTTAATATGAATAAAGATCTTGTGATTCCATAAAGTGATTGTAGAGTTTTTTCTTAAATTGTCTCTAAACTATCAAAGTTAGTCCATCAAGATCTAGAAAACCCGAAAATAAATCATAAAAGTAATTTTTAAGCTTTTTTGCGACATCAATTTTGAGAATTTAATGAACTTGCTTAATGGTCAGCAAAGTAAAAGAAACTGACCAGTCTCAGGCGTTTAAAAGCTTCGTTATCGAACGGATCTTGACCACTAAGCTACCATCTACCACAAAACAAACAGACTTGTCCATGTGAGTTTGGTCCGGAATCCACTCACCTCCTCCTTTATAACTCCATCTCTTTCCCCCCATATAGGATAGAAAGAGAAGCAGACACTCGTTTGGAAAACGCCACGGTGTCCAAGTTTATGGTACCGGTCGGGATTTAAAGGGTATGTTTACGATTTAGCGAAGTGTCCGGCAATTTTTCTCGTCCACATTTCCTTGTCCGAGATTTTAACTATGTAGCCGTATGCATTGACATTTTCGTTAATTTATGGCTGAGAAAAGTTAAAGCTGACGGTTTTAAAGCGGTGCGGTTTTTAAATTGTGCTGGAAGGTTAGATTGGGGCTTTTTGGATATCTTTTGGAATGATAAATGGGAATATTTATCAGGTTTTAGATTGAAAAATAACTATTGAGGTAATCTATATTATGGGCTGAACATTGCTAGCAAACTTAAACAGAAGACTTTTTTGGTAAATAAAAAACTTTATCCTAATTTTTTTTGCTGTTTTATCAAATTATTAGGTACGGACTTCCTGTTCCTACGTAATTGAATTTACTTATGATTGATGAATGTGGTGGAGGCCCGTTATCTTTCTAATATTTATGTCTAGTCAATTTTATGATTCGCATGGTGAGTTACTGTAGTAGCTAAAGACAATATTTGTACTATTATAGAAGATTTTATAAAAGGAAGAGTACTGTCCCGAAAACAGTAACTATTTTGTAAAAAGATTAAATTGATAACACCAACTGCAGCTGTACTTATCTGTCCCACCTCAGTTTCAAATCATTTAAAGGGACATTCCATATCGGCCCATAGATCACAGTCTCCATACAAGCGGTGCTCTAATTAGTCAGTTAGTAATTAGTGGAGTCAGATCCTAGTTAACATTAGTTTACAAGTGTACTAACCAAGTTTGATCGGTCGCTGTACATACTAGTGCTCGTTTAGTTTAGTACATCTAGTAGTTTTAGTTCACCGATATGTTTATGATGTAGATAGTTGAAGTTGTTTGTGCAAAATTTAAGTACAATTAGGGAAACAAAGTATTAAGCAAATTGACACAAACTTAAACTCAAACTCAAAGCATTTATTTCAAATAAACCAAATACCCTTGACAATTCAAAAGTGCCTACTTTTGAATTGTCAAGGGTCGGTCAGTCGGAAAGATGAAGCTAGTTGCCCATTCCAAAGCGTAGTAGGTTCCTGTGGAGAAGAACGGGCAAGAAACTCCACGGACACTCTTTTAAATAAAGATATTGTTACAAAATATTGGTTTCATCATTCATGTTGCAATTATACATGTAAGAACAATGTAGAAAGACGTGCACGTTAAAAGTGTCCGTAATCCGTAAAAGATAAGACAATTGAAAAATTGGAATAAAAATTAAAATAAGCCGTGGCTAGTAAGAAATGACCAGTCCCTACTGACGGCACCCGTTCACGAATATGACGCATGGATCAGCACCATTCAGCTCAACTATTTTGAAGGGAACTTAATGATCCAACACACGCGCCACCATCAGCGAGACATTTGAGTAAGCGTGACATACTATCAGCCGCCAGGGTACATTCAAGTCATTTAAAGACATACTCAGTAAATGGTAGCTTTATAGTAGGTACATGTGCACACTACGTCAATATGCCATTGCATTTCATTCAACTGTCTAAGAATGACAGCTGCGATTTGAGTACACAGATAATGTTAGTTGGTAGTCAATTTGATAAGCAACCTACATACAGTGTTTGTTTAAACATCGGGGCTTGTGGCCAAGTAATAACAGCCGTACGGGTCGATCGATCAGGTTAAACTACGCTTGCCGCGGTTGGTCCGTGGATGGGTGTCCATCTTTACATACCGAGACCCCTCCGTGCCGTGGAAAGCACGTTAAGCCGTGGGTCTCGGCTGTCATTTATAGATCTTTGAGAGTTGTTACGGGTCGTCAGAAGCCCGAAAGTCTGACAACTAGTCTTACCAAGCGGTATCTTGTTAAATGGGTTGTGGAGGTCAGATAGGAAGTCACTCCATGTAAAATACTGGTATTCAGGTGCATCCAGTTAGTTTGGAAGCCGACCCCAACATAGTTGGGAAAAGGCAGGCAGATGATACAGTTTTTGTTTGTAATTGTGTTGATTTTATAAGTTGACAATAAATGTTAACAATAAAATGGAAAGTGCTAAAACTGTAGTATCAATTTCACTATTGAAAGCTTAATTTAACACTGATGAACGTAGTTTAAACAAACACGCACTGTTAACTTGGCGGTTTTACAGTTGATCGAATAATTTGTAACGAATTATATTCTGGTACTATTTAATCGGAAATTCATTCATCTATTAAACGTGTAACGTGTATGTGCTGTTTATGTTTATTAAAATCTACATAATCATCAATTTTTATGTGATTCCAACCAATCGAATACCTGCGTAGCAAGCTACGAGCGGCGTAGCAGACACTACAGAATTTGCTACGAACTCCGTAGCGTCTGCTACGCAGCTTGTTGCTCTTAACCCATACCCCTTACTTCAGTGCACATGCAAATTGCTTGACGTCTGAACGTTTGAGCTGAAAATGACTCAACAGACTATATATAAATATATTATGTACGTATATGTATATGTCCTATGCAACTAGCAACACTTAATTCAGTTGAGCGACACAAATGTATTCGTCAAAGCGAAGAGGTATGCAGGCTGGTCCAACATGCCACAAAGGGAAAGCCTTTCTGGTAACGAGTTAAGGTAACAGTATACTTCTCACTCAAATGGTATTGTAACATAACATCACGCTTTGTTTCCCCGAAGGGTTGGGCAGAGATGTACCTGTAGTACACAAACATTTCGCCAGTTATGTTTAAGTCCCATGTAATAGTGGAGAGCCTATTGCCATCAACCGGGCACAAATTCTATTGTAGTATGCATAATAATTGAATAAATTAGAAGAATTGACCATTAATTTTTGTCTATAGGGAAATGTTGGAGGGAGGAAAGTTATATTGTCAGTTGATAGTAATTAATTAATTAGTTCTCTCTCTATCTACCCAACTATTAATCATAATTATGATAATTGTGGGCAGTTTTCCTTATCTTTCCCTCCATTAATAATGAAAAAAATTATTTATAACAAATATTTTTAGGGATTCCGCCTGTTAAGGGTCGGCTAATCGCCGTTGACCATACAAATGCGCATCGCGCTCACGCCGCACTGCCATTTTCATAGTGAATATTTATTTTTAGTAAGGAAAATATGAATAGTTGAAAAGGATCACAGATAGAAATAAAGATAATAAAAAAAAGAACCGGCCATTGCCTGACGGGCCACGCACAACGAAGCGTTTCAAAGTTAGGATTACTTAGGATGAATTTATTCCAAAAAAAAACATAACATAGTAGTTGAAAAACATGTTCTCCCATACATCGATATACGTCACGATCAATTCTCCAACTGCAAATTTAAGTTGGTCGACTATTACTCGTTAGCTTTTAAAACCTACTTAGCTACGATAGTTTTTCTTTTAATTTCATTATATGCACTACTGCCATGAATTTTTCACATCTCTATTTAATGAAATTAAAATGAAAACTATCACAGCTAAGAAAGAAGGCTGTACAAGATAACGAGTAATAGTTGACCAACTTAAATTTGCAGTTGAGGAATTGACCGTGACGTATCAATGTATGGGAGAGTATGTTTTTCAACTACAATTTTAAGTTTGTTTTTGGGATAAATTCATCCCAACTTCCCAACTACGGAACCTTTCATTGTGAGTGGTTTGACACACACTTATTCGGTTTTATACTTTGAGTAGACATTACTTCCTGAGTTTCTTTCATAAAGTATTTTACTACAATACTTAAATATTCACTTAAGGCTCCTACATACTGGCGCGACTTGTCGCGCGACGCGTTGCGACACAAAGGCACCGCTTGTAGCGCTACACGCGGTGTCTTTGTGTCGCGTCGCGTCGCGCGACAAGTCGCGCCAGTATGTAGGAGCCTTTAAACTTAAGCTTAAATATAGAGCGGGGTCGCGTGGAAGTTTGAAAGGGTTACCGAGGCCTCTGGCAACATAGGCAACGGAAGGAATACGGGTGGGTATTAGTCAGTAAGAGTCTGACACTACCTGCCGCTCCGCCCAGAGCGGGAGAAGTTATTTGATATTTTCCCACCCAAAAAACATATATATATATAGAATTGATGTGTATGCGTTCTAGTTTAACATGCATCTTTTGCATAACTTACTTGCATTATATGAAGGCATATAACAGATTTAAAAGTCACTAAACACATATACATATCTGCGCCCTAAGTTCCATAACTGATTTTCATTAACCGGTAAGTCCCCGTTGTCTCCGAATAGGAGACGCACTCCCGACTTCCGACCTATTCGGTGTCAGTGGCCACGCGGTTTGCAACTCTATTATAACGTTCGGGTTCGGGTTCGGGTTCGGGGCGCGAGGGATCTTGACTTCATGCGACAGCGGCGCGCAAAAGGATTTGACAAAACTCCGATTTCAACATAGCCCTTGGAACATTTATATAATTTATACGGAACCCTAATAAATAAATCGTACCTTTATTTGACTTGTAAAAGGCTCGAACAACCAATTAGAATCGAAACAAAGCTTGTTACAATCTCATTATACAAAAAAAAGTCGTGGAAAAAAATCTAATTTAGCATTGTGAAAATGCTTATTCTGACTCTGATAATTATCTGTTGGGTCAGTTGTGCGTGCTCGTTTAATTAATGGACAGTTCTGAGGATTTGAACGCTTTTGGTTTGAAAAATCATTTACTTTTTTCTTTATTTGAAAAAGGAACATCCTAAGTTAAATTCGTGACGAAAAATGTACGGCGGACGTGCATTTTCCTGTTATTGTCTGTCTAGATTTTCTAAGAACTCGTGTGCATTCGTGCCACGTTGACTCATTTTCTTGTTTTATTTGCGTAAAGAAGAGAATTTGGTAATGGTGGTAACTACTATTGTAGCTGAAAATGAAGAACACTTTTTTACACTGGTCACAAATTCAAATACGGACAAAGGGGAATCTTATTTCATCATTTGCCAATAAATAATGTCATTAATTAAGTGTGAACTTTACCAAAGACCCTATACGCGGTTTTGACACATCGAAACCGCGATTAAGTGATGTCAGTGTCATTATTTCTGTGTAATATTGACACTGACAGCCCTTGAATGCGGTTTACATGTGTGAGTTCAGTTTTCGTGGTGAAAACCTTAAGGTGCATCCACACTGAATTTATTTTTGTGGAGTAACGTTTGCAGGTATTAATGGGCAACAATGGACAACAATAAGTTATTAAGTAAATTTACTAAAAGTTACAGAAAGTTACTTAACGTTGTCAATGGTTATCATGTAGCAAAATGTTGCCCTACAAAAACTAACTTCGGTATGGATGCACCTTATCTCGTTAAACACAACATTCTACATAGTAACAGAGTATCTCAAACAATTTGATAATTATTATCATGAACTTCTGCTTCACTACCCGTGAACGGAGAGCCAAGCAGCTTAGTAAAACGGAGTTCTGTTAAGTCGGTATTTTCCTGGAATCCATTACGTATAAGTTACCTGGTATTAGTTCAAGGGGTCCGGGAACTACGTACTCTCCGGGAAGTATCTAATCTAGCTGTCGTTGTCTTGTTTGATGCCTGTTTATTAAAGGAAACGTAAAACTAACCATGGTTAAATTTAAAGAAATAAGTTGTGTTTAATATCAAACAAGAAAGTTCTGTAACTATGGGGGTATCGTAAAAGCTGGGTACGGTTAGCGACATAGGTCAATGAACAACAATCCCAAGTTTCTAAAGACATTTCGAATGAAAACTGATAAATTATTACGAACTTGTAACAATTTATTGAAGGGTTAAGTACACTTCAAAGACTACAATATACTCAAAATAATAATTAGATTCTACAATATTCAGTAATATATAAAAAAAAAACCGAAATGATCATCGAATTAAATGTTACTGACTGAGCTGGATTTATCAAACTGTGATCTGGTCAGTCTTTGGTCAAGCGTGGTAAGATACTATGAAACGAAACATATAGTCAGTAAGAGTCTGACACACCCTCTCGCTCTGCCCAGAGCGGGAGAAGTTATTTGATGATTTCCCACCCTAAAAAAAGAAAAAAGTGCCATGTAATAGGGGGGGGGGGGGGGGGCTATTGCCATCAACCGGGCACACATCCAGACTCCGGGCTGCTACTGAGAAATTTGTGATGGAAAAACTCATTTCTCAAAAACTCACTTAATGTGACCTAAATACGGACGTAATGTAATAATAATTAATGAATTAACCTAATTCATTAATTTTTAATATGGGATCCCTTTGGTAAGACAATTAAGAAAATAAAAATAAAAATTGCAAACTGTACGGTGTGACATATTTAAATGAAAATGTTAACTGTCAGTCAGTCAGAGTCCCAAATATTTTTTTTATAATTTTAATATAAATAGTTTTTTTTATTTAAGAAAATTGATGAAAATTGACCATTCCCCCATATCGCCGAAACACTCGAGCCTAACATTTAGAAAAAATTGCAGATAATATTTCGTACTTATAGATTACAGGAAAACTTATAAGAAGTCTTAGGCCCGTATTACAGAAGGAAACTCAAGCATTGATCTCTGTTTAAAACTAGTATTAAGGCAAGTTTTAATTTTAGAACGTTCCTCAAGCATAGATTCATTGATCATAGTTCAGCTGAGTTTCGCTTTATTTTAGAACGTTACTCAGTTCGTAAAGCGAACCCAAGTAGTGATTTGATCTGTAATCGCCCAAGTGTGGTCGAGACCGCGCTTGAGCATAGAATTGTCATGCCAATTTTTGTTTCAAGCGTAAGTTGTCGAGTTTTAATATCAAAATGGATATATGTATTTGAAGAAGTAGATCATTACAATAATTTATTCAATGATGATGCAAACAGAAGGTTGAACTTGAGCGTTCCTCTTAGATATTTAAGAGATATACAGGACCCATATAATTGTGAAAACTTCAAAAGGTTTAACAAGTACTAAAACTTTTCTTTCGTCCTGCCATTTAAAAAGTTATAAGAATAAATAATAATCAGCAAAACAAACAACAAAACTAATCAAATAAATATCTACGATGTTTTCATTTGCTTAAATTGTTTGACATACCGACATTTTTTTAAAATAGCGTACCTATTTATAGCCATAGATACAAGTATTTTAAGCTTTTAACAATTATGCTTACAAAATTACTATACTTTACATCAATAAATGAAGGATTGTACTATTCGGGACCGAACTAATAACGCTGATTTCCTAAATAATTGGGCGCTTATGGTATATTTTAATATTTCTAATCCAGTGAAGATTAAAACAAAGTTGGTAAATAAAATAAATCGTAAACGAAAACAGGCTGATACATAGACAATACACATCTCTGCGTGAGGTTCGATTTGAGTCTCGATTCAGCTGAATAGAGATTGATTACCGTTCTGGAATATGACCGATGCTCGAGTACTGATTCCATACTTAAACAGTGATCGACTGATTGACGCTCAAACTAGACTTGAGGAACCTTTTGTAATACGGACCTAAGATCTTAAAATATCTCTCAATATTGGGCGTACAAACTTCTATTTGCAGTTAGAATATATGGGAGATATGATGGATATGTTTCTTAACTGCAATGTTAAGTTTATTCTTGGGATAAATTCGACCCAACTACGGAACCATTCATTGTACGTCTTCGGATACGCACTTAGCCGGTTCTTTATTTGTTTCCATGTCCTTCCATTGATCAAGTAACTGTCAGTCAAGAATTTGGAGTCTTGAATTCTGCCTGGTCAGGTTAGTGGTAATAGGCACTCGAATTGGCGTCTATATGCCATTTATAATTTGTGATTGCTACCTGATTTAAATTACTGTATGATTATTTATATATATTTCCGAAAATCATTGTTATTTGTTTTTGTTTTGTGTGTCATGTAATTTTAAATTAAATTAATTTTATATTATGTAAATTCAGATAGATACAAAATATTGTTTATGGATAAATAATTAAGATGTTTCGCCAGTTATCTTATAAGCTCTATAACATAGGGCTAAAACCATAACTGGCGTAATGTGTAGAGAATACCTACATAATTTTATGTTATTTGGACATCTATTTACAAAATTCTCTGAAAGCAAAAACAAAAGTAGCCATGAATCTAAATTACGGCCATTTGGAGCTTCCGAGAAAATGTTGGAAAGTGCTCAATAAGTTTGAGTACAATAAGTAGTTAGTGTCATCGGGGTGAGTGCGTCGGTCACAATTAGGAAGTTAGGTGGTGGGCCGACAATGCCCGACAAGGCCCGACACCCATCAATAGTCGTTACCGTTGGAAGAGGATAGAAGGACTTTTGGACGACTTAGGTAAGTTCCGGGTTTTTACTTATGTATGGATTTTGTTGTTGATGCTGTAGGAGCGCTGACACGTTTTGTATTCTAGATTCGTGCAGCGCCCGGCGACACGCCACTTCGCCCGTAACCGCCATAAACTATAGTCGCACTCTTAAACTGATAAGCTACTCCTCTGTAATATTTCGTAACAAGTTAATAAGTAAAGTTACCACAGAGTCTTCGCAGCATTTCATTTCTCTCCGTACACACAACCCAAAGGCATTAGACACACGCACACAAAAATGCTTAATATTTAATTATTGTTTATTTCATTGATAGTGCTGCAAATAATGTCATTTATAGTGGTTCAAAATCTGTTTTCAGTTTGTTTTTGTTTTTTTTTTTTTGTTTGCGGTAAGAATTCGGGGTTAAGGTTAGTATGCCTGTGTTAATAAGTCACTAAAATATTATGTATTTTGAAGTCTAAAATAATCAAAACAGCTAACAAACTAAGCCAAAGTAATCAGAAATACATGAGCAAAAATCTTAACAGATGAAAACAGTCCCTTCCTGAATACCTGCACATGAAATATATATACATAAGTTATTATAAAATACAAATAATAATAGTAAAATAATAATAATAATAATCATATTTATTTATATTAAAAAAAAACAGATTGCAGTACATGTAACAGTTTTCAAAAAGTAGGTAGTATTGGCAATCTAATGGGTGAACTGCTGTTCTCCTTGCTAGGCTGTGAAATAGCCTGTATAAAGAAGTAACAGTGCCGATCCCCTTTAATTGTATTACTACAATTTTAAAAATATCTCTAAATAACACTTGAAATCAAGAAACAACAAGGTACACAGGTACACGCTTGTCTTGTTTTCTTCGGTTAACAAAACCAACAATCTTACATAACATTATTTTATCTAATTCATTAAAATTCGTATCCAATTACCAAAATATTTGCTTATGTAACCTTAATAAAAAGCTTAAGTTATACAAGGTACTGTAGGACTTACCAAGAAATACACCCTTAAGAGCAAGCGCCCTTTGAATAATAAAGTGCTCAAATATTCATAAGTATTTAAGGAGTAAGCAGATTAAGTAATCATTGAATTATTAATTTAATAATTCAACCGTTGTGTATACTGATCTTACATGAAAACAGTCTAGCCTCTACTGAAAGTGTATTTAATTTAATCTCTGATAAATTTCCGTGGCAATTAAAATGATGTAATTTTTGTCAATTAAACTTATCAGGTAACATAACAGTCATCAGCAGATGATCAGTGGGGTGATCAGGCTTTTAGAATCCGAGGGACAACCACAATAACTACGCGTCAAAATTATATTTTGTAATTTAGTAACTACTTAGAAATAAAAAGAAAAAAAAATTGCATTACGGCTAAATAAAAACACCTTAAAACTTCCTTAAACCTTCCTAAAACTGTTAAAAAAATAACACAATGTTTTTTGTCATAAGTATTGTTTATATTAATTATATCATACAACACAAGGTGACCACCTGGGTTACTTTACCACTAGCGAACCACCCCTGCTTCGGACGGTATTTACGACCTGATAAAACATCGAGATCACGATAATTATGTTAGTCTAATATTAATGTGCCATACACACAAATCTGGTACGGGGCGAGAGGGCATGGGCAGCCGTCACCTCCTTCTGCGAAGCAGTAACGCTCGCAAAGGAGGATGTGGGATGGTTGAGGCAAGTTTCGCCCCTAGCCGCCGCAGGAGACGCCTTGGGCGTCGGGAATCCCGGGCGGATTTCCGGCCACCGTAAGCGCGGGCTTGCGGACGGTGATCAATGGGTAGCTCACCGTCCGGTAAGGACCAGGCCCGGGTCGACGGCGCGTCGTATTCCACGCGCGCCTCAAAGAGATGTCGTCAGCACAATGTAGGGGTCCACTAGGGCCGATGCCTGCCGGGGTCGCGGGAAGGTACTAATGGGTCACCGAGGCCCCCGCAACACAGGGAACGGAAAGAATACGGGTGGGTTTTAGTCAGTAAGAGTCTGACACACCCTCCCGCTCCAACCAGAGCGGCAGAAGTTATTTGATAATTTCCCATTAAAAAAAAAATACACAAATCTACCGTATAAGAAAATTTATTTCTCTCAAAAAGTTTACAATTATTTACTCCAATGAGGGAAACATAATAATTAAGATAAGCGACGGTTTCGCTTCGTAAAAACTAAAATTAAATTATAAAAACGGTAAAAACTTACAATTTATACATTATTCAATTGGTGCTTTAATAGCCTTTTCAAAGTTGGAAGTGATTTTGATTCTTTAATTACTTTGGGTATAGAGTTATAGAGTTCAGCCCCCTCATATACGACAGTCTTTCTATCGTAGTTTGTTCTCTGTGCTCTCAAAATTATTTGCTTAGCCTGCCTTGTTGTCATGCGCTGTTGAATTTGCATTATTTTTGTAAATGTTATTTGTGTATGTATGTCTCTATTAATTATTTACGTACAAGTATGCAAGTGTTATATTTATAAATTTGATCAATATTCATTAATTTTGTTTCTTTGAAAACCTTTTGAGAAGATGTTAAAGAATCATAATTGAATAAGACTTTAATACATCTTCCGAATAACTTCAGAGTAGTTTAGAAGAAAAACGCGATCACACAGACAAACACGAAATGCGACTTTTCGACTCTTGTTTATAATATGTACAGATATAGATAAAGAAAGATAGAAACATATTTTATTTGGGACACACAAGAAATACAAAAAGTAAAAAAAAGGATCATTTAAAACTAAACTTCGAATAAACAAAAAACAACATAGAAAATTAATAAAAACGACTTGTGCGACGCCAACAAGGCTCCTATCTCAGCATAATGCTGCAATATTTAAAAAATAAATGCGGCAGCGCTGGTATTCTGATAGGGGCCGCTGTGATGTCACGGACACATCTACGGACACATATAAATCCCACCAGGGGAATAAAAATTAAATAAAAAGACAACTTATAATAAATAAAATACAGAAATAAATAAAAACCGTAACTATGTAGATGTACAGTAAATATTACTATTGACTCCGACGCTCGAGCTTCACTTGTCTATGCCATTAACTATTGTCTATGGTGTATGACGTCGCGGGAAGGTACTTATGGGTCACCGAGGCCCCCGCAACACAGGCAACAGGAAGGAATACGGGTGGGTTTTAGTCAGTAAGAGTCTGACACACCCTCCCGCTCCGCCCAGAGCGGGAGAAGTTATTTGATGATTTCCCAGCCTCAAAAAAAAAAAGAAAAATGGTGTATGACAACCGAAGGGACGCGGGCGCACTGTTACATTCGCTAAGATAATATAAGCGTTGTCGTAAATGGCCCGGTGACTGCAGAGTGTGGTCCAGTGTGTTAGTAGTCCAGTGTGTATCGATTTATACAACCTTTTGCAAAGATTTTACCGCAGCTTGACTGTGGTTATTAGCGGACGAGCTGCGGCTAGCACCGAGTGGATTAGAATTCGGTGGCACTTAGACAACTCATCCTTTTGGCGATGCTGTTTTTGGCAGAAATAGGTTAAATACTATTCTACTACTTCTCTGGTACCGCATGTTCCATACGATGAAGGAAGTCTTAACGTAGAATCACCCATGTGAAGGTTGCGTGTATATTATAAATACATAATCAGCTTATAATGGTCCCATTGCTGGGAACCCTCCTCTCTTTGAGAGGGAGTGGACGCGGGCCTAGTGCGGGTTGGTAGATGTCCCATGTTTCCGATATTTTTGGTTCTAGGACATGCCGGTTTCCTCACGATATTTTCCTTCACCGTTTTGGGAGCAGTAGTGATGAAATAATTTACACAAATTAAAGCGTCTGCCTGGATTCAAACCTACGACCTACAACTCGTAAGTCGCGGCCATTGGACCGCCACTGCACTCAATTATATTATACATATAATTGCATAATTGAAATGTTTAAGAATACTTTTATTTATGGTCAGTGTTAATTTTGTTGTACTTTTTAATTTATGGTAAAATAAAGACTAGAAAATTTTAATTAATTGAAAAAAAAAACTATTTCTCTGGACGAAATATCAAAACACTCTCTCGCTTAAATCTTTCTTAAAATACTGAAAAAATCCGTACGTGTCTTATATTCTAAAATCATTGCTGTCTAAATTCGTTAATCACGTGTCAATATTAACGCAATCAGTCCTCCAGGTGGGGCGGCGTACCCTCGGGGATTGTTTAACCTTCCATTAGGCAATATAAACACCTAATCACAGTATTTTACTTACAAATCCTCCCCTCCCTTATTATTTATTTTTAGAAACTTTAGTAAAATGTTAAATACTAATTATTATTAATAATAATTATATATCAGGCCATGGATCGATAGGTATTTTAAAACAATGGTTGTTTGTGCAAAAGATAGGTTAGAAAGGAATTGACTACTACGATGGCGGCTATTTATGGAAGAAAAGACATGCATTGTCGTACCCAAGAAAATTGGGATAAGGGTAAGGAAGGTGATACAATTTTATTTGGTGTTCATCAATTCTGTCTTACACGTGTTTTACCTTCGGGGATGGGGAAGAAAAAAAACCTGAAGTATAAAGTGACCACTCAGTGAGTAGAGCCACTCTTGACGGAAATACGCAAGCAATTTCCAATATTGAAACGAGCCAACAGGAAAAATTTATACTTATGTACGTTGAAAATACGCCGTTTTTTTTGTAAAAAATAATCTATAAAATTAGTCATCTTTTATTCCTGTAAAGCTTCTTCTACTGTAGAAGTTACCGGAAAGGTGAACGGCAGGCTTGTATGGGAATTTCGTACCGCTAATAAAATTTCGTGTTTTGGGATATTTTTTGTTTTAATTGGAAGTTAATATGATAGACAAGTCCTTTTTAAATTCTTGGATTTTTAGAACTTGGGACGTAAAAGTTATAACCAGTTTTATTTTTTAAAGTTATGTACTAGTGAACCAATGTAGATTGTTACATAAAGGCACATAAATACTGTTTCGGTAATAAAGTATACATATGTTCTAGATTGGTTGTACACTTACTATCAAGTAGGTAAATTGAGATGAGGATCGTACCAACTCAGCGGAGTGCATTAGGAGATACCTATGTCCAGCAGCTGACTGCAACAGTTTGATAATGATGAAGTCCTGATGGGGTTTTGAGTGTAGGTTAGTTTTTAGTTTACGACTAAAATACGCGTAGTTATTAAAATCTTTTTTTTTATATTATTAATTAATCCGAACTTCTAAAAATAGTACACTTACATGAAAATAAATGGCTTAGTTGCCTTAATATGTGGTACAAATTCTATAACAAAACAACAAAAAAGTAAGCGGTACGAAATCTGCCGTTCACCTTTGACACATTTTTTCACTATTTTCTGTGTGGACACAGCCTTATAATTTCCATAATAATAATTATATTTATTTTTTTGCAAAAGGTATTGGTACCGTGTTGGTCTTAAAGTCAGTAATTAAGTTCCTTATACATAGTCAGTTATTTGACATGCAAAACCTTTCAATATATCTATAATATTTCCTTCAATATTAATATTCAATATTGGGTCAACGGTTTTATTGGTTTAAAGGCTCAAACTTTTAACTTAGTAATATTTCATAAGCTAAAATTATAACGATAAAGTACTCCAATAGTCTAAAATTACACAAAAACTCCAAAGGTTCAATATTGTACGGCTTTTGTTCTAGAGGTGCCAAAGCGAGCCGAGTTTTGCCGAAGTTATATCCGATAAAATAATATATAATGTGAATGGAAAATTACGAATAACTAAGTAGAGTTAAAAATAATAATCAAGATCCTTAAGGCCCTTAAATAAAACTACAGTTTTGTACAAACATTGTTTTTGTTGTTTAGTTTAAATTTTGAAACCCTGGGAATAATAGTAAAAAATAACATTGAAAAGTGCGAGTGCGAGTCGGACTCGCGCACGAAGGGTTCCGTATCTTTAAAAACGACAAAAAATGGGAGCCCCCTTACAGAAATACATCATCTGTGAAAATATCAACTGTCTAACTATCACGTTTCGTGAGATACAGCATGGTGACAGACGGACAGACAGACAGACAGACGGACAGCGGAGTCTTAGTAATAGGGTCCCGTTTTACCCTTTGGGTACGGAACCCTAAACATGCGCCATTGTGTATCAGAATCTCCGAAATATCTTACTTAGGTCCTGAAGTTTCTTCATACAACTAATTCAATTAAAAAATAAAACAAGGTGTCAACATTAGAGGCATCCATTAATCAATTAGCACTCTCTACGAAGTCTATGTTTATTTCGTGTGTATTTTACAAAACATGTCAATTTCACTAATTGATGGATGTGGATATTATGTCATCAGTACTTTACGGATTGCCCGTAGGTCGCAGGTGCTTTCAGCTTAACAGAATGTAATTAGGACTCATGTTAAGGGGCAAGCTTATTGTGAATTTCCATATTTTGCTCGGCAATTGCCCAACGACTAATGTATCAGATGAATTCTAATCTTTGCAATTTTGATGTAAACCCCACTTACGTTTGTGGTATGAACTTCGGATGGTTCAACACTAAAATATTTAATTTTAAGTTTTTATGTTATATATTTTTAGGTGTGATTTGAACGTAGCGTGTCTCAATGTGTTTCATGTGATTTGTGTTGTTGCCCCTTTGTGGGGCTTGTGGCTAAAGTAATAACAGCCGCACGGGTCAATCGATCAGGTTAATCTACGCTTGCCACGGTTGGTGCGTGGATGGGTGACCATTTTTACATACCAAGACCCCTCTGTGCCTCGGAAAGCACGTTAAGCCGTCGGTCCCGGCTGTCATTCGTGGATCTTTGACAGTCGTTACAGGTCGTCAGAAGCTCGAAAGTCTGACAAACAGTCATAAATTAAGGGGTATCGTATTACCCAGTAACTGGGTTGTGGAGATCAGATAGGCAGTCGCTCCATGTAAAATACTGGTATTCAGGCGCATCCGGTTAGACAGGACCGAACCCAGCATAGTTGGGAAAAGGCTAAGCAGATGATGATGATGATGTGTTGTTGGACAAAATAATAACCCACAAATGGACGGAGTCGTGAAAACTAAAAATCTAGCACAAAATACGGTATTAAGCCACCACTAAAACTTACAACACATTATAACCCCATACACTTTACACATTATCTCTCTCTTACCCCCAACGCGAGTGCTAGCAATACAATTAGCTACAGACGAAATGAGATCATAACAATATGAGGTTATGACTATAACGTCGCAGTTTGGCCGCAATTAGACTAAACAAGCCGTAATCGGACAATTTGCGAATGTGAGAGTTTCCGCTTAATACGGGCTTAATATAAGAGTAGGTATCCTGTAGATACCAAATTCCATACAAGAAGTAAGTTACGATAATAATCGTGTCCACTCGCGGCGCCTACGTGAACGAGTTGGTAAGTACGCGAAACTTCCGGGGTCGCTAGAAGGTACCGGGTTACCGAGGCCACTGGCAACACAGGCAACGGAAGGAATACGGGTGGGTTTTAGTCAGTAAGAGTCTGACACACCCTCCCGCTCCGCCCAGAGCGGCAGAAGTTTTTTGATGATTCCCCAACCAAAAAAAAAAAGTACGCGATACTCCTCATCTTCCACGACCTAACTTAAATACAACTTTCTTTGCTTGTGCCAATTTCCATTCCCCTGCGCTAGTACTAACATTATAATTCTCATGGAGCAGGTGCAAGAGTTCCTATCACAGAGCCCGATTGTATGTATCGTGGTCTCTGGTACAATATTTTTCTTCACGGTGTGTGCATAGATCTTGGAGATCGAAATTTTAAGTTGTGTTAAAACATAATGTTTCTTTTAACATCAACGACACGACTTAAATGTTTGCTTATCACGATTATTCTCAACCATCGTTTATTTTTTACATTGCTTAACAAAAACTTTTTAATAGCTGGCACAATTATAAAGGGCGTCCCACGGATATGCCACATGGAGGGAAAGTACCTTGAATATTGTAGATGGAACATTTTACTGAAAGAAGACATTATTTGAATTTAAAAAACAATTTAAACTGTATTCATAAATATTTAAATAATTACATGGTTGAACCGGAAATCGAACCCGTTACACGAGAAAATGTAACTTTATCATACCGATCGAAATGCTTCATCATAAGGATTATTTTTTGCTAAATAACACAGTGTCACAAATAAAAGGAAGACCATGAATTTTAAATTTTTTATTTACAAAATTAACCAATTTATCAAATGCTTAAAATGAGTCCCTTCCTGTTGAATACAAAGTCGCACTCTTTTGATTATTTCGCTCCCTGTCGATTTTTTGATCTTGTTGTGGTGGATATTTAGAATACGAGTAATACGTAAAAGTTCTGCTTGTAGCTCGTGGACACTTTCATACTGGTTCTTGTAAACTAAATTTTGTACAAAAAAATCTAACGGGGTTAGATCAGGGGATCTCGGCGGCCATCTTATTTGTCCATTTCTCCCGATCCAGGGATGAAAGTGTTCATTGAGATAGTCCCTTGTTCTGTGACTGTTATGAGCCGAAGCCCCCCATCTTGCTGAAAAGTAAGGTTTTGTCGTTCTGCAACCGGAAGATTATTTATCTCATTTCTCTCACCTTTCCGTATTCAAATGCCCTTCGTAAAAATGTACTAAGAGGACCCGGTTTTTTACAATCCCACACCAACAGTTGAACGAAAAACGCACTTGATGATTAGTCTCGCGGATACGTAAGGGATTCTCCCTGGACCAAATGCGATTACTGTGTCAGTTGTACATACCATTATCGCTGAAGTTTGTCTCGTCTGCCAAGATAATATTATTTAGAAAATACTGATCCTCTAGGATGAGCCTCTCGATTTCATGGCAGAAAGTAAGTCGTCTTTCAGCATCACCGGGCAGTAATTTTTGTACTTATCGCCCTTCAATGTAACTTTTGAATTTGTATGTTTTAAGTTTTCGAAATTCCGATTACTTCTTCACCTTCCGTCACTGAACTTTTAGGATTTGCCTCAAAGTATATCAAAATGTCGAGTTCATCGTTACTGTTTATCATTTGGTGCCGCGGTTGTGGTAAGCGACGATCGAAACGTCTCAAATTTTGGAGATTATCCACCAACCGTTTCATAATAAATCGAGATGGTGTATTTCTATCAGGATATCTTTCGCGGTGCCATTGTAAGGCTAATGTTATGTTTTTGTGGTTCAAAAAGTATGCTTCCATTAAATCAAAATTATTTTGATACGCCATGGTTATGTAAAACATTCACAAACAATGCAAAAATCCTACAATGAAAATCACTTAAACAAAAGAATACAAGTTTGAAAATTGAACACATTTTTACCCGACTGCCTCAGGAGGGTAATGTTTTTCGAGAGTATGTATGTATGTATGTATGTATGTATGTATGTATGTATGTATGTATGTATGTCTATTTCTTTGGCACGCTCTGTAGCCTAAACGGCTTGATGGATTTTAACGTATGAGGTGTCCTTAGATTCGTCTTAATTGTGGGAGTGACATAGGCTATATAATATTTATAAATTGCATCTGCAAATACAAAAAAAGGAAGGGAAGTTTTTTTTTTTAAATTAATTTCAACAATATTGGTATCAAATAAAAGCTAGTAATGAGTAATTTTCAAATATATATATTAATACAAATAAAAAGCTTGAAATAAAATAAATTATTTAAAAAACAAAAACCCGACTGTTCTGACCGAATCAAAAGTTACACCATATTTCGAGTTATTCGACTGTCCCCGCCTGCAAGACCAAAATTATATAGATTATAATGTTTGTTTCCCCTTTTCAGTTATCTGTTTTTGCAGCCGAGTTTTTTGTTTTTTAAATAATTTATTTTATTAAATTATTTCTTTATAATCAGCCAGCCGTATTGCGATGGACAAATTATTTACGCGTCTTTCAGCTCAGGATACGGCTTGATTTGTTGCATACAACCAGGTTCCTAACCTATTACTAATTACGTATCTCTTTATCATTATATCATGCACTTAAATTAAAATAGAGAAATGATGCGTACTTCTCAAGTGGGTACATTTATTAGTAATAGGTACTTATGATAATGTCAGTTGTATGTCCTTACGGCAATGTCAGCTTTTCATTTTTCTGAACAAAATTTCAAATAAAATGTTATTATTTGTGACACTGTGTTATTTAGCAAAAATAATCCTTATGATGAAGCTACAGGGAGATTATTTTTCTCGTGTAATGAGTTCGATTTCCGGTTCAACCATGTAATTATTGAAATATTTATGAATACGGTTTAAATTGTTTTTTAAATTTAAATAATGTCTTCTTTCAGTAAAATGTTCCATCTACAATATTCCAGGTACTTTCCTTCCATGTGGCATATCCGTGGGACGCCCTGTATATAAGTAGTAAGTATGTACATACGGTGGTTCATCAAACGTAAAAGTTTGGCGAGTTTAGAATTAAGTAACAACTTTTATTAAAATCTCATTAAAAAAATAAAGAAAAAGCATGTATGCAAATAAAAGGATTCTAAAACAATAAAACCACTAGAATAAACTACTCAGCTCCACATACAAAGTACAAACTATTTGTCGCTTGACACCAGCCGTGGCAACGGCGAGACATGTCGCAAAGTTGCAGCACAAACATCGTGGAGGTTGCGACAAGATTACTCGTTACTAATGTATCTCATTTGTTACTGCAATTTGCATCTATCTGGCTGGCAAATCGTTCGGACAGGACTGGTAATGTAGAGAAGCAGTGAAGTAAAAGAGGTTTTTGGTTTCATAAAGTCGTAAACGGTAGCAGGAGGACGGGGTTTCAGTCGCAAAAGTCCGACATTATTATTATGTCTTCGTTCTCCGCAGACGGTGGTAAACATGAGGATATTCACTTTCGGACGTGCAATGCACACACATTCCAGCCCTGGCGGCTGGGAGTATGTCGTGCTCACTCTAATGTCTCGGTGATGGTGGCGCGTGTGTTGGATCATTTAGCTCCCTTCAAAATGGTTGAGCTGAATGGTGCTGATCCACGCTTCATGTTCGTGAACGGGCGCCGTCAGTAGAGACTGGTCATCTCTTAGCTGCCACGGCTTATTTTAATTTTAATTTTTGAATTGCTTTTTTTTTTTGTTGTAATCTTTTTATTACGGACGCTTTTTACGTTTTGCATCGTTCTCACATGTATAATTTCGAAATGAATGATGAAAACAATATTTTGTAACCATAATACGTTGATTTAAAAGATTTTCCGTGGAGTTTCTTGCCCGTTCTTCTCCATAGGTAGGTACCTATGGAGAAGAACGCTTTGGAATGGGCAACCAGCTTCATCTTTTTGACTGACTGACCGCACCCTTTTTTTTTTTTTTTTTTTTTTTAGGGTGGGAAATCATCAAATAACTTCTCCCGCTCTGGGTGGAGCGGGAGGGTGTGTCAGACTCTTACTGACTAAAACCCACCCGTATTCCTTCTTGTTGCCTGTGTTGCGGGGGCCTCGGTGACCCATAAGTACCTTCCCGCGACCCCGGCAGGCATCGGCCCTAGTGGACCCCTACTTTTGTGCTGACGACATCTCTTTGAGGCGCGCGTGGAATACGACGCGCCGTCGACCCGGGCCTGGTCCTTACCGGACGGTGAGCTACCCATTGCTCACCGTCCGCAAGCCCGCGCCTACGGTGGCCGGAAATCCACCCGGGATTCCCGACGCCCTGGGCGTCTCCTGCGGCGGCTAGGGGCGAGAGGGCGCGAAACTTGCCTTTCCCTCAACCGTCCCGCCTCCTCCTTTGCGAGCATTACTGCTTCGCAGAAGGAGGTGACGGCTGCCCATGCCCTCTCGCTCCGTACCATGGCCTGAACCAGGGCCGGACGCGAGAGGTCTCTGCCGCCGATCGCCTCCACGAGGACACGGCGGTGCTCTGCCCAAGCCGGGCAGACCTCCACCGTATGCTCCACCGTGTCCTCCAGGCGATCCACACAGTGGTGACACCCGGACGTTTCCTCCCGCCTTATCCGACACAGGAACCTCCCGAAGCTGCCGTGTCCGGTGAGGACCTGCGTCACGCGGAAGGTGAGGACGCCGTGGCGCCTCTCCAGCCACTCCTCAAAGAGGGGACTTATCGCCGCAATCGTGGCGTGCCCAGCACTGGGTTGCGACAACCGTACTTTCCATGACGCCATGAGATCCCGCCGGAGCTCCGTCCGCTGTGCCGCGATTTCTCGCGGCAGCGGACTTACGCCCCGGCGTTTCGCCTCCTCGCGCCACTCCCATACGTGCGCGAGGGCTTTTGCCTCCAGATCCCATGGCGGCAATCCGGCAAGGAGGCTCGCTGCCTCACAGGAGACCGTGCGGTATCCCCGAACCATCCGGATGGCCATGACCCTTTGGGCCGCGCTCAACCGGCGGGCTGGCCGCAGCGCCAGAGAGCGCGCCCATACAGGAGCCCCGTAGAGGGCCATGGACTGCACGACCCCCGCGTAGAGCCTCCGGCAGGAGGCGTTTGGACCCCCTAGATTGGGCAGGAGCCGCTTCAATGCAGCGCCCGCCCGCTCCAGTTTGGGAGCCAAACGTCGGAAATGCTCCACGAAGTTCCACCGGCTGTCGAGGACGAGTCCCAGGTACTTCATCGTCGACTCGACGCCGATAGAAACCCCTCCTACCGTTATTTGGGACCCCAACGGTGGCGCGTTCCGAGGACCATGAAAACACATGGCCTCGGACTTGTGCAGGGCCACCTCGAGTCCCAATTGCCGGATCCTTTCGACGATTGTCGCAACCCCGCGTGCCGCTAATTCGGCCGCCGCCTGGTGCGACCTCCCCTGCACCAGGACCAACGTGTCGTCAGCGTAGCACACTACGCTGACGCCGCTAGGGAGGTCGGCGCGCAGCACCCAGTCGTATCCGATGTCCCACAGATGCGGCCCCAGGACCGATCCCTGTGGGACACCGCACGACATCTCTTGCCGGTTCCACACTCCCTGGTGACCGGGGTAGATGACGGCCCTGTCCGTCAAATAGGCCTCGACCACACGACAGAGGTAGGTCGGCATCCGGTGATACCGGAGTGCCTCCCTGATGCAACTCCAGGGCAGGGTATTGAAGGCATTGGCGATGTCTAGGGACACCGCCAAGACGACCCCACCCTGGGCAACAGCATTCCCCGTCGTCAGGGCTCGCACACGCATGATGGCGTCCACCGTAGAGCGCCCTCTGCGGAAACCAAACTGGCTCTCCGCCAAATCCGGCCCCACCCGCACCAGCTGGCCGACGAGGCGGTCTGCAATGACTCTTTCAAAGAGCTTGCCCACCTCGTCGAGCAGCACGATGGGCCGATAAGCGGACGGAGAGTCCGCAGGGCGCCCTGCCTTCTTTATGAGGACCAGTTTCCCCGTCTTCCAGCGAAGCGGGAACTGGCCCCTCTCCATGCATGCGCTTAGGAGCCCCCTAAGTCGAGGCCCGAGAGCCTCCAAGGCCAGGACCCAGGCCTTCCCAGGTAAGCCGTCGGGTCCTGGGGCGGTATTTTTGGCATTAAGCCTGCGTACCGCCGCTCTCATTTCTACCTCAGTCACCTCCGGAGCATCGTCGTCGTCGTCGGCGGTGTGGTCCGCATCGGGCACCGCAGTAGGCGGAGCCATAGGCGGGGAGGTGTGTTCCCCTCGGGAAGGGAACAGAGCGCTCACCACGTCCTCCACAAGCTGGGGCCGGAGACTCTGCGTCAGCGGGGGAGCCCATGGGCGGAGTTTATCCCGCACCACTTTGTACGGGCGTCCCCACGGGTCCCTGTCCAGAGTCCCCAGCGACTCCTCGCGGGCCAACCCCCTGGCCCGCAGGATCTCCGCTTGGAGGGCGGTCTTCGCCGCTCTGTACCCCTCGTACAGCTCCGCCTGAATGGCTTCCGTATCCGGAGGTTTGATACGGAGCCTGCGGTGCCTGGTGTACCGGCGTCGCGCAGCCACGCACGCAGTGCGCAGAGCCGTCAGCTCCTGCGACCACCAGTACACCTGGCGCGAGGCACGTCCAGGCTGGACCCGGGGCATTGCCACGTCACATATGTCGGACATGGCCTCCCGGAACCACTCCGCCTCGTCGTTGATGTCGGCAGGCCTGTCCGGTGGTGACACCCAGGCCTGCACGATCGAGGCTTCCAGGAGGAGCTCCCGGTCCAGCTGCTTCAGCGCCCACCGCGGACCACTCGGGGCCCGTCGGACCGGCGCGTCCGAGGTCTGGGCGGAGACGTCGAACCGGATATACCGGTGATCGGAATAGGTCTCCACCCCCTCCATGACACGCCAGTCAACTACACGCGGCGACAGAGCGGGGCTGGCGAACGAGATGTCCACCACTGATTCACCCCGCATCCGCACACACGTGGGGACAGAACCCCGGTTTAGGACGACCAGGCCTGTCTCCAGAGCCCAGTCCTCCACCATCCTGCCCCGTGTGTCCGTTAACCGGGAACCCCAAGCCAAATTCTTGGCATTGAAGTCCCCGAGGACGAACACGGGGAGGGAACCAAACCCGACGACGACGTCTCTCAACTCCGCAAGGGAGTTGTGGAGCTCGGCAAGATTTCGGTTCGGAGAGAAGTAGACCCCTACCACGACAATCTCCCCGAACCGTGCTGCTACGCAACCCCGTCCTCTCTTGACGGCCTCGAGGGACGGAGTACCGGCGGCGGCCGACGAAATTAGGGTCACTGAGCCGCTCAGGTCCTCCACCCAGTCATCCCTGGGCGGGACAAAGTACGGCTCAGCGACCACGGCGATGTTAATCGACCACTGCGCCATGCGACAATTCAAAAGTGCCTGTAATTGGTTTATTTGAAATAAATGCTTTGAGTTTGAGTTTGATTCGTTCTTATCCCACGCCATTTTGCTTACACTTAAGCCAGGAATACCCATGCCTGGACAACGCCCCATTCTAGCCCCCTTAAATGTGTCCAGGGGCGACGGTCTCAGGGACATCCGTCGACCCCCCCCCCCCCCCCCCCCACAGCAGGACCCGAGGTGGCAGCGCGTAGTGTTCCACGCGGGCCTGAGGAGGCAGTCAAGGATCGCGGAAGTCGCATATGCAAGTGTAGGAGGAGAACACTGGGGTGGGTTTTTAGTCAGTAAGAGTCAGACCCCTCCATGGACATCCATGAGTATTTCCCACCCAGGATCAAAAAAATAAATAAAACGAATACACATGCCAAGTAACTTTTACGATAGTAAGTAAGTACCTTGCATGCCATTGCGCTATTATACAACCTCTGATCGGTAATTGTCACAATAACTTACTACTTACTGTACTTGCATACTTTTCTGCACTCGACTGCCTTATTGATTTAGTTGATCTAGTGGTCGCAAGCGCAACTTCTGGGTTTGAGGTCCTGGGTTCGATTACCGGGTCGGACAAAGAGTTGTTGGGTTTTTCCATCTGGATTCTCTCAGTAGCAGGCCGGAGGCTGGATTTGTGTCCAGCTGTTGGTAATAGGGTCGCCCCTTACTACATGGGACTTACTGAAACTAATAATGGATAATAACTGGAGTAATGTGAGTGTACTATACGTACACCTCTAGCTAACACATCGGGAATACAGGCGTGAATATGTTCTATTATATGTTTATGTTATGTTTTGTATTGGCTTATCTCACAATTTATTTTCAACGTTAATCTCGATTTTAGCGCAGTCTCCCCGAGATCTTACACAATTCACAATAATGATTGATGATAAAGCTCAAGTTTCGCACACAACGCTAAATAGACTTCGCCATTTTGAAAGAAAAAAAAAACATTACAGATTTTCAGGCATCGTATCTTTTAAGATGGTTTTTGTGTTTACTCAAAGTAAAAATGAAACCAGATTTTGTTTATACATCACATTATGGAGATTAGGGTACGTAATTGAGATATATTATGACACTAGGTAGGTGGTATACGTACCTAAAGAAAATGGATTGTTTTTCACTTCAAATATTAGAAATAGAATTTTTCTAGCATCACACAAAAACATTATGCCGAGTGATATTTGAAACCAACTAGCTTATAAATTGGATAAAATTGCTTGCTCTTGTGAAGTACTCGTATACATTATTTTTTTTTGGAAATTCAACATTCAAATGTCAAAATTGTAATACAAATAAAATAGATTTTGTGATTACAACAGTTGCTACGATTAATATTGGTTAGAAGCTGAAAGTTTGTGTATCTGCTGGGTACAGTCAACCGCACATTAGTGGTAACAGTTTGACAATGACGGCGCCTTTATGACTTTAGAAGTAAGGGTGATATGTTGCACTTTTGAGGACATAAAAACCACCTACCACCTACCTGCACCTACTGGGCACAACTGATTTAACATAGTACATGTATTTACCAACGGGGCTCGTGGCTAAGTAATAACAGCCACGCGGGTCGATTGATCAGGTTAAGCTACGCTTGCCGCGGTTGGTCCGTGGATGGGTGACCATCTTTACATACCAAGACCCCTCCGTGCCTCGGAAAGCACGTTAAGCCGTTGGTCCCGGCTGTCATTTGTAAATGATAAATGATAAATGATTTTATTTCTGTAATTTCTAAAATTTATTTCGGTTTTTACAAACACTTTTACACGTCAAACATGTTTTTTTAAACTAGATGAGGTCGGCGTTTCCTATCTGACTACTCTGAGAAGAAAGGCCGAAACAAACTCAGAGGTCAATGTCTCTTTTAAAGTCCAGACATAATCTTGGTCAGATCATGTGAAGACCATGTCGATTGGTGTCTGAAATGGTATTTTGATGAAAGAACCACATAGATTGAGTGGACCTGTCCAGTCAGTGCACGCATTTGTCAGTAGTTGTGCAGCTCAACTCAGAACTAAAGGAGCTCAACGATTCAACGAACAATACTAAAGAAAGGACATTTGGCTAGGCCGCAAAAAATACTCGAACTGCCAGACCATGTCAAAAACTAACTGAGAATAAAACATAATTAAACAATGACCCATATAGTCTTCACATTTACAAAAATTAAAATAATATAATACTACTCGTACACAGAGTAAATATTCATGTCATTGCATTAATATTAATAAAATTCATCAATGTCAATGTGTATATCCGGACATAATCTTGGTCAGATCATTTGAGGACCATGTAGGTTGGTATCCGAAATGGTCTTTGAGGAAAGAACCACACAGATTTGAGTGGACCTGTCCAGTCAGTGCTCGCAATTGCCAGTTTGTTGTAGATCTTTGACAATCGTTACGGGTCGTCAGAAGCTCGAAAGTCTGACAATCAGTCATTCCAAGGGGTATCATGTTACCCAGTAACTGGATTGTGGAGGTCAGATAGGCAGTCGCTCCATGTAAAATACTGGTATTCAGCTGCATCCGGTTACACTGGAAGCCGACCCCGACGTAGTTGGGAAAAGGCAGGCAGGCAGGCATGACATGTATTTACTAACGACTCGAAAAGAAGAAGAAGACCGATCCAATCTTCATTATTGTTATGGTCCCTATCCAATCTTCATTATTATTATGGTCCTGATTCAATCTTCATTATTATTATGGTCCCGATCCAATCTTCATTATTATTATGGTCCCGATCCAATCTTCATTATTATTATGGTCCCGATCCAATCTTCAATATTATTATGGTCCCGATCCAATCTTCATTATTATTATGGTCCCGATCCAATCTTCATTATTATTATGGTCTGCTTGGTAGGTACTTGGAAAAGGTCATAAGAAATTTGTTCCATACGAACAAATCTCTTGTGGAAAAGTTCTTATGGAACAAATCTATCTTAGATAGATGTAGTCATGATTCTATGGATGATTCTGTAAATACATATTTGTTATGGTCGCGAATCATACTTTGATCAAGATACAATCTGAAACTGACCTGCCAATTACAAAAAACGTAAGAAAATTTGAATTTCGCGGACTACTACAGCGGTTCTACCTTAGTATTATGCTATTAAATTACGTAACCGTTCAATAGTGCCGCACGATTTCCCACGATCGTGTGAACCTAGCCTTGTAATTGATTCTGATTATGAATAGATTATTCTAATGACCCATTTCATTCCGTGTCAAAATTATTCAGAAAGCTGTTATTTTCATGATTAATTCTAACCGTCCAATGTTTTAACGATTGGCTTGATAAGGCAAAATAAAACATCAGTTTTTATCTCAATATTTTTATGCCATTGCTTTTGAATAATCAACTGTATTCATCAATTGAGAATTAATAATTTATTTACAAAAACAAAAACCAATTTTACTAAAAAAAGAAGAATGGTGGGAAGATTGATTATTTTTTTGTTTGTCAACCATTTTGTAATTGAAACTTAGTCAAGTTCGATTGAAAGTGAAATGTGTCGAATAGAGCGACAAATTGTTTTTAATATAATTATTTATAACTTTACTGTGTAACCTGAGGGGGTATTGACATGATAGTACCTAGGCCTTAGTGATAATGGCGTGTTGTAATCAAATTCAACATACAACTATTACGTTCCCTTTTCACTACTCAGAAGACCATCGTGTTTCTGTAGCACACAAACACAGACTTCGACCGCCGTCCTTCCGACTTCACCACCGAGGCCCGCCGCGACGTCCCCGTCCATCCCCGCCCCAACTCTTGCTCGAACTAGCCTGCGCAGCTGAGCCTGTAGTTTTAAATTCCTCCCCAAATAATATTAATCCGATCCAACCCGTCCCTTGCTGTCCTCCCCCAGCGACGCCCTAAGCCGAGGTCTGTACCCCACACGAAGTGCGCTCAGCGTGTAGTCGCTTAGTTTATAAGTCTATGCCCTGGCCGGAGGCCTTAGTTTATTGAGGCGCCCACAGGAAAGTCCGGGTCAGCAGGCGACAACCTTCTAGGTCGACCTGCGAGATGACAATTATTAAAAAAAAAAAAAACTTTGTTTGGCTGTTTCTTCTCAGTGTAGTCGGAGAGGAAACACTTTTGACGTGTAAAAGTGTTTTTTTTTTTAACAAATTCTTTGTTGCCCCGTGTGAGGGCGAATAGGGTGCTGGGAGGGATGATATTTTAGAGGCTTGAAAACACTCATACGAAAAACTAGCTCATTATCTTTTCTTACATAAAAATAACATAACATATACAGTTGCCCATAAGTTCACATTATCTCAATCTTATTATACGCGACACGTGCCATCAGTATCGAATGTTATCTAAACATCACGTAGGTAGGCACAAGACGGCGCGGATCTTGAATTTAATTCAAATCCGCGCCATATCTACTAGATAAATAGATTACGGGGTATCGGATGACCCTTGTCATTCCGTCAGCCGTTAGCTGTAGGTAGGCGTGGCGGCAAAAGGGCCACGTTTATTTATGTCTAGAACATTGATCCCGAGTGTAAATATGACACAATGAATTTTAGAAAAAAATGGTTTCGTAGACTATCGTCTCGTCTCTGTCGCTCTTTCTACCTCGAAGTATTCCGAAGGTATCAGTTGGTCAATAATGGAAGCTTGGTTTGCTTCGCCTATAAATGAGTCAACCAATAAATTTATAGATAGCTTTTTAGGTAGGTACTAAATGAATCAATCAATCAATCAAAATATTTTTATTTCACATAAACCTACATGGGCACTTATGAAACGTCAGAAGCTAGGTGCACGGTTCCAATTGGTTGTTTCCTATGGAGAAGAGCCGGCAAGAAACTCCACGGTTACTCTTTTAAAAATAATTGGCTTTTACAATGTTTTCAAATTACACAAATTAAGTACCTATGGGAGAACAGTGTAGGCCTGTCGAAAAGTACTTAACAAAAAAAAAAGAGAAAAGGAAACGGTCTAAATAAAAAAAGATCTAGTCTATTAAGCCTACAACGTTCTCACATTCACAACGTACACAAGAATCCATGTAAAATAATATTAAGTCTGAAATATAAATTGTAGGTATATAATGTCAAATAGTGAAAATATAATGTCATAAATGTATGTCTAAAAAATAATAATAATAAACATCGTAATTTGGGAGCAGTTAATAGATATTTCCATAGTTATGCCGTTTCTGGTGTACCAGGGAAGCCACATGTGCAGAAGGAATTATTGCCAAACTTCCTTGTCTTCAACGTAGTCTTTAATCTTGTAATATGCGTTTTTGATAAGGACACGTTTGATGTGGGTTTTGAACTTTCCATCGCTAAGTTCTGTAACTGACTTTGGCAACTTGTTATAAAAGCGGATACTGTTAATAACAAATGATTTGCTTGTTTTTGTTAATCTAAATTTGGGTATCACAATTTCATGTTTACTACGTGTATTTATATTATGGAAATCACTTCTTGTTTTGAAAAGACATAAGTTCTTGCGAACATACAAAATACTTTCTAAGATATAAAGAGAAGGCAGAGTAAGTACATTAATTTCTTTGAATTTGTTTCTAAGGGACTCACGAGGACCCATTCTATATACTGCGCGGATTGCCCTCTTTTGTAAGATAAAAATTGAATCTACATCAGCTGCCGATCCCCACAGCAGAACGCCATAAGACATAATACTGTGGAAATAAGCAAAGTATACTAACTTAGCTGTGGCTATATCAGTCAACTGTCTAATTTTTCTTACTGCATATGCAGCTGAACTTAATCTACCTGAAAGAGCTCTAATGTGGGCTTCCCATTGTAATTTTGAATCTAGAGTAATTCCTAGAAATAATAATGAAGTAAAATAATAATATGGATGTCACGGCCTGCAAAAAAAAAAGGTTCTGTATTCGACCCGTAGGTAGGTATGTATGTTTGTACGTCCACGATATTTTATTGAGCTTTTTTTTACTAGCTGCACCTCGCGGTTTCACCCACATAAGTCTCGATCCCGTGAAACTATCGAAATAAAAAGTATAATATGTCCTAACCCAGGTCATGGTCTACCCATATGCTAAATTTCATCGAAATCTGTTCAGCCGTTTAAGCGTGAAAGCGTAACAAACAAATATTCAAACATACATACAAAAAATCTATTATTTTCTCTTTATTATAATACTAGCTCTTGCCCGCGATTTCAACTGTGTTCCAGGATGAAAAGTAACCTATGTGCTTTTCCAGGTTTCAAGCTTATATCTGTCAAATTTCATACAAATCCGTTCAGCCGTTTTAGCGTGAACGCGTAAGAAACAAACAAACAATTCACTTTCGCATTTATAATATTAGTTAGGATTAGTTAAGATATTCTTCGGAACATTCCAATCCAGCAAGCATATTAAAAGCGTAAGCTTCAAAGCACAAATACTGTCTTACAAAACACACTGACCGTTGAAAGAGGTTTAACCTCACAGCCACAAAAATATTATCTATATACGTTTTCCACCCTTTTTTTTTTTTGGGGTTGGGAAATCATCAAATAACTTCTCCCGCTCTGGGCGGAGCGGGAGGGTGTGTCAGACTCTTACTGACTAAATCCCACCCGTATTCCTTCCTGTTGCCTGTGTTGCCAGGGGACTCGGTGACCCATAAGTACCTTCCCGCGACCCCGGCAGGCATCGGCCCTAGTGGACCCCTACATTTGTGCTGACATCTCTTTGAGGCGCGCGTGGAATACGGCGCGCCGTCGACCCGGGCCTGGTCCTTACCGGACGGTGAGCTACCCATTGCTCACCGTCCGCAAGCCCGCGCCTACGGTGGCCGGAAATCCGCCCGAGATTCCCGACGCCCAGGGCGTCTCCTGCGGCAGCTAGGGGCGAGAGGGCGCGAAACGTGCCTTTCCTTCAACCGTCCCGCCTCCTCCTTCGCGAGCATTACTGCTTCGCAGAAGGAGGTGACGGCTGCCCATGCCCTCTCGCTTCGTACCATAGCCTGAACCAGAGCCGGACGCGAGAGGTCTCTGCCGCCGATCGCCTCCACGAGGACACGGCGGTGCTCTGCCCAAGCCGGGCAGACCTCCACCGTATGCTCCACCGTGTCCTCTGGGCGATCCACACAGTGGTGACACCTGGACGTTTCCTCCTGCCTTATCCGACACAGGAACCTCCCACGTTTTCCACCCTCCCACTATAATTATCTTCAATCCCTTCAGCACGGAGCCGAATTACTGCTCAATCCTCGTCGCGACATGTTTACTTCAACAACACAGTGTTACGTCACGTGCCTCGCAAACTCACGTAATACCTTCCTGATAGTTACGGTGTACACACCACTACATATCAAGCTATAAATTTCCAGTATAAGCTGACCTCTCATTGTACGGAAATCCTATAATATGAAAGATCAGCTTATACTGGAAATGTATAGCTTGATAAGTAGCCGTGTGTGCATTGTATGGCTAAACTTTCAATGGCGGCACCATTGAATAAAAGAAAATGGCCATGAAATAGTATATTCCAAGAAAATAACTTCAACTAACTACGTTCATGATATTAATTCAGATTTGTTACAGTTGTACAGTTAATTTGTATATATAGTTAGTAATTTAATTTAGTGTCTACCTAGTGTAAATAGTTAGTAGCATCAATATTGTATATTTACAAAATGGTTGTAATGGCAATCATGTCATTTGGTTTAAATAGGCTTTTTTTTATTAATATTTTACATATTTTTTTTTTATTTTGTGAATGTGAAAACGTTGTAGGCTTAATATACTGTAGATTTGTAGGCCATTTTCTATTTTGTTAAGTGCCTGGTACTTGATGACAGGACTACGCTGTCCTCCCATACCTATTAACACCAATTTGAAAACATTGTAAAAACCAATTATTTTTAATTAAAAGAGGTGGAGTTTCTTGCTGGCTCTTCTCCATAGGAAACGACCAATTGAAACTGTGCACCTAGCTTCTGACGTATCATAAGTGCCCATATAGGCTTATGTGAAATAATATATTTTGATTTTGATTATGATGATTAGAGATCGGATATTCGGATGCATATTCACCTAAAGTTGAGATGTTAGCGAATGTGGAATGCGCTTTTGTATCGAAAAAATCCCGCGGTTCCGGGATCAACAAGGTTTCTGATTATTGAATCCGATTGGTATTATAATCTACATTTATTACTTTTAAATGTTGGCTTATATGGAATGCACTATAGTAAAACAAAAAAAACCGCGGTTACGGAATCGACAAATTTTGTGTTTTTCCTGACTATATAAGCGGATGCATAATGTCTATCTACCTAATATTGTAAAGTAGGTAGGTAAATACCAAAGTGCCATAGCAAACAACGTTAATATAAGATAACGGACTACACATATTTAGAATAATTGATGTAGGTACCTATTGAAACAAATAGTTAAAAATTATCGTGCTTAGTGAAATTCTGTTAAATTCCTGTCCTCTCCACATAGCGAAAAAAACAGTGTATGTAAGCACCATTATATTAATAGAAAACGACGATAGGCATTTTGCGAGTTTGTGAGTGGGACGGCAAATTATAGGTACCTGCTTATGCGCAAGTAGCTACCCCGACAAATAGTTCTCTTAGTTTATTTAATTACAATAATTGCATTCGACGCTGTGCTTGCCATGCGTTCGGGTGTTTTTTTTTTGTTTTAACTAACACACACCACCCCTCCTCTTACACCCTACATATACATATTTTAGAAGTCGCTTCTTTATTATACACCCGACTAGCTATGCATTCCCGGTATTCCTGGCATCCCGTGTTTTTTTTTTTACAAATAAAAATATTTTAAGCAGCTGCTTCCATACTTTCACAGCTAAAATTTAACTTTAGGTAAATATGCATCCGAATATCCGATCTCTGATGATGATATAATAATTGATTATTTTTAAGAGAAATGTGTACGGCAGTATTGAAATACCTAATTATTACAAATTAACATAGTTTTTTTTTCGACCAAGACCTTTTCGTTTTGATTTTGTGTTTTATGCCCACAATTTGTTACCGCGTCATTGATGGCTCACCCCTTCTTCAATTAGACAAGAAGGCGTGAGGCACCAGAATAAATGGTTATAGAATATCTATACTGACAATAATACTTATAATAAATTGCTTGCGTAGGTACATCCTTTAACCGGATTACAAAGAACCAATAACGAAATTAATGTTTGATCTGTTTTGCATAAAGCGTAGCAGTAATATTCCGCCATGTATCTCGTAGGTTTTATTTTAAAGCTAAAATCAATTTTATCTAAAACCTGCTCCACGATATTGCATTACGTTCGGGCTGTTGTAAGGAGGTTAAGTTCCAGATTTATTCGATTTAAAGGTTCCGTATACTATCTTACTTTTAAAAGTGAAATAGTACACTTTGTTTTCCTGCTTTTCTGAAAGTATTTGCCCCGTGTTGTCAGACAAAGGTTACTTTAGTTTAGTTTATATACCTAGTAAAAATTTGAATTACATTAATTCATAAAATTTAATTCCATATACCTACCTGTTTAAATATTAGTAGTTAAACACAATAAAAAGAAATCACATCAAGTCTGTTACTAATACCACGTGTTTTCTCGTAGTATTTTGGTATGAATTCAAGCATATTCAGCACTAACAAATATTTTCATTTAAGCATTTCCAAGTTTGGATAGATACATAACCAACGATTCCTAAATTATATAAAACGATTGTCAAATCTATAGTATAGTATAGATTTCTCCGACAATAAATAATAAGTGGTTTAGAATATAATTTGAATAGGAAATATTCTAGATTTTCTGACATTTCCGATCAACCAACGATCCCTAAACCTGTACTATAAGAATGTAGATGGTAATAAAATATCATCTCGTCGCAGCCAACGGTCGACCTTTTTGCATATCGATTGCTCACATTTTCATATTTCTGTGTTAGATTCTTGTGGACCTAATGCAATTTATATAATGGACGATAGAACAGAATGTCGGCTGGGCTAGTTGAACTTACTAGGGTTGTTCTATGTAGAAACTGGGTGTAGGAAATACGAGAATTGTTAAAGGAGTTTTTCTTAGTGGAGAATACAAAGATGGAAAAGTTTTGTCATTGTTACCACCAGTGGTTGTTGTGTTTATGTTTCTGTTTGTCGGAAATGTTCAGCTCTGATTAC
The DNA here is from genome assembly GCA_905333075.3 of Atethmia centrago. NCBI lineage: Eukaryota > Metazoa > Arthropoda > Insecta > Lepidoptera > Noctuidae > Atethmia > Atethmia centrago. The sequence continues at coordinate 30,450,359 of HG995377.1, read as the reverse complement.
CGATAGTGCTGATTCTATAAATAAAACTACCAATACTACCATTGAAAAGGTATTAAATTGTGATAAAATGGTATCATTACTTCATTATAAAGTGACAAACAGCCATAACTGGGCATAATTTGGTCTGCTTAGAGCAGATTGAAGGCAATGTATAAAAAAGAAGCCTGCTGAAGACACCACCATGAAGTAAACAATACTCATGACAAAAAGCCTTTGTCCTGCAGACGTATAGAATAAGACTAGTATTCTAAATAAGACTTAAACAGACTTAGAGTAGGATAATAGACAATCTCTCTTGTTAGCTTACTAGGATGCTACATTGTATAAGTCTACAACTTCTAGTCAACATTCTGCTACACGTCTCCTCTACTACCTTTCACAACTTCGCGGGATAATAACTGCCTTATAAGTTAATCTCATATCAACTTAGAAATTCTATTCCGTCGAGTAAATCTACTTGGCTTAATAAGTTTCTGCTTGAGTATTAATAGGATACCTAGATTTTAAAGTTAGAGTTTTTATAAGCCATTAGGTTTTTTAATACCTACGTCTATTATAATTTCTTATACTCTTGTTATCATATAAGTATGAATGTAGGTACTACTTGTACCTAAGCTTTTTTCCGGTTCTTTCATAATAGTCAGCTTATATTGTTGTCTCTTATGTCCAATAACAAATCGGATTTGTTTATCATACCGGCAAATGGATTCGACAGCTAATTTTATTTGGCAAAACCTGCTAACATACCTAATGCTACGGTTTATTTAATATTATATTTGATAGACTTTATTTAATAATAATAATAATTAAGATAAGGACAATTTTTTATTTCCTGTTCCTATTTGTTGCCAAATAAATTCTGACTATCGGAATGATGACCGGAATCGACAATTAACGACATACAACAAGTCCCGGAATTAACTCACACCACCAAACACCCCAATTAGAATATTACACTGAATAACATACACTGAATTTTTATTATTATGTATGAAACATTGTTTATTTATTCAACTATGTTGACTGATTCTGGGAGAAAATTGTGGTCACATTACAAAACTACGCTCGCACATCATCAGTCATACAAGTATAAGGGTCTAGCGTAGTAGGTACTTCGTCCATTTTGTTTTGTTTTGACTGTACAGCGGAAGTGTGACTGTAATTTACGTAGTCTTCATTATATTTGGGATAAACACTTACTTATTATATTGAAATGACAGAAATCGATTGAGTAAACGATTAAAAAAAATCTACATTCGTAATGTGCATTAGATACACATTGTATATTTCGCAGATGGATTGCTTAATTAGCTGTTTTACAAAACAGCTCCGTTGTGTAAAACATGCCATTGCGCTACGTTTAACAAAACTGCTATCCACGTGTTTTTTTTTTTGGGTGGGAAATCATCAAATATCTTTTCCCGCTCTGGGCGGAGTGGGAGGGTGTGTCAGACTCTTATTAACTAAAACCCACCCGTATTCTTTTCGTTGCCTGTGTTACCAGGGGCCTCGGTAACCCTTTTGTACCTTCCCGCGATTTAGACGTAATGCAGAATCGCTTATCTGCAGTCACAATAAGCATTTCGTGTGGCTGCCAATGCCGAATTGGTCGCAATAACTAAGCTAGGGCACCCTGACCTATTGGTTTAGTTTACGTTAGAACTGTGACCAACCTACGGCGGCAGCGGCTGGCAGGCGCTACTTCGAACTTGGTCGCTATTTAGTGTTTTTAGGTATGACTATCATAAAACTGATAACGTTTTATTAAAATCACTGTTTTCACTTGAGTTAGGGTAATTTTCACTAATTTTATTTATTTCGGATGTGGCCTATTGATGTTATGATACACACGAGCGATACACTTTTGATTTAAAATCTACAACTTGATGTTTAATTGAACGCTATGCTACCTACCTCTAATCGTTGACCCTGCATTGATAAATGCAAAACGCTTATAAAATTCAGTGTGTTAAAGTTCAGTGATTATGAAAAACTGCTAAACGTCGTTCAACTGTTTTACATAACGGAGCTGTTTTATAAAATAGCTAGTGGTTATGCAAAACATCCGATTCGACCATCGATCCATCTGCGACATAATTGTGTATATTATTGCCAAAACAAAGATAACTCACCAATTATGGAAAATAATGCATAAATCAAAAAAATACCGGGCTAACATAGCTCGACAACAAGTCTCCCGATCCCCAACTTTTGAAACATCTTCATTATCTTGAACCGTTTCGTTCAAAATGACCTTAAATATCTTTTATTTGCCCAGATCACGGCCAGGGCTATTCTACAACGTAACGAGCCCCGTACACAATCACAAATGAAGTAATTTAGAAAAGCTTTTATTTCTTAAGTAGCTCTTTAAATTCTTAAGAGAGACATTGTTATCACTGAGTTAAGTGCTTTGAATGCAGCACGAGATGAAAAATACATATATTTTATAATAAAATTGTAGTTGTGGGATTCGCGGTCTTAAGTAATACAGTAGTACATAGTTGAACATATTTGTTTGTCAGAGCAAATTATCATCATTTCTCGTTTCCTAACTAAAGGAGAATCACTCAGACTTACTATGTTTGTATATATTGTCGCTGTTGTACATTAACTTTAAATTACTGACCGTACTTTGTAATAACTTTCTTCGTGAAGATTTTCCACTTCCACGTCTAAACCGTCACCTTACTTTAACACAAAACTGAAATAATACCATTCTGCAAGAATTAAAATAAATCCACGAGCAAAACCGAGTGAAATCGATGTCTGTAAAGAAATAAATTGCAGAATGTCCCACCAGCTCTGGCGATAGTGTCTGTTTTAAAAGCGAAGGATTATTCCCCGGCGACACATTTTGAATTTGATTTCAGTTTTATCCTTTTACGAGTTTTAACCAGTTTATTTCATGTTATATTGTTGATCTAAATACCTAGACGGTATAATATTTGACACGAATTTGGCAAGTTGCGTAAACAAAGTATTTCTGGGAATATTTGTAAGTTTATTTGTGTTTGTTTCGACTGTGCCTGACTAGCAATTGCCTCTTACGTAAGCGTTGTTAGAAGCATCAGCTTTAGATTAATTCTGTACTTCTTATGAACAATGGCTTTTTTTTTGGGTGGGTCATCAATCATCAAATAATTTCTCCCGCTCTGGGTGGAGCGGGAAGGTGTGTCAGACTCTTACTGACTAAAACCCACCCGTATTCCTTCCATTGCCTGTGTTGCCAGGGGCCTCGGTAACCCTTTCTTCTTCCACGCGACCCCGGCAGGCATCGGCCCTAGTGGACCCCTACACTTGTGCTGACGACATCTCTTTGAGGCGCGCGTGGAAAACAATGCACCGTCGGTCAGGGCCTGGTCCTTACCGGACGGTATGAACAACGACTGGGTATTCATCTTGGGTAAGTAGCACGCGGGGTTCGCTGTTAATAATAGACAATTATAGGTACTATAGCTGAAATTGTCTATTATTAACAGCGATTACTCCAGTGTATTCCAATTCATGTTTGTCAGTGTCTGAAAATTATGAATTGTTAACGGATTTCGTGGTCCTAATCATTCGTGTAGATCCCAAGGGACATTCTCAACATCTCAAACCATATTCTTTCGCATTAAATTCAACTGCAAAGTCGAGATCAGACTTCCAATTCAACCAAATACAGCCTCAAGAGACTTCTGTAAAACAACTACGCAAAAATTTCGTGAGCTCAATAAAGTAAAACCACTATTGAGACGTATAATACAGCAAGTGTCCCTATTTTGTCTGATTTAAATATCAGAGGGAACGTCTGGCGTGTTTGTGCGGCAACCAACCCCGCGGGGCGCGCCGACTACTGCAATAAATTTACATAGGAAAGATTCTTGCTGGGAGCTCCCGAATGTAGGGATGTGATGTAGTTAACGATGTTTGAGTTTCTGTGTCGATAACTTAGATTTGATGGCTTGAAATAATTTGGTAAGTTATAAATATGGAGTAAATAAAGCATATGTTACATTATATTACCGTAACGGACTATGTTGAATGAAAAGAATATAACGTATCAGTAATGATGGCTACGTTTTCTCCAATGACTGTTATTACAATGCTTGAGAAGCGGATTAGTGAACACTAATTTAGTTATTTGTTAATTTTTGTTCATTGTACACATAATATCCATTTTGTTCTGCTTAGTATGAGGACACATTACAAGCTATAAATTAAAGCAGAACGTTTTATTTTAGTTCATCATCTGCCTAGCCTTCTCTCAACTATCGGTCGGCTTTCAGCCTAACCGGTATTTTACATGGAGCGACTGCCTATCTGACCTCCACAACCCAGTTCTGGGTAACACGATACCGCTTCATAAGACTGGTTGTCAAACCTTTGGGCATCTGACGACCCATAACGAATGTCAAAGTTCTTCAAATAACAGCCGAGACCAACGGCTTCACGTGCTTTCCGAGGGTCGGAGGGGTCTTGGTATGTCAAGATGGTCATCCATGCACGGACCAACCGCGACAGGCGTAGCTTAACCTGATCGATCGACCTATGCAGATGTTATTACTTAGCAACAAACCCCTCCGTTTTATTTTTGTTGTAACTTCAAATAAAATCTTCAGCAAAGAAAATAGGCTTAAACTTTTTACAGTACCTAAATTCTTGAATTTTATTCTGCCCACGCTATACTCCGTTGTATACTTTTGTCTCGATTAACATAAAAACCATTTTCCCGCTTTTTAACTGCTTAAGAATATGGGCTTTTTGTTGGTTTTAAAATTTTCGTAGTAGGTAGATTTTTGAATACTGAGAGCCCTATTAGTCGCCCAAGGGTGACTAAAGATCTTGGTATCGTTTAAGCTAAGTGGTTGGTGTTAGGCACTTAAATAGACAGTGTCCGTAAAACGCTCGAGTTTTTATGGTTTTGAAAAAAGTCTCTTTTCTTACGAGAAGGTAAATACTTAACACGTAATAAACAAGGCTGTAGTTTGTGTATTAGTTTCTGTGAATAAGATGCTGTACGTTTTTTGCACAAAATCAGTTAAAAAATTCCACGTTTAACCCAATATTATGTTTCATGTAGTCACTTGATCATTTTAACAAGCAAAAAATTTCGGCAACAAAACATCAATAAATATTTTGAGAAGGTTTGTCGATTAAGAAGCAATCGTAATACTTTATCATTTTTATCGACACATCGTCAACTTACGCACATCACTACTCGTAACCGTCTTTTTGTTAATCCGCGGATGATCAAATGGTTAAGGTTAAGTTCAGTGAATTATGGCGGAATTAGAACGGTATTATAGCCGCGGAGACTGTTCGCAGTGTTCCTTTACATAAATACTTAGTTCATGTAGTCAGTTTCACGGCTCTCCTTGAAGCTTGATAGGTTTTGGAATAAATTTCAGTGACGTTGCGACAAGATGTTTTATTGAAAGGACAAATTAAATTAATAGCAGTTATTATAAAACGTGGCTAAAATATTACAATATACTAAAATATTACACCCAGTTACCACAAACTGACAAATTTCTCCAAATGATTTTAAACTTTAAAATGTTAATGGTTAAGTTCAAAATCAAATGAGAAGATTTGACAGTTTGTGGTTAACTTTATGTGTTGGCGACTGTACCATACTTTTAAAAACCAAATTCATAATTTCATTAATTTTCAAGGTACTTGCGTAGGTACGAGTGTGTAGTTGAACCGATAGTTGCAGTATTTATTTCGGATTTCTTAAAACCTGAAACTCGATAAATAACGGTAAAACATTAACAATTACGGGCCATTATTCAGTATCATCATGCAACAAAACTTATCAAATTGAGGGTAGATTTATATTAGCAACATTATACTAGACAGTCCATGGATAAGTCTTGAGTCGAGTTAGGTACATTTGTGTCATTTTGTCAAAGTCACTGTCAGAAAACTAGTAATTCGACATTAAAGTGAATTGTCAGTTTAATAAGTTGCCGACATGATTTAGATGTGGCACCGGAGTGACAAGTTGTAAGGTTAGTAAAAATAATGTACAGTCACTTATATAAATAGATAGTTAGATAAAACATTTATTCAGTGCACACAAAAGACATAGCACAATACACAACAGCACAATTAATGGATAACCAATTACAGAAATATATATAAAAACAAGGTGCCAATATACAAAAAAAGAAAAACATACTTAAAGAAATAGAGTAACATTATGACATGCTTCAAACATTCATCATTCTTCTTATGACTACATCAAGTTACCACAAACTGTAAATTTTCTCTAAATGATTTTAAACCTTAAAATATTAATGTTTAAGTTCAAAATTGAATGAGAAAATTTGACAGTTTGTGGTAACTTGATCTGCTGGCGACTAAAAAAAAAAAATAAAAAAAATATAAATACAATAATAATAAATAACAATAATCAAAAATATTAATAATAATATTTATATTAGTAATTATGATTATAAATTGTACGAACTGTAATAATGAATAATTTATAATAAATATTGTTATTGCGTTGATTTAATTGTTATTTTTTTTAATTCTTTGATTATTTGACTTCTGTGGTAAGATTACAATCACGACACAAAGATTAATAAAACCGGTAGATAAAAAAGACTAAAGCATTTTTTTAAATGAGTGCTTATCCTGAAAATGGAATTAATTTCCTTTGACCAAAAATACGCGATTACGTAGAAACGGATCAAAAATACCCGTGTCGTGTCTTTCAGAGATAATCAGTTGCTCCACAAAGGGAACTTTATTTTATCCGAGAATCGAAGCGGCAAAAATATCATACAGCTGAATAACTTATACCCCCACTTAAAAAGAAAAGGGAAATATAACAATTGGGTTCTTTTCGCATTAGAATGTTTTTCCGAATATTGGATTACAAGACAAACGATATTTTAAGTCAATAGGAAGTGGTTATGCCGCGGCCCCGGTAGATAAGCCGACATCTTTTCTGTAAGTGTCGAAAGAACCGAATAAGGGATTATATAAGGTGGCCCATTTTACCTGGTATTTGTAATTTATTGCGATAAAAGACTTTCCTCTAAAGGTTAGGTGAAGGTTAAAGTTTAAGGAAGATAGGATCCAAACACAGATATTATTCTTAGAACCAGGAATTGATTAAGATTTATTTTTTTACCTCATTCATTGACAGGCTCTATCTTCAGATGTTTACAGGCAAACATCTGAAGATAGAGCCTTTCTATGAACGGTCAGACGGAAAATTGCCAAAACCACTACACGCTTGGTAGAGTGATTTAGATCAGCGTTTGTTATTGGTAGACCGGTCGACCGAAGATCCACTCTCTTGACATAACTATTTCGTCAAAAATAACGATAATAATTCTTCTACGAATCGAGAAAGGACGTGACAGCAGTATGTTGTTATTGTAATTTATATTAAAAAGATGATTCTGTGGATATAAATCATACGTGAGGCTAATAATATTGATCACATGTCAACTTTTTTTTTTTTGGTTGGGAAATTATCAAATAACTTCTCCCGCTCTGGGCGGAGCGGGAGGGTGTGTCAGACTCTTACTGACTAAAACCCACCCGTATTCTTTCCGTTGCCTGTGCTGCTAGGAGCCTCGGTAACCCTTTCGAAATTACACGCGACCCCGGCAGATCAAATGTCAACTTGGATCTTTAGGAGCAGAATTACAAAATTGCTGACGAAATGTCAGACCGGACCTTATCAAAAACATTTATTTCAAAACAAATCAGGATCCCTGGAGATGTCGATGAACGTAAGATCAAATAATACTGGTTTAATTAATCGCATATTTGACATCTTACTATGCCCATGGGACGATCTAGATAACTGCCAAAGTTATCAAATGAACAAAATTAAATCTAGTGTCCTAATACAATTTATAAATCATCGCGAGCAACAAAATTTAACCTAACAAGACAAATTGAAAAATAAATCATGCTGAATACTTTTTCAGAGTACAAGCGTTCCTTAAATTACGCTTTAGAAAATAAAGCGCTGTTTTTTCAGCGAATGTATCTGTGTCCCCGCTCTGTCGTTTATCATTTTTATACTGTTTTGTACTCAGTAGCGTAAAATATCGCGAGACGGTTTTGAAACAATTGCAGTTTGTAAAGGTTTTAATAGTTTAAAAGATTTTGGGGGAAAGAATGAGTTTCGGGTGAAATCTGATTTTATTATTTGAGCCTTTAAACGTTTCATTTTATTTAGTTTAAGGTTAAACTATTTTATGTTATATTTTAGCTTAATGCACTATTTATATTCCATTAAATTTTAAGATAGGGTGTGCGTATATGAAATTTTGATGGGTTTAAAATCACATACCCCAATCTCCAAGACCAAACGGGCATATTTTTCGGCTGTACAATATAGCTGCCTGAAAGTAAACAGCCTGTCTAGTGGAATGCTCGGTGCAACCGACCAGCTTAAATCTTTTATAAGTTACATACCTACTTAGTTACTTTGCATAGTAGATATGATATCGACGTAACGAAACGAAATCGACACATAAATTTACATCCTCTTGCAGTCATTATTTGTAGAATTTGTATTTATGGATCATGAACATATCGATCAATTGAAAATTATCCATGAGCCAAAGAGCATCGATATTTCCCCATGGACACATAACGGCTATTCCCTAACGTTCTTACCAAACAAATCTCATCATACCAAACAGAACTCCAAGGCTGAAACCATTAAAATTTCACAGCTTATTTTTAATCCCGAAATTAGTATGGAAATGGTCTCAGCCGAGAACAGAGGAAAATTAAAACTGTACAAATGTATGTAAATTCCAAACAAAGGAACGCAATATACCGCAAACTTAGTTTTCCTGGGATTCACATTTCCATTCGTATTTTGGTATAAATATCAAATAACTGCTGCACATGATTAACTTGGCAAGATGTTGTTTGTGAAACTTCATTAATTATTATTATGCTCTTGATGTTGGTTTGTTTTCATAATTCTAAAATGTTTACAATGTTTATATCTTGATAAATGAATAGACATATCAACAAACTTGGTGTTTGTTGATTCTACAAAACTAGAAGCTTATTTCTAAATCTTATGAGGGTTTTAGTAGTTATTAAATAAAAGCCTGTTTAATAAATTCCTTTACTTCTAGTTTGTTTTTATTAAATATATTAGTTTTTTGCCATGATTTTGTATACCGATATAGCACAATTTTTAGTAAAAGGTTTTCGGTATCATAGTGACAGCAGAACACTGAATCCTAAGTCATAGGATCTCCTAGTTTGAAAGTCAAGGTTTAGAGTAAACCCTGACTCTCAAACTATCTGTATGACCTTTATTCACTGTAATTCATGCGACCTAGTTTTTAAGCATCGTTGGAGGTTTTTGTATAAATAAAGATTTTATATTATTATTAAATAGATTAGCAATATTTTAAACCCTGGCAATAGGCTCGCCATGGAACCTAAATGTAACTGGCAATATTGGGTGTATTCTAAAGGTGAGTAAGATAAGCACCTGTGCCTAATGCTTTGGGGAAATCAGGCGTGATATTATATTATTTAAAACCCATTTCACCATATATAATGTCTCTACTAGGCACCTTTGCATAACCCTTCGGAGAATATGGATGTTATGTTCAAGTATTAAAATAAATCATGATGATTTTCACAAGTTCTTGCATTGTACAGTCGCCAGCATATCAAGTTGCCACAAACTGTCAAATTTTCTCATTCGATTTTGAACTTAACTTTCAGCATTTTAAGGTTTAAAATCATTTGGAGAAATTTGACAGTTTGTGAGCGATGTGATTGGCGACTGTGAAATGGAATAAAAAAAATAGATTTACTTTCATCACATCGTAGATGAGTATACCAAACAGTAGGTGGAATATGTGGGCGACGAGCTTTGAAACACACTCAAAGAGAGAATTATTTTGGTATAATGTATTACCACCTACTATGAAATAATACTTGTTAACTTTCTTAACTAAACTTAGCCCAACGGTTTAGGCGTTGAACAGGAGAAGGAAAGGTCTTGCGTAGGTGTTAAAACCCTTGCATTATGGCCGCGGTGAAACCACTAACTACACACTAGCATTTTCTAATAATGTTATAAAATTACATGGCTATATAGCATAATCAGCTGTGTGTAATGTAATGTTCCCACTGCTGGACACAGACATCCTTTCTGTGAGAGGACAGGACTATATACATACTGCTAATGATTTAAACAAAGTAAAAATAAGCTAAATTAAAAGTTTAAAGTGAACGATTGGGGTTCGAACTCCCGGTCTTTCGATCGGGTTCAGTATTGCCGTTTCTCAAAACAGTTCAAACCAAAAGGCTGAAGGTTAACAAAATATTACTTCGACAGAATAAATATGATTTTCTAACACATGAACAATATTAGGAGTAGCTTACAATAATAGCTTCAAAAGCAAAGGCTTCTAATGTTTTCTTATGACTTTCAAGAATAAGTTTACGTATCTTATCTTCTCTTACTGTGCTCTCTGAAAGTTGGCAACGTCGCAAGTAGCTGTCAAATATTTTACTGTTTTAGTTTATTAATATTTACTCATTCAAATAAAAATTCAAAAAAAAAATATTGAAAAGAGTATGCTTAGATGGTTTGGTCATGTTGAGAGGATGATTAAAAGGCGCCTAACAAAAGTTATTTACAAGGTAGATGTGAGTGAAAACACCGGGAGGGGACGCCCCAGGAAGTGAGCTCATTGGTGATGTTCTTCAGAAAGGTCCGGTGCGTAGTACTCGCAACCGGCGGCGTGCGTGTATGACCAGATGTATGAACGTAAACGAAGCAAAAGGAGCGTAGCAGGTGGCGTTCTATAGTTTCTGCCTACTCCCATGGGAAGAATGCGTGAGTTTATATATGTGTGTATGTATTAATTTTAATTATGAAATATCGTTCAATGTTGCACTAAAATGTTGATTATGAATTGATCACCATTATAATTGACATTTGGGGGGGGACATGTCAAATGCCCATGTTACACCCACTCTCATGAAGATCGGAGACGCTACGCTCGAAGATGTGTAAAGAGGTCAATCGTCGAATCCGACTCAGCTGGGCAGCGTTCGGGAAACTAAGTAATATCTTCTCGTTCCACATACCACAGTGTTTCAAGACGAAAGTCTTTGACCAGTGCGTCTTGCCAGTGATGACCTATGGCACTGAAACGTGGTCGCTTACAATGGGCCTTACTAAAAGTCTAAAAGTCACTCAAAGGGCAATAGAGAGGGCTATGCTTGGAGTTTCCCTACGGGTCGAATCAGAAATGAAGAGATTCGCAGGCGAACCAAAGTTACCGACGTAGCTCGAAGAATTGCCAAATTTACGTGGCAGTGGGCAGTGCACATTGCTCGTAGAACAAATGGCCGATGGGGCCGAAAGGTTCTGGAGTGGCGACCGCGTACCGGAAGACGTAGCATTGAAATGCCTCCTACAAGGTGGACCGATGACCTTGTGAAGGCCGCAGGAATCCGTTGGATGCGGGAAGCACAAAACCGGTCGAAGTGGCAGTGCTTGGGGGAGGCCTATGTCCAGAAGTGGACGTCTTTCGGCTGAAATGATGATGATGATGGACAGACTTATTCCAGACCCTGTTGAGTATTTAGGCCTCCTTTCTTTTGTACTATGCTTCCCTGGCCTATGCAAGTGTCTTCACGCTCTTATCTTAATCAAATTTCTAAGTTTTCTTTTTTAAATTATGATCATTTAAAATTCATCTTTGTAAAACAGTTACCTAAGCTCATTATACATCATCACCTGCCAAGCCGTTTCCCAACTATGTTGGGTTCAGCTTCCAGTCTAACCGGATTCAGCTGAATACCAGTATTTGAAATGGAGCGACTGCCTCGCTGACCTCAACAACCCAGTTACTCGGTAATACGATACCGCTTCATAAGACTGGTTGTCAGATTTTCGAGCTTCTGACGACACGTAACGAATGTCAAAGATCCACGAATGACAGCCAAGGCCAACGGCTTAACGTGCTTTCCCAGGCACGGAGGGGTCTTGGTATGTAACGAGTCACCTATCCACTGACCAACCGCGGCAAGCGTAGCTTAACCTGATTGATCGACCCATGCGGCTGTTATTACTTACCCACAAGCCCCTCACCTAAGCTCATCATACACTGAGCTTAAATAATAATAAATTAAAGTTTAATTAAAGCAGCAGATTTGAACGCATTGCCGGCGCTATATACAAGGTGTAACTAAATTAATGCAAATTATGAAAGCAGTTTGTTCAGAATAATTGACTGAATCAATTTCTGTCATTTTTAATACAGGTAATTTTTTATCCCAAAAATAACGATAACTACTTTAAATTACAGTCGCACTTCCGCTGTACAGTCAAAACGAACCAAAATAGTCGACGAACCTATTACGCTAGACCCTTATACGTTAACGTTACGGTACCTTAACGTACGTACGACCACAATTTTTGCATAGCTAATTTAATAAAAAAAAATGTTTTGCATAACTAATTTAATAAAAAAAAAATGTTTTGCATAACTAATTTAATAAAAAAACAATGTTTTACATAACTAATTTAATAAAAAAACAATGTTTTGCATAACTAATTTAAAAAAAAAAACAATGTTTTGCATAACTAATTTAATAAAAAAACAATGTTTTGCATAACTAATTTAATAAAAAAACAATGTTTTGCATAACTAATTTAATAAAAAAACAATGTTTTGCATAACTAATTTAATAAAAAAACAATGTTTTGCATAACTAATTTAATAAAAAAACAATGTTTTGCATAACTAATTTAATAAAAAAAAAGCTTAATAGTGAAAATTCAGTGTATGTTTTATGATAACATAATATTCTAATTGGGCTGTTTACGTAAATTCCGGGACATGTTGTAGACGGATCGAGTACGTCAATTCCCAGAAGGAGCTGGTAATGAATACTTACATGATATAGTAATCAGGAATATTGATTATTCCACAGGGAAATTATATGCGTGAATATACCTACTTGTTAAGCGCGTACTGCTGTGCGTTGTCATTTAAAGTAATAATTAAAAAGCTTGCTCACTTGGGGGATTCCTTCCTATCAGTGTGGGGGGTATGGTATTGAGTTTTTATTACCCGACTGCGCGACGTAAAAGAGGGTAATGTGTTTATCGAACTATGTATCGACGGTTGAAAGGCTATTTGATCTTAGCGACATTTTTAAAGTTGCAGAAAGTATTATTTTTCGAAAAAAAAAAAAAAACATAAAAGAACTACTGAGTGGATTTTGGTAGAATTAATACAGTTTTTCCGTAAGTAATTAACGTCGTTTTCTGAGTCAGTTTTGTAAATTTACGAGCTTTTTTCACGGAATAAATGTAATTTAGCACAAATTACAACGAATGTGGAGTAAAGCAAAGTGGCTCAATTGCCTGTGATATAAAACTTCATTTTATTTCTATTTAAACACTTGAACTAATTTACTTTCTGCTCTAATATAGCAGAAAGTATTAGTGTTGAAATGTATATAAAGTAGAACGAGGGAAAACGATTTATTCTCCAAAATAATTCTATTCATTGTGACATATTCATGTCAAATGGGTTGAAGCAGCATGCTACGTTGAATTAGTCTAGATCAATTTGATACATACGACGATCGAAATTTATACTGAATCAAATAAAATGAAGTTTGGCTATCGTAGGAACAGAATTAGGTTCTTAAAACAAAGTTCTTTCGAACAATATCAACTAAAAAGATTTGTTTAATAGGGTAAATTTTAAAATAAAACAAAACAATTTTTTTGAAAATTGTACTATTTTTAAAGATAATATAGAAACTATAGCTTTTGAATAAATAAATACTTATTTCCTTGTAATTGTTAAACTAATGTAATAAACATATTTTTTGTTTCTGTTTTTATCAAGGTGGCATTATAAAAATGACATGACATCTATTTAATTAAACAACAGTCTAAGGCTTGTTTTACACGTACCACAACCACACAACCACAACACGAGGTTGGGCGCTAATTTTTATGAAAAATAATAGTAAAAATTCACACGGACCACATTTTGTCGCTGCGATGTGGTGTGTGTTATGGTACTTGTGAATGAGCCCTAACAATAAAATTATACATAAATCAAACATAAATAATCAACAAGACATAAATTGTGTCTCTAATTAATATTCGACTAGTTTCCCACCACATCCATACACACCACATTCCACATCCTTCTCTCTCTCCTTTCCACAGCCTTCCTTCTTTCAATTTTCACATTATTTATTCTTTCATAATATTTTTAAATAAATAACAACGTACAATAGCTGTACTAACTAATATTATAAAGACGTCAATTTAAACAAAAACACAGCTTAAAGGGTGAACGTCAAATTTTCTATACATACTCCATAAGCGTGGTTACTTCTATTAAACCTTCATCAGTAAAAATGTAGCCAAATTATCTTAAGGACTTTAGATAATTTGGCTACATTTTTTAGTTAAAATTCGGGTAACAGAAATAACCATGATTAAGCTTTGGAAAAATACTATCCGTATCTGAATAACATCTACAATACTATGATATAAATTTGTATTAACTAAAAATAATTTTGGCATTACATTTGTATGGAGAATTTAATCGTTAAGTCTACACAGTTAAGTTTCGAGATTCTCTAATATTTACTTATTTAGTTGAATCAGACGTTGAAGGTGAGGTCTCCACTTCAGCTTCAATATCTGTCTCGACCAGTACATCTTTTCCATTACGGTGAGATAAGTATGCGTATTCTGAATAAAACAATTTGGGTATTACCCCTGTATCACATAATTTTTTAAATTGTTATTTTTCGCGGCGGTTATAGGCAAAGCTGTTTTGTATTTTTGTTTATATTATAACCTTCTAGGTGTGATAGTATTTCTTCTGACTGATCCTTATGTATGTCCGTGGTCTCAACTTGAAGTATTCCGGATTCTATAAATATGTCTTGTCCTTGTGTGTCCTTAGTATTGCAATTTGGTATTTTTTCTGAAGTTTGTGTTTTAGCAGTTCTAGATTTTCTTTTCGTGTGACATTTCTTCATTGTTGACATTCTAAAAAATCGACATGAAATGGTTAGAATTCCTATTAATTGTAACCATTTCATGTAGATTTTAGTAGTACTTTTTGTCAAATAAATTTTGTTGTACTATTAAAAAAAAAAATTTTTGAAAAAAACTTCTACTAAATTGAGTAATATGAAATTTGTAGAATATTAAAAGTTACATAACGGCTCCAATTCAATGTCAATTTGTATTTCCTCGCAAGTTCTCACAATATATTTCTTCACGAAGTTCTTTATTATTAATAGCTTCTAACTAAATTTTGTTTCCGTCCTAAAATAAACATAACATCAAATAAACGAATGTTTGTCTAAAGTTAGTGTAAAAAGCTGTAATGAAATAAAATAACTTCTACCTCTCTATCTGTTGTGTTTTCTTCATTGAAAGGAAACGTCTTCATTGACAGAATTCTCTTGTGTTGTTCATGATAGATCCCATCGGTCCCCACATCCCAGGCGTAGGGTGACCCCAAAACCACAACACTTCACCTAACCATGCCTTCCTTCCTATCCCTATATCCCGTCGGTCCTCGAGGAGGGGGAACCTCGATTCCTTAAAAGCCCACCCCCACAACCAAAATTATGCAGAAAGAGAAGGTGGACGTAGGGTGGTGGTGAGGTGGGTGGTGGAGGACTACCCAGGTGGGTCCCGGCCGAGCCGGGGAATCCCACACCGCTTAAGTGGTCAGCCCCCATCGTAATCTGGGGGGGGCATCCGACTGCTCCTTGGTGCCGCGCTCTTCAGCGCGGCCGGCTTCTGGCTCAGCGCCCACAACACAGGCTGCGACTTACGAACCATCACACCTTACCACGGCTGCGACCAGCACGCCAACGAACTCAACTCCGGCTGCATCTCACACGCCAACACCCACTACGACGTGTATGCCTACCACAAGTCTCTGGCAACAGAGTCTCGTGCGTAACAGCATCACCAACCCGGACAAGGTCCAGAAAAAAACACAGACAGAGAGTGACGGGGAAGGAAGACGGTCCTGGCAGCTCTAACATTTTCCCGGCCGATGGAGTACGCATGCTGTACAAGCGTGCAAAAATCATGGCTCGGGGGAAGAAAGTAGGCGACCGAAAGCGCAACACTCGTGAAGGCTCTAGCCAGCGCGCAGAACGATCAGACGCCGAAGAGGCAGTACGTGACCAGCCACGAGTACGCGAAGGGGCAACCCAGCGCGGAAAACGACCGGACGCGGAATCACGTGACCAGCCGCAAGTACGCGAAGGGGAAACCCAGCGCGAAAAGCGGCCAGACGCGGAACTATGCGGGCGAGGGCAAGTACGCGAAGGGGAAATCCAGTGCGAAAAATCTCCGCACGCGACTGAGCCTGCCGGGGCCGCCAGCCGACCCCAGGACACCGATTTGACCCACGACCGACCTCGAACCCAAAGGAAAAGGGGTAGGCGCGCTGGATCCTCACGCCCGGATGCCCCCCGCGCCCCGACGACTCGGCCTCACCGAGCACGCTTCAAGGGGACGCCAAACGCGTGAGGGTCCACTCCACCCAGGGAGTGCAGAGGACCTACGCGCGAGCCATAAAGGACATTCCTGCGCGGCTGGCCGTAGCAATCTGCTTCCCTACTCCCTCTAGATAACTGACCATGGAAGAGGCCGTACATATCAAGACCGAACTTGAGAGCCTTATGCTGGACATGGACTCCACAACACAGCTCCCTGCCTTCCGCGGCTACCCTCGGGTAGCGGAAGGCACCGTGCAGTTATGGTGTGAGGACGACCGTGCTCTGACCTGGCTGACTCAGAACGTGCCCCGTATACAACTCCCAGACCGACCAAACCTTACCCTAACGGTAATGAAACCGACCGACGTGCCGACCCGTGCCCGAGCCTCACTCTTCGTCCCACGCTACAAGGGGGACATTGCCCGGCTCCAAAATATTCTGATTCGTCAGAATACTTGGTACGACATAGGCAAGTGGTCGCTGCAAAGGGCAACTTCCGTCGGTGGCGACAGCTATGGGACATACTTGACCCTAGGTGTGCCACCGGAGGAAGTTGAGAAGGTCCTAGCCTGGGAGCGTCGGATATCGTACCTGCTTGGGTCGATATACGTACGCTTCTGGCCCATGACCCAACCCCCTAAAACCGCGACCCAACCCCCCGTCACCCTGACCGAAACCACGACGGACCTGACTGTGACGGTACCGACGTCGACAGACACACGGACATGGACAGGTTGGAGGAGGTCATGGCCCGAGCGGCAATGGCCGACGAAGACAAAGCCATACCGCCATCATCGCCCGGCTAGAACGAGCAACTGTTAGCCACCTCACCGTCGCCATCGCCCCCCCTCAACATCATACAGGCAAACCTCCAGCATAGTCAGACTGCGACGGCTAGCTTACGCAGGGCACTGGAGGTAACACCCCGAACCATCGCATTGATCCAAGAGCCTTGGATCAGGAATAATAAAATATGTGGCCTCGGTAACATCGAAGGTAAGCTGATCCTAAACACACACAGCGCAGACAAGCCAAGAACCTGCGTCTACATACCCAAAGGATTTCCTATGACACCATTTACTCAATTCTGTTCCAGAGACTTAACAACTTTCAAGCTCCACAGCGATGGTAGCGCTTTGATGTTGTACTGGCCTCGGTGTACATGCCAGGCGAGGACATAAACTGTCCTCCAAAGGAGATGGCCGACCTAGTGCAGCACTGTGAGCGCGCCAAACTAGAGCTGATCATCTGCACCGACTCGAATGCCCACCACCCTTTATGGGGCAGCGAAGCACCGAACCTCAGAGGAGAGGTACTATCCACCCATTTATTCTCTACTAATCTTAACATCATTAACCGCGGCTCTGAACCCACTTGGGTCACAGTCCGAGGACAAACGATCATAGACTTAACACTTGCTACAGAAAACGCGACTAACCTCATTACGAACTGGCTCGTATCGGACGAGCCATCTTGCTCTGACCATAGAAGGATACGTTTCACAATAACTACCAATACAAGGAAACCCAAATACCACGGCGGAACCCGCGGCGCACCGATGTACCCGGGTTTAAACGTCTACTAGCCTCTCTATTAGATAGGCACCTATCACAGGTAACTCTAAGAGACCAAACGCAACTGGAATACACCGTGACAAAGTTATCAAAATATATATAAACGAAATAACCAAAATAAATATGCTTTATTTATTTAAATTATATTTATTTACATAACCAAATTACAAGATCTTATGTTTGGATCTGTCACGTCACTGTCTGTCACTTTTTCACAGCTCATATTTATTTAAATTTACATATTTTACGTGGCCCTAGATGTCCAAATTTGATCGTTTTCTTGTTAATCAAGGCTTAACTGCTGTGCCAAAGTGTAGGCAGCTCCCAATTTCGAACAAATAATAAAATATCTTTTTGTTTCAGACGTTGCGGTCCTCCTTGGCAACGTTATGGCGTGTCGTCTTGACGTCCGACGTCAACGCTTCTGAAAGACTTTAAAATAGTGATCATTTCTATTTTGTGTTTAGTTGAGTGTTTTTCTCTATTCAAGTGTTGTTTTCTGGTAAGTGGATGCATACCGCAACCCAATCCGGTGATGCCACGTTAAATCAAAATTACATTTGTTTACATTGCGATAGATCTTTTCAATCAAAAAGGGGTCTTAACAATCATATTTCAAAAAAACATCGTCTTTGTATTAGCCAGAACGGCCCTGCTCTAAATTTAGACCCAGTTTCTTTACCTGTTTCCGACAGTCCAAATTCTACCCCATTCCATTTGTACCTTAGTTACCTAAAAATTAATGTGCCTGTTATCAAACGAGTCCCGCGCGGCGCCAGGATCTCCGTCGCAAACCACCTTTTAGGCTTGATTAAAAAATGTTTGGAGAGCAACCAAATTGTAGACTGGCATAATCTCTTCCTTTTTTCGTATACCACTTTGCATGTCAAAAAAGATGAGGCTACTATTTCTCTAACCCAAAAAATCAAAAATAACTGTTTGACAAAAACATCTTCACCTTTTGATTCTCCCAAGAGGGGAACATTATCTAGAATTAAATTAATTGAAGGCAAAATTGCCGACGGGGATCTCAAAGGCGCCGCACGTCTTCTTTTCACTAACGACGTGTTGTCGCCTGATACTCCTGATACCCTTTCGGCTTTGCATTCGAAACATCCTCCGGCTCCCGTGATCCCGTAGTTTTTCGACTCTCCTACAGCAGACCAGGCCTGCCTCGAAATCGAAGGCAAAGACGTTATTGACGCAATAATTTCTTTTAAAACCGGTTCAGCGGGCCTGGACGGAATCTCACCCCAACATTTAAAAGATTTAACTTCTTATTCTGTGGGTGTTGCAGGTGAGCAGCTTATTTGCTCTATTACAAAATTATTAAATTTTATGTTTTCAGGCAAAATCAACGCTGATATTGCCTCACTTTTATTTGGTGCTAATTTGATCGCCCTAACTAAAAATGACGGAGGGGTGAGAACCATTGCTGTGGGGTCAACTTTAAGACGCTTGGCATCCAAAATTGCGGTGAGACATATCAAATCTAAATTACAGTCTGTTTTCGAACCTATACAATTAGGATTTGGCACGAAAGGTGGGTGTGAGGCAGTCGTCCATGCTTTAAGAACCTACCTTTCGTATGATGATTGTGAAATTGTAGTCAAAATTGACGTCAAAAATGCTTTCAATTCAGTAAACAGGGATGCCATGCTGACAGAAGTTAAGAACAAAATTCCGGAACTGTATCAATACTTGCTTACCTGCTACGCAGAACCTTCAAAATTAATTTACCGTTCCCATGAACTTTCTTCGGAGGTCGGCTGTCAGCAGGGCGATCCCCTGGGGCCAGCTATTTTTAGCTTGGCTATAAATCCGATTATTCAAAATTAAAATCGAAATTTAACGTTTGGTATTTGGATGACGGAACCCTGGGAGGCGATGTGGACACTGTGTTATCTGACTTATCAGATATTAAAACAAATTTCGAACATATTGGTTTAGAATTAAATTTTAGCAAATGTGAACTCTTTATTCAAAAAACTTCTTACGGTTTGGATAATTTAAAATCCAAATTAAATTTTCTGGCACCCAATATCAAAATAGTAGACAGAAAGTCACTTTGCCTCCTGGGTTCTCCCATCTTTGAAGAATCTTTTCCTGATTATATTACTAACACTATTTCTACATTCCAAAGTCACGCAAATTGTTTACTCGAAATCAGTCCTCATTATGCTCTTATAATTCTAAAGTTTTGCCTTTTTGTCCCTAAATTTACTTATGTGCTTCGCTGTAGCCCTTTTTGGATACATCCCAATTTGCTTTCACCAATAGACGATTTAGTCAAAACTAGTTTAGAAATGATTTTATATATTCAGCTCAATGAACCATCTTGGTTACAAGCATCCCTCTCTATTCGGTTTGTCGGTTTAGGAATCCGCAAAATTTCGAGTGTTGCTTCCCCAGCCTTTTTGTCGTCCACCCATAGCACGTCACGTCTCATAGGTAATGTCCTAAGGGATTTGCCCACAAACTATGACACTGCGGGCTTGGAGGATGCCAAAAATGCTTTTCAAATTGCTTGCCCGGGTAAAGAATTTCCAGACAACCTAAAATCTCAAAGGAGCTGGGACGATATTTATTGCGATTTAACATACAAATCGATTCTGAGCCGCAGTTCAGGTCCGGATCGCGCAAGACTTTTGGCGGTCGGAACCAGAGAGGCCGGTTATTGGCTACATGCCCATCCTTCTCCATATACCGGTACCTTCCTGGATCCGACCTCGCTTCGTCTAGCGACTTGGGGTCACGGTATGTACTCCATACACATGCGCTTGTGGCACGGACGTGGACCGACTGGGTCACCACGGACTTTGTTGTCAAAAAAGTGCAGGCCGCTTTTCAAGACATGCGACACTTAATGACATAATCCGCCGGTCTCTTGCCAGCATCAATGTGCCTGCTCTTCTTGAGCCGACTGGCATTGTCAGAGATGATGGCAAAAGACCTGATGGTGTGTCTTTGGTCCCGTGGAGTTTGGGACGGATGCTTGTGTGGGACGCTACCTGTGTAGACACACTGGCACCGTCCCACCTCCAACGGACTACTTCTAAAGCGGGTGCAGCGGCAGAAAATGCCAAAAATCTGAAATTTATTAAATATGGAGGCCTTGGCAGAGAGTACAACTTTGTGCCCTTTGGCGTCGAGACCGTCGGTCCGTGGGGTCCCAGTGCGCATAAGTTATTTGTGGAAATCGCGAAACGTCTAGTTGATGTAACTGGTGACCGAAAAGCTGGCGGCTTTCTCGCGCAACGCATCAGCATTGCAATTCAGCGAGGAAATGCCGCCAGCATCCTCGGTACAATGCCCCGACGGCCTTTTTTAAGCTTAACTTAGTTTTAATTTAATTTAGTTAATGTTAATAATCATCTTGTAATTTGGTTATGTAAATAAATATATTTTTACCAAACCATGCATGCTGCAAACTAAGAGCGCCAAAAACCAAGGGTGAGAGGAACCCCTGGTGAAACGCAGAGCTTAGTAAACTCGGAGATGCATTGCTTAAACAATTCAACAGAGCCAAAAACACTAGACTCCCGGACGACTGGGAACCATACAAAGAAACCCAATACACATACAAAAAACAGATTAGCACCGCCAGGAAATCTGCTTGGCAGAATTCTGTGAATCCATCGCGAGACAAACAAGGAATCCGCTAGGGTAAGGAAGATTCTGGCAGCAGACCAGGACCGAACTCTTGGCGCGCTGAAAAGGCCTGATAATTCATACACACTAACTGACCAGGAAACCAGTAAGGTCCTTCTCGAAACCCACTTCCCAGACCGTAGACTACTGGAGGATGGGAGGTGGGAGGCTGAACCAGAATGGACCCCAACGGATTAGGACTAGCCCAGAGCCCGCAACATAGTAACAGAAGACCGGTTAAGGTGGGCTATTGACACCTTTCAGCCGTACAAGTCCGCAGGGCTGGATGGCATTTTCCCAGCCCTGCTGCAGTGGGGTAAATCATCTGGTGCCATTGCTGGCGGAGATCTATCGAGCCTGCATGGCACTCAGGTACATACCTCTCGAGGTGAAAGAGATTTTCATACCCAAACCTGGGAAAACCGACTATAAACAACCCAAAGCTTATAGGCCTATAAGCCTCACATCCTTTCTACTGAAGACCCTCGAGAGACTTTGCGATAGACACATTCGAGACGGACCACTTCGAGCCAAACCCCTTCATAAACAAGAGCATGCGTACACCACAGGCAGATCAACAGAATCCGCGCTGCACAGCGTGGTTTCCAAAATTGAATGTGCAGTGGACCACAAATGCTCAGCACTGGCCGCCTTCATTGACATCGAGGGCGCCTTTGACAAAACAATGTTCAATAGCATCAACACGGCCCTTGATAGACACAGCATAGACCCGACCATAAGTGGCTGGATCTCAAATATGCTTAAACTGAGAGCGGTACAAGTCACAGTGAACGACACTACCAGGTCCATAGTGACGAAGGGCTGCCCACAAGGTGGCGTCCTCTCGCCACTTTTATGGAACGTGGTTGTCGGCAATCTTATTAAAACACTCAAAGATAAATGTTACTTCATCGTAGGTTACGCGATGACTTAACCATAATAATAAACGGCACCTACAAGAATACCCTGTGCAATCTTATGCGCCAAGCCTTAAAAATAGTAGAAGTTTGGTGCAATAAGCACCAACTATCAGTAAACTGTACAAAAACCGAATTGGTTCTTTTCACAAAGAAGAGGAATTTGCCATTATTACAGCTACCACAATTCTTTGGAACCACCCTAAGCCTATCAAATGAAACCAAATACCTGAGCATCTTCTTGGACAAACAGTTGAATTGGGCAAAACATACCAACTACATCATCACAACAGCCAGCATATCTCTGTGGCAGTGCAAAAGACTGCTCGACAGGAACTGGGGAATTAACCCCAAGATTACCCACTGGCTATTACCACGGTCATCCGGCCAACTATGACATACAGCTCACTAGTCTGGTGGCCCAGGACAGACCTGAGCACAGCCCAAAAAGATCTCGAAAAACTGCAACGATTTGCTTGTGTACCAATTACGAACTGTACGAGAACCACGCCCACTGCTGCCCTACAGGCAATGCTTGGGCTGCTACCTCTGCATTGTGCGAGAGGAGGCGGCCCTGGCTGCTTTTAGGCTTAGCATAATAGGAACTCTGAGCAAAGACTCCAGAGTCAAGCACATACGAATAAGGGAGGATGTGATCAAACGACGACCAATGATGGCATCACCCTGCGACAGAGCCCCTAAACTATACTGCTTCCAAAAGCACTACAACATAGTACTCACAGAGGAACGGTCTGACTATTCAGGCCCGAATGAGGTAAGAGTATACACCGATGGTTCTTCTCACACGACCTTAACATAAACATATCCAGCCCGCTGGGAATGTTCAACACAGTCTACCAGGCAGAGTGTGTGGGCATCATACAAGTGGCGTATGCCATAGAAGCCAGGAGAGTCACGGATACTCATATACGTATACTCTCCGACAGCGCGTCAGTTCTCCAATCCTTAGGAAGAAAACACAGCACTTCGAGACTAACACAAGAATGTCACAACGCGTTAGAACGCTTAACAGTTTTCAACCGCAATACAGTGACACTGCAATGGATAAAAGGACACAGCGGATCGCTGGGTAATGACTAGGGCTTTCATCCCGGGAGTCTCGGTCTCGAAAATTTCGAGAGGCTCGACGATTTTTTTTGATATTTTCGAGACTCGAGACTAACAGTTTCGGTCTCGGGAATAACGAGACTTTTGAGACTGGAGTCACATAATTAACAGTATTAAATAATCTGCTAAACCAATAGTATTTTTTTATTATGGTTACATGTATATGGCAGTGGCAACACTGTAAAGCTTAGTTATATGTGGAGATTGAATAACCTTGTTGACGAACAACAATATGAACATTATAAGCATTTTGAAAGTGTGAAGTTATTAGCTGCCATGTGTTCGTTAGAAGATAAATTAAAAGATATGTTAGACATGTAAAAAGCATAAGTTATCAACTAAATATTTTCATTGAGTTGTGGCGTTTTATGTTGTACCTACTTAAGTTTTCGCAGCAATTCTATGGCATGACAGCGTTTTAATAATTTTTGCTTTTTCTTAATCAACTAACCATCAATTTTACATGCTATTTGACACAATATTGTTTTTTGCTATTTTGAGGTTATATTGTGGCCGAGTGGACGTATTCTGGTGGGCTTTTTTTTATCGTTTTTGTCTGTGGTAATGAGCTTTTTTATTGTTTTAGACAAAAGCATGTCTTATTGCGATGTAATTGCTAAAATGCATGGTAAGTCTTCGGTATGGTGCTATTTTTTGCGAGCCAATGATAATGCTTCTGCTAAATGCAAAACATGCCACAGAATATTAAGGACTTTAGGAGGGAATACAAGAGGTCTTCATAAACATCTTAAGAGTACGCATAACATGATATTGTCTAAGGAAGAAGTACAACTTGCTTCATCATCTGATTATATCGCTTGCACACCTTCAACAAGCAAATGCACGAGTAAAGATGGAGCTTATAAACCACCCGAAAAAAAGCTAAGATGACGGATTTCTTTCAGAGTTCACGGTATTGAAGTTAAAGATTCGAGAATGGCTTCCCTGGATGGAATACCATTTCGAACTTTTGTCGAATCTAAAGATTTACGCGAGTTGTTTAAAAAAGCTCAATACACTTTCACTGCGCATCCCCATAAAGGAGAATAGACTGATTGAGGCAAGTATGTTACAATACTTGTTCAGTCCTCAGTTTTTCGAAAAGAAGCTTGATGCAACAGCCTTTCAGACATTAAGCAACGACGAAATTACAGTGTCTTTAAAGGAATTGTACGAAAGTTTAAATCAATCCACAACCGACAAAAATTACAATTAGACTGCAAATACCAGTAATGCAAATGATTCGTCGATTGCGAAGCTCACAAGTTTGTCCACGGAAGAACAGCTGGAATATGAGCTTCAAAATTTTTTAAACAGTACAGAATACGACATCTACGTCTATCCATGATTTGCAAACAACTCTTCACGTAGAAAAAGCTCTCTTTGAAAATGGGGGCGACAGAGGGAAATACCTAAATTATTGCTACAACTATTTAATATCAATCCCCCCCACTAGCGTAGAAGCAGAGAGAGGTTTTTCCAACGCGGGTTACTTTTGCAATAAAATTAGATCTTCTCTGTCAGAAACTACACTAAATGCCCTTTGTTTTTTACGTGCCCATTATAAAAATGAAAAAATATACAATAAATCTTTAATTTTTAATTCTCGTTTGTTAATAAAGTACCTACTTCATTGAAATATGTTGTTTTGACTGTCTATTTGCATAACCTATAAGTAAAAATCCTAGTTTTGAAATGGTCTCGAAAGTCTCGTTTTCTCCGGGAATTTCGAGAGCGCATCGAGTCTCGTTTTTTTTTCCCGGGACTCAGTAATGCATCGAGACTGAAAGCCCTAGTAATGACGCAGCTGACGAACTAGCCAGGAGAGCATCTGGCACGTCAGTCTGCGGACCGGAACCGATCGTACCCATCCCCTTCAACCAACTTCGCAGGTGGCTACAGGAGCTCACCCACACACAAGCGGAGAAGTGGTGGTCCTCTGCACCTGGGCGCAGACAGTCCAAGGAGGCTATGCCATCCTTTGATAGTAAGTTAACCGGGCGCTTATTACGCCTGGACAGGACAGGCCTGCGCCTGCTGACGGGGACCATCACGGGCCACTGCTCACTAAACAAACACTTTCACACAATAGGCATAACAGACATCCCCCTGTGCAGGGCTTGCATGGAAGCTGAGGAAACCACTGCGCATGTGCTCTTCGAATGCACAGGCGTCACCCATATCAGAACAAAAACCCTCGGGGCACCCAGAACCTACACAGAGATTTAAACAGACCAGGAGATATGATCAACTTACTAACCACCAAACGGCCGCCATGGCCCACACACAATGGTTCACCTAAAGGACTAAGTGCGGAAACCAAACCCTCTAACATAGAACATAGATGTATTTTCTTACGACGATATTAGAGACAGAATTCCTCACACATTCGCACTCAACTGCCTCTGCTCACTTCTGGCGGGTGACCGATGCGCCAGCTCAGTAACATGCACAAGAATTCACATCGCGTTACACAATTTTCTTTGTTTAACCAACTTAGGTATATGCTATCTATCAGTTTGCGATGTGTCAAGTTACTCGATTTTTCTATTCCAATTCGCGTAAATATTGCTTATGTAACATTTCACACTAATATAGTCGTAAATCAAAATGTTTCAACCTACATATAGAAAGAAAGAAAATACATTTATTTGCGGTAAACATGACGCAAGGAAGGAACACAAATACAAAAAAGAAACAATTTGGGGGAGAATATGCGTCACGTCCACGCAAAACGGCCAACGCTCAGCATAATGCTGCGACCCTATGCGAGACAGAGCCCCAGCGCTGGTTTTCAGCGATAGCCGGCGTTGATGTTAAGACGTCGACCGGTGCAGCATACAGTGAGATTGTAATTTGAATAACATAAATACAAATATTAAAAAAAAAAAAAGAATTACATAAATACAAATATTTAAAATGGCAACATTTCGTACCGACGAGAACGACGTATGCGCCGCCGGCCTAAATTAATCTGTGCGCGCAGCTGTCAGAAAACTATTTGTTTGACGTTTTGACATGCAGGTGTTACATAATTGCAACATAATTCTAATTATCTAACATTGATGGCGCATTATGTAAAACTCGATAAGTGTTCTGTGGATATGACTAAAAAACATAAGATGTAATTGGGTGATTGTGTAGGAATAGTTTTTGCAAACCGTGTAAAATGGTGTAGATGACAAACTGTGACTTATAGAAGCTCAACTAATAAATTAATGAACAAACTGGTAAGTGTGAAACAATTATATTAGATACAAGCATTGTGATTGTAGTGAAATTATATTACTATTAAATAAATTGATTGGTTAATTTTTTTTTTTTTTTTCTTTCTTTATCATTTATTTACATAACCAAATTACAAGATGATTATTAACATTAACTAAATTAAATTAAAACTAAGTTAAGCTTAAAAAAGGCCCTCGGGGCATTGTACCGAGGATGCTGGCGGCATTTCCTCGCTGAATTGCAATGCTGATGCGTTGCGCGAGAAAGCCGCCAGCTTTTCGGTCACCAGTTACATCAACTAGACGTTTCGCGATTTCCGCAAATAACTTATGTGCACTGGGACCCCACGGACCGAGGGTCTCGACGCCAAAGGGCACAAAGTTGTACTCTCTGCCAAGGCCTCCATATTTAATAACTTTCAGATTTTCGGCATTTTCTGCCGCTGCACCCGCTTTAGAAGTAGTCCGTTGGAGGTGGGACGGTGCCAGTGTGTCTACACAGGTAGCGTCCCACACAAGCATCCGTCCCAAACTCCACGGGACCAAAGACACACCATCAGGTCTTTTGCCATCATCTCTGACAATGCCAGTCGGCTCAAGAAGAGCAGGCACATTGATGCTGGCAAGAGACCGGCGGATTATGTCATTAAGTGTTGCATGTCTTGAAAAGCGGCCTGCACTTTTTTGACAACAAAGTCCGTGGTGACCCAGTCGGTCCACGTCCGTGCCACAAGGGCATGTGTGTGGAGTGCATACCGTGACCCCAAGCCGCAGACCAGTCGCCAGACGAAGCGAGGTCGGATCCAGGAAGGTACCGGTATATGGAGAAGGATGGGCATGTAGCCAATGACCGGCCTCTCTGGTTCCGACTGCCAAAAGTCTTGCGCGATCCAGACCTGAACTGCGGCTCAGAATCGATTTGTATGTTAAATCGCAATAAATATCGTCCCAGCTCCTCTGAGATTTTAGGTTGTCTGGAAATTCTTTACCCGGGCAAGCAATTTGAAAAGCATTCTTGGCATCCTCCAAGCCCGCAGTCTCATAGTTTGTGGGCAAAGCCCTTAGGACATTACCTATGAGACGTGACGTGCTATGGGTGGACGACAAAAAGGCTGGGGAAGCAACACTCGAAATTTTGCGGATTCCTAAACCGCCAAACCGAATAGGGAGGGATGCTTGTAACCAAGATGGTTCATTGAGCTGAATATTTAAAATCGTTTCTAAACTAGTTTTGACTAAATCGTCTATTGGTGAAAGCAAATTTGGATGTTTCCAAAAAGGGCTACAGCGAAGCACATAAGTAAATTTAGGGACAAAAAGGCAAAACTTTAGAATTATAAGAGCATAATGAGGACTGATTTCGAGTAAACAATTTGCGTGACTTTGGAATTTAGAAATAGTGTTAGTAATATAATCAGGAAAAGATTCTTCGAAGATGGGAGAACCCAGGAGGCAAAGTGACTTTCTGTCTACTATTTTGATATTCGGTGCCAGAAAATTTAATTTGGATTTTAAATTATCCAAACCGTAAGAAGTTTTTTGAATGAAGAGTTCACATTTGCTAAAATTTAATTCTAAACCAATATTTTCGAAATTTGTTTTAATATCTGATAAGTCAGATAGCACAGTGTCCACATCGCCTCCCAGGGTTCCGTCATCCAAATACCAAACGTTAAATTTTGATTTTAAATTTTGAATAATCGGATTTATAGCCAAGCTAAAAATTGCTGGCCCGAGGGGATCGCCCTGCTGACAGCCGACCTCCGAAGAAAGTTCACGGGAACGGTAAATTAATTTTGAAGGTTCTGCGTAGCAGGTAAGCAGGTATTGATAGAGTTCCGGAATTTTGTTCTTAACTTCTGTCAGCATGGCATCCCTGTTTACTGAATTGAAAGCATTTTTGACGTCAATTTTGACTACAATTTCGCAATCATCATACGAAAGGTAGGTTCTTAAGGCATGGACGGCTGCCTCACACCCACCTTTCGTGCCAAATCCTAATTGTATAGGTTCGAAAACAGACTGTAATTTAGATTTGATATGTCTCACCGCAATTTTGGATGCCAAACGTCTTAAAGTTGACCCCACAGCAATGGGTCTCACCCCTTCGTCCTTTTTAGTTAGGGCAATCAAATTAGCACCAAATAAAAGTGAGGCAATATCAGCGTTGATTTTGCCTGAAAACATAAAATTTATTAATTTTGTAATAGAGTAAATAAGCTGCACACCTGCATCACCCACAGAATAAGAAGTTAAATCTTTTAAATGTTGGGGTGAGATTCCGTCCAGGCCGGCCGCTGAACCGGTTTTAAAAGAAATTATTGCGTCAATAACGTCTTTGCCCTCGATTTCGAGGCAGGCCTGGTCTGCTGTAGGAGAGTCGAAAAAATACGGGATCACGGGAGCCGGGGGATGTTTCGAATGCAAAGCCGAAAGGGTATCAGGAGTATCAGGCGACAATACGTCATTAGTAAAAAGAAGACGTGCGGCGCCTTTGAGATCCCCGTCGGCAATTTTGCCTTCAATTAATTTAATTCTAGATAATGTTCCCCTCTTGGGAGAATCAAAAGGTGAAGATGTTTTTGTTAAACAGTTATTTTTGATTTTTTGCGTTACAGAAATAGTAGCCTCATCTTTTTTGACATGCAAAGTGGTATACGAAAAAAGGAAGAGATTATGCCAGTCTACAATTTGGTTGCTCTCCACACATTTTTTAATCAAGCCTGAAAGGTGGTTTGCGACGGAGATCCTGGCGCCGCGCGGGACTCGTTTGATAACAGGCACATTATTTTTTAGGTAACTAAGGTACAAATGGAATGGGGTAGAATTTGGACTGTCGGAAATAGGTGCCGGTAAAGAAACTGGGTCTAAATTTAGAGCAGGGCCGTTCTGGCTAATACAAAGACGATGTTTTTTTGAAATATGAATGTTAAGACCCCTTTTTGATTGAAAAGATCTATCGCAATGTAAACAAATGTAATTTTGATTTAACGTGCCATCACCGGATTGGGTTGCGGTATGCATCCACTTACCAGAAAACAACACTTGAATAGAGAAAAACACTCAACTAAACACAAAATAGAAAATATCACTAAAATATAACTATTTTAAAGTCTTTCAGAAGCGTTGACGTCGGACGTCAGGACGACACGCCATAACGTTGCCAAGGAGGACCGCAACGTCTGAAACAAAAAGATATTTTATTATTTGTTCAAAATTGGGAGCTGCCTACACTTTGGCACAGCAGTTAAGCCTTGATTAACAAGAAAACGATCAAATTTGGACATCTAGGGCCACGTAAAATATGTAAATTTAAATAAATATGAGCTGTGAAAAAGTGACAGACAGTGACGTGACAGCTGTTTTTTTTTTTTTTTTGCTTTATTATATAAATTAGGATATTTTTTTATAAATTAAACTATACTTGACCAGCACAGTGTGCCAGTACATTAAATATGTTAACTGTAAATTATAGAATGCAGAAGCGAACGTCACCGAATACAGCCCCACCAAGAGAGCGAAATTCCAAGCAGCCCACGCCCTAGGAGATCCCAAGCCAAAGCCTGCAGGCCATGACCACAGAGGTACAGTAAAACCACTACTAGAATACAATTAGAGAGCTTAAAGAGAGATTTGTTCTTGTATAAGTAACTTTTTGTGTTGGAATTTGAATGATTGTACTGTTTTCAGGCGTCGCATTGGTGGTGGGAGATCATTCCAACAGCGTGTGGCTGCGAACTTGAAACTCCCCCTGAACGCTGTAGTTCTGTGCATTGGCACCGACAGTGGGCTTACCATGGAGCGAAGACTATACTTTAGATGGTTTTGCTTCCAAGTTAGCTTTTCATAGAGATAGTGAGGTTTCTGAGTTGTAACAATACCAAACAACAGGTTGGCTAAATGAAGCTTCCTCCTCGCAGCCATCTTTAGTAATTTAAGTTCATTAATGTATGGAGTAACATGACTTCTTCGCGGGACATTAACACAAAAACGAACACAGGCATTCTGGATACGTTGGATTACACGCTCCGTTCTAGAAAGTAGGCATGGTCCGTAGACTGTATCACAGTAATTTAACTTAGATAGGATAAGACTGTCAACAAGTTGTTTCCGAACTGGTATGCTTAGGTATTTCCGTATTCCATATAACACCTTTAGCCTATAAAAACAATTTCGGAGAACATTGGTCACATGGGCCTCAAAACGCAGCTCTGTATCCATAATTAGCCCCAGATTGCATGTCTGCTCCACTCTCTCAATTTTCTCTCCCAAGATAATTATCTCAGGGTTGGCAGACAGTATCGCCCTAACTTGTTTCTTAGAACCCAGCACCATAAATTTAGATTTAAGGGGGTTCAGAGACAGACAGTTCTCCTCTGACCATACAACAACCCTATGCAAGTCCTCGTTTTTTCTCTGTACTGCCAAGGATGTTTCAGCTCCTTTGAAGGATATGTACAACGAATATCATCAGCATACATGTGATATTTACAGTTAACAAAGGATTTTATGACATCCGCACTGTACAGAATGTATAATAAAGGCCCCAGAATCGATCCCTGAGGGACACCCCTAGACACTGGGAGGGGGGCGGATGACACCGTTGATCCGTCCTCCCTATGCATTACTACATATTGAGACCTGTTAGTGAGGTAGCTATTAAACCACTCCACCGCATCTCTGCTGAAGCCATAGAAAGCCAACTTTGTCAGCAATAGAGTAGTATTAATTGCGTCAAAAGCCCGGGAAAAGTCCAGCAGAGCCAGAATTGTTCCCTCTCCCCCGTCACGTGCTTCAAGGATATTACCCACAACATCAGTCAGAGCCGTTACAGTACCTCTACCCTTTCTGAACCCCGACTGAAGGTCGGGAAGAATATTATTGGTTTCGAGGTATGGAATAACCTGCGAGTATACTACACTTTCCAAGATCTTAGACAGGCAAGGTAAAATACTGATCGGTCTTAAGTCCTTCATGTTAACCGGGTTATTGTTTTTAGGGATAGGGCGTACAATAGCGCATCGCCAGAGTTCGGGGAACGTATGTGTGGCTATGGACTGGTTAATGATGTCTGTAATGGCTTGCAAGGAAGTTGGCAACGTGAGAGATATCATATCGAAACTTATACCGTCGACCCCCTGTGCATTTGACCCTAGACTCTTGATTATCTTCAGGATTGACTCAGGATTAGTTGTTGTGAGTGTGAAAAATAATATAAAAAGGTATTAACGTAGACTCACTATGCGCACCTGCCGAACTGTGATCAAGCACCTGAAAGAAACAGTTGCGACGCATATCCTCCCAAGTAGAAATAATTATGATAAAACTAGCACAAAATAACGTTAAAAAAAATAATAAAACTAGACAGTAATCAGGCTGCTTCTTTGACAGGTCCAAATATCCGAGATATGTCCTCATCGGTGCGGACTCTTTGTGTGGGGTCACCTGGTTTCCTCCTGGCAAGAATGCGGCCGCGCTTGGTCCACACAAATCTCCAATCGAAGAGACTACCAGCGTCCCGTGCCTTCCGAAACAACTGGCGGTTTGTTTTTGTAAGGCGCTCGTTGAGGAAGAATCGCTGGGCCGGGCCGGACATATCAAGGTCGGCTGTTGTCGCACCACGTCGCACTCGCGCGCGATCCAGCAGATCATCGCGCAGATCACGACGCGCCAGGCGCACGACAATGGCGCGCGGGCGAGTCTCTGTCGCACCCGCAGAGCTCGTCGCGTTGAGCTGCCTCCCACCGACTCGTTCCGCGCAGACGATGTCGCGTTCCTCAAGGTTAAGGCTTTAGGCTTACGACCTTGATTATATGGATCGGGTTATCAACCTTGGCCTCGGGTATGTTTGACAACTCGATGTCATTCGCCAAGAGATCCTGATCCCTGTCGTTGAGCTCGCGCCTTAAGTCTTCCACGATCTTGTCGACTGCCCCGGTATTCGCCGGACCCGAAGAAGTCCGCTGCTCCAAGGCGTTCACCCTGGCCTCTAGACCATCGATGCGCGTATTGCAGGTGTTCATAGAGGTTTTAAGCTCCATCATCTCCATCTCCATTTCCTTACGAAAGACCTGGATCTCCGCACGCACCGTCCTCAGTTCTTCCTTGATTAGTCTCATGTCGGAGCCGGCGATAAGTGACACTTCCCGGGCCGTGACATCAACCAAAGAGGCATTGTATGGCGGGGGGGGGGGGGGGGGGTGGCGTCATTAGATGGCCACGCAGTATGCATGGGCGCTGGTTTTGGACAGACGACAGAGGTATTAGGCGTACTAGTTTCCATGCAGGCTTGTTCAACTGGGGTTTCTGATTGAGGACTTTCCGCGGGGCCTCTGACTGGGGTCTCAGCCCTGTTATCCCTAGCGAGGTCCTTTTTACACTCGGGGCAACGCCAGCTTGCAGTTATTATGGTTTTCGTAGGAATGCCTACACACACTCGGTGGTATTGTACCTGGCATTTACCACACCTAGCGCCCTCTACTGTTGAGATGAAGCGACCGCAACCTCCACACTTGACACCTGGCATGATCGTAACCGAGACAAGCTTGTTACGTGAGTGGTTCTAGAATGGCACGCTAGATGGCACCAGAGATGACTCAATACGAATCGTTGGATCAATAGACACGAGAAAGATAGATGGCTCTGGTAGCACGTTAGTGTCGCAATTACTTGTTGTAATAAGTGGGTAAGCAGCTAATTACGCCAAGTCACTGTGTTATTGTTATGTTTATTTACGTCCGTTATGCGCACTTTTTTTTTATTCACTCCAATGTATGTCACGTTATGTTGCACTAAACTTACAATTATATTGAATATTTACACTGAAACTTGTGTTTTCTATTATTTATGATAAAAAAATGACAGACAGGGCTACACCGACACAGACGTCAAACGTCAGTTTTCCATATAAAAAATGAAGAAGCTGAATGGTTCAAGTGACGTTGCTTATTATTCTGATGGAATGTCATTTGTTTCAAGTGATATAGCCTACTATTCTAGTGTAATGCAAATTGTTTCAAGCGAAACAACCAAATATTTATACGAAACGCAAAATGTCTTAACGCGCATACTAATATTAAGAAAAACAAGATTGTAGCATCCAACCAATACGGGTTCAAAATAGGAGTCTCCACCGAGGACGCAGTTAACGATCTAACCTGATGCTGGTCCTGCTCCACAACCACAACCAATTGAATAATTAACATTTGAAAATACTGTTGCAGCAGCTGAACATTGTAAGACTATCTTTGGATTGTATAAATTCAATCTACTTTGTATTATATAATTGCATTGCACAGGTGTGAGTACTATGTTTAATAGAGCTACCATTTACCGGTTAATATGTCATTGACTTGAATGGGCCCTGGCGGCTGAGAGTATGTCATGCTCACTCAGATGTCTCGCTGATGGTGGCGCGTGTGTTGGATTATGTAGCTCCTTTCAAAATGGTTGAGCTGAATGGTGCTGATCTATGTGTCATGTTCGTGAACGGGCGCCGTCAGTTGGGACTGGTCACCTCTTAGCTTCCTCGGCTTATTTGTAATTATTTTATTTTTAAATTGTTTTTTTTTTATTTTGCTACTATGTACGCGTTTTTTTTTTACATCGTCCTCACATTTAGTTATAAATTCAACAATATTTATACTAATCTTTATGTAACAATATAATTTAAAAGAGGGTCCATAGAATTTCCCGTTCTTCTCCATAGGTACCTACTACGCTTTGGAATGGGCAACTAGCTTCATATTTCTAACTGACCGACTCCTTGACAATTCAAAAGTGCGTGTAAATGGTTTAATTGAAATTAATGCTTTGAGTTTGAGTTTGAACCCCATTTTTATCACAAAAACTAGATGTAAAGCAAAAATGCATTATTATTTTCCTAGAATAGAAAAAGGCTTTTAACACAGTCTCTGTTACCACCCTTCTCTACAAACTGGAGTGCACAGGTATTCGTGGTAAACCTCTCGAACTCTTAAGAGCGTACACGCGGTCCAAGCGCTGTTTGGCTCAAAAACGTGATTTTTCAAACTAGATTGTCCAACAACTACTTATCTTACAAACATATCAATTAATGGTAATTTTAGGAAATATTGTTGTCTATTTTGTTAGTTAGACATTTTTTTCGATTAATAAAGTGTTTGTGAATGCAGTGTCAATTTCGAAGCTAAAAATATCTGAAATTCCCAAACAATTTTTTTTAACTAACTGCAAAGATCCTTAGGAAAATAGTTATGAAATTAAAATCCAAACAATGTGTTTTTTTCTGAAATTACACTCTAGAAAATGATTAGTTTTACCATTGTATCTTACTCAATTGAATATAATTAATATTTGCTATAATAGAAGAACTTCTTTATAATTTACACTAAAAATATTTTAACTAAATTATTTCTATTATTTTTCTATGAATATTTTAAAACTACTATAAAACTCTGCGTGAGAATCGATTCAAATCAGTCGGCTGCGAGCTCTTCCAGAGAGAGGACACGTCGCTGAGCGCTCTGCCTGACTTTTGTTGACCTTTGCCGTGCATATACAAGGATAGTGCAAGCTTATAGTGTGATCGAAAGTACTCTGGTAAGTATTTTCGGAAGTGAAAACTTCTTTAGGCGCGTTGAGCAATTTTTGGTAGGGGAAAAACTTGTGGGTTCATGTCACTGACATGCCCGCGCCAACATGATGTCGTAGCATTAATTGAAGTTTTAATTTGGATAATTTGATTTTATTGTCTTCTAATTTGGTCAAAATGAAAATCCGAGATGGCGGTTGCGAAAATAGTCCCATTGTTCGTCAAGGGTATCGTTTTCATAGTTTTCGAAGGTGCTAAAGCCGATAGTGAGTTCAAAATGAAAATCCAAGATGGCGGCTGCGCAAATATTCACATTTTTCGTCATGGGTATCGTTTTCATGGTTATTGGTGGCCTATATTTTTTGATGAACATTATTTTAATAGTAAACAATTTATGTTTCAGACGGAATGGGAAACAAAACGAAGGGATTTTTAGAAAAGAAAAAACGCAAAAATTTTGGTAAATATGGCTTAGGCAAGGGCTAAAAGGTTAGGATATTTATCTTAAATGAACTTCCACTCGCGACTTTCGCCCACGTGAAATATACTTGAAATTTCGACTATTTAAAAGCAAATTTACGAGTAGGTTTTGTCAGACCAAAAAATAATTCAATTGAAGAACAGTCGAGTAAATCCAATGATGCATTAAACTATGATGAATACGATGATACAGGTCATGTAACTGACGTTCGGTTGACCATGCTTATTAGGTAGATTTTAATTTTGGCATTTATTTTTCCAGATAAAATTATTTACTTTCAGTGAAAAAAAAAATGTTTGAAGATATAGAGGATGTTTTGCAAGGCGCTGAAGTATATAATCAAGACCTTCCTTGTTTTTTAGCTTTAAAGGGAGAGCTAAAAATTGCAACAGACGGCATCGGTGCTGCCGAATATTAAAACTCTTTGTCAATTGCTCTGCACATTTCCTATATACACTCCACACATATACATTTCCTATATAGCACTGCCGAGCAATCTTTCTCCACCTTACGCCGATTAAAGTCATATCTTCGCAGCAGGATGACAGAAAAGCATTTGAATGGACTGACTTTAATGCATATCCATCAAGACTTTGGGACAAAAATGAACGCTAATAAAGTGCTGGACATCTTTAGCAGGAAACATTATAAAAGCTGTCTGTATTAACCATGTATTTTTTTTATTGTTTTCATATTTTAATAAATCTTTATATAAAAACTATAAGTTTATTTTAAACAGATATGATTGATTATTTTTGGCCGTCTGCCCCTTGTGTGGGCCTCCCAGAAATAAATCCTGGATCCGCCCTTGGTTGCCAGAGATGATCGACCCAAGAAAAAGTCGCTCAATGCCAATCGGATATGTGCGATTTTAAAATTAAATACTTACTTTAAACTTCGCTTGTTACAATTTATTTCAACAAAGAAAAAAAAAATTAAGTCATAAATAAAAGTATCAAAATGATTCGTGCAAAGGGTTAAGCGCTCACGCACACAGAGAAACCATTGTAGTGTAGATTTGGACTTGCGCTAAATTGAACACGCGCTCTTAAAGGATTACCTACAAAACAGAAAGTTGGCTGTTAACATCGACTCATGCCTAATTGATGAAGTAACTGTCATATACGGCGTCCCACAAGGCAGCGTGATAGGATTCACACTTTTCCAAATATACATAAATGACCTATGTACGCTGTCCTTACATAAATCACAGATCTTTACGCTGATGACACTGTGAGTGTTGTTTATATTAACACGTGGAGCGATGTCAAGCATACTGCAGAATAGTCGTTGAACAATATTGGGAGGTAACTGTGACAGAACCTTGCCACGCTAAACGTGGCTAAAACCAATTTCTTTCCGTTTTTTTGTTAATTATAAGAACAAAGCACAACAGGTATCCGCCCAGAGCGGGAGAAGTTATTTGATAATTTCCCACCCACAAAAAAGGGTTTACTCTATTTGTATGACCTTTATTCTTTATAATTCATGCGACCTAGTTTTTAAGCATTGTTGAAGGTTTTTGTATAAATAAAGATTTTAATATTATTATTTTAAATGTCTTTGACTTATCTCGGGACTGGGGTACCTTTGGAAGGCGTACGAGGGGCCAACGCCAACTCGCAGAGGACCCTTAGACAATTTTAAGCGTTGTGGTACCAACCGACGTTTTTCCCTGTATGCACTATGCAAATCCACCCAAGGACCATCCCCGGTTGATGCAGGACTATTTTTTTTTAATCTTTATTTACTAACGAGGGTTTGATCACATAGTGAACATGCCAACCCTCATAGGAAACCTTTGTTACATGCAAAGCTTACCATCTACGTTTAACTCCTAAATTAACTAATTTATATAATATTCTAGCAGTTTTGGATGCTGGAAACGCTAAAATAATGTTACATTCTCCTAATGGACACATATTCATATTAAATTGGTCTCGAATCAAATATCTTTCCGCACTGTTCCGGACACACTCCACCATAATATGAAAAACGTCTTCGACCACATTGCACACTGTGCAATTTGGAGATGTAACTTTGCCCTTCAATGCAGCAAAACTATTCAATCTTCTATTCAATTCAGAAGTCTCAAACTTGACACGATTTCTCGTCTACTCATATCGGCATTATCAAACCATAATTCTGAATCGTTGGCTGCATCATCCGATACCAAATACCCTTTGACTTCTCGTCGAAGTATTCTTTCCGGTTGATGCAGGACTATTGCAGAATATGGAAACAAAACATAATGGGCTATGGGTTTGGGTGGGTATAGTAGATTGGTAACCTAAAATTATGGAAGGACTATGTCCCCTGCCTGATCAATGTTATGTAATACACGGATAAAATGGCAGGGGGACTTGCACACTCATTAATGGGCCCCCGCAAACTGTTGCTAACACATAGTGACGTAGCGACAAGGGGCAACATGTTCTGAAGTGCTTGAGGAGTGGAGAGGTACTCCACGGCTTTCAGAACAATCCCAGGGCCCAGAAGATGGTCAAGATCCCTATGAGCACTTACTGGAATACTTCCTTTCTCCGAGCACGTTTGCTCTTGCGAATCTCCACTCAAGCCGGCAAATAAAGGCAAGAATGAGATGAGTAACAAGACTTCTCCCAGGAGATAGGGTCCGTGGGGTCACTCTGCTGCCGTGCGGGTTTCTGTATCTCTCTTGGTTTGGCTCCTTACCTGTTCTGGCAAAGCAAACTCTACGAGCGCGGAAGCCCCACCACGACTTCAACGTAGAGTTTTAACTGCATGTATCTATGAAATCACAGTGTGGGTAAATAATTTTTCTTTATAAACAAATATTACTGTGACTTTTTACAAAGATAAAAATAAACACAAAATCGTTAAAATACTATTTACAACGTATTTTAAATGTGACCAATTCTGATCTCATTGCAAGAAAATCCACCTTTGCAGTAATCTTTGCTAAAGTTGTCCACGCCTCTAACTGATTGGCCCATTATTTTAAATGGGATGAAGATACGCGAAGCTGTTCTCACATTTCTGCAAGTAAAAATATTTATTTTTTATTTTCAAGTTGGTACATTTAGTGACATTATAATGATTAAGACGTCATCATCATCAGTTCAGCCGAAAGATGTCCACACTGCTGGACATATGTAGGCCTCCCCAAGCACCGCTACTCCGACTGCTTCCCGCATCCAGCGGATTCCTGCGGCCTTATCAGACACAAAGAAGTTCAAGGAAAAAGACATTCCACATCAAAACAAATCCATCGTTGTCTAACAAAATACTAATAAAGCATTAGTATTTTGTTAGACAACGATGGATTTGTTTCTACCGATACCCTCACTAGAAATTCTGCTTGAAGCTTTGCGGTGAAGAAACTATATTTTAAAATTACATCAAACTTGGCAAAAACTCCACTTCTGCAGTTCTCGAAAATAGTTTAATGAAAATTCAAGTTATCGGAATTTAATTCGTCGAACTCTACGAGGTGTACTGATCTAGATATTTAATAAAATTGAAAATCATTCCATACGTTTTTACTCGTTCTATTTATTAATAGAATTCATAGCGAGTACAATAATAAGTCTAGAATGGTTTTCATGAAATATTTTTTGAAATCACAAAGTATGAATGGAATGTACTGAGTTATGTAAATAAATATGTAAGAAGATGAATACGAAAATTATTAAAAATATTATTGAACAAAAATATTTTCAATAATTTTCGTATTCATTTATCTGATGGATGTTTTAAAGTATTAAAAGTTAACACACGGTTAAAAATGGGCCTTTAGACTACTAAAGGTCCATTTTTAACCATCTGTTAACTTTTAACTGAGGAATAAAATGGACGGTATGAAATCTTCTGTTATTAAAAAATATCTAACCGCCATATTTATTCGTCAAATAAAAGTTATTTTACGATTGATAAAGCCTTAGAAGTAGGTTCAGTCAGCGTCAATAATATCGGGATGAACAGACTGTTCAAAATTATCTAAACAACTAAGAAAATTAAATACTCGTATTAACTCAATGACACATGAACTGTTTCAAAATGAAGAAAGTACACGACAATTGTCATTCTGACAAGAGTTTTATCAAATCGAGATAAAGTTTAATTTTCTTAGTTGTTGAGATCATTTTGAACAGTCGGTTTGTCTCGATATTTTTGACGTTGACTGTACTATCGGCCAAACTTCCGCATGCTCACCTCTAAGGCGATAATCGTACAGCACGGCTTACGACTCGATCGCCCGATGCAAGCGTTTTGACCAATGGGATGAACGAAACGTATTTTAGTCGTGTTCGTTATAACGTAATTATGTATAGAAGTGTGACACTCATACTAGGCGCGTGTTATGCTCACTTGTTGTGAGATCATTTTTAATGGTCTCGGCCAGCGAGAGCTCTTTATGAATTATTATTGTTGACAAGAAGTAATTTCGTACTCATATCTTCCGTTTGGTTTAGAAAATGTAATATGCTGTATATGATGTAGTATTGCTATATTTAATTAGTATCAATAATAAAATATTTCCATAAAAAATATAATAATTTGGATAAGGAATGTCAAACAACAAATTATGTCTATTCTATACACTTTGATATTTACCTCTCTCCGACACATGGCTATGCTCTGTCGGGTATATAAATTTAGTTATTTATCATTACTTTCACTGCCTCTCCAATTTTCGCGATGTCCTATGCGATGCCGGCAAACAAATCGCAGCGAACGCGCTAGGTGCGTTAACCGACACTGCATAAAGGTATAAAATGTTTATATTGACATTTTTGTGTTTTATCAGCGTGCGACTTGTTACTTGTGCAGTGCTATTGGAAAGTAAATAACTGCATTTAAATGTGTTTAAACTTGGGAACTTAAAGCTTAATATCACGCTTAATATCATAGTTATCAGTTATCATTCCTTGTTGACTACGGAACCCTAAAAAGGAGCAAGTTACGTAGTTTTGTTAGAAATTGACAACATTTGGTATATTTTTCTTTTATTGCTCTGTTTTGATTGAAATAGCAAAATTACAGTAGTGTTTGAACCAATAGTTGACGCAGTTTTTCAGAGATTTTTGTTTATTGCTGTCGCAACTTTTGCAACTGCAATAAAAATAAGTTCATTATCTAAGTACCATTGTTATTGGTCGACAACCGGTTAAACAATAGGACGGCTTAATAGAAGGGCCATAAAATACGGTCATAAAAAATGACAAAATATTTCTTCAACACACTTGCTTGTAAAGTGACTCTTATAGCAACGCATTTAGGTTCATAATTCAGCGTTTATTACACTAGTATTTTTACTTTACAGTTATTTTTCTCAATCTCCGCAAAGAGTTTTTATATCTAAAAACAATGAATATTTTTGAGAATAAATAAACTATTTTAGAATACATTTATGATAAATCAATCATCAAAATTATTATCATTTCTTCAAATGATATATTTTTCACTACGAATTTACCTTAATTTGCGTATTCAAAACTTTATTTTGTTTTTATTATATTTTTACATGGGCTGTTCAGCGGTTTTGCCGTGCCTTTATTTACACCTGGACGCGCATCGCTAGCGTGGCGCGCGGAAGAAAAGAAACCAGCACGCCATTTTCTATAAATACTCGTTAACGTTTTCGTTGTGTGGTTAATTATTATCAAAAATGTTGACTTCAAGTAGGGAAGAAGAGCGAACAGCAACACGTAGATTTGACCACCCCCGGAAATTAAATCGAGGCACGAAACGCGAGTGACACGCCTTTTGCCACCAAAATCTAGAGAGAAATACCTAGCGGCCTACGAAACTATAATAACAATACAAGTCTGTTTTTTCCTCTCAAGTTGAAAACCATCGTATGAAACGCGTGTGTATTGATAATTACTCACTCGGCGCCCTTATCGCGCTCGTCTTCGGCTCGCGCGAACAATACCGGTTCAAGTGTAGTTAGTAACCAACATCACACACTTGTATCATAATGTACTAGTATGTCTGTTGTTATTTTTTGTTACCCGCCCAATACTCACACAAATGCATATTGCCTCTAATTGGACGAAACCAGGAAGAGGTGTGGTCTGTCACTAGCTGCGCTTGCCGCAGAAATATTTTCTTAAGTGAGCATGCTTAAGTTTTGCCGATAGTACCTACCATAATAATCAGATTTTTAATTGAGATCGGAGTATAAGTCGTAAACCTATGACTAAGACCTGCCCGAAGCCTGGCCTCCACAACTTGATTACAGACAGACAAAACAGAGAAAAACACTTTTCCCACGCTTGAAAAGTCAATTTCTCGACATTGCATCACACCTCCCTCTCTCACCTAACTACGCGCCGTTTAATATCAATTCATCTGGATCTAGAGTCTCGCAGTACCCCAAATGAATGATTACAAGGTATTAGTGACTCACATAGATGAATGTACCCA
Organism: Atethmia centrago; assembly: GCA_905333075.3. Taxonomy (NCBI): domain Eukaryota; kingdom Metazoa; phylum Arthropoda; class Insecta; order Lepidoptera; family Noctuidae; genus Atethmia; species Atethmia centrago. The sequence continues at coordinate 30,407,874 of HG995377.1, read as the reverse complement.
ATCGAATCGGGTTCAACCGGCCCCCAGCCAATTGTTACCTTCAATCTTCGTACCCCAATGTCCCCAACTTTTAGGGGACTGAGTTATATGGACTTTCTTTTGTCTTTACGTTTAATGCCTTAAAGTCCAGGCTTCGTTCAGAAGTTATGCGTCGTTCGTTATTGTTTCTACGTATTTACGGCGTTCAGCTTTCTTTATTGTAGTTTATAGTTTGGTTCGATTTAGCTGTTTTGAGAATTAAGCTACTAGTTAACTACCATTGACGATGGCGGCTAGAGAAAGAGAATTACTTTTCACATACACCTAAAAAAGTGCAAGTAAATTAGTCAAATAAAGATAAAATTTCTCTGTCTGATTCAAATTGGACGTGTTGTTGCACTGTGGAATTAATATTATAGCATTTCATCAGTATTGCTATAAGAGTTTATTCTTTTTAAAATAACTTTTTAAATTCCAAATTCTTTCTATTGAACCTTTTTTAAACTCCATCTTCAAAATAATATTCCTTTTTATCACAAAACCTTGAACGAAGCACGTTACAATTCAAGTCTTATAAAACCTCTCTTTGTCCAAAAATTATCAACGGATACAATTTTGGTGAAAACGAAATGGTGATCGACTTTTAACCAGTTTGGTCGCAAAAAATACTGATTTCTGTTATTTCTTGGAACAATGAAGTAAGATTTGATCCCCTCAAAGGATTATGTGAGATAGAGCAATTTCTCTTGAGTTCCATTAAAATCTAACACCGTAGAGGTCCTTTTTTACTTTCGGTCAATTGGTTGGAAACCGGTTTATTGGAAATATTAAGATCTTTGTGTCACTTTCAGAGATAGTTTGCCTTTGTTTTCTTTTTGTAAAGGTTTGAGTGTTCTTTAACCCATTGAATGCCGAAATTGGCTACACGGCCAAAGTTGGTTGCCACCATACATTTGTCTATTTACGGATATATACGTATATGGCATCAGCGAAAAAAAAAGCAGCCCGGGTGCCGGTATACGTATAAGTACGTATACGTATAATTACGTAGATTCGGCATCCTCGGTACTTACCCACCCCGCACCCTTCCAAGACCCCTCGTCCCCGCGAGTCACGCGCCGCGATCCCGCGTTGCATGCGCGTTCTCGCCGGTCAAAATGTCTCGTAATTCTCAACGGCGACGACGTCCTGTACGTGATGAGCCAATTTTGCATATAATATCAGATTCAGACTCTGACAACGGTGATTTTTCTTCTGGTTCCGGCGAAGAATTTTGACCAGGACGTGAAGAACATAGCAATTTGTCTACCTCTTCGTCAAGCTCTAGTGCCAATGAATCCTTGGTCGAAGCACTGTCATCTGAACTGGACCCAAAATATCTGTGGACGCATGGATCTTCAAGACCGAGTCAGTTGGTTTTTACAGGTGAGCCAGGCATAAAAGTAAATACAAACTTCACACCGGCGTCATTAGCAGATTTATTCTTCTCAGAAGAGTTCGTCAAAACTTTAATTGATGCTACTAATGACTATGTCAACCGAACAGCTCGACCTTTACAACAACATTCACGGTTCAAATATTGGAAAGATACCTACCAATCCTCACGAAATGAGAAGGTTCATCGGGATGTTACTTTATATGGGCATTGTACAATTACCAGTGATTTCTTACTACTGGCGATTGGATAAACTTTACAATTTGCCGTTATTTCGATCCCTCATGAGTAGAAACAGATTTCAGTTGTTGCTACGATATTTTCACTTTTCGAAAGATGATGATAAAGCTACGAATAATCGCCTTCAATAACATTGCGATGGCATAAAAAGTTGGCTCTGCATATATTTGATGTTTACGTGCAAAATGCGCACAGGCTTCTTCGAAAACAAGATCGAACTTCCAAGATGAGGCTGCTAAAATTTCGTGAAGAATTTGTTACACATCTGTTTGGAATGTTGAATATTGATACAGAAACTTCTACATCACGGACGTCCATGTCATCACAATCAATCCATCCAACAAATCAGATGTCTAGGGCTTCTCCAGATAATTTCCACTACTTGGAAAAGATACCTCCCACCGAAAAAAGGAAGATCCCTGGTAAACCATGCAGAGTTTGCAATAAACAAAAAAAACGCAAAGAAAGCTGTTACTTTTGCCCTGTATGCCCCGAAAAGCCGGCCTTATGCATTCTCGAATGCTTCAAAATATATCACACAGATCCTAGATTTATGTAGCCTGATTTTATTAGTTCTTTTTTATGTATTTGAGTCCCTAAATATATCTTAAGAGTATTACAAAAGGCTGATTAGAAGTTACGATTATGATAAATATTTGTGAGTTACTAAAATGTAAGACTGATTTCGTTTTGTCGGAAAAATAATTATGTAATTTTTAAGTTTTTTTATTTTGTTTTAGTGTTTGCGCCAATAATCAGCAAATGCCAAGTCGTTCTTTGATTTTCAGAACAAAAATTGAGGTTCTAAATTACAAAAAAAAGTATTACTATTAGGTCTAAAAATGTCCAAAAAGCTTTTGAATTTTTGTGTTTTCTTCTTACTTATAGTCAATAAAGTTACTCTTTTATTAAAGCTTGTTTTATTTGAGATGCCATCCTATATAAAAATACCTTATTGGTGAGGCCAGCTACTGTAGATTCTATTGAAACTCGTATAGAAGTCCTACGTATCTATCCGTAGTCGGCGTCCTGCATAGAAACCATATACGGATATATCCGTAGTCGGCATTCAATGTGTTAATAATATTTGCTTACAACACTCGATAAGGTTTTGTTTAAGACTCTTCTGTATTTGCAAGCTCATGCAAACGTGTACAAACGATACGTATCTACACAATTGTGTAATTACTGCAAAATGTAATAAAAATGAAATGCTGTTTGTTTGTAAGCGCATAACTCCAGAACGGCTTGACCGACTTGGCAATTTTTATTTTAATATTCGTAATAGTCCAAATCAGGCTCTTACGAAAAGAAAAATGGAAAAGTTTCCCGGAAAAGCTTCAAATTCGGAAAAAAACTGAAAGTTCATTTTTTATGAATTATTGAAATTTGGACAGGACAATGTCAGTCGAGTCAGCTAGTATATTATACATATTGTTAATATAGTTTATATAATGTACCTAACTAGTTCATATAATTGTTTATTTTATTTGACTGTATAAGTCAATTTTATTTTAGTTTATTATTGACATAATCTTCTCATTACAATGTTTTTTGTTGAGTTGTATTGCAATATGTGGTTAGCTAGCGACAATCAATAATTGATAACCGATTCTTACAACCGGCAGCAAGTTCGTCATGCTCTCTTAGTTGTCACTGCTTGCGGTAGCGTCGGGGGTCGGGTTACCTACTTCCCTCTAATATGGCGAGGGGGGTAATGGCTGATTTTTGCGTTATGCTCGTGAACGGGTGCTGCTTGTGGTGACTGGTCGTCTTGCTGACCATTGTTTTGTTTTGTTATTAGTAATTAATTGTTTATTTATTTTACTTTGATGGTCCTAGTTCATCATTTGTGACTGTTACAGCTATAGCTATATGTAAGCGGGCACGCCTTTTATGCTTGGAGGCTTTTATTTCGGCATTAAGTACTGTTTACGTTTTTATCTCTGCTTGAGAATTAATAGTTTTCGGTGTTTTCCTTTTCTTTTTTTTTTTTGGTATAGTGGTGTGCTAGCTGACATATGGCTTATAATTTAATGTTTTATGTTGCACGTAATGTAAATTGTTTTGCATACTGTTGTATATAATCCATTTTTTTCCCTCTAACTGAACCGACAGCTGTGCTGCTGGGGAGTATGTTGACCACTTCTTCTTCCCAGCTAAAGCACTAGGAAGTGGTGAAGGGTGGGCGTTTTGGGGGACTGTCTTATGTAATTTTGACGTTCGAAAAGTGCTGATTCTCAGCCTAGTTTGAATAAATGACTTTTGATTTTGATTTTGATTAACTATACTAATTTTTAAAGTTTTTTTATTTTTATGTTGTCTTATTCTTTCTTTAATAATATATTGGCTAACGGGCTGACGGCCCAGTATGGTGGAAGATGGCTACTACCAACTGGCGGATTTCAAAGGATACCGATATTTTTCTAATATTACAAACGAAGTTGAAATGTCAGACGAACCCATTTTCTGAAAAATCCCCATTTTCTGCTCTTACCTATTGACTTCCACAAGTCCTATACATTCCCACCATCCGCTTCACAACAGCCACCAAAGCTTTTTCTGATCTTCCCTATTAAGCTGACTTCCACAAATCCCATACATTCTCACCATCCAGATCCATCTCCCACCAGCTTCACAACAGCCACCAAAGCTGTTTCTGATCTTCCCTATTAAGTTGACTTCCACAAATCCCATACATTCTCACCATCCAGATCCATCTCCCACCAGCTTCACAGCAGCCACTAAAGCTCACAAATTGGCTAATAACTCTCACAATTAATATTGTGCATAAATCATATTTATTAAAACCGATTCAAATTGGGCGAGAGCTCTAAAAAGCACAGGCTGGGCAATAATCGATACGAAAGCACTTAAATATCGAGTCGGAATTAGTAACTGTTCCTACTAGTGAAACGGTTTAACTTGCAAAAGTCGTTAAGCTGGGCCGATTTTATGAAAGTGTACTTAGAACGTTTTGTTTTGGTACCTACGTACGAGTAGTAGGTCTGACTTTAAATGTTTTTCTTGGACTGAATTTGGCTAGCGTTTGCAGTGGTGAAAACTGTTACTTACTATTATTTAGATTAACTAAATACAACATAACATCTCGCATGTAATTATATGTAGCTATCCATTTCACCCAGGTGGGCCAGTAGTAACGGCCGCGACTTACGAGTTGTAGGTCGTGGGTTCGAACCGAGACAGGCGCTTTGCTTTGTGTAAATAATTTCATCACCACTGCTCTCAAAACGGTGAAGGAAAAATATCGTGAGGAAACCGGCATGTCCTAGAACCAAAAATTCGAAGACATGTGACATCTATCAACCCGCACTGGGCCCGCGTGGTAGATTACGGCCCACTCCCTCTCGAAGAGAGGAGGCCTGTGTCCCAGCAGTGGGAACATTTTAGGCTGATTATGATATGATGATCCATTTCACCACACGAAACAAAAGAGTTTATCCTGGGGATAGAAAGGGGATGGTTATATTTAACACGTTTCCTCAAGTGTGAGAACGGAGCATGTTAGGTCGTCTGTACTTGCTATTCTTGTAGGATTAGGTTATTGGGACATTTTGTAAGGACTCCCGAAAGGTTAATTGAAAATAAGTCTGTCCACATTTTAATTTTAGTAAATCTTCTGATGTATTTTCTATTTTTATCTTTTCGTAACATTAAATTTATTCTATTGAAAATATAATATAATTAAGTAAATACGAATGATTTTTTGTGAAGATTCAAAATTGAAGAAGCTAATTAATTACAATGTTATTTTGAGAATCTTTCATACGTTTGATTTTTAGACATTTTGGATTGTAAGTAAGCATCGTCAATCAATCAATCAATTTTGCCTATAGCAGTCCAGTGCTGGACATAGGTCTTTCCCAGGCTGTGCCACAACACCCTGTCCTCCACCTTCGGCATCCAGTCTGTCCCAGCCACCTTTAAGGTCGTCGGTCCATCTAGCTGTGGGGCATCCCACATTAAGCTTGCTTATACGTGGTCTCCACTTCAGGACTCGTCTGCGCCACCAGCCATCGGTCCTTCGACAAACATGGCCAGCCCACTGGCACTTTAGCTTGCTTACTCTGCAGGCTGTGTTGGTAACTCCAGTTCTCTTCCGTATAACTTCATTTCTGATCTTATCCTTCCAAGAAACTTCAAGCATAGCCCGCTCCATAGCGCACTGAGCAACATTTAATTTGTGGACCAGCCCGACTATCAGAGTTCAGCTTTCGGTACCGTAGGTCATAACAGGGCAGGATGCTCTGGTTGAAGTATTTAAACACTGTGGGGTTGGCGACGAGAAGACTTGCCGAAGTTTTCAAAACGCCCAACCCAACTGGATCCTTCTGTCAGCTTCTATCTCAAAGTTGTGCCTATCGAGCTGGATAACTTGCCCTAGGTAGACGTTCGGCCCCCCGCAGGCCTGAGGTGGCCCGCAATGGCGGGACGGCACCAGCCAGGGATCGTGGAAGTCGCACTAGATCCCATGATCCCCGGTGCAAGTGTGAGAGGGGAACACCGGGGTGGTTTTTAGTCAGTAAGAGTCTGATAGACCCCTCCGCCCGCTCCAGGGCGGAGGACATCCATGAGGATTTTCCACCCCGGAACAAAAAATGGTAGATTTACGCATCGTAAGTCCTTTTTTTGATGTGACTGAAAGTCGTGAGCCTTTTTTTAAGAAATGTTTAGAAGGTAATTGATTATAGTCCTTGGAACTTTGAATCCCATAAACAGCCTAAACTTGCTTCTTCTGACGGAGTCATTTACAGGAGTTACTGTGTGTGTGTAGGATATGCTCCTTTCCTGAAGCAAGTCTATCAAAATAATTCATATTTACTATCATCTGCCAAAAAAGTTAGCTTGATGGCTTCGAAAGAAGGACCGGCCCGTAACAGTAATGCTATAGTTTATAGTAGGTATTCCACAGAGAGCACTGATTTCCGGCACTTAACTGAACGGCACCTATGTTCTACTAATCGCACTGAATGAAATTTTGATAAGTGCGGTTCGGTGGAACAGTTTATTAATATTATTTTCAGTCCAAGAACAGAACCTGCATACAGTTTATAGTGATGGGATGTTAGCTATCAAACAACACACCTGTGTGGACCATAATAACTCATAATCACGAAATACTCAGGGTACAACCTATACCAGGATAGCTTGCAAGTTTCAGGCCAATGCAGGTGTCAAGAACACTTACCATCAACAGATTTTGATGATCATTTACGTTCTTAAAAGTTGTCCCAACAGGATTAAACCACGTTAAGCGGCCCCATTATCTACAAGAGCTTTAATTTCGCTCCACAAACGTAAAACACCTAAAACCATCGTTAGACTCGAACATCTTGCACTGTGAAGCTACCATTACCTTTAACGGCAGTTCTAAGTAGCCAAAATCGTGGCCTCAGCGTAATACAGAGGTCGTAACATTAGCAATGTTCCTGCTACATTGTGCGCCACACGCAATGAATCACTGTCTTTATTGCCATCACAACCGGCAATGGTTCACGTAATTTATGTTTGATTAATTAAATGTATTCGTTTTATGACTTGTTTGCCAGATTAGATGATGTTTCATTAAGTTGATTTCTTGATGTTTCGACTCGGGGGTTAAAACAGATGTGTTGTGGTGGTTTCATTAATTTTGTTTTACTCCTCTGTACCATGTGCGGTGGATTAGCGAGTTCATCATTTTGGCCCCTTGGCGTTGAAAACTCTTAAGTAAATGTACATTATTCATGATTAAAAATAGGGTTGGCATGAATATTATCGTACAAATGAAAACGTCCTTTAGACAGATTACTAATCACCTTTTAGTATTAAATTAATGAGGGTTTTTTCGTATTTATCTTCAATCAACTCAGCCAATCGCAGTCCACTGCTGGACATAGGCCTCTCCCAGGCTGTGCCACAACACACCGTCCTCCGCCTTCCACATCCAGTCTGTCCCAGCCACCTTAACCCAAGGTGGTAGATAGCTGGGGGGGGGCTCACACTACTCTTGCCGAAACCGCGGTCTTCACTCAAGGACTCGTCTGCTCCATCAGCCGACGGTCTTTCGACAAACATGGCCAGCACACTACCATTTCAACTTGGTTACTCTGCAAGCTATGTCGGTAAGTCCAGTTCATACTGGCGCGTGCTAGCTAACGTATGGCAAGTGTGTAATTTAATCCAATGTTTTGTGTTTCGTAATGTTAATTACTTTTTATACGATTTGTATAGAATCAAGTTTATATAACTAAACAGACAGACGTGCTGCTGGGGAGTTTGTTCCACCACTTCTTCTTCCCAGCTAAAACACTAGGAAGTGGTGACGGGCGGGTATTTTTGGGGGACTGTCTTATGTAACTTTGACGTTCGAAAAGTGCTGATTTTCAGCCTAGTTTGAATAAATTACCTTTGATTTGATTTGATCATCCGCACTTGCCTTAAGCGAATAGATATAGACTATCCTGAGGGTCATTAAACCACAAGTAGATCGATTATTGAAGTAGATTATAGTATTCAGTACTGAAATGGAAAAATAAGAGTGATTCATTTATGTCACGAATAATGTTTAACTTTTCTTAATTATCTGAAACACTTGTGAACAGGATATTAATTCAGATTTATTATAGTTGATTACTAAGTTCTGATTGCCATTAGGCAATGAGGTGATTTAGTTTAAAATTTAGTTTAAATAGGTTTTATTTTTATTATTTTATTTATCTTACATACAGATTCTTTTATATTTTGTGAATGTCAGAACGTTGTAGGCTTAATAGAGGAGATTTCTAGACCATCTATCATCATCATTCTATTTTGTTAAGTACAATTATTTTTAAAAGATTGACCGTGGAGTGGTCTGCCGGCTCTTTTCCATAGGAAATTACCAATCAGAACCGTGCACCTAGCTTCTGACGTTTCATAAGTGCCCATGTAGGTGTGAAAATAAACATTTTGATTTTTTTAAACATATTTGCACCAAACGGAGACTGAAGACTTCCTGTGGAAAATGATGATCAGTAACTTTGATGACAGAAAATGATGATCAGTAACGTTCTTTGTCTGAATAAAAGTTGCTACAGGCTGATCATTTTACTGTAGGTAAATTCTGAGAAAAGTTACTGCAATTAACTGTTGAATTGCAATTAATTTTAAATATATAAAATTACAATTCAAATTAATATAAAATGTTGTATATTTACATAGGCTAGATTTAGGTATTATTATCCAATATGCTTTTTCTCATAGTTATTAATAGATTATTTTCATGTCAGTTTTACTTAAAATTATAATATCCCATTGTAATTGAAATGTAAAGTGATTGCCTGAAACACAGTTTTTTTCATTTCATTACATTACATTACATTACATAACATCACACCTGTATTACCAGAGGTGTACCTACAGTACACTCACATTTTGTCAGTTATGTTTAAGTCCCACGTAATAGGAAGCGAGCCTATTGCCATCAATCGGGCACAAATCCAGACTCCGGCTTGCTACTGATAAATTACAGATGGAAAAACCCAATAACACTGGCCGACCCTGGAATCGAACCCAGGACATCATGCTCAGCAGTACCGCTTACGACCAAAAATCCAACGAGGCAACAACGCGGCAGTATTAATATCTTAAAAGCATTAAATCACAGAACGATTACCTTTCAACTAGATAAATAACATAGTAGCTACTATTAATCCCGGATAAACATGGAAAGCTATTCTCTAATTGCCCATTAAAATATTATACCACTTTGCGTCGCCGGTAATTAATATAAAGTTACACGTTGATCGGAAGCAATGCACGGTTCAAACACGGAGTAGGAAGTAAAATAATGGAGTCATACAATATTCTTACCTGGCCTGTGACTTATATGGTTATATAAAGAGTTTAGAGGCAAACCTTTAGAATACGTAGAATACAGATTGGATTTAACAACAAAAAATAGAAATGAACTAGAAGTTGAGAGGCGAATCAAGAATACCTGGAATAAATACTGGAGTTGTAAAGAAATATTTAAAAGCGCTATGCCCTATTTTAAAGCTAAAACATAAATTAATGGAATCATGTCTTATACCTTGTTTGACATACGCATGTCAAACATGGAAATTCACAAATAAAATAAGAAATAAAATAATTACATGCCAAAGAGGAATGGAACGTAGTATGGTAAATGTTAAAGAATACAGAAGATAAGACATACAAAAATAAGAGCTAAGGCAAAAACGATAGAGGCTCTAAGCCACGCTTTAAAATTTAAATTTGAATGGGCTGGTCACGTGACGCGTCTCAAAAACTACAGATGTACCAAAACGGTTACAACAAAATCAAAATCAAAAGTCATTTATTCAAACTAGGCTGAAAATCAGCACTTTTCGAACGTCAAAGTTACAGAAGACAGTCCCCCAAAAATGCCCGCCCTTCACCACTTCCTAGTGCTTTAGCTGGGAAGAAGAAGTGGTGGAACAAACTCCCCAGCAGCACCTCTGTCTGTTTAGTTATATAAACTTGATTCTATACAAATCGTATGCAAAGTAATTAACATTACGAAACACAAAACATTGGATTAAATTACACACTTGCCATCCGTTAGCTAGCACGCGCCAGTATACCAACAAAACAATGAACGAACTGTACTCAAGCAGATAAAAATTACAACATAAAAAAACGTAAATAGAACTTAATACCTAAATAAAAGCCTCCAGGGATAAAGGGCGTGCCCGCTTACATAAGGCAATTGCTGTAGCTCGAAGTGAGAAATGATAAACTAGCCCCATCGATGTAAAATAAGTAAACAATTACTAATAACAATTAAAACCATGATCAGCAAGACGACCAGTCACCACAAGCAGCACCCGTTCACGAGCATAACGCAAAGATCAGCCATCACCCCCCTCGCCATATTGGAGGGAAGGAGGCAACCCGACCCCCGACGCTACCGCAGGCAGTGACATCTAAGGGAGCATGACGAGCTTGCTGCCGGTTGCTCAGGCAAGAATAGTAAAATCAATAGTCGAAGACGCTAGCTAACCACTTATTTCAATAAAACTCATAAAACACACATTGTAATGAGTAGATTATGTCACTAATCAATTAAAATTTAACTAAATTAAATTACATTGACTTATACAGTCAAATAAAAAAATAATCAATTATATGAACTCATACAACATGTAAAGGCCCACAGGACAATCGCTACAAAGAAAGACCTTGCGCGCGATGGGATAACGACATCAAACATGCAGGAAAAAAATGGCATCTTATAGCTTAAGATCGGGAAAAATGGCAATCTTTGGAAGAGGCCTTCACCTCTAGGGGCCCTATTACCCAAGAAATGTAAAGGAAATTATTTTTGTTTACTTAAAACTTATTATTTTTTCGTTAAACTTACTTATTTAAATCGGAAACTGTAAACTAATAGGAAATAACATGGCTTTAATCATAAAGAGTTTCCAGGTCATAGCTTTAAAATGTTGGTTTTCAGGATGGCGAAAAGGGATGGCTTTTACTAGCACGTTATTTTTAATTCACATTATAAACTCACAATCACAAATACAATCATGATTAATGTGGTGAACCATTATCTGCTTAGGTACATTTAAACTGCCTAGGTCGCAAGCGCTACTGCTGAGCATGTGGTATTGGGTTTAATTCCCGGGTCGGGCAAAGTGTGAATTTCTCAGTAGCAACCCGGAGACTGGATTTGTGCCCGGTTGATGAGAATAGGCTCGCCCCCTATTACATGGGACTTCAAACATAACTGGCGAAAGGAGATTGTACTATAGGTGCATCTCTGCCTATCCTTTCAGGGTGTTCTTTCGTATGTTATGTACTTCGAAAAACATTTTCACAAACGAATATAAACAACGTGTTTTTAGACTAGTTTTACACTACAATATCACATTGCATGATCAGTTTTTGCACCGGGCATACATTTGTATACACAAATGTATAACCTGTAACCACCACGTTTCGTATTTAATTTACCATTAAGTATCCATGTCCTACCTCCTCCATGTTTTATAAGGTAAACATGTTCTAACGCCTCGCCGTGTTTTATAGCTGCGATACGTCTCCGTCGCGTGAACGAACTTATATGGTTGCTATTAAATATAACATTACGTTAAAGTGTTGACCCTGCTGCAATATGGAGTGACTTTAGAGGCATCAGAATTTCGGCATTAGTACCTACAGTCATTAAAAGCATTTCGAATGCTACGGCTACACTGTAGCGATAACGCGAACTATACTTTGCGCGCTCTCTGTTGTACAGCGAGACAACGAGTGGTATGCGAGAGAGAGCGCGCGAGGTTTAGTTCGCGTTATCGCGACAATGTAGCCGTAGCATAACTCGACGGTACAACGCGATGGCCGACTATTGCTAGATAATAATGAAGATATTTGAAATTAAATATGATTTTTAGTTTTAAATTTTTACTTTTTATAGGCACGTGTTTCTGTTTTTTTTTTTTACACATTTTTCTATTTTCTTTCTTAAATGATATTTGGTTGAAAACAGCCTTAGTGATATTTTATCAGTTATTCAAAGAGATATACACCTATATATATATAGATAGATCTTTGATCTTTGGATATCTGATAAAATTTTAATAAATATAAAGTTCGATTGCAGGAAATAGTTCAATCAAAATTGCCCAACATTGGAACTAAGATGACAACGATGTTAGTAACCAGGTATCTGCAGGGATTATCCCCTAGTGATGGGTTTGTTCCGTGAGAATAATCCCTTAGTTGCCACTTATGACACCCGTGAGAATTAACTGTATGTTCTCCTTACTTGAAACTAACTAGAACTGTTTGAAACTGTGTAAGTTAGAAACACACAACTTAGTAAGTTGAACATGTGATTTGGTAACGCTTATACTTAAATAAATCGCTCGTGTTAACCTTACCGATCACTAGATCAACGAAACAGTTACAAATACAAATGTGTTTTTTTTAGTATAATTGTAGTGTTTTACGACATCCGTGCGAACTAAGTCGCGAGCAGAAACTAGTCCCGAATAATTCTTCTAATTATGTCAATCAAAACAATAAGGGTCGATTTACACCAGGAAAGCAGCGGCCGGCAGCGGCGCGGCGAGCAATTTCAGTCTGAAATTATTTTAAAATTTTATCTATATAATTAGAAGACCAAGGCCTAAGTCCAGCAGTGGACGTCTTTCGGCTGAAATTATGATGAAGATGATGAATTAAAAGACCGGTATCGCTTGAAAAGCTCGAGAACGTCGCGCGGCCACGCGTGTCTTGTCAGCGGTGCTGCTCGCGGTTGCCTGCGGCGACGCGAGGCTGCTCGCGGCGACACGAAGCCGCTCACAACGTAGCACGAGTTTTCTTGCCGAATGTAGAAACTAACTGCTCAAGAGGAGGCTAGGCGCGTGGTGTCGGGAGGCCAGGCAGGGCCGCCAGCAGCTGCCGGCGGTGACGCGAGCCTGCCGCGGCTGGCTTCGCCGGCCTCGTCGCTTCGCTGCCAGCCGCTGCCGGCTTCTGCCGTTCCGGTGTGAATCGGCCCTAAGCAATAGTTCAACCATTCAACAAGACGCAAACGATTTAAAACGGAGATGCATGCAACTAACTAAGTTGCATGCATCTCCGTTTTAAATCGTTCGTTGATATTTCTGTTGAGTTTTTGCTTTGTTACGTCACTGCGCGATGTACGATTTTAGTGACTTTTAAGTCTGTTATTACGCCTTCAAATAATGCAAAAAAATATGTTAAATATTTAAGAATAGTTTACTATTGTAGTAACAATGCTTAAATATTCGCAATACTTTATGAAATAAATTAAGGAAGATAATGTCTACCTAACGCATAAAAATATTATATTACCTACTTTCAAACTACATACGATATTTCCATTTTTTTTGTATGAACTGAATATTATATTGTCTATAATTATATCCGTGATTTTTTTAAATATTCTAATTGTCGTCATGATTCTTTTTTTCCTTTTGAAACCGAACGGCAGCGCGGCGGGCGGCGTAAGCGTGACGCGCATTTGTATGGGTAATGTCAACGACATTTACCCAACCCTTAAGTTGCACGGGTAGTAATTCTAACAATCATATAATGAGGGTAGCAGAAAATATCTCAAAAATAATCTTTATGCTATTGTAACATTGTGAAAAAATACAAACCTACATAAATGTTACCAGCTGAATAATAATCGAATATTATATCAGTGTGTCTTATGTAAATACAAATCAACATATTTATTATAATAATCCAGACTTTTATTGTTTGGTACATATTATTTGACACAGGGCTGATGTTTAAATAGTCAGACAACTTTTAATCTGAACTTTTATCTTTAACTTTTAACAGGGTAAGGGAAGTACTGGCGTAACAGAATTGACCTGGGCCCACTACCCTCCGCAAACCTGATAACACACTCACTTCCTCGCCAGAAGAAACGAGACGCGTCCTTATTGACACTCACTTCCGTCTTCATGCAGTTAATCGACTGGCAAGATGTAATTCAAACACCATCAGACAACGATTGGTATTATGAATGAAACTCCAATGGGCCATCTGGAGTGACCATCCTTTTAATGCAGCTGGTCCTGATAAAGTGTTCCCAGCCTTATTACAGTGGGGTGAAACCTCTTTCGCAACAAGACTGGTGCTGTTAATGACAGCGTGCCTGGCCTTTAGATACGTTCCTAAAGGATGGAGGGAAGTGAAAGTAATATTCATCCCTAAGCCAGGTATGAGTGACTACACAAACGCCAAATCCTATCGACCAATCAGCCTGACCTCTTTTCTACTAAATACTCTGGAAAGGCTGTGTGATAGGGAGTTGAGGGACGGCGCTCTGAAAATCATACCGCTACACGGTAACCATCATGCACACAGCTCGGGCAATTCGATCCTCTCTTCGTCTAGTGGTTAGCCAGATAGAGGAAGCAATTCATCAGAAAGGAACCTGCCTGGGCACTTTCATAGACATCAAAGGAGCCTTCGACAAAACCAACTTCTGCAGCATTAGCAGAACTCCATGCATTACTCCATGTCTGGAGAGGGCTCTCCAGACATGGAGTAGAACAGGTACTAACGGACTGGATTATAAACATATTAGGCAAACGAGTGGGTCAACTTGAGGATGAGTGACAGTTGGCCATGATAGCCAGAAGTTGCCCCCAGGGAGGGTCTGTCCCCTCTTCTATGGAATCTGGTGATTAACGACTATTACACAATAGGTTATAACAATAATATTAAAGTTGGTGCCTCATTTCATTAAAAAACGTCAACAGGCCTCTGCGAGTTGCCTTCGACCCCTCGTACGCCTTCCTTCTTCCAAGGTGTGGGCCCCAAGGTACCGAGAAAGGAGCATTTATAAACATTTTGAATTTGAATTTGAGAAATGTTAAGTGTTCAATGTTGTCGTAAATAATAATAATAATAATATCCTTTATTTCAGGCTACTAAGGCTCATAAAAACATAATACATAAATATAAGTATAAAAACAATAACTATAAACTAATACATATTTTCTACTACAAACTTAAAAACTACTGCACACGAAGAGACGGCGTCGTGTTATGCTGCAAGGTGTCGCGTAGCCGACCGCGGAAACGCCGATACAGCACAACTTTCGGCCAAAAATCTTCCTTGAGGAAGCTCACCAAATGATGAGTCACCATGAACGACTTGAAATTGGTGTTATGGCGCGTCTCCAATTTCTCCACCCTCAAGGTACAGTTGGTCTTCACCCGTATGTACTCTACGATGTACTCAGTCTTCGTAGCGTGGTGCAAACGGGACACGTACAGCTGCGTCGTCGGTACTGCAGGACGTAGCAGCATGTTAGTACCTGCAGGTGCTGTCCCACACGGGTCGCGAAAAGTAGGCTTCCTCTTTATTCTTTCCATCTTGATGAAGCCGTCCTCATAGCATGTGATCTTCGGTGGACCCTGCTGTTTGTGGCCTAAGACAGTGCCTTTAGTCGAACCTGATGCTGAGCGACTCTGCTTCCCCCTTTAGGTTGCTCTGCTTGTGGTTTTGTTTGTGACACAGCAGGTTTCGTCTTGGCGACAATTGCAGAATAGGCACGTTTGGGGGTCGTATACCTATTACACGCGTTGCTTCCTTTCCTCGGCAGGTACGACACGATCAGCGGAACATGATGCAATGCTTGCATTCTTGACAGCCGATGACGTAGATTCACTCGCCGACTGAAAACTGCAGACTGAAGCATTTTGTGCCCCGCGACGTGTGTTTACATTAGAGCCTTCCGGTGACCCACTTGTCGGAATAGCGTTGCGCAACAACGCTGCTTCGGCTCGCAGTTCACCAATGGTGACACCCGATGACTCCAACTTGGACTTCATCTCAGCCAGGCTTACCTTCAGAGACGTGATGTCCTTCAGCAGCCTGGTGACGTCGACGTGGTTGAAAGTGACGGGAGGCAGCTTGTGCAGCTCTTTCGCCACAAATTCTGGCACGTCATCCGGATTTGTCCTCTTCAGCAGGTCGATGATCAGCAGACTCATCTGTCCGACTTGGTCGAGTGATTGAAATAACAGCAACTTGGCACTGCATACCTCTTCCTTTTTGAAAGAGAACTTGCAGATCTGCAAGATGCTGACCTCGTCCATGTATTCTATGGCATGCTTGACGAATGCCAAAAGCATTCGTTGGGCAGCGGTTACCGCTGAGCAAAACGCGAATAAATTATTCGATCTGTGTAGCGCAAACGCGTCCGTTTCCGAGCGCGCATCGTACACGACCTCGCAATCCTTGTTTCGGGGAAAGTGCCGGAAACAATCTGTAACCTCACTCACACAACGGTTCGCTAAGCAATGATGCAGCCGATGAACTTGCCAGAAGTTGAACATGGGCTCGAGCATGGCGTGTGATCTGAACCCATCGCGTCACTCCCCTTCGGGTACTTACGCACTCTGGTAAGGCAACGCACCAGGGATCAACATCCCAAACTATGGTTGGACCAAGGTGAGTGCAGGCAGGCCTGGGAAGCACTCCCTACAATTGATGGCAGCCTCATTAAACAGGTTCTCCGACTAACTAAACAATAGCTGCGTGCAACAGCAGCTATAATGGGCCACGGGTCATTTAACAGACAGACCGCTGTGCAGGGCCTGCATGGAGGACGACGTGACAGCAGCTCATGTGCTACTAAACTGCCCGGTGATCGCCACATACAGGGCAAAGAACTTCGGTAATCCAGGTACCATACGTGAGATTGTCAGTAACACCAAGGCGTTGCTGGCCTTCCTTGAGGAGCTAGAGTGGATCGAATAATCAGTTTCCCACCCGTATGCAAAATACTCGTATTGACGTGGAGTTGCGGACACCAGCCCGTATTACCTATTACCTGAAATGAAATGAAATGAAATGATTTTATTTCTGTAAGTAAGTTTATAAAAACACTTTTACACGTCAATCATATTTAGAAAAAAACTAGATGAGCTCGGCGTTTCTTATCTGACTACTATGAGAAGAAAGGCCGAAAAAAACTCAGAGGTCACAGTCTCTTTTAAAGTCCAGACATAATCTTGGTCAGATCATGTGAAGACCATGTAGATTGGTGTCTGAAATGATCTTTTGAGGAAAAAACCACACAGATTGAGTGGACCTATCCAGTCAGTGCACGCATTTGTCAGTAATCGTGCAGCTCAACTCAGAACTTAAGGAGCTCAACGATTCGACGAACAATACCAAAGAAAGGACATTTGAGTAGGCCGCTTAAATGACTCAAACTGCCAGACTAAGACGAAAACTAACTGAGAGAAATAATAAAAACAATAATCCACATAGTCTTCACATTCACAATAATAAAAAAGAATATAATACTTCAAAAAGTAAATATTAATGTCATAGTGTATATAACAAAATCATCAATGTCACATTTAGTGTAAAAATAGATTTAGTATAAAATTAGTTTGTTGCCTGGGGGTACATTGGAGTAGCTTAATTAACCCCAAGCCTTTTTGTCGTCCAAGTAATCTTTAACTTTATAGAAACCTTTTTGACAGAGTTTCTGTTTAATAAATGATTTAAATTTATTGACGCTCAGTTCTTTAACATGGCTTGGGAGTTTGTTGTAAAAACGTATACTTTGGCACTTAAATGAATTACTAATTTTTTGGAGCCTAGTCTTGGGCACAATAAGTAAGTCTTTGTTTCTAGTATTTATGCTATGAATGTCGCTGTGTCTAGAATATAGGTTAATATTCTTTTTGACATAAATCAGGTTCTCATAAATATATTGAGATGCGACTGTCATTATGTTTATATCCTTAAATGTATCTCTCAGTGAATGCCTACAACTTTTTTTTTTTTTTTTTTAGGGTGGGAAATCATCAAATAACTTCTCCCGCTCTGGGCGGAGCGGGAGGGTGTGTCAGACTCTTACTGACTAAAACCCACCCGTATTCCTTCCTGTTGCCTGTGTTGCGGGGGCCTCGGTGACCCATAAGTACCTTCCCGCGACCCCGGCTGGCATCGGCCCTAGTGGACCCCTACTTTTGTGCTGACGACATCTCTTTGAGGCGCGCGTGGAATACGACGCGCCGTCGACCCGGGCCTGGTCCTTACCGGACGGTGAGCTACCCATTGCTCACCGTCCGCAAGCCCGCGCCTACGGTGGCCGGAAATCCGCCCGGGATTCCCGACGCCCTGGGCGTCTCCTGCGGCGGCTAGGGGCGAGAGGGCGCGAAACTTGCCTTTCCCTCAACCATCCCGCCTCCTCCTTTGCGAGCATTACTGCTTCGCAGAAGGAGGTGACGGCTGCCCATGCCCTCTCGCTCCGTACCATGGCCTGAACCAGGGCCGGACGCGAGAGGTCTCTGCCGCCGATCGCCTCCACGAGGACACGGCGGTGCTCTGCCCAAGCCGGGCAGACCTCCACCGTATGCTCCACCGTGTCCTCCAGGCGATCCACACAGTGGTGACACCCGGACGTTTCCTCCCGCCTTATCCGACACAGGAACCTCCCGAAGCTGCCGTGTCCGGTGAGGACCTGCGTCACGCGGAAGGTGAGGACGCCGTGGCGCCTCTCCAGCCACTCCTCAAAGAGGGGACTTATCGCCGCAATCGTGGCGTGCCCAGCACTGGGTTGCAACAACCGTACTTTCCATGACGCCATGAGATCCCGCCGGAGCTCCGTCCGCTGTGCCGCGATTTCTCGCGGCAGCGGACTTACGCCCCGGCGTTTCGCCTCCTCGCGCCACTCCCATACGTGCGCGAGGACTTTTGCCTCCAGATCCCATGGCGGCAATCCGGCAAGGAGGCTCGCTGCCTCACAGGAGACCGTGCGGTATCCTCGGACCATCCGGATGGCCATGACCCTTTGGGCCGCGCTCAACCGGCGGGCTGGCCGCAGCGCCAGAGAGCGCGCCCTTACAGGTGCCCCGTAGAGGGCCATGGACCGCACGACCCCCGCGTAGAGCCTCCGGCAGGAGGCGTTTGGACCCCCTAGATTGGGCAGGAGCCGCTTCAATGCAGCGCCCGCCCGCTCCAGTTTGGGAGCCAAACGTCGGAAATGCTCCACGAAGTTCCACCGGCTGTCGAGGACGAGTCCCAGGTACTTCATCGTCGACTCGACGCCGATAGAAACCCCTCCTACCGTTATTTGGGACCCCGACGGTGGCGCGTTCCGAGGACCATGAAAACACATGGCCTCGGACTTGTGCAGGGCCACCTCGAGTCCCAATTGCCGGATCCTTTCGACGATTGTCGCAACCCCGCGTGCCGCTAATTCGGCCGCCGCCTGGTGCGACCTCCCCTGCGCCAGGACCAACGTGTCGTCAGCGTAGCACACTACGCTGACGCCGCTAGGGAGGTCGGCGCGCAGCACCCAGTCGTATCCGATGTCCCACAGATGCGGCCCCAGGACCGATCCCTGTGGGACACCGCACGACATCTCTTGCCGGTTCCACACTCCCCGGTGACCGGGGTAGATGACGGCCCTGTCCGTCAAATAGGCCTCGACCACACGACAGAGGTAGGTCGGCATCCGGTGATACCGGAGTGCCTCCCTGATGCAACTCCAGGGCAGGGTATTGAAGGCATTGGCGATGTCTAGGGACACCGCCAAGACGACCCCACCCTGGGCAACAGCATTCCCCGTCGTCAGGGCTCGCACACGCATGATGGCGTCCACCGTAGAGCGCCCTCTGCGGAAGCCAAACTGGCTCTCCGCCAAATCCGGCCCCACCCGCACCAGCTGGCCGACGAGGCGGTCTGCAATGACTCTTTCAAAGAGCTTGCCCACCTCGTCGAGCAGCACGATGGGCCGATAAGCGGACGGAGAGTCCGCAGGGCGCCCTGCCTTCTTTATGAGGACCAGTTTTCCCGTCTTCCAACGAAGCGGGAACTGGCCCCTCTCCAAACATGCGCTTAGGAGCCCCCTAAGTCGAGGTCCAAGAGCCTCCAAGGCCAGGACCCAGGCCTTCCCAGGTAAGCCGTCGGGTCCTGGGGCGGTATTTTTGGCATTAAGCCTGCGTACCGCCGCTCTCATTTCTCCCTCGGTCACCTCCGGAGCATCGTCGTCGTCGTCGGCGGTGTGGTCCGCATCAGGCACCGCAGTAGGCGGAGCCATAGGCGGGGAGGAGTGTTCCCCTCGCGAAGGGAACAGAGCGCTCACCACGTCCTCCATAAGCTGGGGCCGGAGACTCTGCGTTAGCGGGGGAGCCCATGGGCGGAGTTTATCCCACACCACCTTGTACGGGCGTCCCCACGAGTCCCTGTCCAGAGTCCCCAGCGACTCCTCGCGGGCCAAACCCCTGGCCCGCAGGATCTCCGCTTGGAGGGCGGTCTTCGCCGCTCTGTACCCCTCGTACAGCTCCGCCTGAATGGCTTCCGTATCCGGAGGTTTGATACGGAGCCTGCGGTGCCTGGTGTACCGGCGTCGCGCAGCCACGCACGCAGTGCGCAGAGCCGTCAGCTCCTGCGACCACCAGTACACCTGGCGCGAGGCACGTCCAGGCTGGACCCGGGGCATTGCCACGTCACATATGTCGGAAATGGGCTCCCGGAACCACTCCGCCTCGTCGTTGATGTCGGCAGGCCTGTCCGGTGGTGACACCCAGGCCTGCACGATCGAGGCTTCCAGGAGGAGCTCCCGGTCCAGCTGCTTCAGCGCCCACCGCGGACCACTCGGGGCCCGTCGGACCGGCGCGTCCGAGGTCTGGGCGGAGACGTCGAACCGGATATACCGGTGATCTGAATAGGTCTCCACCCCCTCCATGACACGCCAGTCAACTACACGCGGCGACAGAGCGGGGCTGGCGAACGAGATGTCCACCACTGATTCACCCCGCATCCGCACACACGTGGGGACAGAACCCCGGTTTAGGACGACCAGGCCTGTCTCCAGAGCCCAGTCCTCCACCATCCTGCCCCATGTGTCCGTTAACCGGGAACCCCAAGCCAAATTCTTGGCATTGAAGTCCCCGAGGACGACCACGGGGAGGGAACCAAACCCGACGACGACGTCTCTCAACTCCGCAAGGGAGTTGTGGAACTCGGCAAGAGTTCGGTTCGGAGAGAGGTAGACCCCTACCACAACAATCTCTCCGAACCGTGCTGCTACGCAGCCCCGTCCTCTCTTGACGGCCTCGAGGGACGGGGTACCGGCGGCGGCTGACGAAATTAGGGTCACTGAGCCGCTCAGGTCCTCCACCCAGTCATCCCTGGGCGGGACAAAGTACGGCTCAGCGACCACGGCGATGTTAATCGACCACTGCGCCATGCTCTGGAGCAACAGATCCTGAGCGGCGGCGCAGTGGTTGATGTTCGCCTGGAGTAGGCGTAATGGGGCCATTAATGGCACTCCATGTCAGCCCCCTCTTGGGCCTCCTTCCCAGCCCCCTGAGAGGGGCCTGCCGCAGCGGCAACGGTGGCGACGGCGACGACGGCGGTGTTGGAGGCGGCAGCGGCGGTGGCAGTGGTGGCGGCTGCGGCGGTGACGGCGGTGGCGGAGGGCTTGCCTCTGGCCCTGGCTTTGGTGGGTGGGGCGCAGGCTTTGCCCCCCATCCGGTGCTCGGCCGGCTTGCCAGCCGCCGCACATACGGCACAGTGCGGCGCGGCATTGCACGAGCCGGCCTTGTGCCCGGGCAGACCGCAGCGGTAGCAAAGACCGCTGCGGTCCACCTCCGAGGTGCAATTCGCTTGCACGTAGTTGCCCACCTGGCAGCGGAAGCACCTCAGAGGTCTGGGTTCCAGCAGCTTCACCTGCGCGGAAACCCGGCCCACCAATAGCCGTTGGCCCTCCCCGGTAACTTTTCTGGCCACCGACACGGGGCAGCTCACCATAACGGTTTGCAGCCCCGTGGAGTCAGGACGGATGATGCCTGCCTTCACCTGCTCGGCAGAGTACCCCCCGGTCCTAACCACTGCGGCGACCACTTTCTCTTCCGTCGCGGAGTCATCCAGGCCCGTGATGCGCATGCTAGCGCATTTGGTGGGCCTGGACACTCGGACCTCGTCCGCATTTAGTGACGCCCTAAGCCTTTCGGCCAGGGCGTCAGCGGCCGGGCCACTGGCCCTACCGGGGACCTCTACCATTCGGGCCCCAGTCGCCGTCACCTTCATTTTGAGGCCTTTTGCTGCGCCGAGCTCCTCCAGGCGCACCGCCTCACCCACCTTCGCCATTACCGTCCTATAGGACACGCCCTTCTTCTCAGCATCCGGCTGTAGTGTGATCACTACAGCTGCGGAATTCGGGGCGCGGAGCCTAGCCGCGGCGGTTCGCTCCTTGCGCCGCTGCCGCCTCTCCCTCTTTTTGGCCGCCCTTTTCGCCTTAGCCGCCTTCCTCTTCTCTCCGGCTACCTGCCATTCGGCATCGGCCGGAAGATATTTAGGAGGCGGGGGCGGCCGTCTCGCCACCGGAGCCCTCGCCGCCAGGGCTGGGGCCCTCGCCGCCGGGGCCGGAGTCCTCGCCTCTGGGGCTGGAACCTTCGCGGCCCGCGCATTCGCCCCGCCCTTTGGCCTCCCCGACGACCCCGGTTT
Organism: Atethmia centrago; assembly: GCA_905333075.3. Classification (NCBI taxonomy): domain Eukaryota; kingdom Metazoa; phylum Arthropoda; class Insecta; order Lepidoptera; family Noctuidae; genus Atethmia; species Atethmia centrago. The sequence goes on along the minus strand of HG995377.1, from coordinate 30,385,228 downwards.
GGCCGTGGCAGCTGTGGCGGCAGCATATGACGAGGTCGCGCGCTGGCCTAAAGCCGGCTGACTCGCCGCCAACGGAGGGCGCAGGACGATGGCCTCCAGAGCGGAAAAACGACTCCGCAAGGAAGCCATTTCCTGCCGCACCAGGGTCAGAACCCGGTCCTCCACAGACATGGGCCGTCCCGTTCCCTGCTGCTGCCCCCCTTGCGGCTCCATCTGGGGTCCGGATCCTCGGAGCCCAGCCAGGTCCGCTCGGAGCTCCTCATTCTCCTTTTTGAGAAGCTCCATGGCGGCTGTCAAGCGGGCGACCTCCACCCGCATCTCTGACATGCCGTCTGAAGGAGGCCCTAGGTGAAGGGCCTCCGCTGTCGCCACAATCGAGGCCGTGGCCGCGGATATGGCCTGGTCCTTAGAGGACTTGAGCCTCTTCACGGCCACACCCTTGATCAGGGCTAGCACGACCTCTGCGAACCCGGCCACACGCTCCGAATTGGAGCCGCCAGCGACGTCCGGCCCACCTCGAGAAACCTCAGAAGGAGACCCCTCTTCGGCAAGCCTCTCGGATCGCTGAGCCGACTGGGGCGGGCCAGGTAGCCCGTCCGGGCTGGCCAGCTCGGCAGGGCCAGCCCGGCCCGGCTTGCCTGCCTCCTTAGTGGGGGGCCCTCTGTTCACCCCTTTACCACCTCGGGCTCCACCCCGCCGGCTGCAGTGGATTTTCTTCTTCCTCCGCCCGACTCCCTCGTCGGAGGAAGACCCTGAGTTGGGCCGCTTCGAGGTTCGCCTGAACACTCGACTCCTCTCCAACACCTCCTTTTGCTGCGAGCTCCCAGAGCTCTCTCCGCCTGATGCGGCGTCGGACTCCGACCCCGCATCCCTCTCCTCACCTTGTCTTCCAGTTTTTAATTTTTTTGATTCCATACTGTTCCCACGAGTGTGGGGGATCTAAAAAGTACACCTAGGTTCACCCCCTGTCCCTAGGCAAGTGTACATTTGTAACTCAACCAGGGGGTCCACTGGTACCCTGGCTGGGGGTGCGCTAACGACTGATGCGCCACCTACAACTCGGAAGTTGCAGATGACACTACTCCTCAGCCATTCATATCCTCGCCGCGCACCAAAACTTGATATTAGAGGAATTTTTATAGAGGTTATCTTCCTCGCGATCCGGGCGATCAAGCCAAGATCCTCGTCCCGTTCCAAGCCACAAAACATCATTCAATTCATTCATTCTCCCGCTGCTTGCTCGCTGGCAGGGTAAGTGCACAGCAAGCACCGCCCCTCTTCGCCCACTCGACCTGCCCTCTGTAAGCAGAGAGGGGAGTGGACGACCGACGATCGAGCATGAAGCTCCCCGCCACGCAGAAATTCGCCACGGTCAATACCCTCTCCGAGACATGGAGAGACTATTGGCCGTGCCCAGGATGCACCGGCCCGACGACTGCTCTTTCCCCCGAACGTATTCGAAGGGAACCAGCAGCAATCAGGCACACGAGGAGGTTTTCTGCACGCACCCCAATGCCTACAACTTAGGTTATAAATTGCTCGAATGGCTCGTTTCTGCAGCACAAATATAGCCTGAATGTCGGCTGCATTTCCCCACAGCAAAATGCCCTACGACATTACAATATGGAAATAACTAAAATATACTAATCGAGCTGTTTCTACATCAGTCAAATGACGGATTTTATACACCGCGTAGGCTGCAGAGCTTAGCCGCTTTATGAACGACCTATTAATGAACTCACAGATGGAAGCCTAGCAGGTTAGTAGCAGCAGTACATTATGTTATTATATATGTTATATGTTGTTATGATAGGCAGAAAAGAGGAATGAATATACAATTATTTATAAAGGGCTTTTACAAGAATGCCAGAATTAAAGCTTACATAAATCAAATTAAATTATTAAAACAAAACTTTTCTTCACTTACCTAAAACAAATAATCTAAGTTTAATTCCAACGTTGGACCCAACATAAAAATTTACCAACAAATCTAGATTAAGACCTCTGTTAAGAAGTTAAATGAACATTTTTTTCTGTCAAAACGATATTAAAAAACTTTTTGTTACCAAGATGGTTTAAATTTCAAAGACTGAGGGGCTATTATGCAAACTCTTCGGATCTATCATTATAGCGAACAAGAATCAAATAAAGGAGGGGGTTAATGGGCAAAATTAAAAGTTATTAAAGTAAGTGCACTTGGGGTGAATTTGAGACTAGAATAATTGCCCACTTGAGTAAGAGAATTTAAGTAAAAGTGTAGTGAATTGGCCTTTCGACGACTTCGAGTATCTCTTGAGACCTATTAATTTTATCGGTTTTGAGAAAAGTAGTCTAAATGTTTGATTATAAGCTCCGCTTAAAGAAAAGGAAAGTGAACAATTCATTTGAACTGAATAATGAACACCAACATTTACACAATCTGTAAAAAACCGCCCAAGTGCATGTCGGACCACGCACAATAAAGGGTTCCGTATAATATTGTAGTTGAAAAACGTATATGCCACGGTCAATTCTCCAACTGCAAATTTAAGGTGGTCGACTATTACTCGTTAACTTGTATAGCCCACTTAGCTGTGATAGTTTTCCTTTTAATTTCATTATATGTAACTACTGCCATGACTTTTTTCACATCTCCATAAACAACAATTTAGCCGGCAGGGGGGGGGGGGGGGTGGTACAAGGGTAGACGAGAATAAAGACATCATCCCCACATTATGTGCAAGGGAGGTACTTTAATTTTTTTTTCAATATTTTAGCGTCTCTGAGCTACAGCGGGGAAAGACAGACAGACAGACATACAGACAAACAGACATGTTTACTACGGAACCCTAAAAACCTGGGTAACGCTCTTTTATATATCTATTGTCTAGGAACAGAAAATCCAATATGACAGTTTTATGTGTAACACCTAACATAAAACCACAGATCAAATAATTCCCGCTAACCTATTTTGTTTAAAAATAACTCGAATTTTGGCCGAGAACAAAAAAAACCATAATAAATATTGTAGGCACATAATCGTATATACAAATACTGTAAAACAATCCATTTTCTAGGAACAGAAAATCCAATATGACAGTTTTATGTGTAACACTTAACATAAAACCACAGATCAAATAATTCCCGCTAACCTATTTTGTTTAAAAATAACTCGAATTTTGGCCGAGAATAAAAAAAACCATAATAAATATTGTAGGCACATAATCGTATAAACAAATACTGTGAAGGTTTGTACATAACTGTGTTGCCTCATATTTGGTTCCCGACCACCCTCGGAATAATTACTTGTGGCTTTTGCATAATATCTGCGTGAGCCCCTCTTTGTAAGGGCAATGCCATAAAGGACTGGTGGTTTTGTGTGTGTGTATGTGTATAAATAGTTTTAATATGTATGTGTTTTCACTTAGCAAAGTTTGTTGGAGTGACGTGTAGTGCGTCGGTGTAATTTGGAGTGAAATATGGTGACAATGAGTAAGGCAACTCGACTGTTATAACGACTGTTATTAAAAATAATTGTAGTTATGTAATGACTTCTGTTTTATTAATGAAATGATTTTCCTGCACTTACTATTTTGGTTGTAATCACGACTGAGACCATACAAGATATAGACCGGCCAGAGCATACCCACGTGTCGGAAAGAGTTAATTATTAGAGTGGATAGAATAGACATAATTTATTGTTTGACATTCATTGTTCCAAATTATTATATTTTTGTGGAAAGTTGATACTAATTTAATATAGCAATACCAATAATACATTTTCTAAACCAAACGGATGATACTCGATATGATACTTTTTGTCAATAATTTATAAAGAGCTCTCGCTGGCCGTGCCCGTTAAAAAATGATCTCACAGACAAATGAGCAAAGCACGCGCCTAGTGTGAGTGTTACACTTCTTCATGATTACATTAATACAATCACGACTAAAATACGCTTCGTGCATCGCATTGGTCAAAACGCTTGCATCGGGCGATCGAGTCGTGAGCCGTGCTATACGATTATCGGCTCAGAGGTGAGCATGCGGAAGTTTGGCTCATAGTACCTATGGAGAAGAACAGGCAAGAAACTCCGTAACCACCACCACCAAAACCCACTCCACTCCACTTAATCAAAATATGGTAGCAAAATATTGGTTACATCATTCATGTTGAAATTATACATTTGAGAACGATGCAGAACGTTAAAAGCATCCGTAATAAAAAATTAAACAAAAAATTTAATTTAATAAGGCGTGGCAGATAAGCGATGACTATTCCCTACTGTTGGCGCTCGTTCACGAACATGACGCACGGATTAGCACCATTCAGCTCAACCATTTTGAAGGGACATTAATGATCCAACACTCGCGCAACCATCAGCGAGACATTTGAGTGAGTATAACATATTCTCAGCCGCCAGGGCACATTCAAGTCAATGAAAGACATAAATTACCCAGTAAATCGTAGCTCTATAGTACATAGTACTCACACCTGTGCTATTCAATTATAGTACAAAGAAGAATGAGTTTATAAAATACAAAGATAGTCTTATAGTCTTCAGCAGTTCCAACAGTCTTTCCAAATGTTAATAAATTAGTTGTGGTTATGGAGCAGGAACAGCATTGAGCCAAGCATTATTATCAGCGATATAATCCCCCAACTAATAATATGCTTGCCTGCATGGTGTGTGCTTTATACAAGATTTTAAAAAGTCTCATTCAGTTGAAATATGTGGGGAGGTATTTTATTGTATCATTTTAAACAGTGCCCTATGAAAGATGAGTCAGCCAGTCTGAAACCTGATTGGACTAATAGGTCCCTATTTCTAGTACTATAATAATATCTTTCACCTCTTTTTATAAAAAGATGTAGATTTTTGACATACGTACTCGTACATGGTGTATTCGTAGATATCCTTAAACCCCCTCCCCTTAGATAATCGTGACTGTGGAGATTATAATATATGGCTCTGATGGCTCTTTACTACTACTACTGTACTGCAGAATAAAAATAGACTCGATGTCTGCAGCCCGTCCCCAAAGTAAAATAGCGTAAGATATGATATGATGAAAGTAACTAAATTAGACTAGCCTGGCCGCATCTACATCTGTAAATCGGCGGTTTTTCTGACAGCATATGCTGCTAAACTTAGCCGTCCTACAAGAGATGTTAAATGGGGACCCCATTGTAGCCTTGAGTCGAGCGTGATCCCCAGGAAAACAGATTTATCGACGAATTCTAGTTGTATTATCTCACAAACACTAATTTTGACATTAGATAAAGAAAATCTTATGCATATATACCAGCCAGCTAAATGGTTGTTTTTGGATATGTGAAAAAAATCATAGCAATTCATTCAATTCTGATTCATATATATATATAACGAAATTAAAAGGAAAACTATAACAGTTATGTCGGCTTTACAAATTAACGAGTAATAGTCGCACAGCTTACATTTGCAGTTGGAGATTTGACCGTGACGTATATCGATGTATGGGAGAACATGTTTTTCAACTACAATATTAATTGGTCAAGGACAGCTAATGAGACACGATTGAAGCGTGCGTTAAGGCTGTATTCTGTCACCAAAGTTATTCAACCACTACAGGGAGCATATTATGAGGAGAGCGCTTGATGGTTGGTATGGCAGAATTGTTGTTGGCGATGAAAGACTCACGAACCTAAGATATCTGGACGATACCACTATAGTTGTGTCGAATGATGAACAGATGGCGGATCTGCTGAAATGTTTAGAAGCAGAGACCGCTAAACTTGGACTCAAGATCAACTATGCCAAGACAAAAGTAATTGTGGTAGACCGTGATCATCTTCTTCCGAACTCAAATCTACTCGACGGGTCGACTCGTGTATCTTGGGTCTTTGATCACGAATTACGGCGGCTACCTTGAGGAAAGCCGTCATCGTACTGATATGGCTAAAAGTGTAATGACCAGTCTAAAGTAAATTTGGAAGAACTGTGGCATCCGTCGGAATACCAAAATACGACTGAGCTGTGCTTGCGTGGTCGTCTCTGCGCCCTCGTAGGGGGCGCGTGGTTGTCTCTGTGCCCCCGAAGGATGCGCGAGGTCCCCGAAAATTGGGGACTGGTCATTGGGTTTCTGAAGGAATTTTGCGTGATTGTAGAAATAAACGAAATATTTTATTGATACAACTTTTATTTTACCGAGTACACAGGATAACGGAAACGGATATAGACAGAGAGGGGAGGCAGCGCCACACGTAAAATATAGAACTAAAATTGGTTGCGTTCCATTATAATCTAACACCCTCCCTTGGAACACAATATAAATGTTTATCAGCAGTAGTGCCCTTAGTTAAATTATCAGCTATCATTTCTTCACCTTTAATATACAAAAACTTTATTTTTAGATTATTAACATGACTCTTTAGGAAATGATAGCGAATATCTATATGCTTAGATCTAGGTAGATAGCAATCATTGGTAGTTAGTTTTATTGCACTCTGGTTGTCACTGAAGATGATGAGCGGGTTGTTCAGCTGTTGACCGAGCTCCCCATCTAACTGCTGCAGCCACAGCGCCTCCTGCGCCGCGGAAGACATTGCCATGTACTCCGCCTCGGCGGTCGACAGGGCGACGGTCTGTTGCTTGTGTGACCGGCACGAAATAGCACCATCATGTAACATAAATAAATAACCAGTGCATGACTTTCGGTCACGCACGTCACTGGCCCAGTCGGCATCACAATATCCTCTTATTTCTTCATTACCATCTTTGGTGTAGACTAACTTTAAATATTTTGTTCCTTGTAGATATCTAAATATTCTCTTCACTGCGGACCAGTGTTCGATACTTGGATTTTTGTTAAATCTGCTCAGTGTATTGACAGCAAAGCATATATCTGGTCGAGTGCCTTCAGCCACATAGAGTAAGGAGCCAATTGCTTGTTGGTAGGGGAAGTCAATCTTTTCTTCTTCCCCTTTTTCATTGAATTTCATACCAACTTCAAATGGCGTTTTCACAGGTTTGCACATTCTGAATCGTGCCAAAATTTCTTTTATGTACTTTTCTTGATCTATCATTACTTTTCCATTGTCTCTAGTAATATGTAGACCCACACATTGACTCGCTGGTCCAATATCTTTCATTTCAAAATGTTGTTTTAATTTTTCCTTCAATAAAATTTTAGTTGACTCTTGAGCAGTAAATAAAAGAAAGAAAGAAAGAAAGAAAAATTGTTTAATCTGCACAAACAAAACGCACATTACAAAAATTTACGTAAACTAAACACATATACAAAGTAGCTAAAAGCCTCGTAATCAATCCATTTTAGTTTGACAATCCTGTCGATTATGTAATATTTACTCTGTGTTGCGACACTGGCAGATGACAACCAATGACATAACATACAATCATAACAAAAACAGAATGACGATTACAGAGAGAGGTAATAACTACTATTATAACAAATAAACAACTATAGCTAGAACAATTAAACCGCGCGTCGCATCTGTGCAAGAAAAGGTCGTTGCTCAGCGAAATGCTGTGACTTCGGACAAGCCTATCGTCAACAGCGCTGATTTTCAGCAATTACCTACTTGTCGAATGACGTAATGACGTCCCCTGTGTGAAGTAATAAATCAGGTAAGTGAAAATTTTCCACAGAAATATTTGTGATTCAAGCTGAATAAAGTATGTGTATATATATATAAATAATAAATATATATCTGTAACAATGCGTAACTTTAAAAAATAAAAAGATACATCATAAACTAAGACTATAATACAATGAAAAATAATAAGAATAAGTACTAAGTAAGTAATTTAATTACTCAAGGCGTTGAGTTAAGTGTGGTGCGTATTTATGCTATTTTATAATTATAGTAACAATATATTATTATTTCGTTACACTAACAATATTCCATTGCGAAATAATGAAGTTTTCATCAATACATTATAATTTCATAGATACACCGTGAGAATTGCGATGGCGGCCATTTGCCAAATTGCCAACGGCGTGCATCGAACCATGGCGTTGTCAAACATTAACCACGCGTTTTAGGTCAAAGCGATAAGTTTGCTCCTTTGTACAATGCCAAGCCTCCTGATCTTAATGGTAAGCATTATTATAGGTAATTGTATTGCATTATTCAACAAATTGACACAAAAACCCAGGCTTACATTAGTAAAATTAAATTATAAGTACCCATTTTCCCCCCTAGATAATGCAGCCTCAGTAAGACACAGCAACCACCCCCAGATAACTGTAGACTACCATTGCTCCAGCAACAATGACACAGACTGGAGGAATCAGTAGCCATTCACACTGTATTAAGTAAATAGTATTAAGTCGTCAACCCAGACAGCTACAAATGTATTTTTCTCAGCATTACAGTAGACACAAGGATCTGTTTTTGATTGTTGCAATCCTAACTCATGCAAATCATTTTTCAATTTAGTGTTCCACAATCTGCTGGCCTGCTTGAGGCCTTATATGGATTTATGTAGCTTGCATACCTGAGATCCTTGTTTATATTGTTCTGGCTGCTGCATATAAATCTCTTTATCAATTTCTCCTTGGAGAAAGGCTGACACTGCATCCATTTGATCTATTTGTAACTCATATTTGGCTACTAGTGCAAATAAATAACGGATAGTTGTATACCTGACAACAGGTGAGTATGTTTCTTCATAGTCAGTACCCCTTTTCTGAGCATAGCCTTTTATTACAAGCCTTGCCTTGTAACGAACAACATTTCCACTCTGGTCAGTTTTTGTTTTGAATACCCATTTGCAGGGTAAAGCCTTTTTGCCTGGAAGAAGATCTGTTAAGCTCCATGTTTTGTTTTTCATCAAAGAACTGTATTCTTCGTGCATGGCTGTCTTCCATTTAATGGCTTGTGGTGATGACAATGCCTTCTCAACAGTCTGCGGGTCAGTCAAGTCAGTGAAGAAGCATATATAATTCTCTTTATCTTCATTATTTTGTTTACCACGTGTCCGGAGTGATCTTACAGTCACATTAGTGTTATAGTCCTGTCTAACACTACGAGGGGGGTAGTAAGTCTCATCTAGGTCCCCAGTATCTGTGTCATACTCACTTGAGTCTTCGCTTTTACTAGTTTGTTCGTTTGATTCCTTATTCAGCAACTCCTGAGTGTGTATTTTCTGATTCTGAGTGACAGACGGCATACCACTGCTAGTAGATGGAGTGGTGCTGCTACTGTCTGACTGACTCTCCTTGACTGTAACATCAATATCACATGGAATCATCAATGTCAATGTACCCACATTGACATTCTCATTATACTTCTCAATGAAAGCAACATCTCTACTTTTTATCATTTTATGTGTTGTGGGATTCATTAAGCGGTATCCCTTGGAATTTTCACAATAACCCACCAATATCATTTTCTCAGATTTTTTATCCCATTTCTGACGTTTTTCTTTTGGTACATAGACCATAGAAACAGAGCCAAATATCTTCAGATGTGATAAATTAGGTATTTTACCCTTCCATAACTCGTACGGTGTTTTACCTTCCAAGGACTTTGTGGGAGACCGGTTTACAATATATGCAGCAGTCGCTAAAGCTTCAGCCCATAGTCTCTTCTCCAGGTTGGCATAAAACAACATGCATTTTGCACGCTCCACTAGTGTTCTGTTCATTCGCTCTGCCAGGCCGTTGTGCTCTGGAGTGTACGGAGTGGATGTCTGATGAATAATACCATTGTGGCGGCATCTACAGCGCCACATACTAACTACGCATCACACTGACGTCACGCAAAATCCTGCATCGCGCAAGCAGAGTTTACCGCGCAACTAGCATATATACAACATCCCGACATCAACCGTCGGGCAGTTGCCCACCAGACACGACACCCGTCTGGTCGGAGGATCCTCCCTTTTCTATGGAGGATGAGTGAACTTTACACCCTGTTCCTCATACCTCTATACTGGTGACCCCGAATATGAACGTCAGCGCAGCCTTCGTGCAACTACTTCAGCGTGACGTCATCATCATCACTTCCTCAAGCTTTCGAGCGGCGAGTCACACAGCCAGCCAGCACCCACGGCTTCAACGGGTATCCTGACCACCAGCATGCAGCGACCGCGCATACCTGGTCATCACCCTAAGCCTCACCAGCAACCTTGGTACAGCACACTGCACTTTCGGCCGGTCAACAAGCAGAGCTCCTCAACCCTCTCCTGGTCGACGCCAGCAGTCAGCCTTCAACCCGGCGCTGTATCACGTCCGACTCACTGGAGCATAACGCAGCGCCACCCCGACTCACTGGGGCATCACCGCAGACAGTTCCGACCCACCGCGAACTATGCGACAACCGGTTCCGACCCACTGGAACCCCACCTGGCACTGGCAAGCATCGCAAGATACACGACTCAGCCCACTATCGACCTCCGGTCTCCGGAGGGGAGTGATGTGGCGGCATCTACAGCGCCACATACTAACTACGCATCACACTGACGTCACGCAAAATCCTGCATCGCGCAAGCAGAGTTTACCGCGCAACTAGCATATATACAACATCCCGACATCAACCGTCGGGCAGTTGCCCACCAGACACGACACCCGTCTGGTCGGAGGATCCTCCCTTTTCTATGGAGGATGAATGAACTTTACACCCTGTTCCTCATACCTCTATACCATGATGAGATAGGATTTTTTATTTCAAAATTGCTATTGCAGTACTCTTTACCGTTATCAGTGCGGAACTTTTTAATCTTATGATTCAATTCATTCTCTACTTTAGATTTAAAATCTTTGAAGGTCTCAAGTACACTCATTTTATCTTTGAGAAAGTACACGTGAACCATTCGTGTGAAGTCATCAGTAAAAGTTATAAAATATTTCATACCTCCATAAGATACAGTCTCCATAGGGCCGCATAAGTCAGAATGTATTAGTTCAAGTGGTCTTACTGCTCTTGAACCTACATTTTTAAACGGCATCCTGGCGTGTTTACCTTCAAAACAATGAATACAGGTGATGAAATTACCTTTGTCCGGAGTTAAAGTCACACCCTCTACGCATTCTGGCATTTTTTTTATGTCTGGAATATTCAAGTGTCCCATCCGCAGATGCCACAAATAAGTGTCATTAGAATTCACAGCCCTTGAAGTCAGATGAACCATTTCTTCGCTTATGTTCATAACATATACGTTATTGTTCAATACTGCAGTACATATTACTTCTCCTTTAGAATTCTGTATGTCACATCCCTTGTTGTTAAATGTCACATTATATCCATTCTTCACAATGGTGCTGACTGAAAGGAGGTTTGCAGCTAACCCAGGGACAAACAGAACATTTTTAACTTGTATTTTATCTTCCTGGTTTGTTTGTATATCCACACATCCTACTCCCTTTACAGCTAATGGCTCTCTGTTTGCCACCGTCACACTTTTTACTGATGGCTCGGTGACATTGTACAACCAATCATCTGTGCTTGTCATGTGCATGGACGCACCGGAGTCAATTAGCCATTTATCACTCACATTGTGTTTAGTAGTTGCTGAAAAAGCAGCTACAAAACTGGAGCCTTCTCCCTTAGTCGTTGTCTTCTTGGATTGCTTACAGAGCTTGGCAAAATGGCCATACTTATTGCAGTTATAACATCTTGGCCCCTTTTATTTAACTGGCTGAGTATTATTTCTTGTTTTCTTAGATTTTGTATAGAAGACGGTTGACTTTGATGTATTAATTTCTTGTATGAGCTTAGTCTTAACTGAATCTGCACTAATTTTGATGCCTGAGCTCTCGAGCCTCATAATCATGGGCTTGTATTCGTCTGGTAAGCCAGCCAGCATTAATGTTCCGAGCCATTCATCATTGACATCGAATTCAATGTTACGCAGCTTGTGAGCAGTGTTCATAATTTTGCTCACATACTCCTCAACACTATTGCTTGATTCCAGTGATGTGTTTATTAAGTCTTTTAGTAAGCCAACTCTTCGCGTAAGTCCATTATCATCAAAAGCTTGTTGTAAACATTCCCATACCTGTTTTGCTGTTGTGCACTCTTGAACGTAAACGTAATTTTGCGGATCAAGAAGTAGAATCAACTTGGCTTTCGCCTTTACGTCCTTGTTAGCATCAATTGGGTTGTTGCTAGGCGGCTCAATACAACACCACAAATCCTCGTGCTGTAAATATGTCTTCATACTGAATCGCCAGGTGGCGAAGTTCTCTCTTCCGTCTAATTATTCCAAGTTGAACAAATTTGCGCCCATTTTGAAGAATTCTTTTCCATACGAAGCTTTACGAGTAGGTAGCACGTTGTGATTATAACCTCAAATCCAAACTCGACCAGTATTTCACCAATAATAGTTGTGTTTTCACTTTCCTGATATTTCCTACTATTCTACACCGAACCACGCTCTGCTACAATGAAGGATTTTTGCGTGATTTTAGAAATATTTTATTGATACAACTTTTATTTTACCGAGTACACAGGATAACAGAAACGGATATAGACAGAGAGGGGAGGCAGCGCCACACGTAAAATATAGAACTAAAATTGGTTGCGTTCCATTATAATCTAACAGTTTCCCTCTCCTGTAAGAGGGGATGGGAGTGCTATATCGCACCCTTAGCCACTGAGAGTTTACCTTCCCTCAGCGGTTCTGAAGTGTGTTCCTGGAGGGTGACTGTAGGAGCGCCCGAAGTTCTTTACGACGCTCGTGTGACCAGGCCCCTGCTGGGTGAGATTCCTAGTTTCCTAGGGAAGGCCCAGCTAGAACCAATCTAGCAGCGAGCTCGTCGGTTTTTGTTGGCGCTCACATAAAGTGGAGGCTTTCCCCACCCCCAACAACGTAACCAGGTCTGTGTGCGGGGCGTCGTGTTGTGTGTATCGCGCGACTTGAAGTGTACGTCGCTTGTGTGGTAAATCTTTGGGTTTTTAGTGAGTGTGGAGTAATGTGTGTGAGCCGCGTGCGTGACGCCTATATTAACTAGCGCTTTGTGCGCGGCGAGTATCATGTGATGAGTGTGGAGTTCTTTTGTTTGAGTAGGTCGCGTGTCAAGTGAAGGCGACCTACTCAGGCGTCAAGTCTGGTATTTATTGCGCGATGTCTGCGATGAGGTCGCGCGAGAATCGGTTTTTGTCGCCTGATGTGTTGCAATTCAGAGACGTCAGCACGCGCGAACATCTTCCTCGTCAGGCTGGTGCTGAAATCATCGATGCTCTCGACACGCAGGACCTTGTGAACTACCGAGTTTCTCACAAACCGAGGAGCCTTGTTATTTCATGCAGCACGAGGCTTTGCTGCGTCTGGAGCTTCTATCTATGCGTCTTGACCGTGAGGGCATGCCAAGCAGGGGTGGCGTAGGTTAGTTGCGGTCTAATGAAGGTCTTATAGATCCCAACCTTGACTCGCATGGAGAGGCGTGACGAGAGCATTGGGTGGAGGAGGTTGTAGGTTACTTTTACCTGCGCAACAGTATTGCAAACGTGCGGGTTCATGGAGAGCCGGCTGTCGAATGTGACCCCCAGATACTTGGCTGTCTCCGTCCACTTGACTTCGGTTTCCATGAGGTCAAGGCTCGGTGGGTGCATACGGCCGCGTACCGTGACGATGATCGCCTACGTTTTACCTGTTCACTGACAGTCTTCATTTGCCGAGCCAGCCGGGAAGGTCGTCCAGGGCGCGCTGCATTCTGATGGCCGCGTAGTCAGTCGACAATGAAGTGGTGATGTACGCGGCGTCATCGGCGTTCAGCGCGAGTTCGCGGTGTGCGTGGCAGATATGTTGTCGGTTTACACAGAGTACAACACAGGTAAGACACAGCTCCCTTGACGGGACGTGCACTGGAGAACTCGTTCTTCACCGAGACCTTGATAGACCTGTCCTGTAAGAAGGAGGAGACTACCTGTATCAAGCGAATTATCTAATTGCCCTAAGTACTTGGCCCGGGGAGACGAAGATTGGGTCTTCATCAGGAGTTACTGGCGTCATGAAGTACTCTCCAAGGTGTTGCTTGCGATGTGGTCGGGGTCCGTTAGGTTTGGCGCGAATTGACACTCCAGGTGGGCAGCGAATATTTCGGCCCAGTCGGCCGCCCTATAAGCGCCCCATCGCTGTCGCCGGCGCACCGGGGCTGGCGTGTGCTTTAGACGTCAGGAGATCATATGTAGCGATATCTAGTCGCTGTCTGCGGAGTCTATGTAACTCTCCTAGCCCTCGACGGTGACCCCCTATTCTAGTTTTTCCAGTTTTTTATATGGTGCTGAAACGTGGTGCATCAAAAGCTGTGAAAGCAGTAAGATCAATGCTTTCGAGAAGTGGTGTCGGTGGAAGCTACTTCGTATACCATGGACCGCCATGAGAACGAATGAATCACCAAGCGACTATCTACAACTGACTGGAGGATCACCAAGCGACTATCTACAATATGCCAGAAGCGTGCCCTCGAAAGCCTGAAGCTTTTTCGGACGTTTTATGCGCTCACCTAAGCATGGTCTGGAAAGGCTTACGATAATGGAAGGAAAACGCGCTCAAGGCAGAGCACCGGCAAGATGGTCAGAAGTGATCAAGAAGGCTGTTGCATGTAGTATTTACCGAGCGGTCCACACTGCAGGAGAATATAGCTTGGAGACGCGTCGTATGTGGTCGCGATCTTCAGCATTAGGGGAACGACGAAAAAGAATCTTAGCGCTTATTTGCCTAGTCCTTAATGCTCAAGTTTTAGGAGTAGGTATCGTGATTTACGCATCCCACCAACGGCAGACCATTTTCATAAACAACACCAAGTCATTTTTACCATACTTCGTATGGCTATTCCCCAATGACCACCATAACAAAACAACATGGCTGGCATTATGAACGCAGCCTTATGATGGCGATGCCAAATTGAATATTATTTTTGTCCCCGTTTATACTTTTATTTGAAGCTTTATTTTTTTATTCCACGAATTCTAATATGGTTAAACTTTTATTATGTTTTTATCCGGCCGGGTGTTTTGGTCAAGCGGCGGTGTGTATTGTTTGAGGGTAGTATAGAATTTTGCGTGAAATGTAAATATAATTTTTATACGAACCAATTAAATTTGTACTCATACGGGCGAGAGACATCCATGCTAAAACAAAATGAATGTTGAAATAATTTTCGATTTAGAATCGGCTCATAACTTCGATTTTCTGTCTACAAACACATTTCACGCATACAGACACATTTCCTTCTGAATGTGCAGGCGGCCAAATAGGTTTATGTTCAATGTACCGAATCAGTTTATTACGACAGCAAAATTTTGGGAAGGATTCGCATTTGTGAACAAGCTGAGAAAATTGTAATTTAATCTAAATCTAAAAAAAAATGTTAAAGTATTTATTATCCGCAAAATGAAAATAAAAATTGAGCCGCAACAAAATAACATCATAATTTCCAAATGCTTTGCATCATTATCAGCTCGCAACATTAGAAGCCATTCAGCAAAACAATAATTTCATAAACACAATAAAAATAAATTTGAATTAAGCCGGAGTGCCCGCCACGCGCCGGAGTTTTGACTAAAAGTAATAACGGCTCGTTCCAATTTATGGCCCTTTATAATGTTTAAAGCTAGACTTTTGTTGTGCGTAATGTCTGCTTAACCGGCATTACTTCACTTGTAATAACTTAAAACAGGCTACTGCGTGAAACCTTATTAAGTCTCTCAAAGTATCAGAAAGTATGAGGCTAAAATTATGCTAATAAATTTTATTTGCTCTTCTGTGTTCACTGGAATTGGCTAAAAGAAACTGTAATGGAAAAGTTAGTACGTAGCATTACGTTCTAGAACTTAATGGGTTCGGCAGAGTTCGTAGTTTACTACTTGGAATTAAGTTTTGTGGAAATGCGGTAGGTTAGCAGCAGCTGGCAAAAGCCTAATAACAAGCAGTTAGCTCATTGCCAATATTTCTCTCTCTCCGTCTCTCTTGCTAGCTTTAATTTCACATGGCACTGGGGTCAGCCATTGCAAATACATGAACAGAGTTATTCGTAAATAGTGACGCCAGGAATATTTTTTGATAATCGCTTAAATACGAATCACAAGACGAGCTTCATGCAACCTTTGCAAATGATTGAAGTAAAATGTTTTACAAACAAATACACAACTGTGAAATGGAACCTAATTGTATTTCAATCTAAAATATGCTCGTGGGTAAATTCGAATATATAATTAAATCGTAGCGAAGTCAAAATTGCACATTGAATATTATTGTCAAAAAAAGTAATTGCTACGAGGTCTGGAATCGATTCTAATGCCAAAACTATAGTTTTAAGAATTATTATTGTCTGTTTGTCTGAACGATGTTCGAGCATCACGCAAATTCTACCGGATAGATTCTTGAATCTGTCTCTATCTAATCTACCACGGATGGTCTGCAGGCTTAGCATGACACTCTCTATTTCTTCGAACAATAGACACGGCTCTTTCCATACAAAGTGACATTTCGTTTCTCCTTTTTTGACATCCCACCGTAGAGATCTTTCTACATACAAAAGGACCTAGACAAAGATCGGTAGAAACGAAAGACAAGATGACAGATTGTAGAAGGATTTCTACGGTGAGATGTCAAAAACTGAGAAACGAAATGTCACTTTGTATAGAAACAGCCGTGTCTATTCTTCGAAGACATAGAGAGTGTTATGCTAAGCCTGCTGGTCAGTCGGTAGGCTATTTATTATCACGCTATTTCTTATGGGGGATGAGCAATATTGCAATAAGTTTGAATTCCTCTATAGTTTACAGCAAATGGTAATTAGAAGTTATGGTGGAATAAAGAAACTCACAAACATACATGAACCCTGAAAACATAACACTTCTTTTTTGGGCAGTCGTGTACAAATACGAGCCTATTTTTTTTTTTTCGATGTCTGTTTATCCTGTTTCTTATGAGGATCAAAAACAAATCTTAGACCAACTGAGGTTTGAGTAATAGAAGAGACAGAAATTGAAAAATACCTTTTCGCATACATTTCGTGGGAAATGAGACTCCAATTTACTTTTTAGGGCTCCGTACCTCAAAAGGAAAAAAACGGAACCCTTATAGGATTAATTAGTTATCTGTCCGTTCATCCGTCCGTCTGTCTGTCAAGAACCTTTTTCTCAGGAACGCGTGGAGGTATCAAATTGAAATTTAATATCAGATACGGAGGTCTAAGGTCCCTTGGAGCTCAAAAAAATCAAGCTTCTAAGTCAATGCAGTAAAAAATACGGCCATTAATGTTACATATTTTGATACACGCACACACACACACACATACACACACGTCTTCACATATAATTATATTACCGTTACTCTTTTAAAATATTTTACAATATTTTGCAAAGGGATCCCTGAATCGAAAAATGGTGTTCACTGACCTGCACCCCACAACGTGGGATAGACGAGAAAAAAAACCATCCCTACATTACGTCCAAAGGAGTTATTTTTTTTAAGATTTCATTTTAGCACTTTGTTTTTTTTTTTTTTTTTTTTATTTGTGATGGGTTTGCTCTTGACTTTAGTCTATGCCAGAGGCGACAGAAACAAAGTCGACGATGGAGCGAGCTTACCCAGAAGAAGCCTGTTCACTCTCACTTTGAAGAGATTAGGGTTATATGCGTTCGGAAACACAGACGCAGGCAGAGAGTTCCATTCCTTTGCTGTGCGCATTATAAAAGAAGTTTGGAAACGCTTAGTGCGAGTTGGTGGGATAGCCACCAGGAAGGGATGGTAACCTGAAGTGCGCCTAGATGACCGATAATAGAAGGGGGCCGGTGGAATGAGGTCGTGGAGTTCCTGAGCACACTCTCCGAAGTACAATCTATAGAAGACCGACAAGCAGGCAACCTTGCGACGATGGGCCAAACTGTGAAGCTTGGCATCCACCAGATTTACGTCGCCAATGAGCCTCTTAGCTCTGCGTTCCACCGAGTCAAGCACGGCAAGTTGGTATTTAGCCGAGCCATCCCAAAGGTGGCTACAATACTCCATGCAGGATCGGACCTGCGCTTTATAAAGGGTCAAAAGCTGTCCAGGCGTAAAGTATCGCTTCACCTTATTTAGGATGCCCAGTTTCTTGGCCGCAGTCTGGGCTTTGTACTCGATGGTGGCGCCGAAGTTGAGGTTAGATGTCAACTCCATGCCTAGGAGCTCGAGCCGATCAGTTACAGGAACCGATGTACCCCGAAATGTAGGAGTCAGGTCCGCGTGATTAATACGTATTGTCATCTGCGTAGCCTTTTTCCAATTATGTTGGGGTGCCTATGCCCTGCCTATCTGACCTCTACAACCCAGTTACTAAACACGTGCTTAATATGTATACTCATGCCAAATTACAGCTTTTTCGTACTTAGCGTCTGAGCTAAAGCAGGGACAGACTGACAGACAGACAGGGAGAGACAGACAGACAGTCCGACAGACATGGTGAAACTATAAGGGTTCTAAGTTGACTAAGGAACCCTAACAACGATACCTACCGTTCAGTTTCCAAAGTATCTTTTTACATTCATGGATTCGGGCATGCTTGAAAATAAAATCCTTTTTCGCTTTAGTCGCCATATGGACAGGTCAAAGGGTCAGAGGGCTTTGTCCTGTATATGTGGCTAAACGCTAAAAAACTACGCGATAAAAACTAAAACTGCGACTTAAATATAATAAACGTTGCATTAGAATACTCTTTATTATGTACACCATAAAAATTACAGCTATAAATGTAGAAATTTTACATAGGGTGACACAATGAGCATTCCTTAAAGTTACAGAATAATAAACAAAAGAATACTTAAATAAGCGTATATGTTATGCTAGGTATTTCACATGAAAATTCCTGGTACATAAAAGGAATTTCATCATATTTGCCATGCCAAGAAATATACATACATTGGTTTCCTTTTAGCAGCACAAAAACTAAGACAGCAATGCATCGCGCCAACATAAGCCACGAACAAGAAACTACAGAATACTATTTAATATTATTCTCATAAGACATTGTTTCGCATTCTACAACTGCTATAATGAATAACGGGTCATAGGGAAAAAGGTGAACATCAGACGCGACAGTGTGCCACTGTCGCGTCTGATGTTCAACTTTTTCTATGTCTGAGTACCTTCAAAAACCCGTAAACAGTAAGACTGTTAAAATATCTATGGTCATTGTAGCTTTGCCAATATCTCTAGCCCTTGCCATTAGTTGCTGTCTGCGTATAAACTCCATTCATCGCTTTCCATCAGGCGAGATCGAGTTCAATGAAAGACCCGTTCAGATTTAAAAAGTTACATCTTTTATTCGAGGTAGTTTTTAATAAAAAATATTTTTATTACAGTTATTTACACTAAGCAATTCTTGGATTTTAGAAGAGATCCGCAGGAATACCAAGGTAACCGACATAGCCCGAAGAATTGCTAAACTTTAAAAATTGCTATATGATTTTAGTGACTTTTAAATATGTTATTATATTACGCCTTCACATAATTCAAGTATTGTAGTAAAATACTTTAAGAAATACACGTAAATTCAGGAAGTAATGTCTACCCAAAAATTAAACACCTATATTACTTTCAAATTACTTAAGGTATTGTCATGTTTTTTTGTATGAACCGACTATTCTATTATCTATAATTCTATATGTGTTTTTTTTTTATATTTTCGTAACTAAAATACATTCCTTACGAAACCGAACGCCGTGCGGCGTGAGCGCAATGCAATATTTATGGCCAAGGTCAACGGCGATTACCCAACCATTTGATTTACTGGCAGTGGGCAGGGCACAGCAAATGGTCGATGGGGCCGCGTGGCGAACGCGTAGTGGAAGATGAAGCGTTGGAAGGCCTCATGCCAAGGTGGACCGATGACCTTATGAAGACCGCAGAAATCCGCTGGATGCACAAAACCGAAGTGGCGATGCTTGGGGTAGCCTATGTCAAGCAGTGGACGTCTTCCGGCTGAAATGATGATGATGATGAGTTATTACACCCTCCATGAAAAAAAGTGGTATTTTTCTCCAGTGGCTTAGGCAATGATTAGGAGTATCTATGGTTATGGGTATTTGTGGATCCACAAATCGGTATAAATGCGAATCGGTAGCTTTTTACACGTGCGCGCGTTTTAGAGACTGTTGGTCATCCTTTATAGATTGTGTGGAGAAGGATTGTGTGCCAGACGGTGGGAAATACCCTTCGATTTTAAGAATCGTTTTTGATTCAAGTGTATGTTATGTTATCCAAAGTAAGCTACGCTGGGATGAATTAAACAATTCTTCTGGATTATAATGAAAAGTAGAGCAGTGGTGGCCCAGTGGTAACGGGCGCGACTTACGAGTTGTAGGTCGTAGGTTCGAACCCAGACAGGCGCTTTACTTTGTGTAATTTATTTCATCACTGCTGCTCTCAAAACGGTGAAGGAAAACATCGTGAGGAAACCGGCATGTCCTAGAACCAAAAAATCGAAAATATGTGACATCTACCAATCCGCACTGGGCCCGCGTGGTGGATTACGACCCACTCCCTCTCACAGAGAGGAGGCCTGTGTCCCAGCAGTGGGAACTTTAAAGGCTAATTATGTATAATGAAAAGTAAGAAAAAAAAAATGGATAAGTGGTATTAACAGGTGGGTACAGAAAATAAAACGAAATCTATTACTTAATTCTTATCAAGAATAGCCAAACTTTACAAACTCAATCTATACTCAAGTCGCTTCAATTCATTTCCACTCCTGCCAACTCGTATTTGTTTTGTTAAGTATCGTTACAATCTAACCCTAACACTGCCGGCCGCGTCCATCCCAAATCTTAACCCGTGTAACTCTCGCATCCCCCACCGTATCCGCGCGTGAAAAACGCGACGTGATTTATGTACCCAGCCGCGGCCATCTCGAGATAAATTATGGTAGGACGCAGATGCATAGGTACACGTGAAAAAGTGAGTAATGTGCGAGAAACCCGTGTAGACTCTTCACTAGTAAATGGTCGATGAAGTGTGGATGGACCTTGTCTATTCAAGGGTGTTGTTTAATGACAAACAAGAGGAAATATATATGTCCTAACACAATCTTCCCTTTGCAATGCACAATTACCCCACACCAAACCCACGCACTCCACATTGCACACACCACACACATTTACTTACATCTTCCCTTGTATGTATTCTTAATTACATTATTTTCACTATTTTTATTTTTATTTTTGTAAATCAATTTTTATGAACATTATTGCAAAATTATAATGTATGAGATTTTTATTTGAAGAATATTCTATGCGAATCAGACTGTCTCCAGTACAACAATCAAAAATGTAAAAATTTGTTTTGGGGGGCCTGGTGACCTGACATACAGGTTTTCTAAAAAACTTAGTTTAGGCACCAGTCTTCCACAAATTAATTATAAAATTGTATTTGTAGACTTTTTACTGACATACTCTGTAATTTGTGGTAAGAAATAAATAAATTATTATAATTATTATTTTCTTTTATTTCATTATTTACACAATATAATTATATTTTTAAATATTAGAATATACAAAAATATATAAAAACATTTAAAAATATAAAAAATGGTGGCCCACCGGTATCGGGAACAGGGTCCAAGCTACCGGCGGTCAGGGCTCCAGAGAGAGGAACCTCCTAACAATGCGGGCCGTGTCCATTATTATAATTATTATTATTATTATTATATAATATACGCTACATGGAGGGAATATAAAAAAATATAAAAAAATCATAAATGGCCATACTTTTGACATGTTTTGTCTAAACCCCTTTCGCTCTTCACTAAAGATATGTAGTTTTGTTTTCGAGGTATGAGTAGGTAGTTCTTTATAAACGTATTTTTTGTTTCGTTCCGTTTGTACGTTCCTTGTTTTTTTTTTTTTTAATAACTTTCACTCTTTCTATAGGTTTTACGAAACTTTATGAATCCGCATATAAAGCTGAGCTGATTCACAGATTTATTAGGTAGCTTAAATGGGTAAAACTGGTTTCAGAAACATACTTTACAACCTTTGTAGAAATACCATCATAACCTGTACCTACTATTTGTGGCATTTAAAGATTTAATTATGTTTAACATGTCTACAGGTATACTGGGTGCAACAAAGATTGAGTCTTGCCGTTTAATAATATTCGTTGTTACTTTTCTTCCCGAACCTTAACTTGCTGCTTTTATCTATTAAAAAAATGTTAAACGCGTTATCTATTTCTAGAAGGTCATTTAATATCTATTAACAAAATGTTAAACGCGTTAGCTATTTCTAGAAGGTCATTTAATATCTATTAACAAAATGTTAAACGCGTTAGCTATTTCTAGAATGTCATTTAATATCTATTAACAAAATGTTAAACGCGTCAGCTATTTCTAGAAGGTCATTTAATATCTATTAACAAAATGTTAAACGCGTTAGCTATTTCTAGAAGGTCATTTAATATCTATTAACAAAATGTTAAACGCGTTAGCTATTTCTAGAAGGTTATTTAATATCTATTAACAAAATGTTAAACGCGTTAGCTATTTCTAGAAGATCATTTAATATCTATTAACAAAATGTTAAACGCGTTAGCTATTTCTAGAAGGTCATTTAATATCTATTAACAAAATGTTAATTTGAAAATGCGTTCGACGTTTATATAGCTAATGGATTCTTTAGGTAATAACGGCTTCAATTTATTTATTATATGTCCCATGTCATTTTAAATTTATTTGTTGCAATTTTAATTGAGTATTTGTTTTCAGCATGTCAAGTCAATCTCATAACGTTTTTATACCTTTTTGTGTAATTCTTAAAATTGTTTTTATTCATCATATTTGGATCGAACGCCAGACTCCGGATTCCTAAGTTATTATGCATTCCTGGTTCATAAAAGGAATTTCATCATATTTCCCATGCCAAGAAATATACATACATTGGTTTCCTTTTAGCAGCACAAAAACTAAGACAGCAATGCATCGCGCCAACATAAGCCACGAACAAGAAACTACAGAATACTATTTAATATTATTCTCATAACACATTGTTTCGCATTCTACAACTGCTTTAATGAATAACGGGTCAAAGGGAAAAAAGGTGAACATCAGACGCGACAGTGTGCCACTGTCGCGTCTGATGTTCAACTTTTTCTATGTCTGAGTACCTTCAACAACACGTAAACAGTAAGACTGTTAAAATATCTATGGTCATTGTAGCTTTGCCAATATCTCTAGCCCTTGCTATTAGTTGCTGTCTGCGTATAAACTTCATTCATCGCTTTCCATCAGGCGAGATCGAGTTCAATGAAAGACCTGTTCAGATTTAAAAAGTTACATCTTTTATTCGAGGTAGTTTTTAATAAAAAATATCTTATTACAGTTATTTACACTAAGCAATTCTTGGATTTTAGAAGAGATCCGCAGGAATACCAAGGTAATCGACATAGCCCGAAGAATTGCTAAACTTTAAGAATTGCTATATGATTTTAGTGACTTTTAAATCTGTTATTATATTACGCCTCCACATAATTCAAGTATTGTAGTAAAATACTTTAAGAAATAAATTCAGGAAGTAATGTCTACCCAAAGATTAAACACCTATATTACTTTCAAATTACTTAAGATATTATCATGTTTTTTTTTGTATGAACAGACTATTCTATTATCTATAATTATATAAGTGTTTTTTTTTTTTTTTTTCGTAACTAAAATGCATTCCTTACGAAACCGAACGCCGTGCGGCGTGAGAGCAACGCACATTTTTATGGCCAAGGTCAACGGCAATTACCCGACCATTTGATTTACTGGCAGTGGGCAGGGCACAGCAAAAGGGTCGATGGGGCCGCGTGGCGAACGCGAAGGAACATGAAGCGTTGGAAGGCCTCATGACAAGGTGGACCGATGACCTTATGAAGACCGCAGAAATCCGCTGGATGCACAAAACCGAAGTGGCGATGCTTGGGGTAGCCTATGTCAAGCAGTGGACGTCTTCCGGCTGAAATGATGATGATGATGAGTTATTACACCCTCCATGAAAGAAACTGGTATTTTTACTCCAGTGGCTTAGGCAATGATTAGGTGTATCTATGGTTATGGGTATTTTTGGATCCATAAATCGGTATAAATGCGAATCGGTACCTTTTTACACGTGCGCGCGTTTTGGAGACTGTTGGTCATCCTCTACAGATTGTGTGGAGAAGGATTGTGTGCCAGACGGTGGCAAATACCCTTCGATTTTAAGAATCGTTTTTGATTCAAGTGTATGTTATGTTATCCAAAGTAAGCTACGCTGGGATGAATTAAACAATTCTTCTGGATTATAATGAAAAGTAGAGCAGTGGTGGCCCAGTGGTAACGGGCGCGACTTACGAGTTGTAGGTCGTAGGTTCGAACCCAGACAGGCGCTTTACTTTGTGTAATTTATTTCATCACTGCTGCTCTCAAAACGGTGAAGGAAAACATCGTGAGGAAACCGGCATGTCCTAGAACCAAAAAATCGAAAATATGTGACATCTACCAACCCGCACTGGGCCCGCGTGGTGGATTACGACCCACTCCCACTCACAGAGAGGAGGCCTGTGTCCCAGCAGTGGGAACTTTAAAGGCTAATTATGTATAATGAAAGTAAGAAAAAAAAAAATGGATAAGTGGTATTAACAGGTGGGTACAGAAAATAAAACGAAATCTATTACTTAATTCTTATCAAGAATAGCCAAACTTTACAAACTCAATCTATACTCAAGTCGCTTCAATTCATTTCCACTCCTGCCAACTCGTATTTGTTTTGTTAAGTATCGTTGCAATCTAACCCTAACACTGCCGGCCGCGTCCATCCCAAATCTTAACCCGTGTAACTCTCGCTTCCCCCACCGTATCCGCGCGTGAAAAACGCGACGTGATTTATGTACCCAGCCGCGGCCATCTCGAGATAAATTATGGTAGGACGCAGATGCATAGGTACACGTGAAAAAGTGAGTAATGTGCGAGAAACCCGTGTAGACTCTTCACTAGTAAATGGGCGATGAAGTGTGGATGGACCTTGTCTATTCAAGGGTGTTGTTTAATGACAAACAAGAGGAAATATATATGTCCTAACACAATCTTCCCTTTGCAATGCACAATTACCCCACACCAAACCCACGCACTCCACATTGCACACACCACACACATTTACTTACATCTTCCCTTGCATGTATTCTTAATTACATTATTTTCACTATTTTTATTTTTATTTTTGTAAATCAATTTTTATGAACAATATTGCAAAATTATAATGTATGAGATTTTTATTTGAAGAATATTCTATGCGAATCAGACTGTCTCCAGTACAACAATCAAAAATGTAAAATTTTGTTTTGGGGGGCCTGGTGACCTGACATACAGGTTTTCTAAAAAACTTAGTTTAGGCACCAGTCTTCCACAAATTAATTATAAAATTGTATCTGTAGACTTTTTACTGACATTCTCTGTAATTTGTGGTAAGAAATAAATAAATTATTATAATTATTATTTCGTTTATTTATTTTTTTACATATAAAATATATTTTTAAATATTTCTTGAAAAAAGGTATAAAAAAAACATTTAAAAATATAAAAAATAGTGGTCCGCCGGTGTCGGGAGCAGAGTCCAAGCTACCGGTGGTTAGGACTCCAGAGACAGGAACCTCCTCACAATGCGGGCCGTATCGAGGAGTACTGCCTTCTGAATCAGGCCCTTGATCCAGCCGCCTAACGAGAGCCTCGAGAGATGATGGTTGAGGCTTTCAGCCATCAGGCCATTGGCCGTAACGACAATCGGCACAATGACAGCCGAGTCAACATTCCACATGTCAACAACCTCGTGTGCTAAGTCGAGATATTTTATTTGCTTCTCTTTCTCAGCTTTCACGAGGTTTTCGTCATGTGGAATGGTAACATCGACTATCATTGCGCGGCGCGCTAATCGATCTATCACCACTATATCAGGCTTATTGGCGACAATAGTCCTGTCAGTAATGATAGACCGATCCCAGTACAACGTGACATGGTCATTTTCGAGAACTGGGTCGGGCGCATACTTGTAATACGGTACCTCAGAGTTCACAAGTTTATATTTCAAAGCAAGTTGCTGGTGAATAATCCTAGCCACTTGGTTATGTCTGTGCAAGTACTCGCCGTTAGCCAGACGAGAACAACCAGAGATAATATGTCTGATAGACTCACCCGGACGGTGGTATGCCCGACACACGTCAACAGTCCCGTCCTTCATAATATGTCTCCGGTAGTTATTCGTCAAGATAACTTCGTCCATAATTGCACAGACGAAACCTTCAGTTTCCCCGAAAAGGTCCCCAAAGCGTAGCCAGGATACGGACGCTAAAAAATCTACATCGGGCTCATGAAGAGCCCGATAGAAGCGCCCGTGTAGCTCCTTGTTTTGCCATATCTCCTTACGGTCATCCGTTGTAAGTATTACAGGTTTGCACCAGTTCTCTTTAGCCATGGAAAGTGGGGTGAGCCCTTTGTCCACTGCGACCACATCACGGTGCATACCCACTTCGGTTTTCAAAAAATATTCCCTGAGACTGCATATCTCGCGGTTGTGGAGGGTCTTCGCATTTAAAAAGCCTCGACCCCCGCACTTCCGCGGGATGTACAGTCTCATCACCGATGATCGTGGGTGATGCATCCGGATTGCGGTCAACAGTGTACGGACCCTCCTATCCAGGGCGTCGAGTTCGGTCTGAGTCCATTTGAGTATGCCGAAAGAGTACATCAAAACCGGCATGACCCAACCGTTGAAGGCACGCACCTTGTTTCCGCCTGAAAGAGGACTAATCAATACCTTTTTCAGATGGCCAAAAAAGCGCTCCTTCAATGATTGCTTCATGTCAGTAACGTTGATGCCTAACGCTTCCGACATACCCAAATACTTATAGCTTTCGGGTGAGGAGAGGGATCTAAGGTGTATGGAATCCGAAAGTTGAATTCCCTCGGATTCCATTATCTCCCCTCGCTTTACATGCATGACTGCACATTTGTCCACACCAAACTCCATTCTGATGGCGCTACTGAAAGTTTCAGTTACCTTCAGTAGCTCCATCAGTTGCAATTTGTTGGGGGCAAAGATTTTCAAATCATCCATGTAGAGGAGGTGAGATATGACCTGACCACCTCTCCTCAACCGATAGCCTAGACCTGAATCCTCCAGCAGCGTGCTTAGAGGATTCAGGGCTAAGCAGAACCAAAGTGGACTTAAACTGTCACCCTGAAATATTCCCCGTTTAATCCATACAGGCTCATCATTCCCCTGGATCTGTCGACACCCTGGATAGCGAAGGACTGTCCTCCATTGCCCCATACACGATTCAAGGAAGGTGCGTAGAGTTGTATCTATTTTGTAGAACTCCAGCACCCTCATGAGCCATGTATGTGGCACCGAGTCGTAGGCCTTCTTATAATCTATCCAGCAAGTCGACAGATCCTTACGGAATCGACGAACCTGTTGGCTAATGGCCATGTCGATGAGAAGTAGCTCCTTAGTGCCACGGGACCCGTTCCTACATCCATTTTGAGAGGCTGACATAATCGAATTACTGTCAATGTGTGTGTTAATTTTCGCTCTCAAAATGGATGTAAGAAGTTTATAGACCGTCGATAAACACGTGATCGGTCTATAATTCTTGGGTTCCGCGGGACTACCTGACTTATGGAGCAGGTGGGTAATGCCTGTCGTCAGAAACTGTGGTAGCGACCCAGACTCTAAGGATGACTGGAACTGAGATGCCAGGCAAGTGTGTGAACTAGTTAGCCATTTCAGCCAAAAGTTGTGCAGTCCGTCCGGTCCTGGTGATTTCCAATTCGGTAACGGAAGGACCGCTCTAGCTATATCTGATGGCGTGATAATGACTACTTCCATTTCTGGTATAGTTTCACACACTCGCTCGACATCCCGCATCCAGTCAGCCTCAGCATGGCAGACAGGTACCGACCAGATGCTGCGCCAGAACGCAGTCGTGGTGGCATCATCGGGGCGGCACACGTCTGTCTCGTTTTGTTCAGGTCGCTCCCAAGCTCCCACCCACCTCTCATCGCTCTGGATCATGCGATTTTGCGTGTATCGATCAACCCGCCGCTTATACCGCCGAATACGGCTCGCCCATGCACAAACTTTCTGCTTCAGGAAGTCGATGCGCTCCGTGACACGAGACATGTATTCTCGAGGGCTGATTCCTGTCCCCGAGAATGCCCGCCTTACAAAGCGCATCACTCGTGGTCGTGTATTTCCCTCCCTGAAGCAGTATAGTTTGCCTATGAGTACCCTGGCCCCATCAATACGACGCTCGATCCTGCATTGCCAGGCTGGTACGGCTGGTTTTGGTCGCGTAGCTCCGTCACAGTTTGGGAACTTCACGTTCACTAAACGACATGCCGCAACAGCCGCGCAATATAGGATCGAGTGTGTATCAACGAGATCCTCGCTGCTCTCGAAGAAATCCTTAAGCAGTGAGTCCAAGGTACATACCAGCGCCCTATTTTTCTTGTGCATGGGTAGGCGTGGTAGTCGGGGTCTAAGTTCGGTCGGAGTGGACCTATACTCGCGAAACGCATCTTCCAGTGTGCTTCTCAAATCGACGTTGCACTGGCTACTTACTGTGGCAACCCTATCATCCTCATCTTCAACATCGTGATTGGACCGCGGCGGGATTGCATTAATGATTGGTGCATGTGTCGCGGTTTGTGCCGGAGTTGAGACGATATGGTTGCTCAGTACCTCTGAGCGCAGCCTATCAAGTGCGGCATCGTCCAACCTGTGATTGCGTTGGATGACTCGCACCTGATCCGATAGTCGTTGGGCTGAGACGTTCACGGTTGGCTCTAGTTTCTGGAACAGAGACAGCATCCTAACACGGTACGCAGTGAGGTTGGTTCCCCCCTCTGTAGACCCGTAATATGCGCGCATGACGTTCTCGTTCATAGACTGAGTCCATCTCATAATTATTATTATTATTATTATATAATATACGCTACATGGAGGGAATATAAAAAATATAAAAAAATCATAAATGGCCATACTTTTGACATGTTTTGTCTAAACCCCTTTCGCTCTTCACTAAAGATATGTAGTTTTGTTTTCGAGGTATGAGTAGGTAGTTCTTTATAAACGTATTTTTTGTTTCGTTCCGTTTGTACGTTCCTTGTTTTTTTTTTTTTTAATAACTTTCTCTCTTTCTATAGGTTTTACGAAACTTTATGAATCCGCATATAAAGCTGAGCTGATTCACAGATTTATTAGGTAGCTTAAATGGGTAAAAATGGTTTCAGAAACATACTTTACAACCTTTGTAGAAATACCATCATAACCTGTACCTACTATTTGTGGCATTTAAAGTTTTAATTATGTTTAACATGTCTACAGGTATACTGGGTGCAACAAAGATTGAGTCTTGCCGTTTAATAATATTCGTTGTTACTTTTCTTCCCGAACCTTAACTTGCTGCTTTTATCTATTAAAAAATGTTAAACGCGTTATCTATTTCTAGAAGGTCATTTAATATCTATTAACAAAATGTTAAACGCGTTAGCTATTTCTAGAATGTCATTTAATATCTATTAACAAAATGTTAAACGCGTCAGCTATTTCTAGAAGGTCATTTAATATCTATTAACAAAATGTTAAACGCGTTAGCTATTTCTAGAAGGTCATTTAATATCTATTAACAAAATGTTAAACGCGTTAGCTATTTCTAGAAGGTCATTTAATATCTATTAACAAAATGTTAAACGCGTTAGCTATTTCTAGAAGGTTATTTAATATCTATTAACAAAATGTTAAACGCGTTAGCTATTTCTAGAAGGTCATTTAATATCTATTAACAAAATGTTAAACGCGTTAGCTATTTCTAGAAGGTCATTTAATATCTATTAACAAAATGTTAATTTGAAAATGCGTTCGACGTTTATATAGCTAATGGATTCTTTAGGTAATAACGGCTTCAATTTATTTATTATATGTCCCATGTCATTTTAAATTTATTTGTTGCAATTTTAATTGAGTATTTGTTTTCAGCATGTCAAGTCAATCTCACAACGTTTTTATACCTTTTTGTGTAATTCTTAAAATTGTTTTTATTCATCATATTTGGATCGAACGCCAGACTCCGGATTCCTAAGTTCTTATGCACCAATGGTGTATCACGCGACATTTAAGAGATTCTGTAATGCCAGAGCAATTGACGCTTCTTTTTGCTGTATAATTTAATGGAATATGAGTTGCATTTTGACTTTTTGACATTTTGACTTTTGGCACTATATGATGCTTAACTTTGAACTATTGCTATTGCGGTCGCAAGCGTCACTATTGAGTGTGGGGTCCTGGGTTCGATTCCTGGGTCGGGAAAAGTATTATTGGGTTTCACCATTAGGAATTTCTTAGTAACAGCCCGGAGTTTGGAAGTTGGGGATATGATACTCCTGTGCCTCGGGATGCAAGTGAAGCCGTTGGCCGCCTGATCTCTCTCCGGTTGTGTCGAATTGCCGTTGGACTATGAGAGTGAGGGAAGAGATAATGCACCTGTGTTTGCACATACACTAACTTGTGCACTATAATATCTCTCGCGTCGGAGGCTGGTCTCTGCTGAGATTGGTCGCCATTTTTTTAATTCGTTCTGAAGGATTATTATAATGCTTAAAAAGTATGTATTGATATCGATTTGTGCGGTAGTTTAACAATTCTTTTTCTAGGCTTTTGGTTATGGATTTATTTATGTATGAAACGAATATTTGTATATCTTCAATGATAATAGATAGCAAAGCATGAGTTTTTTACATTAAAATTGTGTTTAGAAACAGTTAATTACTAAGCTTCATTGTTTTTTGAAAATCTATATGTATCTATCTATACATATTGTTAATTAAAGTCGCTTTTCATCTCAGTCTGTGTAACCGCATTGTTCTTTTAAACTACGCAATGGATTATCATTCCGATAGTATGTGTAGTATTCATTATCTAATATTAAACTTACATTATAATAAAGAAATCTCTATAATTTGTCTTGTCGTAAAAACCGTGCGAAGCAGGGGCGGTCGCTAGTATAATATGTAAATAGGTACCTAGGAAGGCAAGGTAAGGTATGCTTGGTAAGCATAAGGCTGCCCGCCCATGTCCGATAATCGGTAACCGATTTTTGAAGGAGAAAAATAGAACGTACTGATGGCAACAGTGCAACGCACACGTCATACAAAAAGTCGCTCGTATAAATGTATAGAATTTAAATCGACACGATAATCGGCTCTACAAAAGTCTGACGTGTGCGACTGGATTCCTTTATATACGAACCGGACATACAACTACGTACAGTTAACTGACACAAACGTGTCACACGCTCGTCAGCAAGCCCACAACACATTGCGCCTTTGTTGTGACCAGTTCCTGGGAACGCCATCTAGTGACTGTGACGTCATTAATACGTAAATTGATACTATTGTACATTTCCTAAATGTAATTAATCATGTTTACTTTAAAATCATCCCCTATTTTATCTCTTTGGGGGATGATTTTAAAAAAGTGCTGAAACACGTTATTTTTTATTTCTCATCAAAAGCATAAATTTTAATTTTTATATCCCTCACTTAAGAAATGCTAAGTTTTCCATACAAACTCATCCGAATATATCCCTTTAGGTTTATTTTTGAGACAAAAAGTAGCCTTTTGTCCATCTTTCTCCTTGCCAAATTTTATCGAAATCCGTTCAGTAGTTTTGGCATGAAAAGGTAACATACGGACAGAGTTACTTTCGAATTTATAATGGACATTGCAATCAATGAGTCAGCCTAGAATAGTGATTTTGGGAATCACTTACTCCTTTTAGGACGGAATAATGATTACTTTAAATAAAAGTTCCTTGAAGTTTCTCCATCAACTATGTTCTTATTCTTTTCAGATTATCGATTCGATACATCAAAGACAGAATACTCAGTACTGTACACCATTCCTATAACGGCAGCAAACTATGCCAATTAAATAGCGAATCAATTTAATATTCCAAAATATAAGCCAAATTTTATGCCGACTGTATCTATAAATCCGTATCGGTAATATTGTCAGCTTACGAAGCGTTTTGTGTAACAATACAATATGACATAGTAATAGAAAGCTCGCTTGTCATCGGCGGGGCGTCCCATAAATTACCCACGGATTTATTTATTGCAGCCCATTGGCAGAATTAATGCTAGCCCTTAGCCTGTGGTGACATTGTTTATGTATGTACCATGTACATGGTTTTATTTATTGTATTAGGTACCTAAGTATTTAGTTAAGAGTTAGCTATGTTCGTTTGTAGTTAATAAAATATTGTCTTAGTTAGTCTGTTATGATTCTGTGGCGGCATCTACAACGCCACATGCGAACTGCGCATCAAAAACGTGACGTCACATAAATCCTGCATCGCGCAAGCAAATTTTACCGCACGACTAGCATTTACAAAATCCCGAAATCAGCCGTCAGGCAGTAGCCCACTAGACACAACACACGTCTGGTCGGAGGACCCTCCCTTTTTAAGGGAGGATGAGTGATCTTTACACCCTGTTCTTCATACCTCTGTAATTCCGTAAATGAATATATATTTTATTTGCAGACTTGATTTTGAAAATTACCGAGTTGGATTTTATCTGCAGCAACAGATACTGCTCTCATCATTTGTCATTCTCCTTCCCTCATCCCAATTTATTTGGGATTGCCGCAACATGTCTTTTCATCCAATAAACAACAACAGATACTGTTCTTTGGAACAATATTAGCTGTTTAGTAAAAGCTGCATATTAAGTTTCATAAACCTACAAATATCATGTTCTTTCTATCTTAATCATCTAAAAGTGACCACTGTCTTACGCTAAGGAGATAATCGTGGGAGATCTTGACTGCAATGGTCAGAATCTTCCCATTTCTTGTATGAGAAGAAGGAATGGCCTTACATCTTTCAAGAGTCTTCCTTAACAAGTATGACTGCCTCCTTCATACTGTCATAATAACACTTACAAGTTTCTTACTATACCAGTGCGAAGTCATTTTTATGTGAAAACTATGAAGTGGCGAAGTTTCGCGGCTCAGCAGTCGATGTGAGAAGTTTGTCCTGTTATGTTTAGTGGTGTCTGTAACAGCTGACGTTGAGAGGCTTTGAGAGGGCGTTGAGAGGCACGTAACTATGTGCACAAGACTTGATCATTTGGGCAAAAACATTGGCAAAAAGAACGCCTTTGAAATCACTTTGATGTTCATTTTACTTCTATTTTTTTTGTAAATGTGAGGTACGTACTGAGGTTAAAAATAGGTATATTTTTTTTTAGTTTTTCGTTATTTAGATGTTTCATTTTAAAATTAAATTAAATTACTTTTAAAATTCATTTATGTAATTATATTTAAAATTAATATATATATATTCACAAACAATAAAAACAGTAGCACAGGCTTACAAAAATCTTAGTTAAATGTACAAACATCAAGATCCAAATTATCTCAAGTTTGAAAACTCTCAGTATCTAACTTATAACTAGGTCTTAAGTTCACTTTCATAAATTGAACCCGCCGGCTGCGAATATGATTACAGACTTTAATTAAAGAACAATTTGTTTCAGTTCTTTTGAAAAACTTCTTACTTCAAAACCTTCAGCACAGAATAGATAGCTACAGAAGGCTGGCTCCATACAGCGAGTGAATACAGACGAACGCACACATAGATACGTACCTACGTACTTACGGCGATGTCAAACAATTGCCAGTTGCGAGTGCGCTTGCACTCGCTGTACGTGGACGCGTGTCTGTGTGCGTCCGTTTTCGCTTTTCGGTTGTATAAAGCAGACCTTCTGTACCCTTCTATTTTGTATCTTCACTCTACTTTAAGAAATCTCAAACAAAACAATCAATATCTCAGTATTAATTAAAGACGAATAGACTTTGGCAACTTAAATCTATTACAAAGTACTGAAGAATAGTCTACAAAACTTTATCAATAAAATAATGATCAATGGTTGTGTTTGATAAATGGATGTTGGTCGCACATTGTTCAGTTCATATTAATCGCCGTGGGATTTGGCGACCTGGCGTTATAAGCAGTTGATTAGTCGGTGATTGAATACGTAATTGTTGTATGTTTAAGCTAATTAATTGATAAGAATAGCGTATTGTTTTACTAATTGATATAATATTACCAAACAAAGCTGTTTAATGTTAGGCTGTCGGCGTTGTTGTCTCCGAATATATTCCAATTAAAACCTGTGAGTTACTGTTTAATTATACATAGATTAACACTTTGAAGGACAGTAAACGGCCGTAGACGTCATTACAATAAAAATTCTGTTGTCTAGTGTTAACTAGGGGAAAGTTGCCAGATGCATGTAAACTGCTGTGGTGTGTGATTGGTTGAATGACAGCATACCTTTTTAGCAATTTCACCGCGTCTGCGGTATAGTGGTAAGGCCACCAGTCTTAGACCCAGAGGTCCCAGGTTCTATTCACAGTGGGGGCAAAATTTTCTGCTCGGTTTGATTGGTGGTAGGGCTTGTTCTAAGTCCGCCTGGCTAGCTACCACCATCTTATGTAGTTAAGTCTGTCGCCATAACAACAATGTTAACAGCATTGTTGTATTTCGGCAGTTAGAGGTAAGATAGCCAGTTCCGCTTTGATTGTGGATTCCGGGTGAAGTTTGTTTCCATCTTCGGCCTGATCACCATCAGGTGAGATGAAGGCCAAGAGCTTCCGCGTTGTGAATAAAAAAAATATTTATCAACAACCAATTGGTTGAAAGTTTTCGCGCGCTTGACAATTTTTCACATCCATTTTGCGATCATTGTCTTGCCTCTCAGTGTAGAATAAACAAAGAATGGCGTAGCACAGTACGTAGCAGTTTTGCTATAGCTACGTAGCGTTGCTACGGTTGGCGTAGTTAATAACAACTGCTCGTAGCGAGACAATATTTGCGTAGCACAGTCAATAAGAAATCATTCCTACCGTCACACTTCGATCTAACATCGGATGGCAACGTCGTTGGATTGATGTTTTATAAAAGACGAGCTCGTCCCATTCAGGAGGAAAGCTCCAAATTTTTTTTCTTAGTGGTCAACTCTAAAACTTTTAAGGTTATTTATGCTACCCAAACTTTATGTTATTGTAAGTCTGTCTATTGACAGACTTACAAATAACATAAAGTTTGTGATTGAATTATTATTCAATCACAAACTTCTGTCCATTTCATATGGTCTGAAAACACCACCAAATCACAATCCTCAAACTTTCATCACAAAGCGATGCATAAAACTACCCCGCCACTATTCATAGTCAGCACTGCCTTACAAATCCCGCATGCGAAGCATGCGTGTGTGCATAATTACATCATTTGACGTCGTGACGTAATGCATAGTGATGTGCCGACGATTGGACGTCACAAGTGCGGTGCATGCGGGACGAGTGCCGACTGCGAACGAGGTAGAACGATGTGGAGGTAGCTTTATAATAGAGTATAGTATGTGCTACGAGGAGGATAGTTGAAAGTACCTTCTGCAGAGGTTTAGTTAATAAATGGAATTATAGAATAGTTAAATTATGACAAAGAAGATCGACTTTGCAAAAGTCCTATTATTTGTATAGAAAACTTCATAGATATCCTTTACCCTTTTTTTTTTGAGGTTGGAGAATCATCAAATAACTACTCCCGCTCTGGGCGGAGCGGGAGGGTGTGTCAGACTCTTACTGACTAAAACCCACCCGTATTCCTCCCTGTTGCCTGTGTTGCGGGGGCCTCGGTGATCCATAAGTACCTTCCCGCGACCCTGTCAGGCATCGGCCCTAGTGGACCCCTACCTATGTGCTGACGACATCTCTTTGAGGCGCGCGTGGAATACAACGCGCCGTCGACCCGGGCCTGGTCCTTACCGGACCGTGAGCTACCCATTGCTCACCGTCCGCATCCTTTACCCTGAGGCAGACGGAGTGTGTTCTTTCAACTACTTTTGACCAAGAGCAGGATTCACTCAAAAATTCAACGGTTCACTAATGATTGCCAAAATATGAATGACAAATGATCATTTTAAAAATAACATTATAAAAACTAATAATTAGACAAACATCTCATTTCGCAATACTTTTTAGGTAATCATTCGAAAAAATACAAATAGAATAGAATACTCTTTATTATGTACACCATAAAAATTACAGATACAAATGTTGAAATTTTACAAGGGGTGACACAATGGGCGGTCTTATCGCTAAAAGCGATCTTTTACAGACAACCTTTGGATGGTGTACCAGTTACATATACAATAAATACATATATACATAAAGCATATACTATACATAACATATATTATACATATATATATATATATATATATATGCCACAATCATGAAACAAGATCAAGAACTATAATAAGTAATGATGATGTTTAAGGAGAGAGAAAGTGTTTTTTTACTTGAATTTTAAAAGTGGACAAAGTTTGAGCACGCCTTATCGACACGGGCAAGGCGTTCCATAACCGTACACCATAAATGTGACCATACTTGCGCACGCCAAGTATAAATCTTATGCAAAAGTTTTGAAAAAAAGTCGCTTAAGTTTATCTAGTTGTGCCTCAGTCAGATCGAGATAACTGACATCAGCGTAGTCAAGGATGGGAAGTAAAAGGGATTGTGCAAGCGCAGTTTTAGTGGCAGTTGGAAGAAAGTTCCGCAATCGTCTCAGGGACTTACCAGATGCAAAAATTTTGCGACTTACGTCCTGTAGCTAGGGACCCCAAGAAAGATGTTTGTCGAACCAAACTCCAAGGTTCTTAACCTAAACGCTTTTCGAAGTTGTGACCAGTTTATCTTGGGGGTCATCCTTTAGCTGCCAACAACAAATTTCGCAAATGTTTTACTTTGCAAATATTTCAAATGTTAAAATATAATTCCAAAAATATTCATTTGAGCAAGTATTTCGTTTGTCAAATCTGCGATTTAAAAAAGATATTGGTAAATAAATTGTTACTTAATAAAATTTATTGAAGTACCCACCTATTGCCGTAACTATTTCATTTTATTGCACAGTCATTTAAAGTGGCGAGTAGTTGTTGTATCGACGCCAACTGTATTTAAAATTTATCAAATTTTGGAAACATATTATTATATGGTTGCAATTTTTATCTGAGATACATTATTTGTAGGCAAGTACTAATTTCATAAAAATACTGATACCATTTAAATGATAGTCAATTTAAAAGAATTACAAGCTGCCATAACCAAGTAAAACAGGTAAAATTCGGTTCTGGCACTTGCCGGCTGCTGCCGCGGCACGCTCGCGCCGCTCGCTCGGCTCGTGCCTTGTGGTCGTAGTTCTAACCTAACCTTAGCCATTTCTGTTCTGTTGACCTACCCTACTAATGACTGATGATTTCATACTGAAAGTCACCTATTTTATATGTAAACTTTATTTTTTATTTTAAACACTTTAATTTATTTAAAAAAAATATATTAAGTAAGTATTTATCAAGCAATGCACTTTGTCAAACGTTATTTAAGCTTTGCGTTGTTTTATCAATTAAAATCATTTTAAAAAGATTAATTTGTGCATTGATGTGTTGATGTAATGAAATTTGCCTTTCAATTATTTGTCAAATGAGATGTTTACAGAAAGGAAAAAAGTGTGTTTGTAAAGTAATAAGTTTGTCAATTATAACGGCATTTTTAAAATGAAATTAATTATTCGTTTTTTGTGAAATGACAGGACTCCAAATTCAACATCACCCCTACAGGAAACGGCTCAGTGACTCTTATGTTGCAAATATCAATAGGAGCCATTGAAAATACATAACCTACCTAGGCCATTAGCCATTAGCTTAAATAACAAGGCATAAACACAAACTTAAAACTTACTTAAACATTACTTAAAACTTAACTTCTCATAGATCTTCTAAACTTCAAAGTTGCCAAATTCGATATTTGGCAACTTTGAAGTGAAGTGAAATAAATTCAGTGTTTTTCCCAGCATCGAGTGTTTCACAGTTGGCATACCGTAGTGACCGAACATTCAGCTTGCGTAAATCATGGCCGCAGAGTCTACCCAAAGTGGAATACTAATCGCTTCACACCTCTAACGATTTCTCTCCAGAATTTTCCCACGTACACCCCAATTTGTAGAATGGTTTTTGAGCAATTTAGAAGTGACATGGTTTATTTAGGTGAACTTACACATTAACTTCAGAGGTAAATAGTTGTTATCCAAATAAAATCATCAACCAATCTAGTTACGTAATAAAAACCTTGAATTAATTCATTCACTGATGGACATCATCTAGCCTAAACCGCTGAGTTTAGAAGCATAAATTTTGCACACGATTTCCTTATACATATGTCGCGATACCTACAATACCACATGTGAACTACGCATCAAAGACCTGACGTCACACAAATCCTGCATCGCGCAAGCAGAGTTTACCACGCGACTGGCATATACAACCCGTAAGCGCAGCCTTCGTGCAAACTCGTACTTCAGCGTGACGTCATTATCATCATCACTTCCTCAGGCTTTCGAGGGGCGAGTCGCACAGCCAGCCAGCACCCATGGCTTTAACGGGTATCCTGACCACCAGCATGCAGCGACCGCGCATACCTAATCATCACCCACAGACTCATAAGGAACGATGGCACAGCCCACTGCACTTTTGGCCGGTCCACAAGAGCCTTTTAATACCTCTCCTGGTCGACGCCAGCAGTCCGCCTCAACACACATCCGACTCACTGGAGGATAACGCAGCGCCACTCGGACTCACTGGGGAATCTCCGCAGACAGTTCCGACTCTCCGAGAACTATGTGAGCACCATGTAGGTATACCTATCACATAATTAATTTATCTGTTATTGCTTCATTTTTAATTATTTTTACCTAATGTGGTATACTTAGTAATTTTATTCTAGATGCATCTTCTTCCTTATAATTATATAATTTATGTATACAAAATATTGTAGAACATTTTAAATGAGTAACGGTGGAGTTTCTTACCTTCTTCGCAATACGAAATTACCATTTGGAAGGGGCGACTAGACTCAATTAAATTTTTTTGTAAATTTTGACGTTCAAAAGTGCCCCTTGTGTACCTATTTGAAATAAATAATTTGACGTTGTCTTTGACTTTGATTAACCTGCACCCGGTTCAGACTTACTGGAACCACAACTGACCCTGGCCACTATCGACCACCGGAGATCATTTCCGCATTTCGGGAGTCATATGGCCGCATCTACCACATGCGAACTACGCATCAAAGACCTGACGCGATGCAAGATTTGTGTGACAAATCCTGCATCCCAAAATCAACCGTTGGGTTATAACTGCCTACCAGACACAACACCCGTCTGGTCGGAGGATTCTACCTTTTCTATCGAGGATGAGTGAACTTTACACCCTGTCCTTCATACCTCTATACACATAACGAAAATGAGCACTAAGGACAGATTTTTTAAAATTAATCCTCTAAAGTGTTTATATAAAATAACCAGCCAAGTGCATGACGCACAATGAAGGGTTTCGTAGTTTGGAAGTTGGTATGAATTTATCCCAAAAACAAACTTAACATTGTAGTTGAGAAACATGTTCTCCCATACATCGATATATGCCACTGTCAATTCTGCCACTGCAAATTTAAGTGGGTCGACTATTACTCGTTAACTTGTAAAGCCCACTTGCTACTGCTAGCACTAGCTGTGATAGTTTTCCTTTTAATTTCATTATATGTACTACTGCCATGAATTTTACAACATTTTGAACATCTCTTTAAACAACAATTTAGCTGGCAGGACACACACACACACACACTTGAATCTAACAGAAATTAGCATTTATAGTATGCTCCACCGTGTCCTCTGGGCGATCTACACAGTAGTGACACCCGGGCGTTTCCTCCCGACACAGGAACTTCTCAAAGCTGCCGTGTCCGGTGAGGACCTGCGTCAAGCGGAAGGTGAGGACACCGTGGCGCCACTCTAGCCACTCCTCAAAGAGGGGACTTATCACCGCAGTCGTGGCGTGCCCAGCACTGGGTTGCGACAACCGTACTCTCCATGTCGCAATGAGATCCCGTCGGAGCTCCGTCCGCTGTGCCACGATTTCTCGCGGCAGCGGAGTAACGTCCCGGCGTTGCGTCTCCTCGCGCCACTCCCATACGTGCGCGAGGACTTTTGCCTCCATAACGATACCCCACACTATGTGGTAGATGAGAAAAAAAAAATATCATCCCCACATTATGTTTAAGTATTTATTTTAGCACTTTATCGGCGTGGTTAATTTGTATACCTACGCCAAATTACAGCTTTCTAGTACTAAGCGGCTCTGAGCTACAGCGGGGACAGACAGACAGACAAACGGACATGGCGAAACTATGAGGGTTCCTTGTTTACTACGGAACACTTAAAAGGTGAAAGTTTGTATGGAATAGAGGGGGTCTAATTTCGAGTATCACTAGATATTCTTTATTTCTGGTACCTACACAGATTAAAACAGCATTGCAAAACGATGTACAAATCTCAATAGATACAGTAGGAAACACGTGACTCTGTTTTCTTTCTTTAATATTATAAATAAGAAGGATTTCATTTTTATGTTTGTTTGTTTGTTTGTAATGGATAAACTCAAAAACCACTTAGCCGATTTTAAACATTCTTTCACCTATAGAAAGCTACATTATAAGCGAGTAAAATGCTGTAATTTTTTTTTAAATTGAAATACCTATGAAAATTACAATAATGTAACCCAACCAAGGTACGAGTATCAATCATTTGCTTATAAAAGTCACTATTTTCCGTGCACTGCGGATACTATTGATATATTGTAGATATTGATTAATATAGTTTGAGATATTGTACTATATGTTTATAGTACTTATCACCCACAAAAAGGTCTGCTAGGCTATGTGTCTACTGCCGCGGTCGCGGGAATATCCGAAAGGGATACCATGACCTCTGGCAACGCACAGGCAACGGAAGGAGCACGGGTGGGTATATAGTCAGCAAGAGTCTGATACGCCCTCCCGCTCCGCCCAGACCGGGAGAAGATATTTGATAATAACCCACCCCAAAAAAAAGGCTATGTGTTTAACTATTATAGTCAAAATAACCGTTTTTTGTTCAAATTAGTCAATCAAAACACGGGTAGAATCGAAAGACGATGCCTTTCGTATCATGATATTAATCCTTAATCAACTAAATAGTTTCATAATCAAGGTTGATTATGTACAGTCTCAACCAAATTACCACAAACTGTCAAATTTTCTCATTCGATTTTCAACTTAACCTTCACCATTTTAAGGTTTAAAATCATTTGGGGAAATTTGACAGTTTGTAGTAACTTGATACGCTGGCGACTGTACATGTAAATTCCTTTTTAAATTATTCGAATCGGACCTTACGTTTAAAAGTTACGACGTGACGGGTAAAAATGCTAAAAGTAAGAGAAATGCCGCGGTTTGAGCGAACAGCCCCACGCTCATCTATAATAAACTAAAAATAACGTGTAGGTAACCACCTACACGTTTTATTTTCTGTAAACTAAAAACAATTGAATAGTAGTTTGTAATAAATAATAAAATTTGTCTATATATAATATAATAAATAAAAAGATCGGAACCATTCGTTTCGGAGACTATCTTGTAAACGGGACGGAGAGAGTGTTGAACTTTGTTGGCGAAGATACGAAATGTATTGTATAATTCTAAACATGCAAATATTCCAATTGGTCCAATGGTTTTAGGGTTCCGTACCTCAAAAGGAAATTTGTAGGATCACTCGTGTGACCATGCAGGCACACGAGTGATTCTACAAGGGTTCCGGTCAGCCAATTTTCTTAGAATCTACTAGACCGAAGTTTCTGTGACCTAAACACGGACGTGTAATATAAATAAATAAATTTTGAATATGAGGGTCACTTGGGGGAAAAATTATAAAAAAAGGTCATCGAACTGTACCGTGTCACATATCAAATGAAAGAACTTCTCAAAAATGTTTTATTTTTA
This sequence comes from Atethmia centrago, assembly GCA_905333075.3. Classification (NCBI taxonomy): domain Eukaryota; kingdom Metazoa; phylum Arthropoda; class Insecta; order Lepidoptera; family Noctuidae; genus Atethmia; species Atethmia centrago. Next base: position 30,343,317 of record HG995377.1, on the reverse strand, counting down.
ATTTTAAAGCACACTATTTTAAAGTTATTCAAGAAAATTGAAAGTTCATTATTCCCCTCTTATCTCTGAAATTACTGAGCCGAAAATTTGATATAAATATAGAAAATAGTTCTTTACTTATAGATTACAGAAAAACCTATAACAAGTCTATAGTGTTATAATAACATGGTAAATCTCTCAATATTATGGTACAAACTTACATTTGCAATTAGAATGTATCGGAGAACGTGTTTTTCAACTGCAGTGTTAAGTTTGTTCTTGGGATAAAAACATGGTAGATAACATTCATTTCATTTCATTCATTACGGAACCGTGACCACGCGAGTTCAACTCGCACTTGTCTGGTTTTTTATTCAGTGTATAACAAAGCTATTGTATTCGACCAATTCACACTCACCTACTTATATCGACCCCCAAATCGTGCTTGCGTGACAATATCTAGCTTATATAACCCCAGGAATAAATTAGACTTGTAACATCAAGATAAGAGCATTTCTATTTGGTCGTATTATAGATTGCTTCGGTACAATCACGTACAGCGAATTTATTATTCGTATGTGAGCTCCCCAAGCCCTTATATATCAGCTAAATTAAGAGGTCCTGCAAAGGCTTTGTGTTTGACCGTCCATTTTGAGGACGGAGCTGTTTTTTATGTGATGTCGCTGATATTGTGAAGTAGGTTTGTATATAGTTATGTATTTTTATGACGCGACATTTTTTGGAGGGTTATTTTTGGTTATGTAGATCTAATGTTATTAGTTTACTATTTTTGATACAATAGGTACCGTATCTGTAGTAACGTAAACAACTTTTAGTTAAATGTCCATAGAATGTGAAGGTTCATAATGTTTTGTGAATAGAATCGTGCTACCGACCAATTTAGTCAACAGTGTCGGGTAAAGAGAAGTTGCAAATTTGAATATTGCCTACCTTATGAAGTCATTATAATCTTGCTACAGAATCTTACACTAGTTAACGCTACGCTTCTTTTTATTTTTTTTTAGGTGGGTAATGATCAAATAACTTCTCCCACTCTGGGCGGAGCGGGAGGGTAAATCAGACTCTTACTGACTAGAACCTACCCGTATTACTTCCGTTGCCTGTGTTGCCAGGGGCCTCGGTTACCCTAACGCTACGCGTCTACGGATGGCGCTACGAGAGTCTACGAAAACGCTACGAGCCTACGACCAATGCTACGGCTACATCTTTTACTCCTTCCTTATGCAACATTAGAACTTTAAGCTTATATGAAATGACAGTAAACCTCTAATATTTTTATATCAAAGAAATATAATATATTACATCGATTTTCTCTACACAATATACTACGTGCCTGATTATAATGGGGTGCGGGCAATAAAACGAATCCTTTTGCCATTCCTTTAATAGTCTGAAAGTCTGGACCGTATATTACGACCAATAAAGGCATTAACAAGAGTTACGAGTGGGCACATTAGACGGTTTTCTGATAACCTAGCTAATTTGACCCGACGGGACTTGTAATGACCTGCAGTCGTTAAATAGAAACCTATGCTAAGCTGTTTCGTTTTAATGTGTCAATTTATTGGTCTAAGTGGGTTTATTGAAGAAGGCTTTTAGTATGTGTTGGTTGGTAAGAGTTTTTTTAACGATTTAGACTTTGTACAACACTATTTAATGCATTAACGGGAGCTCTATGATAACTTACGTAAAAAATATTGGGTTCGGACCCGTGCTTCACCTAGGTCCTCCACCTGGGTGCAGCACGGGGACCTATAAGGTCTCGTACTCCAACTGATGATCAGTTAAATAAAAAAAATAATATATAATCAATAGGATTTATATTAACGCATTTTTTTCCAAAAATAGGCCCAAAGAAATTTCATTATTAATATAAACCGCAACCTAGCCAGCAAATTAAATAAATTTCACCCTTGCATGTTCATTTAATTAGTTATCTTTGTATTAAGCTACTCATCTTACAGAAAATTGATCTTAATCTGTAGCATTCGGATATTTTGTTTTCGAGTACAAAGCGCACTCAAGGACGAACATTACAGAGAGTCGTTGAATTTTGTAATATACCTACCACAGTAGAAATCTACGTTCATCACACAATCGTCTTCTTCAATGTCCCACTCACCGCACTGACTTCATTCACTCTTCCTTCTTCGTTCAGTCTATCTCTTTGTGGAATGCGCTAATCGCCCAGGAAATCAGGATGGCAACCAACCGATTATCCTTTAAATTCAAAGTTCGCGAGCATATTCGTAAGAAGCTGGCAGTATCATCACAATGGTAATGTTTTCCCATTGTTTGTCTTATCTTGTTTGTCTTTGTCTTTATCTGTTTTAGTATATTTGTGTATATATGTGTATTTATAGGTCTTATAATTAGGTATATATATATTTAAAGTTTTTAATAGGTATATGTATGTATATCCTTATATTTAAATAAATATTTATTCCACAGTTTTCGCTATTGCACCTACCACTATTTGTCTCTGCATCACCCAAAGGTTGACTGGTGTGCTTAAAGTATTAAATAAATAAATAAAAGAAAAATACCTTAAATTATTAAAAAGGGGTTTACCGACATGATAACTTAGTGTTAGGAATGTTTAGAAATAAAAAAGAGAAGTCGCTCCAGATAATGGTACTTTTAAAGCGTGGGCATGCTCACAGCTCCATCTGGATTCACAGGCGCTAGCCGCCTGAACTGTTTCGGAGGTGACGTGGCGTAATGCACACGCCGGTGTCGAACAGCGGTAGACGCTGCGGGTGATCTATTAGACCTGGTCAATGCACCAGTAGCCAGAGGTGGGAGCCCAAATTTGGTCCTTTAGTTAGTGTGACACCTTTTGGATAATATATATTACGGATACCTGGAAAGCAACATCAGAGACGGGTAATTTTTCCATTTATATGTATTATTCAAACATTAGCTGTTCTTTTCAGAAGAAATTAACTCATAGATTACAGTATTGAGCTAGAAGCTTATACATGCGTCACAATACTCTTTTAATTTTGATGGTAATTATTTAATTTGTTTTTTCATACTTTTTAAAAGGGTGGTCCAACGACTGATCATAAAAAGTCATGAAAATTTTTAACAAGCTTCTTTGGAAATACAATCTATTTAAATATATCAAAATTTAAGAATAAAATAGCTTGATCCTTTAGCGCGCAAAAATTATTTCACCGCTTTACGTGCAAAAAGTATTTACAGCGGAGTTATTACGCTGCAGTAGGTAAACCTCTGCCGAACCCTTCGGGGAAACACGGCGTTATGTTATGTTATAACCCTGGCATAGTCGACAAGCACTACAAATCATATTGGGAACTTCCATCTCGATTGCCGGCACATAAACTACATAAACTCATATGAGACTGGAACTTTCAGTGCATGAGTTGTGTTTATTTCAAACGTTTTCAAGTTATCAAACTTGTTCAAACAATTTTAGGAATAATAGAACGTATTTTGTAGCACGAGATATGTGCAGGCTAACTTTTAGTGAAATGTTTCTGTCACCGAATGGACCAGGCTTTAGAACGTAAATTACATTGAGCAGTTTATTTTGACAAGAAAAAAAAACATTACAGAATATGTGAGTTTAAAATGACCTTTCGAGGAAAGAGCGATAGTAGTTTTAAGTTGACCGGACTCGATATTAACAAGGAATTTCTCAAAATACGCAGGAATATGGTAGATCCCTAAAGGTCTCTAAGGATTATTGAAATCTTGACGCTCGAGTGCGATGTTACCAACCCAACATCTGATATTATGACGTCACTAGACGTCATAGACGCGGTCCTAAATAAGCAAACGACCAACATTAACAATGCACACCACATTTCCCTCCATCCGGCCGAGTGTTCGGAAGTCAGTGAACTCTCAAAACTTCGGTACTTTGGTTCGTACTCTATAAATCGTTCAAGTCCGATGCTTCCTGTCGAATCGGAGCACGTCCAACAGAACTTCTGCCTCTAAACTTTTTATCTCCAAGCAAAACGTATTTTCCATTAGCCCCAAACTTGAGCTACCCACTTCTTTCTTAATTTGTCACAAACTTTTTCTCCGAGATAAAACTCGCCCGTTAATGATACTTGTTTTTTCTGATATTTTCATTACCCAACGTCCTTTTAGCTTGTTACCCCTTGTTATTCTCATTTACTTTCATAAAGTACTCAAAACAAAGTTTTTGAAGAGAAATACATTGTTGGAGGAAAAACATTCTAATAAGTATTATTATTTTTATGCTGGACTCATAACAGATACTAAGGGCGCCTATTCCGGTAAGTTATGATCGTTTGGTATTCGAACCGGAGTCGCTCTTATTATTCTAGAACAATGGCATGAAGAGTATTTTTTCTTTATTGTATTATTTAGATTTGTGTCCACGATAGAGGCACGTTACGCCTATCTGTCCGAATACGTAAGATAGATATATTCTTCGTTTTAGTTTTTCTTATTACAAGGATTTCTTTAGGGATAAATCAAGTTTTATTAGGGGTTTTTCATCTTTTGTTAAAGTAAAGCAACGCAAGAAGTTTTTCTACGATTGTGTAATGTCGAGTCGTATGTTTTTAACCGTCACGCGAAATTAGCATTTACTTTTTTACATTTTGTACCCTATTCATCTTATTTCCAGTTGTTAATACTTTGCGGGACTAGATGTAACAATAACAATACAACTTCTATTGTGTCTCGTTCAACATATTAACCGATTTACCATCAACCGATTTAACGTCTTAATAGTTCAACATAGGACTAAAATTGTAGAACTGGCAAGACGTCCTTAATATCTCACTGAAATACCCACTAACATAAGTTTATGGCAAAGGTAATTCCATCCAACTCCTTCACGAAACTGTTATCAATCACGCACTACAACTTGCAATAGCTACAAAATACTTGAAACCTTCAACCCAGCAACCAATCAGTTCCAAATACCTCGCAAATCTGGCCGAAAGCACGCCGCAAGTCGGTTCCAGTCGTCGGCTTACCGAATAAAGCCGAAATAAGCCAAACGCGCGTGCGAAGCTTCATTCGACTCGACTTCGATCGTAAATTCGACATTGACATTTATCAGAATAGCACCCAAGGCCACCTGCGACCGTAGTTCACATTACTACGCTTTCGCTATTGGGAAATCGATTTGATATTTTTTCTGGTTCTCGTAAAAAAGATGTATGATTGTAATCCTTAAACCTTTGTTATTGGTCGCAATCCACGCAAATATTTTTTGTAATATTTGAAAGGTTTTTACCCCGATGATATTCTTTTATTTCGGTGGTTAATGGTAATGAAAATGTTTTACCGGTAAAAAGAGTTTAAGATAGCATGAATCTCTGCTTTATTACTATAGTATTAAATAGGTTCTATAGGCTAATTTTCATCCGGAGATCTTCACCAAGCAAGCATGCAATTGGGCAGAGCACCGCCGTGTCCTCGTGGAGGCGATCGGCGGCAGAGATCTCTCGCGTCCGGCCTTGGTTCTGGCCATGGTACGGAGCGAGAGGGCATGGGCAGCCGTCACCTCCTTCTGCGAAACAGTAATGCCCACGAAGGAGGAGGCGGGACGGTTGACGGGAAGGCAAATTTCGCGCCCCCTCGGCCCTAACCGTCGAAGGAGGCAGCCTGGGCGTCGGGAATCCCGGGCGGATTTCCGGTCACCGTAGGCGCGGGCTTGCGGACGGTGAGCAATCAAATGGGTAGCTCGCCATCCGATAAGGACCAGGCCCGGGTCGATGGTGCGTTGTATTCCACGCGCGCCTCAAACAGATGTCGTCAGCACAAGTGTAGGGGTCCACTAGGACCGATGCCTGCCAGGGTCACGTGGAAGTTCGAAAGGGTTACCGAGGCCCCTAGCAACACAGGCAACGGAAGGAATACGGGTGGGTTTTAGTCATTAAGAGTCTGACACACCCTCCCGCTCAGAGCGGGAGGAAATATTTGGAAATTTCCCACCCAATAAAAAAAAAGCGAGCATGCCATGACAGCGCATTTAGGTAGTAGTAGCGCTTAATCGCGGACAAAATAATCATAAATATCAAACTTGATCTTACATTTAAAAAAAATCATGGAATTCTTCAACACAGCTTGGGAAGTTTTCTTCAAAAATGTATGAAATACGCAGCACACAAATTCGTTTTGTGTGGTCGAATTCCGGGTCTATCGATTTCATATCCGCGGGTGCCGTAAAAAGATAGAAGGCCCATACCTCTGTGATGTTTTATCAGTTTTCAATTCAGGACAAGCACTTTTAGATAGCGTGATGGTTTACTGATAGCTTTTTTGTGTGTGCGCGGTCAGTTTCAATTAAATTGCAGATTTTTTGTTTCGTTTTCCTTTAGTAATTATTTCGATGCAAATGCTGTTTATTGGCATTTTTCATAACTTCAGATTTTAAATATAGGAACTCAAAACTTTTGTTTTATCTGTACCTACAAACTTTTTACAGAATTAGATCGATATTTAATCATTGAAAAAGATTCACAAATGTATTTACATAATAGCAGAGGAGCCCATTCCTGCCGGGGTCGCGGGAAGGTCCTGCCGGGGTCGCGGGAAGGTCCTGCCGGGGTCGCGGGAAGGTACTAATGGGTCACCGAGGCCCCTGGAAATAAAGGCAACAGGAAGGAATACGGGTGGGTTTTAGTCAGTAAGAGTCTGACACACCCTCCCGCTCCGCCCAGAGCGGGAGAAATTATTAGAAGATTTCCCATCCAAAAAAAAGGGGAGCCCACTATGGGGTTTTGGAAAAAGGGATCCCCCCTTTGCACTCTGTTGAGTACCTGTACCATATAATTATAAGCCCTCTATTTAGGGTCGCGCATCTTGGGTAGCCGAACAGAATAGTAAAAAAACGATAGTTAGAAGTACTCGAGCGCGTCAGATTAAGATATGGTGGGTTAAGACGCTAACAACACCTAAACCGCGGTCACTGTCAGATTGCATAGAAAAGAAAGAGAAGCGCGATGACACAACGCTTGTAATTTATTGCAAAATATGAAGCAATTATCTATTTACTCAAAATTGAGTTGATTAATCGAAAATAAAAACAACCAAGTTCTGCATTCAAATAAGACGTTCTTGTCGTTAATTAAATATGTAACGTATGTTGATATTTAATACAGATATTTTCGATTAGAACTCAAGGTAAAGAGGTAAGGTAAAGAGTTTAGTTTGTATCAAGATGTTTTGAAAACGTGTTTTGTTAACAACCAAGTTCTGGGAAATATATTAAAATAACATATATTTTTTCCGCTACCACAAACTATACAAATTTGGCAATTTTTTTTTCTTAAGAGAAGCCTATTTTGGTCAATTGGGTCTTGTCAGCGCCTTAATTATATGCTGAAAATTGTGCATTAAAATAATCTGACGATTTGAGCATGACGTAAGGGAGTGGGAGAGTCACAAACTTGCAAAAAAAAAATGTCTACTCGAAATACTCGAGCGCGGTCGAATTTATTTTCATTTTGAAGGAAATAATTCAAGGATAACGGGAAAAATATAATCTGCCGATTTCCTCAAGTCGAAGTAACAAAAGTCGTCAATAAAGTTTCGAGCGTGCAGCTGCAGTGAAGCATGTATTCCCACTCTACGCTTCTCTTTCCCTTTCACTCTTTCTCTATCTGTCACTCTCTCGCACCGTCACCACACTACTTTCCGTTGCCATAACGCCACCACAGCAGATCACAGTGCTCGTGGCAATAAACGTAATAATATCTTAGAGAATATAATACTGGAGAAGCCTTACGAATACTTCCCCCTCTTTAAAAGTACAAGAACAAAAAAATGTTCTAGTATGTTCATAAAAACTACTTTCAAATCGATTCTAACGCATTTCGTAAATCGTTTTCAAGGCGCGCGGTAAATCCTGTTTAATAAGCTTTCAAATACGCCAAACTTACATAAATAATTTAGTAACATGATGGTTTTTTTTTTAATATTATTTAATCATGTTTTTATTGATATTCAAAATACTTATCCCATCATACATTTTGTTTTTGCATTCGATTCAAACATGATTCAACATGGCGGGCGGCATGATTCGAGTATTTTTCCTACATTGTTTTTGTGACGTCACTGAGTTTCGCTATACCTCGGTTTTCATTAAGTTGTTGTGTTCATTAAGTTCAAAATATTTTTCTGTTGCGTTACGAAAATATACTTCAAAGTAGCGAAATTGCACTTGACATGCGATTGTCTTTTAGTAAAAACGCTAGCGAGACTACCGTGTGGCTTGTCATGTTTGAAACCAAAATTGACGTGTCGATAATTTCTTAATACGAACTAATAATTATTTATTGTTTATTTTTTATGTTCAATGTTTTATATATTCATTAGTATGCCATTCCATTCATTAGAATGGAATGGTTTTATAATTTGATTTTTTTTTTGTTTTTACTTAACTATTTTATCATTAAGAATATTATAAACAGTCTTACTTTTATTTAATTATATCTATATTTTCTTACTATACAAATATAATTATTTTATGCATTAGCTATTTTATTTGATGGATTCAATCAAATTTCCGAATGAATATCGACATCGATAAAAAAAATGCTACGTAGTACTTCCCTTTTCGCGCGACCAGTTCCCGCTAAAAATGTCACTTTTAACGGGAGTAGCTTGTACAAGAAAAATCATGTTTTTTTTCTTCAAACCGTCATACTAAGAAAACCCCTCTAAATAATCGTCAGATTATGGTTCAACACGAGTAGGCCATCATGCTGAACAGTCTGTATAATAATCTGGTGCGCTCGAGTATTTCAAAACAGCATTATTAGTGCATTTTCAAAAATCTGCCACGAGGGTGCGTCATGACCGAATCGTCAGTCTTTTGAATCAGAGCTTCTTTTGGGGTACACTTAACATCCCCTCTGAAAATCAGACGTAATCATACATAATCAGCCTATAATATTCCGACTGCTGGGAAACAGGCCTTCTTTCTGTGAGAGGGAGTGGGTCGGCCCACCACGTGGGCCCAGTGCGGGATGGTGGATGTCACATGTCTTCGAATTTTCGGTTCTGGGACATGCCGGTTTCCTCACGATGTTTTCCTTCACCGTTTTATGAGCAGTGGTGATGAAATAATTTACACAAATTAATGCGCCTGTCTGGATTCGAACCTACGAATCGTAAGTCGCGGCCGTTACCACTGGGCCACCACTGCTCTGAAAATCAGACGCACTCGAATATTTTTTTAGTCCCCATATTTAACCCTTCCGTACGGCCACCCCTATAATGCAAAGCAGCAGATAACATACCGCCGTCATCAGAGACACGTGGGAGATATACACTATCAATATTTAGTGTAACATTCTTTCACTCGTTGTCTATGGGAGAGATTTTGTGAATTTTTTTATTTTATTTTAATTCGGGATAAAAATCAAGAGCACAATTAAATGTTATACATAATAATCTCACTAATTAAACATAATACTTATTATACTACTAACAACATTATCTACTTATTACTAAAATGTTTTAATGCTACGTGAGATAAAAATAAAAACAGAATACATGAGTGAATTGAGTTAAATATTAGATTATTGATTGAATGAATGAATGAATGCTTTTTGGGAAATTAATTCTTTTTTTTTTATTTATGAAATAGCAAAAGAAAAAAAAAAATATATAAACAAAATACACCACTTAATAATTTATAAAGCAACGATAGAATAGAACGGATGGAAGTTTATTAGGCTTTTAAAACCCTCAAAGGAATTCTTGGAGAACGCTCATTGGTCCATATTCATTTTTAAGTAAAAGATCTTCATTATACTTAATTACTTTAATATTTAAAGAAGTACTTAACTGTTGAACTAATGGTAATCTGAATGTTTTAACAACTTTTTTGTGGAAGAAACAGCCGATAACAGATTACTAAGAATTCATATATTATTATGGCATACTATAGTCAGCCTATAATGTTCCCACTGCTGGGACATAAGCCTCCTCTCTATGAGATCCCGGGAGTATGTTGTCCCGCGAGCCCATAGCGGGTTGATGGATGTCACATGTCTAGGTTTTTTTGGTTCTAGGACTTGCCGGTCTCCTAACGATGATTCCTTCACCATTTTGAGAGCAGTGGTGATGAAATTATTTACACAAAGTAAAGTGCCTGCTTTTTTTTTTGGGTGGGATACCATCAAATAACTTCTCCCGCTCCAGGCGGAGCGGGAGGGTGTGTCAGACTCTTACTGACTAAAACTCACCCGTATTCCTTACGTTGCCTGTGTTGTCAGGGGCCTCGGTGACCCTTTAGTACCTTCCCGCGACCCCAGCAAAAGTGCCTGCCTAGGTTTGAATTTAACAGGCGATGGTCTATATTATCAGCAATTTCTGATAATCAGGTACATTTTTGCTTCGACGCACATAAACCACAAAACGTACATTGAATAAAAAATAGCAAAACATTCCGACTTATTCTCGGTAAAATGAATTGTCAAACGGTGCGTTACATTTGTTGGAGAAACCTGAACTAATGGTACATCTGTAATGAATTCATTATTACATATGTACCATTGGAATTCTAATAGAAGTAACTTTCCAGGATATTTTTTTCTGCCAGCTGATTGGAGCTGTTGTTGCACCTCAACAGCATTGGAGATTGCGTTAAATCGTCGACACAATGAAGCGATCATATCTTACAGATGCGCAATGCAGTGTTGTCTCCCAGATTCACGTCTTCGGACATATCCCCTAGTCTCTGGAACCGTTGCAAGACTCGTTGAACAGAAAAATGGCTACTGTCCAGTTGCCGTGCTACATCACACGGCCACATTCCTGAATGCAGTAGTGCAATCACTCGAGCGGCTTCTTTTGCAGTAGTATCCATCTTGAGGGTTATGTTTTCGCTGGAGTTGTTCACGTGTGTTGTCTTCGAAGTCTGAATGACGCATAGCCCATATTTGACTGGGTTTGGCTCTTTTGGGTATAAAAGGTAGGGTGGCGCATTTAGTGGACAATGTTATGCATATTTTTGTAGACGTCTCGTGCTCGGAAGATTTGTTTTGTTTATGAAATGAAGGTCGTTAATCATACTTTCAATAGGCACCAATATTAACTAGGTTTAGTGCATGCGTGGTGTGGTATTTTGCTACACAAAGTCACATCTTTAAATTATTTTATATTTTAAATGGCTGTTATATCCAAAAATTCTTGTTATAATCTCTATACTGTTTCCTTGCTTTAAACATGAAATCATATTATCAAGTCTCTCACTTTCTTACATATTATGTTTGAACACCACAGCCGAAAAGAAAAACCACAATTAATTGTTTCTAACACTGTGTTATCCATTCACACCTTTCATCATAAATCTGTCAGGTTTTTCTTTATCTAAGCATTTTAGCTGCCATGATAAAGCTAGTTCGACACTTCATTTAGTTAGGCTATGTACTCGTGTAAACCGTTTTTTTTGATCCTGGCAGGCATTCAAATACATAATTTGAATAATGCTTAACAGAAACTTCTAGAAATTTTGCCAGAATCTATAAAAGCGGTCATCGGACCTTACAAGGGTTTAGTCTTGTTCAGTCTTATTGAGTTTGGCTCTGTTGGTCTCAGTCTTGTGCAATCGAGTTCAGTCTTACTCAGTCTAAAACCTATTATATGGTAATAACTTGTTATTGTAATGTGTGCAAATATAATCATTTAAAGAAACTCGCAGTGTGTGATTTGTGGTTCACTCTCCATAACCTCCGGCCTCCGTTTCTGACTTGCGCCTTTGGGAGGTCCCTAATGCCGAAGGCGTTATAGTCGCGCGCCAAGCCGACCACTCCTGTGCCTCCTGACTCCTGTGACCGCGGCTGCGAGATACACTACGGCGTGTGAAATATCAGCCTCATCTTCGTGCACCGCCTAATCTGTCAGCACTATCCCACTGCTGCCTGCCGATCCAGTCCCACAACTACCTCGACTACGATGTTTATTATTATTATTTTTTAGACATACTTTTTTGACATTATATACTATATATATATATTTTAATTTCAGACTTGTTGTAATGGCAAACATGTTATTTGGTTTAAATAGGTTTTTATTTTTATTATTTTAATATTATTTTACATGGATTCTTGTGTACGTTGTGAATGTGAGAACGTTGTAGGCTTAATAAACTAGACATTTTTCTTTTCTTTTTTTATGTTAAGTACTTATCGACAGGCCTACACTGTCCTCCCATACCCATTAAAACTGTAATTTGAAAACATTGTAAAAGCCAATTATTTTTAAAAGAGTAACCGTGGAGTTTCTTGCCGGCTCTTCTCCATAGGAAACGACCAATTGGAACCGTGCACCTAGCTTCTGACGTTTCATAAGTGCCCATGTAGGTTTATGTGAAATAAAAATATTTTGATTTTGATTTTTGACCTGCTGATCCTGTCCAGCTGCTGCTAGCCGATCCTTTATCCTGCTGTCCAAGCGTCCCGAACTACGACACTCGAACTGGAAACCTGGAACTCTCTAACCATTTTAATAATTAGTATAACTCTATTTTTTTTATAACGTGACTTGTGACTCCGGCCCTCCGGCCAATCGTGACGTTACAGTGGATGGCTCGACAAGCTTAAAACATATTTTTGGAAAGGTGCGATTTTTGTGACGCCGAGTATATAAACTGAACCTTAATAGGAAATGTCGACTCCATCTAGCTTATTTTTTAATATGACGTGTAAAAGTGATTCTCATATCCTATTTACAGAATAAACAATTTCATTTCATTTCATTTCAGAGGGAGAGTGTACCGATGTGTGTGTGTGTGTATATGAGTGTATTTTTTTTTTGACCTGTCAAAATGAAAGGCATGGTCATTGTAAGTGCGTTGCACAATTACTCCGCTGTTCTCTTTTAAATCATACACAGAATATAACTTTAAATGTCTAAAAGCATGTGCTTTTAGACATTTAAAGTTATATTCTCGGAAGGCCTACCTTAATTCCTCCACTGATGAGTCGAGACATCTTTCGTTCTTCCTTATTATTAAGAGAGGCACAATATCGCAACATCTCGCGAACCCGCCGACACCCGGCACGACACACTAATGGCCTCATACATACTTAATCCAGTTTTACCTTTTTACGGTCTCGAGAATTTCCGTCTATTCGATTCCCCTACATATCTTGGGCTTATATAAAAATTCTGCTTGCAAACATTTTTAGAATATTTCCCGGTTCCATGGTCACGCGGGGATTAAATTTGAGTGTTCGAATAGGGAATAGAACTCCTTTGATAAGAGGAATGGAAATCCTTCCACCTATATTTAGTTATAATTAATCTTACGTGTTCATGATTCAACGAATATAAATAATATTTGGTAATGTTGGACATTTAGCCAAGAACGATGGACTTAAATCGATTTTTCTCACCGGTCCATTGTTTCTTGTTTTTAACCCTGTGGAACACGTCCAGTACATAATTTTCCCATCAACGTACCTATCAAAACTTATGTGAATACCAGCCTCACACAATCAGCCTATAATATTCCCACTGCTGGGACATAAGCCTCCTCTCTATGAGAGGGAGTGGACCGTAATCCACCACGCGAGCCCAGTGCGGGTTGGTAGATGTCACATGGCTTCGAATTTTTGGTTCTAGGACATGCCGGTTTCCTCATGATGTTTCCCTTCACCGTTTTGAGAGCAATGGTAACGAAATTAAATACACAAAGTAAAGTGCCTGCCTGGGTTCGAACTGACGACCTACAACCCGTAAGTCGTGGTCGATACCACTGGGCCACCACTGCTCATATACTGAATACCAGCCTGAACTTTTCAATATGACCCATAGTTGTATTTATTGTTGTGTTATTAAGTATCACGTGTGTGAAATTGTGCCCACTGTATTATCATGCGAAAATAATTGTCTAGAAGTATTATAGGAGGTAAGGATTAAAATCAGACGCTGCTGGTTTTTGTCCGCAACATAAACAGTAATAACAACAATATTTTTTATTATTGAATTTCAGTATTTTGAAACATTAAACATTGCTTTTTATGTCGACAGTACCACGCAAGCACTTCAAACTTCAGTGAGCATTACCCAGTCATGCGGAGCGGCCGTGTGGGTGGGGCGCTCCGCCACAAATATTGGTATTTTCACCTTCGAGCAGAGGTTCAACTCAACTTGTAACTTTGTAGGCTACTATTGTCTCCTTTTTTTCGGTGACAAATGAATCGTTCGCGAGACGTTTTTGGGTCGACGAAATGTGAATAAACTGAGATAAATCGTTTGACCTACATGATGTTAGAGATATTTGGCGATATCTCCACCGGGTTTCTGTAGCAACCCAAACTACTCGAATTTGATAATTTTCTTATTTTCTTCCGACGTTCCTCTCGCAGCATTTGTCATTAAGCTACTGTTTAGCCCTCAGTAGCTGCTCATACATGCACAGCACTGTAGGGTAAAGTATATTATAGAACCTGATGATTTTATCCATGAACGAGACGATGTCCATTTGCAAGTTTATATCACTGACTTACACAGTGCAAACACTGAGTGTTATGCCCATTCTACATTCAAAAATACAACTCACAGAAGTCTATATCGATATCTACACAAATAATTAAAAAAAAACAGTAAAGTCAAAACTACACATTGAATATTTTTTTTTAAAGTAATTGCTTCGAAGTTTGGGAACGATGATACCGAAAATATGGCCGATGCATGTTCCGGATTGGCGCAAAATCGGCTGAACGATTTGAATGAAATTTGGCACACAGTTAGTTTATAACCTGGATTAACACATAGGGTACTTTTAATCACGGTAGTACGTTCCCGTGGGATATTTTTCGACATTCACGTGGCCGAAGCCACGGGCAAAGCCTAATTATTAATATTATAAATACGAAAGGAATTCTGTCTGCCTGTCTGTTACTTTTTCACGTCTCAACTGCTGAACGGATTTTGATGAAATAGGCATACAGGTAGACCATGCCTTCTGCCGGGGTCGCGGGAAAGTCCGAAAGGGATACCGTGGCCCCTGGCAAACACAGGCAACGGACGAAAACCTGTTAGATTTTAGTCACTGAGAGTCTGACACACCTTCCCGCTCCGCCCAGAGCGGGAGAAGTTATTTGATAACTACACACCCAAAAAAAAAGGTAAATTATGACTTAGATTAGGACAAAGGATACTTTTTTATCTCGGTAGTACGTTCAAACCTCTACGCAGGTGACGCTGTGAGCAGAAGATAGTACGCAATAAAACTTTCGAACAGAAATCGTGCGTAACTTCATAAACAAGGGTCGTCAAAGAAAAGAGACGAGCTAAAAATACACTTTTATTCCAATGTCATGCACATCTACAGTTTGTTTCCACTAAAGAGTAACATTGTGATATCTTGTGCTAGTCAACTCGTGAGCTATCTGGTATCCAGTCTGTCGGGTCCAACCTGGTTTATACATAACGTGGAAACTATACTACATCTTGTGAGTTGTGGTGGAAAGTTGTTTATCATTTTGGAAACTAGTTACTGACATTATAGAACTAATATTAACTCTCTAAAACTTAACACGTGGTTACACGTGGTGGCTGTTTTGTGTTTTATCAAATGAGATGATATAATCGAAGTTTAATATAAAATGCGTACAATAAACATTTGTGTTAAAGCATAAATTAATATTATACATTGTAAACTTATAGTGCCAAACGAGAAGGTTACCGCATTCTCTACTTCATCGATTATTTCAATTCAATGAAAGTTAACAAAAAATAAAAATATTATAACATAAAACTGCTGAATAATTGCGTCATGGATGATTACAGCCCAGCTTTTTGCAGCCACTAATTATAATGAAAATAATTATGTGGTCATATTCAAACATAATAACTAAATGAGCACAATGAGTTCAAAATGGCAAATTCTAACATTTCGTTAAACATTAATTATAGCTAAATTAAAATACAGATTACAATTTGCCAATAACAAGTCACTTTACAAAAATATCAGAAAACTCGCGCCTCGAAATGATACGATTTATTTAAAAAAAAACTGATATCAAACGTCAAAGTATTCCATGTTTACGTTTGTTTGTAAGTATGCAGCGTTGCGTTCATGAAGTAAATAAGTATGTCCTAGAAAGTAATATGTGGTCTCTTCTAACATACACAGTCTTTATTATCAGGATCTTAAAGTACATTTTCACCTTCTAAAACGTAAAAGTACTGACAGTGCACAGGCACACGGCGATTAAAAAAAAATACATAAACAACCGACACGTGATTGAAAATGTCGGATATTAGATATAAAGCGGAAATATAACAACCGAATATCAGAAGGTCAATTCTAGTATTTCATCATCATCATCTGCCTAGCCTCTTCCCAACTATGTTGGGGTCGGCTTCCAGTGTTACCGGA
The DNA here is from genome assembly GCA_905333075.3 of Atethmia centrago. Classification (NCBI taxonomy): domain Eukaryota; kingdom Metazoa; phylum Arthropoda; class Insecta; order Lepidoptera; family Noctuidae; genus Atethmia; species Atethmia centrago. Next base: position 30,326,960 of record HG995377.1, on the reverse strand, counting down.
TACAGCTGAATACCAGTACTTTACATGGAGCGACTGCCTATCTGACCTCCACAACCCAGTTACTGGGTAACACGATACCCCTTGGTAAGAATGGTTGTCAGACTTTTCAGCTTCTGACGACCCGTAACGACTGTCAAAGATCTACAAATGACAGCCAGGACCAACGGCTTAACGTGCTTTCCGAGGCACAGAGGGGTCTTGGTATGTAAAGATGGTCACTCATCCACGGACCAACCGCGGCAAGCGTAGCTTAACCTGATCGATCGACCCGTGTGGCTATTATTACTTGGCCACAAGCCCCTGATAATTCTATCTCTCCCAATTCTCCCCCATTTCTAGTATTTCAAAACGTTCAAAATCTTGCAATCTCATCTCAGCGCCAATAAATGTCAAAAACTTGTCAAAAATGTAGGTAAACTAGTGGTATTTTTGACAAATTGAGACTAAGATTGGTATATGACTGATATTAAAAATACGAGAATGCCCCCTTTGGTACAGTCACCAGCCCATCAAGTTACCACAAACTGTCAAATTTTCTCATTCGATTTTGAACTTAACCATCAACATTTTAAGGTTTAAAATTATTCGAGAGAGAAATTTGACAGATTCGTAAAACCTGATTTGTTGTTGACTGTACTGACTGTACATGTGTATGATATTTGTGTATTATTGGAGTGGACCTTCTGTCATTTTCTATTCAATACTAGAACTTTTCACCACAAGTCACAATAGTTGTCATTGTTTAAATCCAACTTATTAGTTAACTGTATGTATTACATAAAGATAAACTGCATAGATTTATTTATTGCTATAACTTACCTCAATTAAAAAAAAGTTATAACTAATCGTCTTACAAAAGATAGTGTTACATTTACAATAATATTATGTCCCTATCTTGGTGTTTCTTTGACTGTGTTTCATAGTTCACAAATAATATTTTTTTAAAATTCCCAAGCATAGTTTTTTACCCACATAACTTTTACAAGTTCTCTATCATTTAGCATCACAGAAATTAAAACATTTTAACATCAAATATTTCTAACACATTTTAAATAAATATTATACATTATTATCAAGCTGTTCCTTAATCAAGATATTGAAATATTATCTCGTATACAAAGATTCGTCTGAAAACAACAATTTATTTCAAAACTTTGTATACATATACATATTATGTACGTTCATACATACATAAAGCAGTATGCATAGAGCAGTGGTGGCCCAGGGGCAACGGCCGCGACTTACGAGTTGTAGGTCGTAGGTTCGAACCCAGACAGGCGCTTTACTTTGTGTAAATTATTTCATCACCACTGCTCTCAAAACGGTGAAGGAAAACATCGTGAGGAAACCGGCATGTACTAAAACCAAAAAAAAAAAGAAAATCGTAGACATATGACATCTACCAACGCGCACTGGGTCCGCGTGGTGGATTACGGCCCACTCCTTCTCACAGAGAGGAGGCCTGTGTTCCAGCAGTGGGAACATTATAGGCTGGTTATGTGTATACATACATAAAGATGGTGTCCAGGGAGCAAGTATTAAATGAAGAATATAATTATTTTCATACACTATAAATTCGTCTTGTGAAAAACCTGCCAAGTGCGTGTCGGACCATACAATGAAGGGATGTAGTTGGGATGAATTTATCCTAAAAACAAACTTATCATTTTAGTTGAAAAACATGTTCTCCCTATCAATATACGTCACGATCAATTCTTCAACTGCAAATGTAAATTGGTCGACTATTATTTGTTAAGTAAAGCCTACTTAGCTGTGATAGTTTTCCTTTTAATTTCATTATATTTACTGCTGCCATGATTTTTTTCACGTACTAAACACAAAAAGCAAAAACTAAAATTTCTAACGAAAATTTGCACTTTACAGCTTCGTATTAGGCAAACGGATCACTGAATCGAAAAATGGTAAGGTAAACTTCCGTACAGGGGAGGTAGGTACAGTAATTTTTCGAGGTTTAATTTTACCACTTCGTCAGTGGGATTAATATGTATAGCCATGCCAAATTAAGGTTTCTAGTACTAAGAGTCTCTGAGCTAAGCCGAGGACAGACAGACACACAGACATGGTGAAACTATAAGGGTTCCTTGTTGACTACGGAACCATATAAGAACATAACGACATTATCATATGAAATGTTAACTACTAAATAATATGTGGGTTAGGCCTGGTGTGAGTAAACCTTTGAATAATAATCATCCTCGTTCTCCTGCCCATACCCCAATTTATTTGAGGTCGGCGCAACATGTCTTGAAAAGTATAGGTACATGAATAAAGCATGTAACGAAATAACTCTGCAGGTAAACATTATTAATAATAATACATATTAATGTAGCAATGGTTACTGCTCAGACATCAAACGATTCCTTGTTCCTTGACAATTCAAAAGTGCCTGTATTTGGTTTATTTGAAATAGATGCTTTGAGTTTGAGTTTGATTCAGAACCCATTCACACGACGTTTTTGATACGATAATATTATTACACACAACTCATTCTCAGATTGTTCTCATTGGCACGCTTTAGCTCACATTTGTATCAATGCAATTGCAAACGTACAGAAATGTCGATTCAAACGTAATGTCGTTTAGTACAAAAACGGCTATTTGAATACACTTGTAACCATTTATTATCCGAGTACAAAACGGTACAAAGATCTTTTGGCGCTCGGCCAAAATCAGATCTAACGCCATCTGGTTTTTTAATACAATTTCTGTGACAATTTCACAAATGTTTGACAGCAACGCCCCCCTGTCAATGTCATTCAGGCGCCAAATGTTTATTGTTGCACTGTATCTAGTAGGTAAATCAACATTTTGTGTCTTTATTATTAAGACGCTAGATACAGCTAAACCGCGGTTACTGTCAGACTCACAGATATAGATAGACCTAGATAACGCATGAGCACCTACTTCGCGTGCCCGGCTTAAGTAAAAGATACTTCATGTGGCCACTGTCGCGCTCAGTCTGCATTGGTGCGCCACGCTATTCGGACGTCTCTCAGAAGATTAAAAATGCCTAATTGTGCTGTTATAAATTGTAAAAATCGTACAAATGTGAGCAGAATACAAAAAGTAAACGTTTCCTTCCATCCGTAAGTCATTTTAAGAATAACATTATGCATATTTCATTTTAAAATCAATTATTTTGAATCCAATTCCCACAGTAATATCAAATTCGAGAAAAACATAGATCATCGAAATTAAGCTGCAAATTCGTAATGCATTGCGGCTTTTACTTCCAGAGGTTGACGCGACGTTACTGTTTTAACAAGTGATAAATATCGAAACAAGTGATACTATCGTACATCGCTTCGGTTACGTAGTACATGCGCTTTTATCATTTTTCTGTCAAATTTAGTGATTAGTGATGTTCATCGTACGCAACACAAGTCGATTCTTGAGAATCGATTTCGGACACAGAGGAATGATTTTGTATTTACATCCTCTGTCTATCTCATTACTCTGTCACAGAATCGATTAATAAATCGATTTAAACGATTGTTAATAATTCTTTACTGTACACAATTACTCAATAAATAGTAATCGTACAGTAATTGAGAAATTGTATGTACAAAGGTGAACTTTATTCAAAAATGAGTTTTCTTCTAGCAAACCATTGAGTGACAGAGACTGATAAAAATATGGTAGAATTCCGTTTCTTTTTGTAAACACTAGACCATAAATTGGTTATAAGGTGTTTCAATCCTATATTTTCGTGTTTATTATGGTAAACTTACTTGAAATTATGGCAAAGATATCCAAAAATTAGCACGTCGACAGAATGCGAGCGCTCGTGCGCGCACCCTCTTACTACGAAAACTTACAGCGTATTGCTCACTGATCGAGTGCTAGCGCTAGGCGGGGAGTGGGGCGAGACGGGTGCCGCACGCGGCGGCGTCTATGAATCGATTTGGTTTTCCCATCACTAAATAGTGCTTGTGATGTCATAGTAGGTAGTCAAAAAATGGCACGCTTGGTTTTCATACAGACCGTGATACTTGAGTTATCTAGGTCTCTCTATATCTGTAGTCAGACTGCATAGAAAAGAAAGAGAAGCGCGGTGACACAACGCTTGTAATTTATTTCAAAATATGAAGCAATTATCTATTTACGCAAAATTGAGTTGAGTAATCAAAAATAAAAAACAACCAAGTTCTGCATTCAAATAAGACGTTCTTGTTTTTAATTAAATACGTATTTTGCATTGATATTTAATCCAGATATTTTGAATTGGAACTCAAAGTAAAAGTTTAGTTTACCGTTAATTTGTATCGAGATTTTTTTTTCAAAACGTGTTTTGGTAACAACCATGTTCTGAGAAATATGTTCAAAATTAACATTACATTTTTTGCGTTGTACCACAAACTATACAGATTTGGCGATTTTCTTTCTTAAGACAAGCCTACTTTAGTAGGCGCGGGCTTGCGGAAGGTGAGCAATGGGTAGCTCGCCGTCCGACTAGGACCAGGCCCGGGTCGACGGCGCGTTGTGTTCCACGCGCGCCTCAAAGAGATGTCGTCAGCATAAGAGTAGGGACCGATGCCTGCCGGGGTCGTGAGACAGTCCGTAAGGGATACCGAGGCCCCTGGCAACACAGGCAACTGGCAACACAGGCAACTGAAGTAAGACGAGTGGGTTTTAGTCAGTAAGAGACTGACACATCCTCCCGCTCCGCCCGAGCGCGAAAAGTTATTTGACAATTTCCCACAAAAAAAAGCCTACTTTGATCATTTGCCTCTTGTCAGCATCTTAATGTGTACAAAGTTATTCATTACCTACATGCTTTATTCATATAATTTTCTCACAGCTATTTTCATACTGACATGTTTCATCTCTTTGCTTGAATATACGAACAAAAACAACAGCCGCGGTGAACGTTTCAAGTCTTGGTACATCTCGGCGTAATTTAATGAGACTAAAGCTTCCGGCCTCAGTCTAGAATAAAGCCTAGCCTATCCTATTTTCCTTTATGGTAAACAGATAAAATATTTAAAAGTAAGCGGGTTGGGAACCAGTAATATTTTTCTTTTTATAGGTAAACAAACATCACACAAAAGTAAAACCCAAAAATTAATCTTCTTTAAACGAATAAAAATATTCCCCGAATCGTTGAAAGTCGAATCAATGTTAATCACCTCCTCAGACCACCATCAAAAGAAGCAATTACGTTCATAAAAGTCTTTAGCATCACATAACGAGATCTGACGTTGAGTAATAGAGTCGCAGTTATAGCTCCGAAACTTCGGACCCGTGGCCCGAAGTTACAATAATCATTGGCCATTACACAGAGCTGGTCCTCATTTATCCTGATGTAACTTTTCTAACTTAATTTTTCATTCACCTGTCAGATTTTCCTGCAAAATTTTCTGTTATGTAACGTTATTTTTGGTACTTTTTTAGAAACGCTGAAAAATCTAAAAGTTTTAGTTCCGAGAGTCCTCGTTGAAAAGAGAATATTTAAGCAGTAATTCGCTAGTTTAGGTTAAAAAGCTATATTGAAATTGATTCTAGGTTTGCATTAGGTTTACTAAAAATTGCGTTATATTTATAATCACCTTAGCACCAGATTTTCGCTTTGGCGATCTAGGGGCGCAGGATTTTCTAAATCCATCCACCTAGCCTAGTGCCGACGTTGAGGCCGGCTTTCTGTCTAACAAGATGTGCATGAAAATCAGAATACTGAGCATCGTGCCGTAACCCACATACCAATACCGATAACCGAACTTTAAACTGGTTTTCAGATTTTATATCAGTATTCTCCACCAGTGACAGTTGCCATTATTGATTATTAGGAAAAAAGCTTCTGTGACAGACGGACAAAAAAGTGATCTTACAAAGCTTCCGTTTTCCTTTTTTAATGAAGGTAATACGGGACCCTAAAAACGAGAAATAATCGCTGTAGTGACTAGATTTAATGAAATTACAATAAACTAGTTGGAGGACGGTAAGCAAAAGCACGAATGCACCATACAACATTCCCGTCCATCACCATGGTGACAAAGTCCCTTTGTCCCAGCCGTCGCACTCAACTCTTCAGATTACATGCCAAATAAATATCAAACTTATGATCCAGTAATTACGGTTGTTACTCTATTAATTAATGAATAAATTAAGTTGAAGTGTCTCTTTAATAGTTGGCAGTATTATTAATGAGTTTGGCTAACATCCAAACCCCTTGTTACTCAAGGTTATGGGAACAAGTTTGCGTAGCAGTCATAAATTTCGTTAATTTCTGGGCGGGTCGGGTTGCGAATATCCTTTGTGTGCGGTTTCGGTTTTCGGAATCGATTGGAGAACGGTTTTAAATGTTGCTGGGTTATTTTTCAGCCTGTGTAAAAAGGGTACCGTTTTTAATACCTACATACCAGATATTATAATAACATAACATCACGCATTTCTTTCCCGTAAGGTTAAGCAGGAGTGTACCTATAGTACCTAAATCAACATTTCGCTGGTTGTGTTTAAGCCCCACACAATAGGGGGCGAGTTTATTGCCAATAATTGGGCATAAATCCAGATTTAATAAAATGGAATTTTTCATTTTTTTTCTCAGCTACTGAGAAATTCCAAAAATTTTAACCTGTATGATTTTGCATAAAACTTTCAGCGAAATAACTTTTAACGTATGATACTGCTAATTGTATTGATTATTAAAATATAAGTATTTTAATCATTATTGTGGATGTATCTTAACCCCATAGACGCTTCTCATCAATTTTCCAAAGTATTTGTTAAATTCATATTCCACCATCATTCATGATTAAATTTTAATTAGTCACTAAACAAGTTCAAACCTTCGTTATCACTACGTGCTTATTGAAGTTGGTTCATTTCATATTAAACGCGGAGGTGCGGAGGTCCAAACATTACTGGGAAATGTGTCCACACTTGTTGACTTCCCATCGTATTTAGTGCTATAGATTATTATTTCGATTAAGTTTTGAAACGATATTATAATGATTATTTGTTTTTTTAGGGTTCCGTACCTAAAGGGTAAAATGGGACCCTATTACTAAGACTCCGCTGTTCGTATCTGTCTGTCTGTCACCAGGCTGTATCTCATGAACTGTGATAGTTAGACAGTTGAAATTTTCACAGATGATGTATTTCTGTTGCCGCTATAACAACAAATACTAAAAAAACAAAATAAAATACATATATAAGGGGCCTCCGATACAACAGACATGATTTTTTTTGCCGCTTTTATAGATAATGGTACGGAACCCTTTGTGCACGAGTCCGACTCGCACATGGCCGTTTTTTTAAATAATGATGTACGTCAGTAAGCAGATTGGTACTGTAAAAACACGAAAATGAACTTTACAGAATAGCATTGTGCTGTCTTTTTTACTTCCATGTCAAGACACCGCCCCACAGCTGGTGAAGGCTAAGTTATACATGTGGCGGGTGTGCATATCAAACTACTGTCAAACCAAAATCCCGTGCTCACGATGACCACATGTGTTTACCGCCCCTTTTTGCTTCGACCAATAAAAAAAATCTTTTGTTTAAATAAATTTCTCAGACTCTGTTACAATGATCACAGATGTCTGACCACCCTTAACCCGGTTTTTTACGGTCTTTTCTTTTTTTATTTACAAAAGCAAGGGGCTCACCAAAAATCTGACGAGGCAATGCTATTGGTTGATGAGCGTGTAGATAAGCGTTACTATAGCGGCCGAGCGCTGCATGCAGGAATATTCCTTACAGTGGTCCAATTTGCACACCTGCGTGGGTACTTAGCTTCGCTTTGTATGAATATTATAGGTGGATTCGTCCACTACGACCAACGGCCACGCTGTGCACGAATGCGTGGCTGACAAACATATGAGCCACGCAGGAACGTGGCAAACAAACACATGAACCGCGCAGAAACGTTGCAAACAAACATATGAGCCGCGCAGGAATGTGGCAAACAAACACAAGAACTGCGCAGAAACGTTGCAATCAAACATAAGAGCCGCACAGGAACGTGGCAAACAAACACATGAACCGCGCAGAAACGTTGCAATCAAACATAAGAGCCGCACAGGAACGTGGCAAACAAACACATAAACCGCGCAGAAACGTTGCAAACAAACATATGAGCCGCGCAGAAACGTTGCAATCAAACATAAGAGCCGCGCAGGAACGTGGCAAACAAACACATGAACCGCGCAGAAACGTTGCAATCAAACATAAGAGCTGCACAGGAACGTGGCAAATAAACACATGAACCGCGCAGAAACGTGGCAAACAAACACATGAACCGCGCAGAAACGTTGCAATCACACATAAGAGCCGCACAGGAACGTGGCAAACAAATACATGAACCGCGCAGAAACGTTTCAAACAAACATATGAGCCGCGCAGAAACTTGGCAAACCTCTTAAGACGCTGACAACTCCTAAACCGCGGTCACTGTCAAATTGCATAGAAAAGAAAGAGAAGCGCGATGACACAACGCTTGTAATTTATTGCAAAATATGAAGCAATTATCTATTTACTCAAAAATGAGTTGAGTATGTTATTAATTAAATACGTAACATATGTTGATATTTAATACAGATATTTTGGATTAGAACTCAAGGTAAGAGGTTAGTTTGTATCGAGATTTTTTTTTTCTTAACGTGTTTGGGTAACTACCAAGTTCTGGTAAATATGTTCAAAATTAACATATATTTTTTCCGCTACCACAAACTATACAGATTTGGCAATTTTTTTTTTTAAGAGACGTCTATTTTGGTCAATTGGGTGTTGTCAGCGCCTTAATGCAAATCCTACGTCGTATTAGGCGGTCGACTTTATTTATATAATATTTATTGCATGTCTTTTATTTTATACGTAAAATAAACGTGGCCTAGGATTTTAACGTACGATACATGAACTGAATCATTTTTTCCAAAATAAATATTTTACAGTTTACGTTACCGAAAGTTCTATATGTTTGTTTGAATGAAATAAAAAGTACTACAGGTCCCTTTTTTGAATTGTAGGCTTATGTAACACATGCTTTTCATTTTGCGGCCAGAGGAGGAAAATAAAATGCCCGAGTAGTTTTCGATTGGTTTGTTTTTGTCAGTGCCTTCAGGAAATTGAAATGGTTTCGTTTACTGGCCATAGTTATTAAAAGTGATACTCAGAATATAACTGTTGGTTGTTTATTGGTGATTCACAATTGTTCAATTTTTTTCTTTTATGTTTACCTTACGGTAATATTTTCTAGTACCTTTGATATTATTTTTGCAATATTGTTATTAATTTGCTTCGGTCGTATGTGTTCCCGGAAAAAATGTTTTCTACTATTAAGAATGCTCTGATTATCTTACACTTTTGGCTCACCACCGTTAGAGTCCATGGTAACATAGTGTTGACTCAGATTAATAATGAAGATGGACATTGGATATTAATCAAATAAAAATAATTAATTAATTATATTAAACATCATAATAGCATAAGATATAAGTAACATAATTCATGACAAAATAATGATAGAAAACAAATCTTATCTATGAAACGTTAGTCATCGAAACACCACTTCTATTCTTAGGGGATACCCTGATATCAATTTAATACTTAACATCAGCTACTTAGATTACAGAAAGAAAGTAATTACTAATATTTACATCTATTTACATTCTTATTTATTATATATATTACTCGTATGTACCTACATAATTTTGTCAGATCAGCCGGTCTATTATGTAAAAATTTCACCGTGGTAACTTAGGTGAAGTGACCTGTCGTTCCACTTGATGCTAGAGATTGACACTATTGACAGCTCACTTCAAGCTCACTTCACCGTATTTTTTTTCGGTAAAACATTTACAGAATAGCACTGCTGATCATATAATCTTGGTGGTAAATTATCAACATAAGAGATCACAAAATAAAGTTTGATTTGCACTGTCAAATAAAATCGATATACAATATCGGAGTGATTCAGTTACAGCGGTACAAGGATATTTGACGCTTGAATGACATTGAAAGGGTGGCGCTGTTGGTAAACATTTGTGAAATTGTTTTGCGTAATTGTATTGAAAAAACAAGATGGCGGTGTGTTAGTTCCGATTTTGGCCACGCGCCAAAACATCCTTGTTCCTCTATATGTTAATATTACCTTTTTTCGTGCAAGTTTGAAAGCAGGTTTTGTTTTGCTTACAATTTAAGGCAAAAATCAACATTTTCTGACACTTAAATTGTGTAACTAAAGATAACTAAAGAAAGTGCAGTGTGAAGATTTATAACTAAAGAAAGTGCACACGTGCAATTTTTGCCTGACTTCAATAATAATGATTTCAATGTACCATCCAATTTATTTTAACTATTTGCTTTATTCGAAGTAAAAGATTATTTTATATAAAGAAAACTATCGGAGAGTCGGAAAATAACAAGAATAGTCGACCTCTTAATTGCTTTACTACTTTTTACAACAATTCCCAATAAATTGAAACTTCACTAAGATTGAAAATAAGTAATTGCCACATAGACAATTAAACATTGTCGTTGTAAGACGTGGAAGTGACATCCAACCTTAGGGTGATACATCATTTTCGCAAGTCAACTATTCATTAAAAATAATTAGACTAATATATTTTATTAATATAAAAACAAAATTTAAAATAGTTAAACAAAAATGTATTTAATTATTTTTATACCTTCACTTTAAATATAAGAACAACAAAACCATAAAGTCGGATAACGAAATCGCACATCTGCGCAATCCTTGAGATTTAGATTTTCTGGCATACAGTCAGAATTTAAAACAAAGTTTATTAATATTAACATCGATCCAGAGAAGTTGCTTAATTATTTAGCGTACAAACATCTTACGTATTGGAAACATTCTGTAGATAAAGTTTCATAGGATTTAAGAAATTGAGTCAGTTTAGAAGTAACATTTTGTAACATGCAGATTCTGACTACGTTTTTGTGTTATACGAGTACAGATAGTTTTGTTTAACCCCGCGCCCTAACCAAAAAGATCGTTCGCGCGAATACGCGATCGTCGTGTTCATATGTCACTCATTTGTTCGGGAAACTGGAAGGCGCTCTGTAGACGCGAACAGGCATCACAAAATTAATGCGACGATCACATACGAGTACTCGCGTGACGATCGCGTTGGTTAGGATGCAGCTACAACAACATTGAAGGTTATTCAACAAAAAGTTAATTACAATATTTTTATAATAATGAATCGATATTTGGTTAGAAATACATAGTTGAAATTGTATTTGTCACAATTCCTGTTAAATTTATAATTATCAATAAAACCAGTCAGCAATGTTTTTTTTTCAAAATGCTATTTGAGGAAATAAATGAAAGCATTTCCAACGTGAAATTTGAAATAAAATAATATTGACATCTGTGTATAAATACAATGAAGTATCAGTAAATACAAAATATATACTATACATATCAACAATACTATAGAATATTATGTAGAAAAATTAACTATGTTACTCTGTAAAGTGGTTTCAATAACTCTCACTTAATTGAAAAACACCGTCGCCTTAAAAAAGAACTAAATTGAAGTTGGTAATGATATTTGGTTAACCATTATCGACGACTGCCGAACAAAGGCGGTATCAAATGGACTTACACTATAAAATATACAAAATTGCAAAACAGGGATCAAACAGGATCGTTCGCTAAGTAATGGAATTCCGCCTCCATTCGCCGCGTCGCCGCGAGCTCATATATTTACAAAACTACTTTATACTCAGTCGCTTTATCACTTTGTTAGCGTCTAAATTGCCCTGTTTAAGCGTTATCGGTCTGGCGTCGTCGTCAGATATCGTTAGCGTCACCGACGTAACCCTCATCGGGGCTTTCCGAACATATGTCAGCGGCACACTTCGCGTTAGACACTTGCGGTAAAGGTTTGAGCACACTCTCGGTGCCCTCGCCGGGCATCCGAGCGTCCGTGGTCTGAGTGTCCACGCACCGGGTCTCCACCTGGTAGCACCGACCCGGCCCCTCCGCCACACTCATCGGCACCATCACTGCACACGTCCCCTTCGGGTTCACCCACGAACTGCACGCCTCCGTCGGCGTGCAACACTGCACCGACTCCGTCTTGTAACCCTCCGGTGGAGATGGCACGAACTCTTCATTATAATACACTGTCCCGTTTCCAACAAACGCAATCTGCCTATTTCGTGGAACCGGGTACCCTTCCAACGTACGCCGCACGTTTCCCGGACCAAATGGCATTTCAAAACTAGGACAAGCGGGTGGTGTGGGAGCATTAAACTCCGTGTCTTTCGCGAATTTACAAACAAGCTTCTGACCCTTTGGCCGATTGTGCGGCAACGTCTGATAAAACGGACCAACTACCGCATAGTTGGACATTATCGGTGGCCGGCAGGGATGTTTCGGGAGGCCGTAGTCGTACGGGTAGCCCTCGTTATCTAGGAAGCACCCTGGATTCAGGTGGACATCCGCCGAATGCTGGTACATGTTGTTAATAGTGTTCTGCGGCATGTTAATGGTCTGTTGGTCCTGCCACGTGACCTGTCTGGGTATTGTCGGTGCGGTGAATGCAGTTTCCTCTTGGAAACTTTCACCGGTCGCGGTTTGAGTTTTGTATACTGATAATACTGTGTTCTCATTTTCTGCATTGTTGGCTACGGTTTCCGCGTCGCTAATTAGGTCGGGGTTCCTGTCGACAAAGCCTTTCATGTTATTGCTTTGATACACGTCACTCGACTCGTAATCACGGTTTGTTTGTACGGTGTAGTGCAGCGCGTGGTGAGAGTGCGCGTTCACAATGACACTGCCGTTGTTTTTAGGCATCCCATTCCCTCGGTTCGAAGGCAGAATTTGATTACATAACGCCACGTCCTTGCCGCTCTCCTTTTTCTTACGGCTCCGCGTGTCCGTTTTAAATTTTAATAATACTACGGCTATTATTGCTATAAGTAAGACGATAATAAGAAATACTACTGTGACTATGACGACTAAGTGTCTCTGCGGGAACGTGACCACTATGACGACGGGCTCCTCCTTCACTAGTATTCGTATTGTGTAGTTGGCTCGAGACCTGCCTGCGGGGTTCTCGGCGATGCATGAGTACGTGCCATTACCGTCGTTCCCGATATTGAATATATACAATTCGCTCTTTTTATCCGTAACGCCGTTCTCCACATAATACAGGTCGCGAACGTCCGGTAACATGCTCGAATAATTATGAATGATTTGGCCCTGATAAAACCACGTTATTTTCGCTTCAGGTATCGCTTTCACTAAGCACTCAAGGGTCACATTGTTACCCGTGTTCGTCTCTAAGAACACGGAGGTAGGGCTCATTTTCGGTAAGCACGCCAACTCGTTTACCACGATGCTCGTGATCGTCTGTTTCCTCAAACGTTCAGGGAGGGAGCAAATTGGTTCGACGGCGTGCGGCATATTGAAATTCAACAACCAACTATGTAAATCCCTGAGATGGCAATCGCAATTCCAATTATTATTTTGCAAGTTGATCCCTCGCAGCGTATCAGGGAATAAATTTTCACCTTGAATATTTGATAGTCTGTTGCCGTTCAGTCGCAGCCACTCCAGGTGGTTGAGGCCGGAAAAAGCCTCTCTCTCTATTGTTTCTATTTTGCAATCGCTCAGTTCCAAAGTATTTAAATACGATAAATGTTGAAAGCAGTGAGTTTTTATGCTCGTTATTGGGTTGTTGTTGAGCGAGAGCCTCATTAGCGACGGGAAGAAAACAAAGTTGGTCGACGGTATGACTGTCAAGTAATTGTTGGAGAGATCCAATTCGACGAGGTTCGCGAGACCTTTGAAAGCGTGGTTATCGATTTTCTGCAGTCTACATCGTTGTAGGTAGATTTTCTGAAGATTGAGCAAGTTTAATTTGTGGAATGTTTCTTTTTGTAGAACTTGTAGGTCGTTGCCTGTGAAGTCTAGTACCTGTGTTTCTGGATCAAGAGAGTTTGGGATAGTTTTGAGGTCTTTTTCTGAGCACTCAACATAACGCTTCCCGTTCTTCCACTTGCAGATACATTGCGAGGGGCAGGCGATGGCGGGCAGCAGCAGGCACGTGGTGCACAGGGCGATCAGCCTCACGTCCAAACTCTTTCTGACATTCATATTGCCTCAAGGCATCCGAGTGTGGACCGCGAACATTATCTGGAACAAAAAAAAACATTCATATTAATTTCGACTGTAATATTATTTAACTAAGAAACACAATTAATGTAACGATGTAACAAAACCGATCATTAATTTGCAATACGTTATTCCATCGGCTCGCTTGTGTCATTAATTTCTCAATAATATTTCGTTTCGCATTGTTTTTCATGTTTATTTAATTCATATAGAATTTAAAATATCTTTTTTGTCCTTTCACAATATAAATGGGTACAGGCATGGCTCTCATTACAGTCTCTTGTTGTGAAATATATTTTGTCGAGCTATCCGCCTGTTTGTCGGCCCTGATTCATAACGACGGCGACGGGGATTCTTCATGGCAAATGAATGGAAATGTTTTCGTGTAATCCGTAAATTCGTTTGAATGGGAAAAACTGTGAGTGTGACTTTCGTGAATTATTTGTTTGCTGTTTCGGGTGGAATTTGGCTTAATGTCATGTCCATGACAATTCGGAATGTATGGAATAAATTATAAACTTTGGTTTGTTTACAGTGCTATTAAATTAATTAACTGCCTCGTTGGTCCAGTGGTCGCAGGCGCTACTGCTGAGCACGAGGTCCTGGGTTTGATTCCCGGATCGGGCAAAGTGTTATTGGGTTTTTGTATCTGGAATTTCTCAGTAGCAGCCCAGAGTCTGGATTTGTACCCGGTTGATGGCAATAGGCTCGCCCCTTATTACATGGGACTTAAAACATAACTGGAAAAATGTGGGTGTACAACTACAGGTACATCTCTGTCCCACCCTTCGGGGATACAAGGCGTGATGTTATGTTGTTGTGTGTTAAATTAATTTCGAATTAAGCTGCTTTTGTCAAGTACGAGTATAGTCGTTAATCATGTACCTACAAACAAAAACTACAAAAACATACATGAACTTTGGGACTCGTAGCTCAATAATAACAGCCGCACGGGTCGATCGAAGGTTAAATGAAAATGAAACGAAACGAAATTAAATCTTTATTTCCAGATATAAAAATCCACATATAAATCCACACACAACTTTCAATAAATACATACATAGATAACGTAATAAATACATATACAATATCACATTCACATTACACAGATAACGTCAAATACCCAAATCGCTGCCAATGGGGCAGCGAATTAGGTAATCGGCGTGTGGTAGGACTGCCACCTTATATGTATGTATGTACCTTATAGGCTCTGGTTCCATTCTCGGACCTCGGAAAGCACGTTAGACCGTTGCACTATGGGACCAACCGGTATTTTCCATCTCAAAAATCGATAACTCTGTTGTTTTGTGATTTATCTCCTTGATTTTTTTTTTCACGTATTTGTGAATATCTAGGCAATAAAAGAAATCAAACATCATCATTCTAAAAAAAATATTTTTTCCGAAAAAAAATGACAAAGATAAAGTTATACGAAATTTCATACAAAAAATCATACAGTTATATTAAAATAGCAATAAAAGTTACACTTATGCTTAAAATAAGTTTAAAACTAAATTATTATTATTAAACAAACAGTTACATGACAAAAAAAAAAAATATTACTTAAACTTATCCTACTCATCACTTTCTATTTCCAACAATTCTTTAGCTTCGTCAAATAATTCTTTGGATATTAGAAAACTTGGTTTATTTAAGCTAGATATATAAGGATCAGATGTATATAACAAAATATGCAGAACGTCTTCGTTTGTTGCTGATCTGGAACACTTCCTAGCGTGATGTAACCTATATTTCTTATAATCTTTATTTCGAGCTTCCTGGGCATCTTCGGATAATTGTCCTATAGGCAAAACTGAATAATGCTCTATTATTTTAGCACCATGTATAAGTACTTTATGGACCGAAGATGGCATGTAGTACCAGTTATATTTGCTTACATATAATTGCGCGGTTACCAATGTATACTGACCAAATTTTTCTGCGTTTATAGGAAATCCCGATGACATAGTTTGAAGAATTACATATAGTCTCTTGATTAATTCTTCATCAATTCCGGTTATCTCTGCAGAACATTGGTAATTTTGGAAAAATCTCCTTGCCGTATTACCGTCATTGCTATTACCGGAACCTTGACGTGGTTTATCAATATGCAAGCCAAGCACTTCTCGGAAACGTTTTTGGACAAATTTTTTCTTGTCTTCTTTAAGTTGCTTGTTTTCTGGAGTTGTTGCAGACCACTTCTCAAAACCTAAATTGTAAGAAATATGGAGGATCATTTCCATAAATCTTATCCATGCGTGTAGCGTCGACAATCCGTATTTAAACGCATTTTCATTTTCAACTCTCGTTGTAACTTTTAAAAGATCATTCATTTGTCTGGGAGTTGCTCCACAAACAGTGCAGGTAGCACTGGATGATGTGTTTGTCAACACTTGAGCAACTTTCCCATCAATCATTGTCATAAACAGTTGATGTTTAACTTCGATGACTTTGTCTTCTATTGACACAAGAGTTGGAATCAATTGATTAATTTTGGCTTCAATTTCACTGACAACCGCTGTAGTTTTTTCGGGAGTTTCTTTTGCAAATTCTAATGAAATTGGTCTGCAATATCTAACAGATGAGCAAGTAGGGTTTTTCCATATGACCGTAGAAGTTTCTTCGTCTACTAGTTGCAGTGGTACAAGAGACACTATAAACAAATTAGCGTCCAATATTTGTTCGTTTTCTTCCGGTAGAGTTTGTTTATACTCACTTTGCCCGGAGGATCCATCACATCCCCATTTAGTGAAAAGCTTGAGACGATTGTAAGTCGATCCTGACTTTATCCTTATAATACGGCAGACTGTATGGTCTAAGAGATCTTGCAGGTTGATTTTTGCGCTTATATTTGTCACCGTAATGCTGGATGCAGACGGATAGCAAGCCTTTTTTGCTTCACTTAGTGTTTGATACGAAGGCAATACAGAACTTAAATTCTTATCAACGAGCCTTTTTCTTAGGTACGCATATTGTGCTTTGGTTAAATCAGTTTCAATGCATATACTCAATGCTTCCTCTTTTGTAAAGGAAAGTGCGTTATCTGGATTGAGTATGTTTTGTAGAATAACTTTTTTCTCTTCTTTTTCCTTATTTCTGATAATAGTCACAATCAACGCTTCGTCATTTTCCCCCATGGATCTTAAACCTTGCACATAAGCGTTACGGACATGTCCCATTCCATACTCCTGGACCAGCTCCATATTTTTTCGTTTCTTTGTGTTTTCCGAGCACTCGTCATATTGTTTTGTTGGTCTTCCACGTTCACCAGAAGTATTCAAACCAGAATTTACAGTGGTTGAGGTACTGCAAGAATTCAATGATACTTTAAACTCACCATTTAACCAATTTGAGTATAGGCTCTCGAACCGGTCCGGCTTTCTTTGAGCTTTGGTCCATTTCTGGTTGCAACTCGATGTTAGATTTTTTTGAATACTCTCTATTACAGTATTAACGTCAGTTTCCGATAGTTGAAAATTTTCCAATAAATATTTTTTGAGGTCTGAAGTACTTTTCCCTTTTATTATTTGATCACAAAGATCGCGTCGAACACAAACGAATTCACTCATTGTTAGATAATAATGTTTTTTATGCGTTAATTGTTATTGAAAAGAAGTATCTGAACACTTTGATGAATCGTATGCTGAACATACACGGGTATTTAAAGGACTAATATTTTAGTGCCTTGTGCAAAAACCATGGGACAATTGATTATAACAGTTCTCATCGAAATAGTGTAATCAGTACTGATTGTAATTATTTACCACAACAGATAAATAGAACTTCCGCAGCAATATAGTTTATCATACTTGTGGTTAAGGTGACCACCCCAAACAAAATTGCCATGGGAAGATTCTTTCAAATATAATAGCAGTTTTTTAATTTGAATGTATGTTTTTATCATAGAAATAGAAAAAAACAATATAGACATCAAAGGATAATAACTAAATATAATATTTCATAATAAAAAAGAAGAACCGAAATTTTCGAGGATTTTTCCCCGATTGACATTATTGCTTCAAAATCACCTCTGGCGCAAAAAACGCGCAAGTTTTTTTTAAATCCTCATATTACTGAGTAGATAAGGTCTCTAATAGAGTAATTAACTTGACACCGGCTGCTTTCGGCAACAACGAAAACTCCAATTGAAATGAACAAAAACTAAATTTTCTTTACTTCACTAAAAGAATATTAAAAAATTAAATAAGAATATTTTTTTTACAAAAACTGAACGTGGTTGCAAAGTGTATATTCTAAGCTATCTAATGATGTATAACACTAATATGTTTCCTTGGAAAACTTCCGAATAATTATGTGTTGAACTCCCTTAACGGTAATTTAATTGGCATGAAAATATTTATGCCCAATGTTTGAGGTTCATTTTATAAACGTAAAACTTTATATTTTTTTATATTTTGTAATTTATTCGTAAGTTCCATCTTTTGAGAGTATACAACCATAAAACAATCTATGGATTTACGACTTTCCACAAAACCATTTTTGAGATGGAAAATACTGTTTGGTCCCATAGTGCGTTGGTCCCAGCTGTCATATGGAGATCTGTGACAGTCGTTACGGGTAGTCAGAAGCCCGAAAATCTGACAACCAGCCTTACTAAGCGGTACCGTATTACTCAGTTACTAGGTTGTGGTGTTTAGATAGGCAGTCGCTCCATGTAAAATCATTGTATTCAGTTGCATCCAGTTAGACTGGAAGCCGACCCCAACATAGGTGGCAGATGATGATACATGATAAATGATAAATAATAGATATGATACATGATAAATAAATCCAGGTAATATTGCTATTATTTCCTATCGACTTAACTTTTACCAAAACAATGAAAAACCTACACGTTTCCATTATATTTAAGCTATCACTTACGCACGAGTGAACCATTAACTTTATTTTGTTGAATACTAAAACGACGACATTTCCTGAACTCAATGAAAGACAAGTATTTTTATACCCTTTGTCTAATATAAGAGAATAGAAACAAATTATTCCCTCGTCAAGCAGGTGACAGGGCGACAGACATTGAAATGACTCCTGAAAATACGTAACTGTATTGTGGCATAACACAACCGGGCGCCGTTAACGTAACGGTAATTCGAACGATTTTTTTTTATCGAAAATACAACTATCCTATACCATTTCTGGCACCCATAACACAAGTTTAATCTTAGCTTGGGTGTCGGAGGTTACAATCAGTGATTTGTGCAATAAAAAAAAATGTTGTCATAGAACTAACCTATCGCCTTTGTGTAAATTGTAAATTTGGAAATAAAGTTTCTTATTTATATTCTACATAAAGGCGAACGGCAGGCTTGTATGGGACTTTCGTATAGCTAATAAAATTTCGTGTTTTGGGATATTTTTTGTTTTAATTGGTAGTTAATACGATAGACAAGCCCTTTTTAAATTCTTGGATTTTTAGAACTTGGGACGTAAAAGTTATAACTAGTTTTATTTTTAAGGTTATGTACTAGTGTACCAATGTAGATTGTAACTTATTGGCACATAAACATTGTTTCGGTAATAAAGTACATGTTTAGATTGCTTGTCGCTATTTTTGTAGTGTTTTACTTACTATCAAGTAGGTAAATTGAGATGAGGATCGTACCTACTCAGCGGAGTGCATTAGGAGATACCTATGTCCAGCAGCTGACTGCAACAGTTTGATAATGATGAAGTCCTGATGGGGTTTTGAGTGTAGTTAAATAAAACAATACAGTTAATAGTTTTTTTTAAGTACATTTATTTTATTTATAATTAATTAATTAATTATTATTTTATTTATTTTATTTTAGTTTTTGTTGAGGGGCTTGTGGCTAAATAATAACAGCCGCACGGGTCAATCGATTAGGTTAAGCTACGCTTGCCACGGATGGTCCGTAGATGGGTGACCATCTTTACATACTCGTACCAATTTAAGACCCCTCCATGCCTCGGAAAGCACGTTAAGCCGTTGGTCCCGGCTGTCATTCGTAAATCTTTGACAGTAGTTACGGGTCGTCAGAAGCCCGAAAGTCTGACAACCAGTCTTACCAAGGGGTATCGTATTACCCAGTAACTGGGTTGTGGGGGTCAGATAGGCAGTCGCTCCATGTAAAATACTGGTATTCAGTTGCATCCGGTTAGACCAGAAGCCGACCCCAACGTAGTTGGGAAAAGGCAGGCAGATGATGATGATTATATTTATAATTAATTAATAGTTAATATTACTTCATCTAAGTATGAGCAGGTCGGGGAATACCCTCATGGCGAGCATAGCTAAAATACCAACATAACTGCGTTTAGTTTACGACTAAATTACGTGTAGTTATTTTTTTTTTTTAATATTAATATTTAATCCGAACTTCTAAAGATATTACACTAATTAATATTTAGTTGCAAATAAATATATATATATGTGGTACAAATTCAATAACAAAACAACAAAAAAAGTAAGCTGTACGAAATCTGCCGTTCACCTTTATATTGGTTTTTTTTTGCCACAAGCATAATGATTATCACTCACAGACATTAATAAAATGTTGAAACTAAGTAAATTTCTCGTACGCTACGTTTACTCCGCGCGTTCGTGCTAGGCCCACAATTGTTTGAGCCGAAAAAAGGGATGTGCTAACTTTTCCTTCTTTTTGCTCCTGTCAGGAAGATAAATGAAACAATAGATTAAAATTCTTATCTTAATTATGCTTAATGAATTTGGCAAAGGGTGCATTGGGACGGTATCTTGCAAGTAATGTTTGAAATGTTTCTCGGTGAATTAATATTCGGCGCAGAATTTTGAGACAGGCTTTTGTTAATGAACGAAATGTGTGTTTTGTCTGTTCATTGTACTGTTGAAAATAATTTTAAATCATGTTGTAGCAACAGAGTTTTTTGTTTTTGTCATAAAATTACGAAAATCATATTTTGTAGACCGCTAAGTATTCTGACGTTACAGCAGACTCGTTTCATTCTTATGAAACTGTCAACTCAATAGTGTGGACTATTGATTCCACAGTTCGTATGAATTGAGCTAAGTTTAGTGTTCAAGATACTGGTTCCGATTCCCTTGTTCACAAACTAAACTAAATTTAAGTTCAGTGCATCTTTTTCTTTCAATTTCATTAAGAAAAGGACAGAAGATAAATTTTAGTTTGGTCCTGTCAAATGAATCGGCGCTTGACGTAAACTGACGTAATTTTAGTAGGCAAGTTTTTAATCACGTCTAAACTTGTGTGGAGTAGTGACAGGCGCTGATTAATTTGACAGGACTAAACTAAAATTTATCTTCTGTCCTCTTCTTAATGAAATAGAAGGAAAAAAGATGCAATGAACTTAAATTTAGTTTAGTTTGTGAACAAGGGAATCGGCACCATTGTCTGAGAGCAAATGTGTGCTAGTATCAAAATACGAGTCACTGACGCATAATATAATGTAACGTCTCTATTGTGCGAATTTCTTTCGCCAATTTTATGTTTGTCTATCTATACCGTAGTACCTTCTTAATAATATTCAACCTTCACTATCTCCTGGCATGGCCTTCATCTTTTATACAGTTCTCCATCCTGTGTCAGTCACATCCGGTAAATGACACGATACGACAGTCATACCTTGATAATCAAATAACAAAACCGCCGAATGCTTTGCATTAAATTTTCACTTTGTTCAGGAGTCACAAATTGGGATTGTACCTCCCCTGCACAGTTCTAGTGACATCGCGAATTTAACGGACTGGAAAATTAAAAGTAGGTATCATTCGGACATTGACGAGGGTCCCGATGTTTGTTTATCCGTTGATAGAACCAATTATTGGCTCGGATAACGAAATTTAGTGTTTTAAAATTAAAATGTTGTTTTCGCGCTGCCTAGTTACATTTTGTTTGAGGAATGTAATGATTTATTCAATGGTGAAGAATCCCTCGCTTTTGCACTTACCTTTAAAGGAATGAATTGTTTGTTTTTACCTGCGTTCTAATAAAAACACAGTGTTTAGTTATTCATTGGCATTGGGTAAGGGTGTTTTAATAAGACAATACGAATTAAGTTACAGTGGAGATTTTTTCTCCATAGTTGCTCACACAGTTCTTGTTTTGATTGTCAAACTAATTTGGTCATTAAAATAGAATTGAGATTGAATGTCAATTATTTAAAGCTTGAAACTCAATTCCGTTTACTTCACAAAAAACATGCACTCTGAATTCATCAATAAAACCATTAAAATACATTTCACTATTCAAATCCCGTGTCCACTTTTCTATAATAAAACCGGTAAATCTAACTGTAAACTGAAAACAAATAAAATCCATTTTTGTAATAACTTTTCAAACGCAGTAGAGAATCGTAATATTCGAATAGAGCAGTTAGCATTAATAGAGCTTTGATTACAGTGGTGCTAATAGACTTTCAAAGTGCTGTAAGAGTTCATTAAGTGCTGAAATATACAATTATGAGACCGTCAGCCAAATAAAGTAGAACACTTTGCGATATCAGAATGTATGCACATTCTGATATCGCAAAGTGTCAGATGAAGCAAATGGGATTTTTCTATTTCAAAAATATGGTGTGACTGTATTTAATCAAACCACAAATAATTTCTATTTTTCTGTCCTTAAAATGTTAATGAATATAATAAGCCTATAATGTTCCCACTGCTGGGATACAGGCCTCCTCTCTGTGAGAGGGAGTGGGCCGTAATCAACACACGGGCCTAGTGCGGGTTGATAGATGTCACATGTCTTTGAATTTTTCACTCACGATGTTTTCCTTCACCTTTTTGAGAGAGTTTGGGTAGTGATGAAATAATTTACACAAAGTAAAGCGCCTTGCCTGGGTTCGAACCTACGACCTACTCGTAAGTCGCGGACGTTACCACTGGGTCACTACTGCTCGTTATTAAATGCTCTAATATAATGATTGCGCTTCTTTTTGTGATCCTCAAATATTTCATTTTTTGGGTCTTAAAAATACTAAATATCCGAGTAACTGCGACCAACATGGATGTAGTTCAGGCGTAGAAAAAAAGTTTTAAGAGGTTCATTAATTTAAAAAAGCGTTCATAAATAGGTAAGGTCAATAACTAAACAACAGCTGCGTACAGTTACAGCAGCTGTAACTGGCCACGGATCATTTAATAAACTAGGAGTCACAGACAGACCGCTATGCAGGGCCTGTAAGGAGGACGACGAAATAGCTGCTCTTGTGCTTCTAAAATGCCCGGTGGTCGACACAAAAATGGCAGAGTACTTCGGTAACCTAGGTATCCTCTTTGAGATTGTCAGTAACACCAAGGCGTTGCTGGCCTTCCTTGAGGAGCCAGGGGTGGATCGGATGATCGATTTTTCCACCCGTACGTAAAATAGGCGCTCTGACGTGGAGTTGCGGACACCAGCCCGTATCACCTATTACCTAGGTAAGTTCCATAAGTTTATAGAGGGTCAGTTAAATATTTCCCAAAAATAAAAAGTTATTAGATAACCTTGATGCCGTCACATGGACGTGGACGTCCACATTCATATCGTCAGGTTAGACATTATAAAACCGCACAATGGTGCCGATTCCCTTGTTCACAAACTAAACTAAATTTAAGTTCAGTGCATCTTTTTCTTTCTATTTCATTAAGAAAAGGACGGAAGATATATTTTAGTTTAGTCCTGTCAAATTAATCAGCGCTTGACGTAAATTGACGTAATTTTATCAAGCAAGTTTTTAATCACGTCTAAACTTGTATGGAGTACTGACAGGTGCTGATTAATTTGACAGTACTAAACTAAAATTATCTTTTGTCCTCTTCTTAATAAAATAGAAAGAAATAGATGCACTGAACTTAAATTTAGTTTAGTTTGAACAAGGGAATCGGCACCAATGAGTGTTAACATCTTGATACCTATTAAAATACAAAAGTCAACCTAGTCTAGTTAAAACTGAAGGTTTCCATTGTACTGGTTATATCACTCACAATCATACGAGCGGCAAGTTTTCACTACAGTTCTCAAACAAACCACTTTATTCTACGTACCTTTCCGTTCAGTTATACTGTTAGCGAAGTGCACATGCAATCTAAGTCGTGGCACTATTTGTTCGTCGAATCAATTTCATAGTTATAAAAACGAATGAGCTTGTGTGTTCAGGTTAAGACGCTGACAACACCTAAACCGCGGTCACTGTCAGATTGCATTGAAAAGAAAGAGAAGCGCGATGACACAACGCTTGTAATTTATTGCAAAATATGAAGTAATTATCTATTTACTCAAAATTGAGTTGAGTAATCGAAAATAAAAAACAACCAAGTTCTGCATTCAAATAAGACGTTCTTGTTATTAATTAAATATGTAACGTATGTTGATACTTAATACAGATGTTTTCGATTAGAACTCAAGGTAAGAGGTTAGTTTAACGTTAGTTTGCATCGAGATTTTTTTTTCAAAACGTGTTTTGGTAACAACCAAGTTCTGGGAAATATGTTCAAAATTAACATATATTTTTTCCGCTACCACAAACTGTACAGATTTGGCAATTTTCTTTCTTAAGAGAAGCCAATTTTGGTCAATTGGGTCTTGTCAGCGCCTTAAGGAACATTTGGAAAGGTTTGACTTTGCTAGTTGTCGTAAAACCTGGCTTTACCTTACTGCGATCGCAATTTTTCTGTCAAATGAAGTTATTATTATATAAGTTAATTATTTGTGGGTTGAGGAACCATGTCACATATTTATACCTACGCGGATACTACTAATATTTAGTAGTAAATGAGCCGACTTTGTAGACATGATCCTGGAATATGTAAAAAACCCTTAAAAAGATACCTGTAACTTTTTAAGGGTTTTACTACAAATTCCAGACGTTTGAATTGAGGACCAATCTTAGAACTCGAAAATTAACCCATGGATATTATTGAAATTTTTTGTATGATTCAGTAGTGCTTATAAACAAGCTGTACCTACAAACAATTGGATTTTGTTCTGCTGAGATACACTGCTTTGATTTGTCATAAAAACTTTCCAGAAACAGCGCGGTAAAATGTACGGAACATTTTACCGAGCTGTTTTTCGGAAAGTAATCAGTCAATTAATACATTGTTAGTATCATTATTTACACATGTATACTTAGTCAGTCAGCTTCAGTATCAGGATGGGCTTGTGGCTAAGTAATAAGAGCCGCACGGGTCGATCGATCAGGTTAAGCTACGCTTGCCGCGGTTGGTCCGTGGATTGGTGACCATCTTTACATACCAAGACCCCTCCGTGCCTCGGAAAGCACGTTAAGCCGTTGGTCACAGCTGTCATTTGTAGATCTTCGACAGTTGTTACGGGTCGTCAGATGTTCGAAATTCTGACAAACAGTCTTACCAAGGGGTATCGTGTTACCCAGTAACTGGGTTGTGGAGGTCAGATAGGCAGTCGCTCCATGTAAAATACAGGTATTCAGCTGTTTCCGGTAAAACTAGAAACCAACCCTAACATAATTGGGAAAAGGCAGGCAGATGATGATGACTTAGTATCACCAAAATATAATTGGCATGTTATTATTTAGGATTTACCAGCAAACCAAGAGGTTTTATAGATATGTAGAATTGTAGGTACATAAAATATCTCTCAATGCTTCGTGTTGTAACCTTCATCAATGATGTCAAGCAGCATGGCTGTGTTCTGAACACAGCCATGCTGCTTGCATGGTTGAGCGCGGCCCAAAGGGTCATGGCCATCCGGATGGTCCGAGGATACCGCACGGTCTCCTGTGAGGCAGCGAGCCTCCTTGCCGGATTGCCGCCATGGGATCTGGAGGCAAAAGTCCTCGCGCACGTATGGGAGTGGCGCGAGGAGGCGAAACGCCGGGGCGTAAGTCCGCTGCCGCGAGAAATCGTGGCACAGCGGACGGAGCTCCGGCGGGATCTCATGGCGTCATGGAAAGTACGGTTGTTGCAACCCAGTGCTGGGCACGCCACGATTGCGGCGATAAGTCCCCTCTTTGAGGAGTGGCTGGAGAGGCGCCACGGCGTCCTCACCTTCCGCGTGACGCAGGTCCTCACCGGACACGGCAGCTTCGGGAGGTTCCTGTGTCGGATAAGGCGGGAGGAAACGTCCGGGTGTCACCACTGTGTGGATCGCCCGGAGGACACGGTGGAGCATACGGTGGAGGTCTGCCCGGCTTGGGCAGAGCACCGCCGTGTCCTCGTGGAGGCGATCGGCGGCAGAGACCTCTCGCGTCCGGCCCTGGTTTAGGCCATGGTACGGAGCGAGAGAGCATGGGCAGCCGTCACCTCCTTCTGCGAAGCAGTAATGCTCGCGAAGGAGGAGGCGGGACGGTTGAGGGAAAGGCAAGTTTCGCGCCCTCTCGCCCCTAGCCGCCGCAGGAGACGCCCAGGGCGTCGGGAATCCCGGGCGGATTTCCGGCCACCGTAGGCGCGGGCTTGCGGACGGTGAGCAATGGGTAGCTCACCGTCCGGTAAGGACCAGGCCCGGGTCGACGGCGCGTTGTATTCCACGCGCGCCTCAAAGAGATGTCGTCAGCACATAGTAGGGGTCCACTAGGGCCGATGCCTGCCGGGGTCGCGGGAAGGTACTTATGGGTCACCGAGGCCCCCGCAACACAGGCAACAAGAAGGAATACGGGTGGGTTTTAGTCAGTAACAATCTGACACACCCTCCCGCTCCGCCCAGAGCGGGAGAAGTTATTTGATGATTTCCCAACCTCAAAAAAAAAAAAAAAAAAAAAAAAAAAAAAAAAAAAAAAAAAAAAAAAAAAAAAAAGCCATGCTGCTTGGCATCATTCCTTGAAAGTGGTAAGTACATACCTAGTGGCCTACAACAAACAGTCAATCGGTCAGGACACGCCCCAAAAAATACTTACCTATTACGCTTGTAATGGCTCCGTTTCATGTGCTGGTATTTGGACCCAATTTCCAGTAGCAGAAATATGGGCATCATTATAATAATTACCTATTTCTAAACTTCTTTTCCGACAAGTATTTTGCTAGTTCCCGTTATATGAAATAGCTAGTTATTTGTCCAATGGGTTCACAGATATTATCAATTTTCTCGGGATTCATAAATTGAAAAAGGCTTTCAATAATTCCGTAACGAAATATTGACAGAGAAAAGGGACTGGATTTTCCTAGAAATTGAGATCGCTGGATGACCTAAATAATGCGAATTTCTTGGTAATGTTGTTTCTTGATCGACCCCAGTCCTCCATCTAATGTTTTTCGTAAGTCGTACAAAAATCATCACACGGAGGACTAGACCCTCTCGTTTGGGAGGCTTTATATACCTACGAGTACGTATGTATACAAGGTGTAATCCACATCGACGCATACATTATTTATATTATATTATACATTTTGACCGTCTTCTTATTATGCATTGTTATTTGTACAATCTATTTTATTATGTGTTTTATGTTCGTACCTAACCTAAATACAGTTATTTCGTTATCGAGTTTGTTACTGTTATTGCGGTTGACCGAGTAGGTTTAATACCTACCGACTCGGTCACCCCATAACTAATGTAATTAATATAATATGAAATAGATAACATTTGTGTTGCCTATAATTGTAGCGCGATAACTTCAGGGTAAAATTTTAATAAGTTATGTAACACTACCAACTCATGCTTAGCCAGTTTTTTTTTTGTGATGTTTAGGATTTTTCAAATTAACATTTTCCCTCTTACTTTATTGGAACGTTTGTACAAAAGGATTGTTTTTAGGAATAGTATTGTTTTACACATAACATAATCACCACATAATCTTTTATAGCTTCGGCGTAGAATATCAACAAGTGTTGTCAAAATAAAACGTAGGTATTTGATTTGTTTACTTCAGAGATAGTGTTTTATCATTTTTCTGTTAATTCTGCCAGAGACAAAACATTAAAATTAAAACTCGACGAACATTGCGATAATTAGGTACATAAAGCTTCCTGTAGGCGAGCTTGTACCTATCTATAAAACCTGAATTAAGAAATCTGCTTGAAAAAGTAATAAGTGATGTAGTAGGCATACAACTCAAACATAAAAAGACTACACACCACTATATCCAACAGTACCCACCATACTCAACAGTGGATATTTGAGGCGGATATTTGAGGATACAAACACCATATATCCTCAAATATCCGCCACTAATGTGCCATGTCAATGTATTTGTTGGTCTCGGCGTCCATAATGCATGCTGCTCCATTATGTACGGGCATCGACCGCGCTCCGTCCGCGGCTATTTGTACGGACTACGGAGATCTGATCTCACATTGTGTTCAAGAATTGTAATGGAAGCTCTGATGGCCGTTATTGGGTTTCGCTTTTGTTTGGTAACACGTTCCGTGTTTGAATTTTCAGAATCGGATTTATTGGTTTTACCTACCTTGTTTCGATTTTTGGTGTAAGTTTTCACGTGATTACGGAACGAAATATCAGGTCGGCTATTGGCCGGTTTTCCAAACGATGATTTAAAAATATGTCTTCTTTTACGAAGTCTTTGAAATGTTTAGGATATAAACTACATTTGGAAGTCCTGGACTTTAGGTACTCAGTACGCGATGAAATGTCATAACAAGCTGCGTATTTTACCCCAAGAACGTTTATTTTTCTTCCGAAAACCTGGTTGCAATGAAATAATCCTATTTTAAAATAAGAAGGTACAGATAGACTATTCTGAATTCAAACAATTCCTTTATTCCCTATTACTACTACATCATTTCGAAAATCCCTTTAAATATCCGTAGAACATTGAAATAAAAGCGTACTAAATTCTCTAAAACATGTAGCGAGCTCCAAAAAGGAACTAACTGTCGGATAGTCGTACATTTCTCTTCATGCACGATTTCGAAACTCGCGCCTGTCTCTAAAAGATTCCGTTTGAAAAATGAATAGCTCCACACATTGCAGAGAAACTGGGTGAAGTAGGTAGAATGATACTCTTAAAAAGTAATGTATAATGTTGAAATAAAACCAGTACAAGGACTCTAGGCAAGATGGCGAACTCACTGGCCACTCAGCAGTAAGTGGCACAAGACTGTTGGAGAAGAATACTTATTATTAAACGTGTTATCATGAACATGGAATTACTAATGAGTTCGAAGCGCTATCTGTAAGGCTACATGTATCTGCCTAGCCTTTTCCCAATTATGTTGGAAAGCGACCCTCTAACCTCCGCAATCCAAAGAAGAATAGACTGAATATGAAAGGAAAATTCCTGTCCCTATTTACTCGGGTTCAGCGCTGCACGTCTTCTTCTTCAATTTCTACACAGAAAAAAAGGATCTCTTCAGCGAAGAATATCAATATTCTCAGAAAAATTGTTTCAATTCAAAGAAATATTTTCTTAACGTAAGTAAATGTACTCAGTCCAAGAAAACCTGATTACTCAAATTAAGAATAATAAATACTTGGTTTTTATTCTTGACTTATGCAAATATTTTTGATTCAAGACTTTAATAATATTAATTGAAGAAAATATTCTAAGAGAGAAATAATATTCTTAAAATTAAACTTAATAATTCTTAAGTATAATGTCTTCGAAGAAGACAATAATACTAAGACAAAATTTTACTTTAAAAGAATATATTGTTTTCCTATGAATCAATATTTGTCTTGACCAAAAGGATATTGTCTTTATTTAAGACATCCTTTTTTTTCGTGTATCAGCGGTTATCTCCGTAGTTAGGCATATGGGTTTCATCCGAATTCCCCATTCTATCTACAGCACAAAATCAAATCATAATAACACGATAACTCTATGAACTCTTTGTCACTATCATTTACACAACCGATCAACGAAGACGTGTCTTCATTATCTACAACAAAAGGCTCTCCAGTCTAACCTGAATACCAGTATTTTTACGTATGGCTACATAAACAAACAGACAATTTCAAAAAGAAGCTATAGCGACCAGCAGGCTTAGCATGACACTCTCTATTTCTTCGAAGAATAGACACGGCTCTTTCTATACAAAGTGACATTTCATTTCTCAGTTTTTGACATCTCACCGTAGAAATCCTTCGACGAACGATCTTTATCTAGATCCTTTTTTATGTAGAAGGATTTCTACGCTGGGATGTCAAAAAAGTAGAAACGAAATGTCACTTTGTATGGAAAGAGCCGTGTCTATTCTTCGAAGAAATAGAGAGTGTCATGCTAAGCTTGTAGGAGATAAGTTTGCAGATCACAACGCGAAGTCGTCAACGGCTGTAAATACCTAAAGCACAAACCGACAATTGACAGCTACTAGCACTCAGACTCTCAACATGGTCCCATTGAACCACAGTCGGGCACAAAAGAGCCGCTTTAGTGACGGAGGACACCCTATTACCAGATTTCAAAAGTTCATTTTAATGTCGTTAACGTAATTAACATATTGGCGACAACTCCACCAATCATTGAAATCAAAAGAGTGCCACGGCAAATCAAGGTTTTGATTATTTATTTTCTTAAAAATTGTCATTATTATTCCAATACGCTTTAAAACATTTTTCAAGTTCCAAATAAGACGTTATTTTCTTTCCAATTTGTAAGGGATTCTGTGAAATTGATCTGTCGTGTTCAAATTGAGTTTAGGTCGCAGTACCAGTCTATGATTTGTCTTCTTATTAGTTTTTGAAAGGGACTTATTTATTGAAATTATATAGTTAATGTTTTTCTTTAGTGAAATTATATCGACCTTTTGACTTATGTACTTAAATATGTATATTTTTCTTTCCAATAACTTTACGATCACATAATCTGTACATAATTATAGTGTTATTACTATATGGATACCCTAAACCATGTTGTGTTGAAAACGTTTTTAGAGTTCCGTACCTCAAAGAAAAAAATACGGAACCCGTATAGGATCACTCGTGTGCCTTTCTGTCTGTCTGTCTGTCCGTGTGTCACAGCCAATTTGCTCCCAATCTACTGGACCGATTAAGTAAAAATTTGGTACACATATAAATTTCTGTGACCCAAATATGAAAGTGTAACGTAAATAAATTAATTTTGAATATCCCCCATATTCAAAACTAATTTATTTACGTTACACTTTCGTATTTGGGTCACTTTTGGGGGCCAATTAGAAAATAAAAAATGAAAGTTTTGCCAACTGTACTGTATGACATATTAAATGAAAGCCCGGGCTCATTGGAAGGATTTCAGCTGTTTTATTATAATTTTAAAATAAATAGTTTTAGAGTTACAAATCTAAGAAAATATACGAAAATTGACCATTGTCCCTTATCTCCAAAACTACCGACACTAAAATTTTGAAAAAAATACAGATTATAGTGATATACTAAAAAACCTAAAGAAGAAGAAAGAAGAAGAAAAAGAAGAAGATAAAAGAAGAAAGAAGTCTAAGAGTCTAAAAGTCTCTATAAGAAGTCTATGGTGTTAAAATAAAATGGTAAATCTTTCAATATTGTGCGTACAAACTTACATTGGCAGTTGGAATGAATGAGAGAACATGTTTTGCAAGTACAACGCTAAGTTTGTTCTTGGGATACATTCATCCCAACTTCCAAACCCTTCATTGTGCGTGGTCCGACACGCACTTGACGGTTTTTTTTTTGGTGTTTTGTTAAATGATAAATGATTTTATTTCTGTAAGTAGGTTTTTACAAACACTTTTACACGTCAAAACATATTTTTTTAAACTAGATGAGGCCGGCGTTTCCTATCTGACTACTCTGAGAAGAAAGGCCGAAACAAACTCAGAGGTCACAGTCTATTTTAAAGTCCAGACATAATCTTGGTCAGATCATGTGAAGACCATGTGGATTGGTGTCTGAAATGGTCTTTTGATGAAAGAACCACACAGATTGAGTGGACCTGTCCAGTCAGTGCACGCATTTGTCAGTCGTTGTGGAGCTCAACTCATAACTAAAGGAGCTCAACGATTCAACGAACAATACCAAAGAAAGGACATTTGGCTAGGCCGCAAAAAATACTCAAAACTGCCAGACCATATTTAAAACTAACTGAGAATAAAACAAAATTAAACAATGATCCACATAGTCTTCACATTTACAATAATTAAAACAATATAATACTACACAGAGTAAATATTCATGTCATTGCATAAATAAAATTCATCAATGTCAATGTGTATATTCGGACATAATCTTGGTCAGATCATTTGAGGACCATGTAGGTTGGTGTCCGAAATGGTCTTTTGAGGAAAGACCACACAGATTTGAGTGGACCTGTCCAGTCAGTGCACGCATTTGTCAGTTATCATGCAGCTCAACTCAAAACTTAAGGAGCTCAATGATTTGACGAACAATACCAAAGAAAAGACATTTGGGTAGGCCGCATAAAGTACTCAAACTGCCAGACCATCATTAAAAGTAAGAGACAAAAAAAAAAAAAACAAACAATGACCCACATAGTCCTCACATTCCTAATAATTAAAATAATATAATATAATACTATACAAAGTAAATATTCATG
Source organism: Atethmia centrago (assembly GCA_905333075.3). NCBI lineage: Eukaryota > Metazoa > Arthropoda > Insecta > Lepidoptera > Noctuidae > Atethmia > Atethmia centrago. The sequence continues at coordinate 30,294,439 of HG995377.1, read as the reverse complement.
TCATTGTTTATATAGAATGTTATATAGAATAAGAAAATATAAATAGCTAGCAAAATAAAAAGAGTAAAAAACAACATTCACTGTAAGTTTATTGGAGCAGCTCAATCCCAAGCCTTTTTGTCCTCAATATAATCTTTAACAGTATAAAAGGCTTTTAGGCACAGTTTCTGTTTTATAAAACATTTGAATTTATTAAGGCTTAGTTCTTGAATGTGGCTAGGAAGTTTATTATAAAAACGTATACATTGGCATCTAAACGAGCTGCCTATTTTTTTGAGCCTGGTTGTAGGAACAACAAATTTGTGTTTGTTCCTAGTATTTACATTATGGATATCACTGTATTTTTTAAACAAATTGATATTTTTATGTGCGTACAAAAGATTTTCATAAATATACTGAGAAGCTACAGTCATTATATTAATCTCTTTAAATTTTTCTCTGAGGGAGTATCTGGGACTTAATTTATAAATTGAACGGATTGCCCTTTTTTGTAAAACAAAAATTGTCTGAATATCGGCGGCATTTCCCCATAACAGAATACCGTACGACATTACGCTATGAAAATAACTAAAGTATACTAAACGGGCTGTGTCTAAATCCGTTAAATCACGAATTTTTCTAACGGCGTATGCTGCAGAGCTAAGCTTTTTTGACAATTTATCTATATGGGGGCCCCATACGTTGGTATTTTCGTTACAACGGAACTAGGTATTTTGCTAAGCAAGACCGCTCATATCTAGTCTCCAAAACGGCAGAAAAAAGATTCCTAATAAAAATTAGATTAACTACACCCTCACCAAATAGAAGCTTGAATATAACACACAGATAATGTAATTGATATAGCAAGAACGGCCTGCGAGAACAGCCAAATTTTGAAATTGAACCTAATTTGAGATCTGGGATTATGAATAAAAAGAGCAAGTAGAATTCGGCTGCTTTTAGCCAAATGAAAGCCAGTAATTGAATTTGCTTGGAAGACGCCTAGATGGTATTGGAATATGAGAAAACATGCCTACACCAAAGATTTGGATAATTTATGGAAGTAGGTTCTAAGCTTACAGAAAATAACAAAGCCTCAGTCCTGCTGTATTAAAAACTAGATTCTGCCCGCTACGTGGAAGTTGTAATACACCACAATATAATAAAATAACAGCCTCATTTTTATTTAAAAAAAAAACTGCTTGTTGGTCTAGTTAACTGTTAAGTGTATGGTCCTGGATTCGATTCCCAGGCCAGGCAAAGGCTAGGCAGATGATGAATGGCAATAGGCTCGCCCCTATTACATGTAACTTAACTGCCGAAATGTGGGTGTACTACAGGTACACTTCTGCCTACCCCTTCGGGAAATACAGTCGTGCTGTTATTATTTTTATAAAACTTCCCTGTATACTACGTTTGTAGTAGGTCTCAGCAGCCAAAATATACAGACTCAGGACTGGTGACGGCGACGTGCAGTTGTCCGTGTGAGAAGCAGTGAGTCCTGATGTCGACTCCGCAGTCTTCAGAAGCAATTTCATGCGGTCAGCTACGACGCTTTTTTTTTTTTGGATGGGGAATCATCAAATAACTTCTCCTGCTCTGGGCGGAGCGGGAGGGTGTGTCAGACTCTTACTGACTAAAACCCACCCGTGTTCCTTCCGTTGCCTGTGTTGCCAGGGGCCTCGGTAACCCTTTAGTAACTTCTCGCGAACTCGGCAGGCATCGGCCCGAGTGGACCCCTACATTGTGCTGACGACATCTCTTTGAGGCGCGCGTGGAATGCAACGCGCCGTCAGCTACGACCCTGGCTCGAATATTTCATATGATTATAGGATGGGAACCCGAATGCGGTATAATGAGAAAAAAAAGAACGGCGTACGGAGAACTGAACAAATGTGGGTGTACTATTATTTGTACTTCTGTGCCTGACCTTTCGGGGAAAACAGGCGTGATGATATGTTATATTAAGAGTAAAATAGGTACATTCATGGTTTTCGAGGGCGGTGAAAACGATAATGGGGTAAAATATAATTTTAAGATGGCGGCACCGAAGATTTGCAACTTTTTCATCATGGGTGTCGTTTTCATGGTTTTCCAGGTTGCTGATAACAAAAATGGGGTCAAAATTAAAATTGTGGAGCAGTGGTGGCCCAGTGGTAGCGGCCCCGACTTACGAGTTGTAGGTCGTGGGTTCGAACCCAGGCAGGCGCTTTACCTTGTGTAAATAATTTCTTCACCACTGCTCTCAAAACGGTGAAGGAAAACCGTGAGGAAACCGGCATGTCGCAGATCCAAAAAAAAATCGATGACATGAGACATCTACCAACCCACACTGGGTCCACGTGGTGGACTACAGACTACTTCCTCTCACAGAGAGAAGGCCTGTGTCCCAGCAGTGGGACAATTATAGGCTGAATATGCTTTGTTACCGGTCAGTCCCCATTGACTCCGAATAGGAGTTTCACTCCTCCAACCGTCAGTCCCCACTGACACCTATTCGGAGTCTTTGGGGCGCGCGGTTTGCAACTCTATTATAACGGATGAGCACCTTATTGCATTATAATAGAGTTGCAAAACGCGTGGCCCAAGACTCCTATTCGGTGTCAGTGGGGATTTAAGGGATCGGGAGTTCGACTCCTATTCGGAATCAATGGGGAGTTACCGGCCTCGAAAAACATGAAAACGACATCCATGTCGAAATTGAATTTAAATTCTGTGATTACTTTAACTCACACACTAACCTATTACTTTATTTATTATTTTTAGAAAAACGTATACTTTTATAATGTTTGTAAATATGTGAGCAACATGTACCTATCACATAATTAATTTATCTGTCATTGCTTTATTTTTCCTTATTTTTTTACCTATTTTGGTATAGTAATTTTATTCTAGGTGCATCTTCTTCACATGTAATTTTAAAATGTACATAATACAACATTTTGTAAAACATTTTAAAAGAGTAACGGTGGAGTTTCTTGCCCATTCTTCTCCATACGAAACTACCTTTTGGAAGGGGCAACTTGAATCAATTCAATTTTTTTTGGTAAATTTTGACGTTCAAAAGTGCCTTTTATGTGCCTATTTGAAATAAATAATTTGACTTTGACTTTGAAACAAAATAAAAATAAAGTTAACAAACAAAAAAAAGGTAGGCAATAAAAAACTACAACAAATACTATAGAACCTTAACTGGCGAATTTGTGGGTGTACTATTAATAGCATACACCCACAATTCAACCTTTGAAAGAATACAGGCGTCATGTTATGAATAAATCTCATTTCTGCAACTTTTTCGCGCAAAAAAAGTCCATTCGCTGAAATGTCTTTTCGCGTAAGTGTCTTTGGCGCAAGTGTCCCTTCGCGCAAAAGTCTGTTCGCGCAAAATTCCATTCGCGGAAATCTATTTTCGCGCGAATGGGTTTGGGCACTTTTTGGGCGTCTTTCGCAGAAATGTCTTTCGCGCAAGTGTCCTGCTACCACAATGAAGGGTTCCATAGTTAGGATGAATGTACCTATGCCAAGAACAAACTTAACATTGTAGTTGAAAAAATGTTTTCCCATGCATCGAAATACGTCACGGTCAATTCTTCAACTGCAAATGTAAGATTGTCATCGAAAAAATGTGATATTTGCGTTTTAGTAATTTTATATTATCTCCGAAACTATTTGACCAATTGACATACTGTAAAGGGCAAATCTTATGTCTATAATCTCCTTGTGATCCATAAAATAAGTTATTTGATAAGGATTAACATTTTGCTGTTTATATAATCGTTCAAACGTAACTATGTCGAAAAACTACTTTTTTTAGAACAGAAAAGAACTTTAAAAAAATAAATTTAGTTATTAAGATGTCGCGGACATTTTTGTAGAATTATTTAAGGCGCACCTATGCCGTTGCCATACATTGTTTTTAATTATATACAACAGTTTAGGAAGCACATGCAAATTATTCAATTTTAAGAGGTATTTTTCGGACTTGCAAGACAAAAATTGTGATAGCTCGCCTAATATGCATGATATATTTTATAGCCTATTTAGCACCCACGAATAATATTATAGCTTTCTACCACTGAAAACATTCTTCGAATCCGATCATTAGTTCCGGAGATTACCCCCCATTTTACCTCTTTATAATATTAATATAAATTTGTGTTTTAGTACTTTTATATGTATTATCTCTGAAAATATTTGACCAATTAACATACTGTAAAGAGCAAAAATCTTATATCTATGAGCTCCTTATAATAATAACAAACAAATTTACTTCTTAATAATGTTATTAAAGATTACGAATTCAAATAGCACGTCTCCTCACTAGGATGCCCTGTATCGTGGAGACCAGCCTCAACATTCGAACTGGAATTTGAGCCTCTGTAACACTTTTCTGTAACTCTTTGTATTTTATCTAGCGCGATAATTAAATATTCACGCAGGAACAGGTTCCGTCTATTTATAGAAGCGTTCCATTTATTTTAAGCGGCACGTTTATTCGCAGTACGCCGCGTAGTAAGGAGGCGTGGCCTAGCATGATAATACGGAAATAGTAGATATATAATAAGGAAAAATCGTGTTGTTTGCTTAGCTTCTGATTTTTCTTCCGTTTTTAATAACTTTGTGACTGTATTTCTCGGCGTAGACTTTCATCTTTAGCTAGTTTATTACTAGTTTATTAGTTTAGTACTATTTTAAGCATATTTTTAGGGTTCCGTAGTAAACAAGGAACCCTTATAGTTTCGCCATGTCTGTCTGTTCGTCTGTCTGTCCCCGCTGCAGCTTAGAGACGCTTACTAGAAAGCTGCAATTTGGCATAGGTATATTTACATATTAATCACGGCGACCAAGTGTTAAAATAAAATAATGAAAAACATTTTTTTATGGTACCTCCCTTGCACGTAATGTGCGGATATTTTTTTTCTCGTCTATCCTATGATGTGGGGTATAGTTGGATAGGCCGTTTAAAAAGATTACTGGTGTATGATAACCATTCTTCGATTCAAGGATTCGTTTGAGTCAAGTGGTTCCCCCTGCCAACTTAATGGTTGTTTTGGAGATGTGAAAAAAATCAGGTATGTAGTACATATAATGAAATTAAAAGGGAAACTAAGTACAAGTAAGTCACGGCTAAGTAGGTTTTACTGTAGGCCAAATTTTTGCTGTTGGAGAATTGACCGTGACGTACTCGTATATCGATGCATGGGAGAACATGTTTTTGAGCTACAATGTTAAATATATTTTAGGAATAAATCCATCCCAAGTAATCCCATCCCAACTACGGAACCCTTCACTGTGCGTGGTCCGACACGCACTTGGCCGGTTTAATTATGGCTCTCGAAAATCATCCATCTCACTTATTCACATGGCGCTGCCTTTTTTATTTCTAAAAAACAAATTATATGTCTAATCCATTGAGATATAATATGTCTATGGCATATGGTGACTTTCACTGAGTGTTTGTACTGCTAGATATACCTACATTTATTAACTAGGTCATTAATGATTACTTTAATACAGTGAAAGAAAAGAAAGAAAGAAAAAAATTTATTGGGACTCGCACAGGAGATCACACATTAAACTAAAAAACATTCATAGAAACAAAAAAAAAAAACAAAATCAAAGTAAAATTAAAATAAAAATAAAAAGTCCTGTACGAGGCCAAAAGGCTCCTATTTCAGCATAATGCTGCAGTACTTAAGAAATAAGTGTTCAGTGTTGTAATCAGTGTTTTGTATATTATTCAACCTACCGTCAGCCTATTTTACATGCTCTAACGAGTTATATTTAAAACATGAAAGAGATCTGATTATACGTACGTAATTACCATCATAATAATTAGAATAACCCACACACATTTATTCAATGTGATCTGGCTCAGTAAACTGTGGGCCACCGTCCTCGGGGATGCAGAACAAACATAATCCGGGCTTGTGGCAGCATGCCAATTGGGCTGCTGGCGCTATCAATAAGTAATACTGTTAGGCTGTGGTAATCAGTTATGTGGGCCTGTGTTGCCCTGGTAATGGTGAGACGAAAACAGTTGTTAATAGGAGGGGGGTGATTAGATAGCGTTTATGTGTATAAAATTTCTATGTATCTACCTATAACATAATTCATAACTTCTTGAAACTCAACATTCTAAGTGAAAATGTTATTAAAATACTTATTATTAAGACATTTTTAAAACATAAATACAAAATGACTATTAAAATTAACTAAATTAAATTGAAACTAAGTTGAACCTAAAAAAGACCCTCGAGGCATTGTACCGAGTATGCTGGCGGCATTTCCTCGCTGAATTGCAATGCTGATGCGAAGACATTTTTTACATAGCAATATTAAAGAACTGAATGGGAATGGGTATTGTATCCTTTTTTTTATTAATTAATTAGGTATATAAGTTGTTATTTATGTATATTTAATTTTAATTCTGAAAAAACTATATGATTACCCAAGGTCAAGTTTTAATGAAATCCAGTTTACTTGTACAGCTGTTGTTGTACCTAAATACTTATAGCCCGCCTAGCGCTTGCTGAAAGGTACTGCAGACATTTTAGGTACCTTTTTTCATTACGAAACCATGTTATGTCACCTCTGTCCACGTATCCAACGATGAAAAGCTCTCCATTAAAATATCGGCAACAATTCAATATGAACGCACATAAAAGGCTACGTTTTCACAAAATTGGTTTCAATTCAAAATTTAATCCAGGCACAAAAAAAGAAAAAAAACTGTGGGTTCAAATATGTTTTTAAAACAAAAACAATATTATTCCTGTGTTCTATTCTTCAATAAATCTCTAACAGACATCTCAGTGCTTTTCCATTTTTGCTACATCATCTTTTACACAAATAATTCATCTTTGCATTCATCAATTAATTTTTTTATCTACAACAAAATATCCTTTAAATAATTCACTGAAATATATTATTATTGTATTATTATTTCGTTCATTTAATTTTATTACCATATTAAATACATTTTTAAATATGTCTTAAAAATATATAAAAAACATTTAAAAATATAAAAAATAGTGGTCGGTGTCGGGAGCAGGGTCCAAGCTACCGGTGGTTAGGGCTCCAGAGACAGGAACCTTCTCACGATGTGTGCCATATCGAAAAGTACTGCCTTCTGAATCAGGCCCTTGATCCAACCGCCTAACGAGAGCCTCGAGAGATGTTGGTTGAGGCTTTCGGCCATCAGGCCATTCACCGTTACGACAATCGGCACAATGACAGTCGAGTTCACATTCCCCATGTCAACAACTTCGTGTTCTAAGTCGAGATATTTCAGTTGTTTCTCTTTCTCAGCTTTCACGAGGTTCTCGTCATGTGGAATGGTAACATCGACTATCATGGCGCGGCGCGTTAATCGATCTATCACCACTATATCCGGCCTATTGGTGACAATAGTCTTGTCAGTAATGATAGACCGAGCCCAGTACAACGTGACATGGTCATTTTCGAGAACTGGGTCGGGCACATACTTGTAATACGGTAGGTACCTCAGAGTTCACAAGTTTATATTTCAAAGCAAGTTGCTGGTGAATAATCCTAGCCACTTGGTTATGTCTGTGCAAGTACTCGCCGTTAGCCAAACGAGAACAACCAGAGATAATATGTCTGATAGACTCACCCGGACGGTGGCATGCCCGACACACGTCAACCGTCCCGTCCTTCATAATATGTATTATTATTATTACTACTCTTACTAAAAATAATATCTTTAAAAAAACGTATTATGATAATAGTAGCTTTTTACCTTCTACCCACATTTACAAACACAGACTCTAATGTGTTAATACAAATGGAATCCTAACATTGTTTTCTGAAAAAATACCGCAGACTGTGCCGAGCCTAGAGGAATCCTATAAAAAGCTCTAAAAGAACATTGCTTTGAAAAGCAGCTGAAATATTAACTAGGTACGACTCGTGCTGGGCGGTTTGGGGTCTGATTAACCATATGGTAGTATGGGTAGACGAGCGATAGGTACATATTTGTGTTTGAGTAGTTTTAAATTTTCAATTATTTTTGATTTTATCTTTTTATTACGGACACTTTTAACGTGCACGTCTTTCTACATTGTTCTCATATGTATAATTTCAACATGAATGACTTAACCAATAGTTTTCTAACAATATTTTGATTTAAAAGAGTGTCCGTGGAGTTTCTTGCCCGTTCTTCTCCATAAGAACCTACTACGCTTTGCAATGAGCAACTAGCTTCATCTTTCTGACTGACCGACCCCTTGACAATTCAAAAATGCCTGCATTTGGTTTATTTGAAATAAATGCTTTGAGTTTGAGTAGTAGAAAGCAACTGTTGCAAATTGTGTAAAGAAATTTTAAAAAGACTCAAGAAAGTTTGTAAGCTTTCTTTCTTTCATTCTGTTAACTCAAATTTTTAGATTACATTTGTAGATTACAAATGGGGGTTTCCCATACTGCAAATCTGTTCCATAATTCGTGTTATATTTAAAAAGCGGGGACAGTTTTTAATTTTCTACATACATAATATATATGTCGGAAATATCACTCGTTTGACTAATCGGAACGCCACGCGCCAGAGCCACCAAGCGGCGCTCGACAGAGTCTACAACATGACGCTTGACCGGGGCTAAGTGCAGTTTATCGAGAACAGTTTGTCAGAGGCGGTCAAGAAGTGAACACGTTTAGAAACTGTCGCGCGTTCCGTATAGTTGTGTCGTGTACCTATAGTGTGTGAATAGCCATTGTGATTATTTGATCGTAAATTATGATTTGATTTAAACTGCAAACGGGTTTTCTATTGTACAATAACCAACACTTCCCATTTTACGCCCACAGTAGTTAAAATATGGCTGATGATAACGAGAGAGACGTACCTTCTCCGTCATAATTATATAACACAGTGGACAACATTTTGTTGCAAAAAAGTCGCGTACAAGTTGCCCGTTTGCTACAAATATAGAACTTCCTCTTTATTGAAGAACCTATTTAATAAAAAACCTAGCAGCTCGATTGTCATCCTCACCCACTTTGCCAGCCGTTTGTAACGAGAATATGTTGTTCTTCAGCTTTTATAGACAACTATCGCTCTGTGTATTGTTATTTTATGTGTTTTATCGACTGTGAACTTGAATATGCGTTAGTAAAAACTTCGTTGATGGTTTCAACTGACTTTGTGAGAAATGGAAAAGGGTAATTTAATAAAAAAAAAAATAAAATAACAGGTAGTTGCGTACCTGTATTCAAGTCCCTAAATTTGCTAACATTCCCATCGCTTTACATTTTCGAAATAGCTGTTTTTGTAAAATAAGGTATGCATCTTTTTAATAAGGCAGCATACAAACATACATAATCAGCCTATAATGTTCCCACTGCTGGGACACAGGCCTCCTCTCTGTGAGAGGGAGTGGGCCGTAATCCACCACGCGGGCCCAGTGCGGGTTGGTAGAAGTCACATGTCTTCGATTTTTTGGTTCTAAGGACATGCCGGTTTCCTCACGATGTTTTCCTTCACCGTTTTGAGGGCAGTGGTGATGAAATAATTTACACAAAGTAAAGCGCCTGTCCGGGTTCAAACTTACGACATACAACTCATAAGTCGCGGCCGTTACCACTGGGCCACCACTGCTCTCATACAAACATGCTACGTTTTAATGGTCATAACACTGCATTATTAAGGAAAAGTGTTATACGTATGTGCCCGATTATTTTTAACAAAATACCCGATGGTATAAAAAAACTACTCCATTCCACTGTTTAAAAAGAAGTTGACAGTCTTATTAATTGATAAATGTTATTACTTCATTTGTGAATTTCTAAATGATAAAACTTTATAGTTAACCAATTAATCATGACATCTTTATTTATTCATTTTATTTGATTGACCATATTATAAGAATTTTCATATTGACAGTATTTTGGACTATTAATCATTGTACTAAATGTTTGCATGACTAAGTTAAGGTAGAATGTATAAGGATCTCTAATTATAAAACATCTGCATTTATTTGTACCTACTTTCTATGCAAATAAATTATTATTCTATTCTATTCTAAAGTATAGATAACCTGTTAGGTTTAGTTTCAACAGTGAAAAGGATATTTTTCAAAACATTAAGTTTATATGTGGTCGCTCACAATGGGCCTTATTAAAGGCTAAAAGTCACTGAAAGGGCAACGGAAAGGGCTATTATTCGAGTTTCCCTACGTGATCGAATCAGAAATAAAGAGATCCGCAGGCGAACCAATGTTACCGACATAGCTCAATAATTGCCAAACTTAAGTGGCAGTGGGCAGGGCACATTGCTTGTAGAACAGTGGCCGATGGGGCCGGAACCTGCTGGGGTCGCGGGAAGGTACTTATGGGTCACCGAGGCCCCCGCAACACAGGCAACAGGAAGGAATACGGGTGGGTTTTAGTCAGTAAGAGTCTGACACACCCTCCCACTCCGCCAAGAGCGGGAGAAGTTATTTGATGATTTCCATTTGAATCAAAAAAAAAAAATGGGGCCGGAAGGTTATGGAGTGGTGTCCGCGGACCGGAAGACGTCCTACAAGGTGCACCGATGACCTTGTGAAGGCCGCAGGAATCCGCTGGATGCGAAAGCAAAAAGCCGGTCGAAGCGGCGGTGCTTGAGGGAGGCCTATGTCCAGCAGTGGACGTCTTTCGGCTGAAATGACGATGATGAAGTTTATATAGGCACAGACAGATGCATAAATTGGATCCATCATAGTTAGGAACATCTTGAAATGATTACTAATTAATGTCTTAACATGCGTCTTCCTATACTTACCTACTAATGAATTCATCTATAAAAACCACACATTTCAAACACACTGCAACAAAATTTAAAACTCACTAAAATTCTCAACAGCTCGTCAAAAATTCAAAACGCTTTCAAAGAATATTTAAGGTAAAGCAGAATAAAATAGTTGAATAATGTTCTCAGAAGTACAGCATGAGTTCCAGCAGAACTCGTTCCAAAAGAGACAGTGGTCGGTGCAAGCTACTGCGATTTATGTACATTTAAATGGAAACTCGACAGGTAAGACGAAAGGAATATCTTTTAATATTACCGACAGTATCAGGCAGATTGAGATGCAAATCTGGCTTGGAAACTGTGGAGGAATCTTTGTGGAGTTAGACTTTTTTTGTATGGTTTGCAAGGCTGTTTAATGGATTATTGGTAACTGTGGGTAAGTGTGGGTGTAGCATTCACAGGTTTACATTGATCAAGGCATGAATAAAAGTAGGCAGAAGAAAGGCGTAGTGCGATTTTGATTGGATTGGCTTCCACTTTGGCCATTTGGACTACGAGTAGTTCTTAAATTATGGTAAATTTATTTTAATATTGTCAGACTCTTACTGACTATAACCCACCCGTATTCCTTCCGTTGCCTTTGCTGCGGGGGCCTCGGTGACCCTTTAGTACCTTCCCGCGACCCCGGAAGGCTTCGGCCCTAGTGGACCCCTACATTTGTGCTGACGACATCTCTTTGAGGCGCGCGTGGAATACAACGCGCCGTCGACCCGGGCCTGGTCCTTACCGGACGGTGAGCTACCCATTGCTCACCGTCCGCAAGCCCGCGCCTACGGTGGCCGGAAACCCGCCAGGAATTCCCGACGCCCAGGGCGTCTCCTGCGGCGGCTATGGGTGAGAGGGCGCGAAATTTGCCTTTCCCTCAACCGTCCCGCCTCCTCCTTCGCGAGCATTACTGCTTCGCAGAAGGAGGTGACGGCTGCCCATGCCCTCTCGCTCCGTACCATGGCCTGAACCAGGGCAGGACGCGATAGATCTCTACCGCCGATCGCCTGCACGAGGACACGGCGGTGCTCTGCCCAAGCCGGGCAGACCTCCACCGTATGCTCCACCATGTCCTCCGGGTCCACCGTGTCCTCCGGGTCTATGTCCGTCTGTATGTTTTTTTCTTCAATATTATCGTCAATTGAGCACCGATTATGAAAATTATTTATTATATGGTAGAAAAACCTTTCGCGATCGTCCCATATCAATTTTATTAACTTGGCTTGGGTTGATTTTCAGTCAGCTAGCTATGTGGATGATGTTATTATAACTTCCTGTCACTTATTTACATAGCAGGTAGTGGAATTCCAATTTGTTTGGGGTAGGTACCACAACAACCACAACCAAAGCTAAAAAGTGAAAAAGAACTTTTTTTTACTAAAAAAAAAACAACCGACTTTAAAAAAAAAATAAGTAAAAACGTTTTTACATGATGCATTCCGTTATACAAGGTGTAACAAGATTCATCACATAGCCGTAATCTATGTTATGTACAACAAACTAAGTTACTCGTACATTCAGCTAAAATTCTTGCTGCGAAACGACTTTTATTTATGGTGTGAAACATCGTTGTTTACGGCAGCGCGCAATGTAACACACGGAAAACATGTATGCACATGTTTTCCGTGTGTTACATTGCGCGCAAGTGGTCCTATTTAAAGTTAGTAATAACGTTTAAAACATGTTTTCATGAAAAAAAGTATAATAAAATAAACTATTTAAAAAAACAAAATAACCCGACTTTTGATTGTCGCCGCCTGCGATACCAACATTCTATAGATTTTGTTTTACCTTCTCAGTTATGTGTTTCTATAGGCGGGGTATTTTTTATATTTTTTTATTTCAAGCTTTTTAGTTTTATATTATTTTTATATATATATATTTGAAAACTTACTAGCTTTTATTTGATACCAATATTGTTGCAATTTATTAGAAAAACCTTCCCCCCCCCTTTTTTTTTTTTTGCAGATGCACTATGTTACTCCCACAATTATAGTAGCATTATAATAGCAGTGTAGTTAAAAACATGTTATCCCGTACATTCCAACTGCAAATTCATGTAAATTTGTTTGTTTCAATATTGAATAATTTACCATGTTGTTTTAAGACCATAAACTTATAAGTTTTCCTGTAATCCATAAGTATAGAACTCAGTTTTTGCATTTTTTTTTTCACAATTTTAGCCTCAGTAGTTTCGAAGATAAGGATCTAATGGTCAATTTTCATATATTTTCTTAAAACTATTTATTTTAAAATTATAAAAAAAAATATATATCTGAAATCCTTACAATAAGCCCTTTCGCACATGTCACACGGTACAGTTTGCAAAACTATTTTTTGAAATTTTCTGATTTGCCTCCCAAAAGTGACGGATATTTAAAATTCATTTATTTTGTTACACGCCCGTGTTTGGGTCACAGAAATTTAATACTTAAACAATTCAAAAAATAAATTTGAGACCTTCACAGTAAGTTGGTCCATTTGATACGTAGTAATAGACGGACAGACAGAGACACACGAGTGAGAGTATAAGGGTTCTGGTTTTTGATCAGCCGTACGGAACCCTAAAAATTGTAGGCATTTCAACAAAAAAAATCAGATTTAGAGTAATAAATGTCATGCTCAACCTAGTGTTTAAAAATAGACGGGACAGAATACAAATGGAATTCGTTTCCTTTTAGCTAAAAACCATTTGTTCTGTCCAAATGAATTTCTGAGACGTAATATTTTTGGCAAGGGCTCTCAAAGTAACTGTCTATTTACTTTGTATGTACTAAAATAATTTTCTTTATTGTATCTACTGGCTTTTATATAAAGACGAGCCACTGCCCACGTAGTGTTGTAAATTATATAACTTGTTTGTTTTATAGGTAGTACCTGCCTGGGTACAAAAATAACATGTGTCTATATATAGATATATATATTCATACACATTTTTATATAGGTCTTTCAATAAATATGTATAAGACAAAATATATAGAAACTCATGCTAAAGTCTAAACTAAAAGAAACTCGAATACGTATGAATTTCATTAACTATTGTTGTTTTTCATATTTTTTTCGTTTTAAGGCGACAAGACCCAATTGACCAAAATAAGCTTCTCTTAAGAAAAAAAATTGCCAAATCTGTATAGTTTGTGGTAGCGGAAAAAAATATGTTAATTTTGAACATATTTCCCAGGACTTGGTTGTTACCAGAACACGTTTTGTAAAAAAATCTCGATACAAACTAACGTTAAACTAACCTCTTACCTTGAGTTGTAATCCAAAATATCTGTATTAAATATCAACATACGTTGGGTATTTAATTAATAACAAGAACGTCTTATTTGAATGCAGAACTTGGTTGTTTTTTATTTTCGATTACTCAACTCAATTTTAAGTAAATAGATAAATACTTTTTATTTTGCAATGAATTACAAGCGTTGTGTCATCGCGCTTCTCTTTCTTTTCTATGCAATCTGACAGTGACCGCGGTTTATGTATTGTCAGCGTCTTTAGAAACAGATTATCTGTTTTCCAAACAGTTTATTTACTATACTGGGAGAAATACCTGGGACATATAATACTCATTTTACGTACTACAACTCGTATGTACTAAAATCTAATAAAGTCTAGAAGTTCAACAAAGATTCAATAAGAATATCATAAAGTAACACAACAGAAACATAAAAGATGACACTTTGTAGATATTCCTGAAGTACAAAACATAAATATTCAAATTCGTTCTGACAGCTTGTTCTTAGGAGCTTCACTCACTTTTCATTCTTTGATTTATATCATCCAGGTTTTAAATATAATTTTCCCCTTCAACTACAATCCTAACTAATATTATAAATGCGAAAGTAAGTTTGTTTGTTAATTTTATTTGTTTGTTTGTTTGTTCACAGGCCTCCTCTCTTGGAGAGGGAGTGGGCTGTATGTAACTACCACGCGGGCCCAGTGCGGGTTGGTAGATGTCACATGCCTTGGAATTTTTAGTTCGACATGCCGGTTTCCTCACGATGTTTTCCTTCACCGTTTTGAGAGCAGTGGTGATGAAATAATTTACACAAAGTAAAGCGCCTGCCGGGATTCGAACCCACGAACTACAACTCGTAAGTCGGGGCCGTTACCACTCGGCCACCACTGCTCTATTTTTTTTATTTGTACGAAACTATTGTTATGCTTGTTTAAAATAACTTCAACTTTAAACTTTTTTTTTTTAATTTTCACTTTTTTAAAGTGTTTCCTCCAAATCACCTGTGTTAAATTACTTATTCGAAGGTAATTTATATCTATTCAAGTTTTATGAAAAGACTCACACAATTAACGCGGCTATATGCTCTTTGATTCGATTTGGCTTCTTGTCTTTAAAAAAATATAACAAACGTCATCGAAAATATTATGTTACTAATTACTCCCACTACTATACGAGTACCAACCAACAAAAAAAATATAATCTTGATTTTTCTGATAAGGTATAATAATTATTATAAAACAAGTAGGTACTACGTAAGTTATTATTATCAGAGAATTAGGTGTTCAAAGAGCTTATTCATTTGAATATCTCTGTTGAAACATGGTTACATTTTTAATTGCTCAAAGGAAATATTTAGAACACGGCCGTCCAATTAATTTAAACCATTTTGGGGAAGCCATGAAAAATCACCAAAACTACCGCAGCTGATTCGTCTGATTGTGATTAATCGCGGATCAGCGCTGGATCCGGATAATCCTTTCATCTCGTTCCACTTACAGCTTTAGCAGCTGATAGGCTTTGTACTGCGGCCCGAGTGGAGGCGCGCGGCGAGTTAATAGCCTGTTACTGAAATTACAGCTACGAGTGGTTTGGTGGAAAAAAGCAATTTTAATAATTTGAGAGACTCAATCACTAATCCAATAATTTTTTTAGAGTATTTTTGGTTTAAACAACTTTAAATAGATTGATTAAAACAGTCAAAGCAACGAGTTCACATACATACGACATGATAGCAAAATACCTACTCATATTGAAAATTCAACCTGCAACTCACAACACTATTCATATTCAACGTCACGCCCAACACTAGTGAGTAATGGAAGGTTATCAACTGTAGTACTCTCACCGTTTAACTGCGCTTCCATAAATCACTATCCGTTTAGCAACCACGACACTATGACCTCGATTCTAAATGAATGTCCGCTGCTAGTTCATAAATTGTACTAAACAACCGAAAACCCGCCCAAATTGCTATTAAGACGTGATTGCCATCAATGTTTCAGTAAATCGTTCAAATCAGATTACTAATCCCACTGCTGGACATAGGAAACTCTCATGCTCGTAAGCCTTTTGTTCAAAGGAACGTTTGAATGAAAGGAATGATAGAATCTCAACTATTTGCTCTTTAGGCGCAGAGCAGATGATGGAAAATTTGTCCGCGACTATAGAAAGTGCTGAGATATATATCTCAGTGTGTGTCTTTTTATCCAAAGTGTGCATTAACGCACACTTAGGATAAAAAGACTGCCAGTATTTCCATACATTCTAACGTCGCCGACATTGTTCGCGGACAAATTATCCATCGTTTGCTCAGGAGCTTTGGCTACATAGTAGGTCGATACATACTATGTGAGCAAATATTGTATCCAAAGCTAAATTTGTCTATTTACCGATGTAGATAAATAAATTTAGCGAACCGACAGACAACGCGTTGACAAGAAATGTAACCTAGACTGGTAGAAGTAATCCGAAACTGACTTGGCGCTGGATCAATAACAACGTAGTGATAAAAAACTTTAGATTAAGTTTTTAGCGGCAAAGCAAAGTTATGGGAGAGTGTTGTAATTTTAAATAGAAATTTTTATTGTCAATAATAATAACATTTTTTATTACTTTTTGTTAATGATGATATTGCATGTGTACGTGCCCCTTTCAGATCGTACAGGGCTTTTGTTACCTAATGTATACATTGTGTATCAGATATGTATGGTCATATTTAAGACGCTGATAACACCTAAACCGCGGTCACTGTCAGATTGCATAGAAAAGAAAGAGAAGCGCGATGACACAACGCTTGTAATTTATTGCAAAATATGAAGCAATTATCTATTTGCTTAAAATTGAGTTGAGTAATCGAAAATAAAAAACAACCAAGTTCTGCATTCAAATAAAACGGTCTGGTTATTAATTAAATACGTAACGTATGTTGATATTTAATGCAGATATTTTGGATTAGAATTCAAGGTAAGAGGTTAGTTTGTATCAATATTTTTTTTCCAAATGTGTTTTGGCAGCAACCAAGTTTTGGGAAATATGTTCAAAATTAAGAGAAGCCTATTTTGGTTAATTGGGGCTTGTCAGAGCAGTGAGAGCAGTAGTGGCCTAGTGGTAACGGCCGCGACTTACTAGGTGTAGGTCGTAGGTTCGAACCCAGGTGAAGGAAAACATCGTGAGGAAACCGGCATGTTCTAGAACCAAAAATTCGAAGACATGTGACATCTACCTACCCGCACTGGGCCCGCGTGGTGTGATTACGGCCCACTCCCTCACAGAGAGGAGGCCTGTGTCCCAGCAGAAGCAATATTATAGGCTGATTATGTATGATGTGTGTGGGGCTTGTCAGCGCCTTAAGGATCCCGCATTATTACCTTTACCAACAAACTGATCAACTTTCTAGGTGGGACCAACATTTGTGTTTTTTCTTTGCGTCAAGTTTTACTGTAAATAAACGTATTTTATTTCGTTGTCTACTTTTCTTATATCAAAACAAATATTGACGGTACACTCGGCCGCACGTCAGTGATAACAATTCCATAATAAGCTGGCCTCTTATCTATTGAATCTCCATACTACGCTAGGCCAACTCAAGATCAAAGTGTTACCACTCACGTGTGGCCTGCTGTACCTATTGTAAGTCCTTCTAGAAGGACCCGCGACCCCGGCAGGCATAGGCCCTAGTGGACCCCTACATTTGTGCTGACGACATCTCTTTGAGGTGTTTTTTTTTTTTTGGGTGGGAAATCATCAAAAAACTTCTCCCGCTCTGGGCGGAGCGGAAGGGTGTGTCAGACTCTTACTGACTAAAACCTACCCGTATTCCTTCAGTCGCCTGTGTTGCCACGGGCCTCGGTAACCGTTTGGTACCTTCCCGCGACCTCGGCAGGCATCGGCCCTAGTCGACCCCTACGCTCGTGCTGACGTCATCTCTTTGAGGCGCGCGTGGAATACAACGCCCCGTCGACCCGGGCCTGGTCCTTACCGGACGGTGAGCTACCAATTGCTCACCGTCCGCAAGCCCGCGCCTACGGTGGCCGGTAATCCGCCCGGGATCCCCGACGCCCAGAGCTTCTCCTGCGGCGGCTAGGGACGAGAGGGCGCGAAATTTGCCTTTCCCTCAACCGTCCCGCCTCCTCCTTCGCAAGCATTAATGCTTCGCAAAAGGAGGTGACGGCTGCCTATGTCCTCTCGCTCCGTACCATGGCCTGAACCAGTGCCGGACGCGAGAGATCTCTGCCACCGATCGTCACCACGAAGACACGGCGGTGCTCTGCCCAAGCCGGGCAGACCTCCACCGTATGCTTCACCGTGTCCTCCGGGCGATCCACACAGTGGTGACACCCGGGCGTTTCCTCCCGCCTTATCTGACACAGGAACCTCCCGACGCTGCCGTGTCCGGTGAGGACCTGCGTCAGACGGAAGGTGAGGACGCCGTGGCGCCTCTCTAGCCACTTCTCAAAGAGGGGACTTATCGCCGCAATTGTGGCATGCCCAGCACTGGGTTGCAACAACCGTACTCTTGAAGTTACGCCCCGGCATTTCGCCTCCTCGCGCCACTCCCATACGTGCGCGAGGACTTTTGCCTCCAGATCCCATGGCAACAATCCGGCAAGGAGGCTCGCTGCCTCACAGGAGACCGTGCGGTATCTCCGGACCAGCCGTATGGCCATGACCCTTTGGTCCGCGCTCAACCGGCGGGCTGGCCGCAGCGCCAGTGAACGCGCCCACACAGGAGCCCCGTAAAGGGCCATGGACACTAGAGGGACCCTGTGGTTTCTGTTTATATTCGTCCTATTTTTAATATAGTTATTTTTGGAAATAGCCGCGTAAATGTAAATGTGATTGTTTGTATTTTGTTTATGCGCGAGAGAGTAGAGGAGTGAGTTTGTTTGTGTGTATGTATGCCTTTTTTATTGTGTTCTTATTGTTGTTTTTAATGTGTTTTTTTATATGGTCTGCAATAAAGATTATTATTATAATTTTCTTTTATTTTATTACATAGGTACACATTATAATTATATTTTTAAATATTAGAATATAAAAAAATATATATAAAACATTTAAAAATATAAAAAATGATAGCCCACCGGTATCGGGAACAGGGTCAAGGGACAAGCTACCAGCGGTCAGGGCTCCAGAGAGAGGAACCTCCTAAAAATACGAGCCGTGTCCAGAAGTACCGCTTTCTGAATCAAGCCCTTAATCCAGCCGTACAACGTGAGCCTCTTTAGGTGTTGGTCGAGGCTCTTGCCAATTAAGCCATCGGCTGATACGACTATCGGCACAATGATTGCTGAATCCACATCCCACATGTCGACAACCTCGCGAGCCAAGTCAAGATATTTGATCTGTTAATCTTTCTCGGCTTTCACGAGATTCCCGTCATGAGGGACTGTTATGTCAACAATAATTGCGCGCCGCTCTGTTCGATCCACCACCACTATATCAGGCTTATTGGCAACAATAGTCCTATCAGTGATGATGGATCGATCCCAGTAAAATGTGATATTTCCATTGTCGAGAACTGGGTCGGGCACATACCTGTAGTACGGCACTTCAGGTTCTACAAGGCTGTATTTCAGAGCAAGTTGCTGATGGATAATCCTGGCTACAAGGTTGTGTCTATGCAAATATTATTATTATTATTATTGTCTTTTGTTAATCGCATTTCATTTGCATCATTACATGATCATACCAGAGCATCCTCATAACTAGGTACGACGTAACGTAGTCGCGAACATTCTACAAATTGCACTTCTACAATATTCAAACCAAATACAAATACAATCTACCTATATCTGTCACTCTTGTAACGTCTTGTCGCCGACCATCGTCAGGAGAGTAACTGCCATCAATTCGTCGGTAAACATTTAGTTTGCCGGTGTTAGTGATGGCACAATGAACGTAATTCATTGCCTTTGACTGACCGTCCAGAGGAATCCGAGTTTGCGTAGTTGTAGTGGAAGATGCGCCTGACGAACTTTGATGTTCTGAAGTTGCTCTTATTGGTTAAATATAGAATTGGAGCTCTGGCCAAACTAAGGCGAATTACCCACGGGATGTGGTACGATATTCACTCGCACCGACTGTGTCAACTAATTTATATCGAGGTTTTCAAACTGGTGCGAATAGGTAAAACAATTGATGCGTGCACTCGCGCCCCGCGTCGCATGATGGATTCGTCTCAGTGTGGCCAGAGCTTAAATAGATATTCCATGGGGCAGATTTTACGAGACTATTTCAGGTACGGGAAAAATTAGGGCCCGATCATACGCACTACATCTACCCACAACGACAACAGGGGGACGGGCGCAAATTTATATGAAAATGGATAGTTTATTTACTCGGAGCAAATTTGGCCGTCAAAATCATCCGTGTGGGCGACCACATCAAGGCCACGTCGCAGCCACAACGCAACCACCTGCGAACACAAGGCGACACTGTCTCAGCCGGAGTTGTGTCTGTCTGCAAACACTAGCCACGACGTAACCTCATCACAACTGCTATCGTCAAAGTAACCATATCGACATTTTGTAGGTTCCACAACGCAACTACAAGAAGAACATTTTGTCGCATGTGATGTGATATGGTTGTGGTACACGTGATCATGCCTTTACTCATTTTAGGCACGACTCGTCAAACTGGAGCCTAATCTCCAAATTATGACTTGGGAAACTTTAGTTTCTTACAAAACTAACTCCAAAATATGGGTAATATTTTGGAGTTAGTTTTGTCCTACTTGAAGTGAATAATTACGTTGTACACACGAATTAGTAGAACTATACATAATCAACCTATAATGTTTCCACTGCTGGGATACAGGCCTCCTCTCTGTGAGTGGGAGTGAGCCGTAATTCACCAAGCGGGCCCGGTGCGGGTTGGTAGATGTCACATATCTTCGATTTTTTTTTGGTTCTAGGACATGACGGCTTCCTCACGATGTTTTCCTTCAACGTTTTGATAGCAGTGGTGATGAAATAATGTACACAAAATAAAGCACCTGTCCAGGTTCAAACCTGCGACCTACAACTCTAAGTCGCGGCCGTTACTACTGGGCCACCACTGCTCGCACTAGTAAAACTAAAACGAAATTAATTTTGAAAACGCCTTAGGCGTAAAATTCACAATAGGTACCAGGCGGTTGACAGCTCTTTTAGAATTATAATACCTAGGTACCTATCAACCGCAACTATTTATTTTTGAACGGTTTATCAGAATAAAATCCTACATTATGAATAGAGGAAGAACACTACAGTTTAAATGTGGGTTTATGTGGCTTTGTATATGTTTTTTTTGTGTGGATTTATTTTATTTCAACACAGGTCATTGATAAATGTTTTTTTTTGTAAGTTTGTTAAAATAATACTTTTTTACACGTTATAAGGGTTCCATACGTCCGAATGAAAAGGAACCCTTATTCACACGTGTGTCTGTCTATCTGTCCATCTGTCCGTCTGTCACTCTACTTGACCGATTAATTTGAAATTTGGTACACATGAATTTCTGTAACCCAAACACGAAAGTGTAACGCAAATGCAAATTAGAAAAAAAAAAAATTAAAAATGTACCGTGAGTCAAATTATTGTTATGACAATCTCAAATATATCTTTTTTTTTTAAATAAAGTTATTAAAGAAAATTTATGAAAATTGATCATTCTACGAGTATATCTCCGAAACTGGTTAGCCTAAAATTTTGCCGTTTCCTCAGAGACTATTTTGAGAAGATAATATTGAAACAAACTGCTAAATAATCTGTCTTAAATTAATGTGACGATAATTAATGTTGAATGTATTGTAAATTTTATGAATAATAGAAATTAACATTTATAGCATAAAAATTATGGCTGCTGCAAAAACGATTACATTCTATTAATGAATTTATGAATAAAGCTAAATAATCTGTTTTAAATTAATGTGACGATAGTTAATGTTGAATGTATTGTAAAATTTATGAATAATAGAAATTAACATTTAAAACATACCATTGGACATAATAATCTCTAACAAAAAATATATTGTAATGTTTTGCACGTCAAATGTCTGACTATGTATTAGGAACTTAATTACTTTCTTTAACACCGACACTGTACCAATACCAATTGCAAAATAAATGATTATGATTATGAACTCAGAGGGCAGTCTCTTTTAAAGTCCATAAAAAATACATTGTAATAAAAATATTTTAAAAAATATATTAAAATATTTTTATGTATTTATTTATGAAACTACATACATACAAAAACTCACGCCTTCTTACGGTAGGCAGAGACTACAAAACGCCACCTGCTACGATCCTATACACCTTTTGCTTCGTTTATGTTCATACATCTGGTGCACGCTGGTTGCAAGTACTACGCACCTGACTTTTATGACCTTGGTAGTGATGTCTTGCGATTTTTTTGGCGTAAACTAAATACTATGTAACCTATATTGTAGGGTTGTAATGCAAAGGTTCATGAATGCACCTATGTTTGCTAGTATTTGCAGACTATTGTCAAATTCTGTTTCCCAATTTAACACATAGTTTGTGGAATGCAATAAGAATAAAACGCGCGCAATCGTTGCTTGTGTTTATAAGACTCGAAAGAACATTACTTGTCGTTGTGATTTTGTTCTCGTTGTTAGCCGTATTAAACTAAATAGTTTAATATTAATTTATTTTCGTTGCTTATATAGTTAGCATGTATGTATCTATGTATCTATTATATAGCATAATCAATATACAATAAACAATATAGTCGTAATATAATAATAAATATACAATATATTATATTACACATATGTATTATATTATATTGTAGCTACTTATATACTTTTTATTTGCACCCAAAGACAACCCCATTTTATGTCCAGAAAATCACTGTCCATTCCATGGTTGCCTGGAAGAGATCGCAGTAAGCGATAAGGCCGCCCATTGTATATTTTGTAGTGTATATTTATTTTATTTTTGTAATGTGTAATTTGGTGGGTCTGGTGGCTACCAGACCCAAAAATCAATTAATCAATCAATTTCAAATTGAAGGGAAGGAGGCTTCCTTCCCTCCAATTTGAAATATTACCACTCCCATCTTTATATATATTCGAACTCTGTATCTTTGTACATAAACACAAATCTTTATTTCAAGTACACAATGGTGTAGTAATATGAAAAAGTCGAAATATCCACAAATTATGTGTAGCTCAACAAAGAATTAAGCTATTTTCTAATAATGTTTACTGTATGGCAATTCGTATATATAATAAATTACCTACTGTTTTAAAAATCTTAACTTCATGTTAAAAATAAATTATTTAACTTCCTATTGAATAAGTGTTACTACTCAACAAATGAGTTTTTAAATAAAAATTTTGATTCAAAATTTAAATTAGACGACGACTCACCTCTGTGCTCCTAATAATTTAATGGAATTTTATTTATATGATTTATATGACATTGTATTGATTAATTGTTTACATAGTATTTAGTAATTCTTGACATTTATAATTAATAACCCGTTTTTTTTTTTTTTTTGGGTGGGAAATCATCAAATAACTTCTCCCGCTCTGGGCGGAGCGGGAGGGTGTGTCAGACTCTTACTGACTAAAACCCACCCGTATTCCTTCTTGTTGCCTGTGTTGCGGGGGCCTCGGTGACCCATAAGTACCTTCCCGCGACCCCGGCAATTAATAACCCTTGGCATTGTATTTGATAGTATTTAACGTTTTCCTTATCCTTGACATTGTATGGTGTAATTTTGACATAATGATCTAATACTCTCATTTTAATTCTTTGAAATATTTGTACGTTGGAAACAGCAGAATATTATGGACATCATATTATGTGTAACACCTTTATAACAACAATATTCTGACAAATAAATGTTTTATTATTATTATTTTTATGGCGAGGGTGGTGATGGCTGATCTTTGTTTTATGCTCATGAACGGGTGCTGCTTGTGGTGACTGGTCGTCATGCTGACCATGGTTTTATTATTGTTATTAGTAATTGTTTATTTATTTTACTTCGATGGTGCTAGTTTGTCATTTCTCACTTCGAGTTACAGCAATAGCCTTATGTAAGCGGGCACGCCCTTTATGCCTACAGGCTTTTATTTAGGTATTAAGGCTCCTACATACTGGCGCGACTTGTCGCGCGACTTGACGCGACACAAAGACACCGCGTGTAGCGCTACAAGCGGTGCCTTTGTGTAGCGACGCGTCGCGCGACCAGTCGCGCCAGTATGTAGGAGCCTTTAAGTTCTGTTTACGTTTTTATGTTGTATTTTTTATCTGCTTGAGTAAAGTTTTCATAAGTTTTGTTGGTATATTGGCGTGGCCAAGGGTATCGTGTTACCCAGTAACAGGGTTGTGGAGGTTAGATAGGCAGTCGCTCCATGTAAAATACTGATATTCAGCTGTATCTGGTACGACTAGAACCCCAACATAGTTGGGAAAAGGCTTGGCAGATGATGATGGTATATTGGCGTGTGCTAGCTAACATATGGCAAGTTATTTAATTTATTGTGTGTTTCATCATGTTAATTACTTTGCAAACGATTTGTATAGAATCAAGTCTATATATCTAAACAGACAGGTGTTCTGCTGGGGAGTTTGTTGCGCCACTTCTTCTTCCCAGCTAAAGCACTGGGAAGCGGTGAAGGGCGGGCGTTTTGGGGGACTGTCTTATGTAACTTTGACGTTCGAAAAGTGCTGATTCTCAGCCTAGTTTGAATAAATGACTTTTTATTTTGATTTTTGTGTACATCAAAGTATATATAGATAAAATAAATAATAGTACCTGCCTACAGTGGTGTAACCGTAGCAACATTAAAAACTGGGATACAAAAATACATCAGAACTAACATGATATCCGAGCGGAGGGAAGCTAACCAAATTATTTTGCAACGTGCGATGATTTACGAAACAGCGCGGGAACTAAGTTTGCATCGTAAACAAGTCGTATGGCACATGTGTGAGGACATGTGTTATGGACTACTGTACCCTAATAATTAACTATGATTTACATGCGAAATTTGAAGAGGTATCATGGTGTATCTAAACCAAACAAATGAAAAGTGTGAGAATGAGAAACAAATGAAAAGCGTTTATTTTTACATTTCTAGGATCCGACATATTGATTTGACATATCTGGCCATCCTAAGATATTTCGCATTAAAATGAAACCGACACCTCTTTTTATTGAAAGCGTTTTGTCCGTAGTCCGTATCTCGTAGGTACCTACGTACCTACGAGATAGAGAAGCTTCACAATGTTTTATTGTATCTGAGATAATGGCATAAAAGTAAAATAGCTTTGGAAAAAACACGTTTGCGGCCTTTCAAAAAGTCTAACCCATTTGAGTTCAATATATAACATGGTACGCTAGACTTAGGACTCAAAACGGGGTGTTATTAAACTGGGTTGAAAACGTTCAGTCAACCAAAATGAAAAAGACCGGCCAAGTGCGAGTCTGACCACGCACAATGAAGGGTTCCGTAGTTGGGATGAATTTATCCCAAAACAAACTTAAAATTGTAGTTGAAAAACATGTTCTCCCATAAATCGATATACGTCACGGTCAATTCTCCAACTGAAAATTTAAGTTGGTCGACAATTACTCGTTAACTTGTAATGACCACTTTAAGGCATAATATTACGCAAACGGATCTTTGATTCGAATAATGGTGTTCACAGATCCACAATATTTTGAACGGCCTATCCAACGATACCCCAAACCGTGGGATAGACGAGAAAAAACTATCATCCCCACATTACGTGCAAGTGAGGCACCCAAAAAACAATCTTTTGAAGATTTTATATTACCACATTGTCGGCGTGATTAATATGTATACCTATGCCAAATTACAGCTTTCTAGTACTAAACGTCTGTGAGCTAAAGCGGGTCAGACAGACAGACGGACATGGTGAAACTATAAGTGTTCCTTTTTGACTGCGGAACCCTTAAAATTACATTATACTAAAAATATAAAAGCTAATATGAATAAGACATAAAAATTGTTCAATACGAAATAAAAATTCTATATAAAGTAATATCACTTAATATAACTTCCAGTTCAATACTTTCAGAACCGTCCACTTTACGTCTCAATACTGTTCGCACTATTTACTTTAATAAAGACTTTTATTTCAACAAAAATTCACTCTCAATTAAACTTCAATACAGCAATATGAAATACCTAACAACATTATTTTTTTATGTTTGTGCCTGTGATGTTAAATGAATGGAGCAGAAAATATATATAAATAAATCAGAACTTCGAAGCTGCGTTTGAGCGCTCATGCGATATTTTTTGTATTAACTTTATGGTTTTGCCCTAAAACCATATCTAGCTAACGAGCCAGTTCATTAGAGTTACTTTATTTGAAGTACTATAAAAATGGAAATCTTTTGTATACGATTCATCGCGTAAATTACTACCACTATGCGCAACGCATTACTTGTACAGTGTAACCCGGATAAGTGGGATCTTAAGAGACCTAGGGACCTAGAGATGTATTACTTAAAGAGGTTTCTCATTTATATAGTTTCCCAAATAGTCAGGTTTTAAATGACAGTTGTCTTTCAGAGGCCGGCTAAGACAGGTTGAAATATACCGTTTTTAGGGTTCCGTAGTAAACAAGGAACCCTTATAGTTTTGCCATGTCTGTCTGTCTGTCTGTCCCCGCTGTAGCTCAGAGATGCTTTGTACTAGAAAGCTGTAATTTCACGCCAACAAAGTGCTAAAATAAAATCTTGAAAACATTTTTTTTTAGGGTGGGGATGATATTTGTTTTTCTTGTCCACCCCATGTCGAGGGGTATCTTAGGATAGGCCGTTCAAAAATATTGCGCGTCTGTGAACACCACTTATCGATTAATTAAAGGATCCGCTTGTGTAATATTAAGCATTAAAGTGCTAATTTTTGTCAGAGCCAAGTGTGCCCCCCCACGCCAGCTAAACGGTTGTTTATAGAGATATGAAAAAAATCATGGCAGTACTACATATAATGAAATTAAAAGAAAAACTATCACAGCTCAGTGGCCTTTACAAGTTAACGAGTTATTGTCGCCCAACTTAAATTTGCAGTTGGTGAATTGATCGTGGCATACAAGGTGTCGTTTTGCATCCTCGTCAAATTTCAGGAGGCTGCTATGAAAGACACATATAATCAAATAAATTACGATACCTGCTCAATAATTAATACATACCTACTTGTTTTTTTAGTTATTTAAGTTTGACAGTAGGTATCTTAGAATACACCACTTTCACAGAACAGAACAGAACAGAACCACCCCATTGCGTATGCGGTAGTGTGTGTGTAAAAGGGCAGTTACAGTGCGGTATCACACGGGCCGCGTTTTAACATGCGTGTCCCGTCCCACACATGCCGATTTCGATCGAAAATTTGAAAAAAACAAATAAAACCTACTTATTTTATTATTGATTCGTGTCAAAAATCATTAGCATAGTTACCTCCTTGAATTTCACGAGGATGCAAAACGGCACCTTGTAAATCGATGTATGAGAGAACATATTTTTCAACTACAATGTTAAGTTTGTTTTTGGGATAAAGTGATCCCAATTTCCCAACAACGGAACCCTTCATTGTGCGTAGTCCGTCACGCACTTGGCCGGTTTTTTCATTTTTAGAGGATAGGACAAACGTGTCGCGACCTGCCCAGACCAATAGTCAAAATTATAAATTATAATTAGTAGTCTTAGTAGACGTAAAGAGGTTATTTGACTACAAAGTCCCAATTATAGGAGTTAAAAATCAATAAATTATACCAAATTCAATTTTAGATAATTATAAAGGTTTAATTATTCCCAGTAACAGAGGTATTTCAATGCAAAAGTACCTCATTGTAATTATCAGTAGTAGTGGTTTCTCACATATCCAGGTCCCACTTAACCAGGCTACACTGTATATTGGTAACCATTTCAAACCCTACATTCCAGAGACTAGATTCATATTTCTGACTGACCGACTCCTTGACAATTCAAACGTGCCTGTCAATGGTTTAAGTGAAATAAATGCTTTGGGTTTGAGTTTGACAACATATCAGATGTGACTGTAATTAGGTACAGGTGTACCTAAGGATTGTTTTCTAAAATGGGTAGTATGGTTGTATTGTTTTATTATTAGTAATTTAGGAGCAGTAAATACTTTTATTTATTTGTATTGTAGGTATAATTCATATAAATAAGAAACCGTACATAAAAAAAAAGCAAATATACCTAATTAATTAGCAAAAATAACTAAAACTATACACAAACTAAAACAGGGCGTCGAAAACTTCATCCACATCGCTGTCGACTGGTAAAGTACCGAAGAGACTGGCGGCATTGCCACGTTGTGTGGCAATGCTTAGTCTCTGGCCAAGGTAAAAGCCAGTCCTTGGGTCACGGGAAGTGTCAACCAGCTGTTTGGAGATTTCCTTAAAAAGGCCGTGAGCACTCGGACCCCACGGCCCGAGGGTTTTAAACCCAAACGGCTCGAAAATATAATGACCAACAAAGTTATTATACTTACGCCGCTTGAGGTTCTCTGCAGCCGCAGCAGCAGCGCCAGCACAGCACGCCGTGCCAGGAAGATGGGATGGCGCAAGAGTATTGACATACGTTGCATCCCACACTAAAGGCCTACCCACCTTCCATGGAAATAAAGTCATGCCGTCCGGTCACTTGCCATCGTCGCGTGCTCTTGCCATTGGGTTCTAATGCAGCTGGAACGCCGACGGTGACAAGAACTCGACGGATGATGTCGTTAATGTTCGCGTGCCGTGCCAAACGGCCCGCACTTTGGCTGCAGACAGGCCGTGGTGTCCGAGATTGATGACAACTTCGCCACAGTGACAGCGATGAGGAGAGCAATATTAGTAATTAACTGTTTATTTATTTTACTTCGATGGTCCTAGTTTATCATTTGTTACTGAGTTAGGGCTACGAGATGTAAGCGGGCACGCCCTTTATGCCTGGACGCTTTTGTTTGTGCAGAAAATAAAAACGAAACAGAACTTAATATCTAAAGTTCTGTTTTCGTTTTTATTTTCTGCTTGAGGATAGTTTCCGTTGTTTTTCTTTTCTTTTTTTTTCACCTAGTGGTATACTAGCTGACATATGGCTAATAATTTAATGTTTTGTGTTGCGCGTAGTGTAATTTTGCATACTATTGTATAGAATCCTTTTTTTTTTCTAACTGAACAGATAGCTGTGCTGCTGGGCAGTTTGTTGCGCCACTTCTTCTTACCCGCTAAAGCACTAACTAGCAAGTGGTGAAGGGTGGGCGTTTTTGGGGACTGTCTTATGTAATTTGACGTTTGAAAAGTGCTGATTCTCAGCCTAGTTTGAATAAATGACTTTTGTTTTTTATTTTTGGTGGTCATTACCGGTACGAGATCCTCAATAAAGCGCAGTTCTGACCTTACTTATAACCGTTTCTTATACTTAAGTAATGATTAACGTCAGTGTTTATAACCAAGGGAGCGTCAGTGTTTACTCTCCATGTAAAATACTACATATTTTATAAGCTAGCCTTTTTTGAAGAAAATTATTATTTCGATTCAGCAATATTTAAAAATAGCTGACCCGACAGACGCTATTCTGTCAAAATTTCAATATAGTCTTGAGTTCATATAAAAATCCCACAGAGAAAAGGACGTTCAGTTTTTCCCGAATTTGAATATTTTCCGGGAAGCTTTTTAAATTTGTCTTTCCTTATTAACCTGATTTAGACTATAATTGACATTTTAAAATAAAAGATAGCCAAATCTGTTTCAGCCTCTCTCAAGTGATGCTCTTACCAACGAACAGCATTTCATTTTTGTTGTATATATACACACATACACATCATGCCTTGTTTCCCCGAAGGGTTGGGCAGAGGTGTACCTGTAGTACACCCACAATTCACCAGATATGTTTAAGTCCCATGTAATAGGGGGCGAGCCTATTGCCATCAACCGGGCACAAATCCAGACTCCGAGGTGCTACTGAGAAATACCAAATAGAAAAACCCAATAACACTTTGCCTGACCCGGGAATCGAACCCAGGACCTCAGCAGTAGCGCTTGCAACCACTAGACCAACGATGCAGTCTTTTATATATGGATTCAAATAATGTCATAATGGCACCATCCTAACGATCATATTAGTGTAGACTTAAACGTTTTACATCAAAAGTTAATGATTTTGTTGTTGTACAGTAATGACATTGGCGCCGATTCCCTTGTTCACAAACTAAAGTAAATTTAAGTTCAGTGCATCTTTTTCTTTCTATTTCATTAAGAAAAGGACAGAAGACACATTTTAGTTTAGTCCTGTCAAATTAATCAGCGCTTGACGTAAATTGACGTAATTTTAGTAGGCAAGTTTTTAATCACGTCTAAACTTGTATAGAGTAGTGACAGGAGCTGATTAATTTGACAGGACTAAACTAAAATGTATCTTCTGTCCTTTTCTAAATGAAATAGAAAGAAAAGATGCACTGAACCTAAATTTAGTTTAGTTTGTGAACAAGGGAATCGGCGCCAATGTCATAAAGATCGACGACAGGCATTTTGCATAAATCAACGTTTTAAATAGATTGATTTTCAGCTATTTGTTGTCAATGTGTATGTATAATGTATGCCTACACAGTTTTAAAAATAATTGGTTTTTATCAAGATAAACACGAGTTTTGTGAAACCCTTCAAGTTAATTAAGAAGATGAAACCTGACAGTGAAGATTCATGAAAACCAATATTTCTACAGCACAGCTAGACAGATTTTAATAAATTGCCGGTGAAAAATAAATGTTCAAGCTTAAGTACAACATTAATAAACAAGTAAAAATAAATAATTTATTTTTAATATTCAAAGGGATCAATTTTCACATCTGAAATTACCTTCGAACAAGATAGATAAATTGCGTACATTTCATGAATTTTAATGGCATAATAAGGTCAAATGGAGGTGATCTTTAGGTCAAACGAAATCAAAATATAATGCAATGTAAATGTAATTCAATTTGATGTTATTAGAATTCATTACTGCACTGTAAGATTTGATTTAATATGTATTGACAAAGGCGTAGATTTTAACATTTTTATAAAATATAAATGTAGATTGCTTTTTGATAGTTAATTATTTTATTCATATGATCATTTGATATGAATGAACCCGCTATGTGAAGAGACATAACTGAATTTTTCACCGTCAGGCGGCACTTTACTTTGTGTAAATAATTTCATTACCACTGCTCTCAAACCGGTGACGGAAAACATCGTGAGGATCCAAAACATCTAAACTATCTATAACTAAAGAAAACGTCTTAGAACCAAAAATTCGAAGACATGTGACATCTCCCAACCCGCACAGGGCCCGCGTGGTAGATTACGGCCCACTCCCTCTCGAAGAGATGAGGCCTGTGTCCCAGCAGTGGAAACATTATAGGCTGATCATATAAGAATAGTATATGTACCTTTTAAATATATAATGTTATATCTTTACTTATTCCAAAAACATAGATCCAGTTCAGTTGAAGTTAAGTCACAGTTGAAGAAAACGCTTTCAACTAAAGAGATTCAGTAGAAAGAAATAATGAAACTCAAACTGCGGGACAACTCAGCAGAAATATAACTATCTTTATTTCTACTGATTAAGATGCGGACACCACCTCGACACGTAGGATAACCCCGATAGCATCAACTTTAGAGAAAGAATAAGTATTGTGGTAAGCCTCGCACAATATCTGAGTCGAGACTCAGACGTCTTGTTCTAATCCACCATTCTGAATCCAACGGAGAGCAGACGTGACTAAGATTCTGATGAAATTTTTATCTGAGGGCTTTGAAGTCGTATGGCTGCTTTTTTTAAATATCGTCTACCCCTAATCAAAGGTAAATAATAAATGATTTTATTTCTGTAAGTAGGTTTGTACAAACACTTCAACACGTCAATCATATTTTAAAAACTTGAAGATGAGGTCGGCGTTTCCTATCTGACTAGGTACTCTGAAAAGTAAGGCCGAAACAAACTACTATGATGACGGTATTGTACCTATGCGATGAATGGGCCAAAATATTATGTCACTTGTATGGAAATGAAAGCGTATTCTCATCTCAATTGAAACAAATTAACGTGACTATAAATTGGTCTATTTTTGTTATTCATGAAAAATATTTTGTGTGTGTGTGAACTTGAATTGAATGGTCTGTGATCCCTAACACACAGAGACCAAGCGCGGTGATTAACGCTCAATCTTTGTTGGTATTCGGAGAGGAATTTGCCCTGCATTAAGACAAAGGCGAACCAAGCCAAGGTTCATTACTAAACAATAATCTGTATAGTCCTCTTGGAGACAAACAAGCTGTTTTCGTCCAAGATGCTGTCACAACAATTCCGGGCTCTCAAAAACTTTAGGCCGTAAACAAATGAGTTCTGGAGATTTATTACGTTATCTACCAGAGTGGAATCGTAAAAAGTGCCTATCTCAAAGTATCGGGAAAGAGGGAATATAAGATTTTTTTATTGGTTTTTTATCTAAAGCTGTGTCTGAAGCTTGAATGAACTAACGTAACTAATAACATTTTAAGATACACAAATAAAATGTGGTTTAAAAATATTATCACGTTTTATTATTTGCATCACTTCAAATTTTGGGCATAAGTCTTTTAATTCTTTTAACGTAAGTAAGTTCGTGCTGAAACAACCATAAAAAAAAATTGTTTATGAAAAATTACCTCTGTTAAAATTTTCTGTATCGTTATCGACGTATGGCTATGAAAATTTCCTTTTATATGAGCTGAAACACAATTTTACAACGTTTTATAAAAGATAACGGTTTTCATTCTGGATGACGGCAATATTGCAAAAAGCTGATTAAACTTTCATTTCGAATCTCCCATTTAACTATATGGTGAAAATCACCTTGAATTGACATTGTGGTTTTATTTATTTTGGTCTTTCATTCAGTAATAGGTATTTTGTAAACTGTTGTTATATTTGATAAATCTAATAATAGCCATAAAAACATAATTTTCTTGAACCATTAATAACATTTATAACTGTCAAAATTAATAATATTTCTTATTGCGATAATGATACAAAATATATAATGCGTCTCCAAACGGAATACCTGTATCTAACTGAAGTCTTTCGTATAAAGCGAGCCACTTAATAATCACTCCGGGGACAAGATCATTCACGTTCTCCGCCAGCCCAAAGTATTGTGAACTTGGTGAATCCCCGGTGGAAAAATCGGGCTTCCATTTCGGAAGTTGTAGACTTGAAAGGCTCCGAAGGCTCAAAAGTAGCCAACTAAAATGGGAAAAGGTCTTGAGACTTTCATGGAGATTAATTTATGACGATCACTTTGATATTGTAATTAAAAGATTTTTTTCTGGAATTTTTTAACAAGTTTCATAATGAAGTCTTTTGGGAAACGAGTTTTGAAGAAAAAACGTAAATTAGTCTTTAGTTGTTTGCTGTCTGGTCGCTTAGTTTATTGAGGCTTCTGCTTCTGAAGGCTAATAATAAAGTTCATAGTTATTAAATTGAAAGCGAACGTAGTTGTTAGTAAAATGACAAGTTTACTTATCGGAAAGTCTTACTGGTTCTGCTGCTGATGAATATACGGCTTTCGTTGAAAATTGTTTAGAAACTTTTAAAGAAAACGTTCAGAAATTCCTTGTTTTTAAAAACAAGGAATTTCTGAACGTTTTCTTTAAAAGTAAGTTTAAGTTTCGGATGAAAAAAACAGAACCCTTATAGGATCATTTGTGTCTGTTTGTCCGTCTGTTACAGCCAATTTTCTCCGACTCTAATGGACCGAGTAAGTTGAAATTTGGTACAGATTTGATGTCTGTGACCCAAACACGGAGTGTAACGAAATAAATGAGCGATTCAGGGGTCGCTTTTAGGTCCCCGCAACACAGGTAACAGGAAGGAATACGAGTGGATTTTAGTCAGTAAGAGTCTGACACACCCTCCCGCTCCGCCCAGAGCGGGAGTAGTTATTTGATGATTTCCCACCCTCAAAAAAAAAAAATAAAGGGTCCGCTTTTAGGAGGCAAGTAAGAAAACAATTAAAAAAGTTTTGCAGCTGTACCGTGTGACACATCTAATGAAAGTGCTTAATGTGAGGGTCTCCAATCATCATCTGCCTGCCTTTTATCTATCCGGATGCAGCTGAATACCAGTATTTTACATGGAGCGACTGCCTCCACAACCCAGTTAATGGCTAATACGATACCCCTTGGTAAGACTGGTTGTCAGACTTTCGAGCTTCTACTGACCCATAACGACTCTCAAGGATCCACGAATGACACATACGGTATATACAGATGGTCACCTATCTACGGACCAACTGGGGCAATCGTAGCTTAACCTGATCGATTGACCCGTGCGGCTGTTATTATTTAGTCTCCAAAATATTTCTTATAATTTTAAAATAAATAGTTTGAATACAAAACTTTAATGATATCTCAGACTTTTCAAAATTCGTTCGGCCTTCACACTCATTCGACACTTGCTTCGGACCAAAATTTACATATAGCCTTCGCTCTTCCCATTTATAGAAGTATCCACAACTTTTAGAAATATTAGACCTAATTATTAGGAACACACAAACTTCGTCTTGTATCGACTATATATTAAGTAACATCCCAGATGCGATTGCAATAGTATTAGCACTCATATATCTGACCACGACACTGCGCAAATGCAATTCCTTTAAAACATAAAACTCAAAAACTAGCCACTTATTATAAATATAAGAGAGACCTATAATAAAGTACATTTAAAAATTTCGTGAATGCTAGAAAAATTTATCATGGTTAGAAATACTCATGGAAAATAATTTTAAACATGGCGTTCAGTAAGTTCATGAAATAATTTTCCTATTTTCCTTTGCGTCCCAAAAATAATGTTAAATGTTAATGTTGTTGTTTTGTATTAATAATAAAAATAAACAAAATTGGATAAGCAAAAGAATAAAATGAAGTTTCTAAATCAAAAGGACACTATGCTACAAATTCGTCAATAGCCATTACATCAATTTGGCACACAAAACGACACTAATAAAGACAAAAATTGGCTGGCGTAAAGACTCAACTCATGATTCGATGTTTCTTAGACCGGTATCGGAAAATGAGGTCAGAACAATAATATCGCTAGCTAACACTAATTCTGAAGGCTACGATGAAATTAAATGAAATGATGAAATGATTTTTATTTCTATAAGTGGGTTTGTACAAACACTTCTAAACGTCAAACATATTTAAAAAAAAACTAGATGGGGTCGGCGTTTCCTGTCTGACTACTCTGAGCAGAAAAGCCGAAACAAAATCAGAGGTCACAGTCTCTTTTAAAGTCCAGACATAATCTTGGTCAGATCATGCGAAGACCATGTAGATTGGTGTCTGAAATGGTCTTTTGAGGAAAGAACCATGATTGAGTGGACCTATCGAGTCAGTGCACGCATTTGTCAGTAATAGTGCAGCTCAACTCAGAAATTATTATGAAATTAATACTAAAATGATTAAATTATGCATTAATGAAATAGTTGGAACTCTTACAAATTTAATTTATCATTTTCCCAGATATATTAAGTTAAAGATACAAAAAAAAAAAAAAATCGGCCAATAACTTTAATACCGATTCTCCCAAAAATATTAGAAAAATGCATGTATAAAATACTAGTTTATTTCCGTAAAGAATTTTATATTACTAAGCATACTATTCGCCGACGATATTACCACGTCTGATAAAAAGACTAATACAATTTACGACCATGAAACAGAAATTATCAACACATTGAAAAATTAATTGAATGACTTGACATGAGTAAGTTAAAAAAAAAAATTACAAGTCTAATAATAATAAATATAATTTGAAACTTGACATACCAAAGTTAATGAAGTGACACAAAGGAAATTTCTTGGAGTAATAATAGAACAAGACAAATTGGAAAGCACAAATAGATGATATATCTAAAAAAAAAAAAAATCGTATATGCACTCAGAAAGGTTGAAATTTAGCAAATATTACAACTCCACTACCTATTAGGCTTATGTGGCATCATTAATAAGCTATGGGCTCATAATGTAAGTAATAGTACCGACAAAAACAGGGTATTGTTGCACAAAAAAGTGTATTCGTTCATTAATATATGGGCTTCAACCTGATGAATCTTACATACCAATATTTAAAGAACTTGGTTTATTACCGCTACCATCTCTATATATTTATGAAGTACGCATGTTTGTTAAGGAGTATAGACCTAAGTCTTAGTATTATAAGACTTATTTAAAAAGGCAGATGATATATCCTCGGAACCAGCGAGATCCTCACAGGCTTATATTAAATGACTTACCAAGACTGGCGAAATGTTAAAAAAAAAAACTGTCTAGCCATGTGTTTTCGAATATATAATATTCCAAGTGATTTAAAAACTTTAGATGTTAGATTGTTTAAAAAAATACTACATAAATGGTTAAACACCAATATTTTTTACAGCACACAAGAATTTACTGACGGGAAACATTTTGTAATGTAACTTATAATATTTGCATGCTATGATATAAGCAAATTTTTTTTAGGGTACTGCCCTTGCACGTAATGTGGGGATGATATTTTTTTCTCACCTATCCCATAGTATGGGGTATTGTTGGATAGGCCGTTTAAAAATATAGCAGGTCTGTGAACATCACTTTTCGATTCAAGGATCCGTTTGAGTAATATTAAGCATTAAAGTGCTAATTTCTGTTAGAAGTCAAGTATTCCCCCCCTCCCCCCCCCCTGACAGCTAAATGGTTGTTTATGGAGATGTGAAAAAAGTCATGGCAGTAGTACATATAAAGAAATTGAAAGAAAAACTATCACAGATAAGTGAGCTTTACAAGTTAACGATTAATAGTTGACCAACTTAAATTTGCAGTTAGAGAATTGACCGTGGCATATATCGATGTATGACATGTTTTTCAACTACAATGTTAAGTTTGTTTTTGGTCGCTAAGTCGGTTTTTTTTTGTATTTGTTTGTATATTTCGTTGGTTAGTCATTTTAATTCAGAGCAAAATGTAAATAGTTGATAACCATTTTAATGCATTTGAAATAAATATCTGGAAAAAATATAGTTTTAAAGTTATTTAAGAAAATGGATGAAAACTCACCATTCCTCTAGCTCCGAAAACACTCCTTATTATTGTTAATTTTTGATTTAAATTCCAACCGCTGACACGTTTCATTATTATTATACACGACCTACCGCCATGGGATGAAGGCGTGTTTTATGTATGTGTCACAAAATACGCATTTTTTCCATAGAGGCTAAGCCAGACATCAGGGAACGTCATCTTTTGTATTATTACTAAATTACCGTAATTAAAGATCCAGTTGAAACTGAAACTAGTATTCTTAACGAGAAATTTGTTCCACGAATAATTATGCTTACAAAACTTTGTTGAGTTACACGATGTAAAGATATTGAAATAACAATAATATTACATTATTCAATGCACATAATTACGACGAATCAATTACAAAACACCGCACTTGTAATACCATAAGGCTTTTTGTAAACACACGTTTTTCTTGCCGTGAAAAACTATGGTTTATTCGACGTATGTAGGCACGGACGTCTGTGTTGTATGAATCACTATGGAAGTTAGTTGACAGACACGTTTTTTCTACGGCTCAGTTTATCCGCCGTACTGTAAAAAAACCGTGAAAGAAAGAAAGAAAGAAAAAATGTTTATTCTGCACAAACAACACGCACATTACAAAAACACACATATACAAAGTAGCTAAAAGCCTCATAATCAATCCATATAAGTTTGACAATCCTGTCACTGTGCCGTGCCGTGTACAAAGAGCCTAACTCAGTCAGTAAAAAAAACAAGCTCAATTTTCCACGGCCCCCATAGTAACGGGCCCCCATGGCCCCTTCCCTCACAATGCATAGCTGGTGTAGGGTCCGCCGTGCACGTAGCCGCGAGTGCGTGACGGATTGCGATCCAACGTGACCTGCACCTGTACTGAAGTAGTGCAGAATATTGGCGGTTTTATGTACGTACGATAGTATGCGGTTTATTGCGATGCGAAAGCGAGAATAGAAAAATTGTGTACGAGGTATTTGATGCAATGGTGGGGTTGGTTAATAAAGAAAAATTGTGGGTATTTATTTTGAAAATGTAGTTTACCAACTTCTTAATATTCAGTGAATATTCGTGGCGAAATGTGGGTGTACTTTATACATCTGCCTTTCCCGTCGTGAATACACAGGTGAGTAAGTTATGTTAGCATGGACGGACTGACTTTTAGTACATAATTATGAGGAAAAGTATATGAGATGAAATGCAGGATGGAAAGAAAAGTAAAGAGTGTTTAGAAATCACGAGTTCGGTTTTGCCTAAAACAGAAACTGTATAAAAAATTGTGGAAAGCCAATAATTCCGCCAATTTTCTTGCTATATGGCACCGACCCACATTTCTGATGATGAAGAATCATCTATTTCAGTACAAATGAAACCAATGTTAGTAATTCACACGAAACATTGGCTTCATGTATAGCTACAGAAATCGAAGTTTTTTATGTCGCTATTTGCGGAATCCTAAATTCTTAAGACAATGACTTGCCG
Source organism: Atethmia centrago (assembly GCA_905333075.3). NCBI lineage: Eukaryota > Metazoa > Arthropoda > Insecta > Lepidoptera > Noctuidae > Atethmia > Atethmia centrago. The sequence continues at coordinate 30,255,831 of HG995377.1, read as the reverse complement.
CATTGCGCTCTGCACCGTGAGATTCGTCTTCTCAGAAATCCGAAGATTGTGTTCGTTCGCTAGCTACGGTTTGGGGTTTTTCTTACTGGTAAGATTGTAAAGAGAGAATTGTGGTGGCTCTCTCAAGAAGATGGTAAAAAAAAATGTGTTCTGAATTTATATCAAGATCATATCCTAATAAAGTGATTTTCTAAATATTTCACATCAATTAAGTAAATTATATCAGTTTTATTTGCATCCTCGACTGCAGCCGAACGTACGAGTAATTCGTTAACCAACATTTTTGTTCAGTAGTCGCCTAAACTGTAGCCCAAAGAGCCACAACTTCCAGTGTTTTTAAACTTATCTCCCCTTTCAAAGTATTATTATCTACAAGAGATCTCATATCTTCTAATACCTACTAAGTCCTTCCCTTACCAATGAGATCCGTGACGGATCGCACAGGCCTACGTGACAAGTCTACCTGTCGTCTTGAAGAACTTATGGATATTTCGGAGAAGACTGATGGAAAGTTATGGGGGCCGAACAGAAAAGAATTATGGAGGCTTAAGGTATTGGGGGCTTAGAAGTAATGAAATTGGAGGTGTGAAGGAAAGATAAATAATGCAATGAGTATTTCACATTCCTTTAATTTTGCTATATTCGAAAGTGTTATCGGTACGATTAAAGTTTCTCATACTTTAGTTTTCAGAATATAAATAATACCTAACCCTGTTGTATTCAATAAAAGATGGACCCGCATGTTGGTTACATTATTAGAAAAGTGAACAATGAGCTATCATCTAATAACCCAATTTTCCTCATCTTATTATGTTGATTTTATCGTCAATACTCAGAATACTAACGACGCCCTTGGGCTTCAAACCGCCCATTTGTATCAATAGGTATATAATTATGTATGTTTTTATGTTTTCATATATAAATTCCTGCATATACATCAGTCATTAGCTTTCTTATTATTTTCTTATCTCGTCGGTACGAAATGTTGCCATTTTAAATATTTGTATTTATGTTATTCAAATTACAATCTCACTGTATGCTGCACCGGTCGACGTCTTAACGTCAACGCCGGCTATCGCTGAAAACCAGCGCTGGGGCTCTGTCTCGCATAGGGTCGCAGCATTTGCCGTTGAGCGTTGGCCGTTTTGCGTGGACGTGACGCATATTCTCCCCCAAATTGTTTCTTTTTTGTATTTGTGTTCCTTCCTTGCGTCATGTTTACCGCAAATAAATGTATTTTCTTTCTTTCTTTCTAGTGGGTTTCATGATGATGTCGTTCTATTAGTTTATTCTACGGGTAGGTGTTGGGTTTGACAAACGATATCTATAAAAATCTAGGCAATCGAGTATATATACAATATACAACGGGAGAGACCGTTATGAAAATGAATAGAAAGTTTCCAATACCCAAGGCCATAATAATATTATGATTTGACATTCACACATACGGATTTTAAGTAAAAGTCATTAAACATATGTTTTGCCTAAGCCACATAATCGCAGCATTCCTTAGTTACCTAAGTTATCAACATTATGCCAAGCCTTTTCCCTTTTCATTGACTTAAGTTACTTCTGTCTCCTAGACATAACAGCTTAGCCATTAACATAATATGCTTAACCATAATTTACTCTGCAACTAAAGTCACATTCACGATTGATTTAAAACTTAAAAATAACCACAATCGTATCGATACAGCTTAAAAATAATATCATTAAACATCAGACTGTAGTTACAGGCCATTGAACTGCTTCAGAAGGTTGTCAAAATAATCATTTGTTATCTTTAATTGGCATAGAAAAGTGTAAACTCACTCACCCTCCAAAAATACATTAAAAATGAGTTATAAGTGACAAATGAACATTTTTATTTTACATATTTTGAGGGAAAACGTACACTCATGGTGGAAATTACTTTCATTTGAAATGATGACGTCATGTTTTATCCTTTGTCTTTGTTACGTCACTAATTTATTATGCAGGATTTTACCCACTCTTCTCTTGTTTTATGTTTTGGTAACTGTCATGGGTCGTTACAAACAAGAAATCTTTGATATTCTATTCTCTATTCTCCGTCGTTTTCCCATCAACCAAATATGTAAACAACACTGGCCGCTTGAAATTGTCTATGGTATTGTGATGCGGTAGTATGAATTTTAACATTTGAATTTCGATCTTTTCTGTATGTGTTTTTATTATTTTAGTAAGAAATGTTTAATTCAAATTAGTGTAAACTTGTGCCAATTAGAAATTTGTTTTATTGACTTTTGTAAAATATAAAAATCTACGCCGAAGGCTTCTTCTGCTCCGTTCACATATTATTATAACTTTTGTTTTCCTGTCGATAAAAAAGTTATCCGGTATACGCACACATCAATAAATGCGTAGTTAAGTCTTTGTACATGTTGTCGATAATTATTATGTCATATCACATAATTATTTCAATGAAAAAGTTTGATATAGACTACTCAAAAAGGAAACGACTGACATCTTTCGACGTATTGTATGAATTAAAAAAATATCCCCGATTTTCACGGTTAGCATAATCAACCTATAATGTTCCCACTGCTGGGACACAGGCCTCCTCTCTGTAACTATATTATTATATAATATTATAAATGTGAAAGTTAGTTTGTTCGTTTATTTGTTTGTTTGTTTGTTACGCTTTAATTTCTTGATGGCAGAACAGATTTACATCCTATGTCCTGGATTTTATTTTTGGATGGACATAATATACTTTTTATCCCGATATTATTTAATAGTTTAGTGGTGATCCTCGTGGTGAAAAGCAAATGTGTACCTATCTGCTAATTAGTGTGTATTTAATTAGTGACGCGCAGATATCTCGTTCAACAGGGATGATGCCTGGCCAAAAAAAAAATATTTTGTCCGTCAGTCAGATAACAAAAAAATATTAGACACGTATTTTTTGCTTTGTCATATTGATAAAAAAATACTTAGATAAAACGCATTAAAGTTGGAGAGTGGGGCTCGCTACGTCACAATTCAGTATAAAAACCAGCAAGACGTGACGTTATGATCAATTTTAACTCAATGTATCTTTTGATAGAGAGCAGATAGAGAGCAGTGGTGGCCCAGTGGTAATGGCTGCGACTTACGAGTTGTAGGTCGCAGGTTCGAACCCGGACAGGCGCTTTACTTTGTGTAAATTATTTCATCACCACTTCTCTCAAAACGGTGCAGGAAAACATCGTGAGGAAACCGGCATGTCCTAGAACCAAAAATTCGAAGACATGTGACATCTACCAACCCGCACTGGGCCCCCGTGGCGTATTACGGCCCACTCCCCCTCACAGAGAGGAGGCCTGTATCCCAGCAGTGGAAACATTATAGGCTGATTATGTTATGTATGTGTATCTTTTGATTACGTAAAAAACGACGACACGGTTAGCGTAATGGCTGAGCGATCGACTGCTGCACAGCGTGTCGCGGGTTCGATCCCCGCACGGAACAAATATTTGTATGATCTGCAAGTAATTGTTCCGGGTCTGGGTGTTTGTGTTTGTAGTTTCTATGTTTGTAAACGCACCCACGATACAGGAAGAAATTCCTAGTGTGAGGCAACGTTTTATTAAAAAAAAAAAAAAAAAAATATGTGTCCAATATTTTTTAATAAACTACCAGACCGACAAACAAATATTTAAGCGTTTATCCCTATTCCTTGGCAGGTTAAGTTCAATGTTATTGCTTCTGGATTCTACTCGAACTAACGGTAACTTGAATAGGTATTTATTTCTTGATTTAAACAAATCTATTAATATGTTCGCATGAGTAGTCAAGTGTGATTTAAGATCTCAGGTTGAAATTAATCTTGTGTGACCTTGAAGTACAACCTTGAAGTTGACAGTCTACCTAGACGAAGACGTGCTCTTAAAGTGGAAAACCTTGTCATTGGAAATCAATTATTCCCACCAATTACTTAATAATTAGTCTGAACTAAACTAAGTGTCCCTAATTGTGTTCGACGTGGAGAATTTAATCTAACTAGCAATTTATTCATCTCAGTAAAGAAAAATAAATTAGATGACATTATCTTTAGCACTGATTACCTTTATCTTGAGTTATACAAGACAAAATAAATAGAAACCTGAATCTTTGTTTCATTGGTTACCTTAGGTTATTTTTAATTATTCTTACTTTGGAATAAAAGCGCTTGAGTCGAAAATAATCATGTTTTAAAGAAAAAAATAACGCTCAAATCAGTCGCTATCAAAAAACAAACATCGTTTTTGCTCATAACATTGGGTCACCGTAAATTATTCCACCAAACTTAATCAGCTCAGCTTAATTAAATGCGCATTGAATGTCAGGTTGAAACAAAAAATACCTATTTAATTATAAATAAAATTACACCCGGCTTGGCTTAAAAAATTACTCAGTTGTGAAAACGGAGCGGTTAATTTAAAGCAATGTCCAGGGATCCGTTTTATCCGGCAGACTGATTGGCTGGACACAATTTAACAGAACATGTGTGTTGTATGTCATGAAAGCCTTCTTTTATTTTTAAGTATTCGCAGCATGTTTTAAGCGAGTTTTCTATAATATTGTTCAGAATTAATTTCGTTTTTAGTGTTCCGTACCCAAAGGGTAAAACGGCACCCTATTACTAAGACTCCGCTGTTCGTCTGTCTGTCTGTCTGTGCGTCTGTGTGGCTTTATCTCATGAACCGTGATAGTTAGACAGTTGAAATTTTCACAGATGATGTATTTCTGTTGCCGCTAAGACAACAAATATTAAAAAACAGAATAAAATAAATATTGAAGGGGGTCCCATACAACAGACATGATTTTTGCCGTTTCTATAGATAATGGTACAGAACCCTTCGTGCGCGAGTGAGACTCGCACTTGGCCGGTTGAATTTCAGGAGAATGTATATTTTTTTTAAGTAAACAAATTCATAACCAGTCATTACCGAACCTGCCGATAGCGCATAAAACGGTTACCTTTATTTCGGCTTTTACGCCACCTTAACAAAAAAAGGGCTTTATTATTGCATAATTATCTTTGTAAAATATCAACGCGTGCCTTTTTTATTCCTCCGTAATTTGAAACCCACAAAGGCAGTCCCTCCATGTTATACAGCCACAAATACATTTCCCATCTTTACTTATTCCATCCAGCCCTCATTCGGATTCTGTGGATAATCCTCATCCTTTAAATAAGGCTGTGTGAACATCAGCAACAAAATGCAAATACATTACAACTGTCTTCGGCGCATGATTGATCGTTCTCTTTGATGATAAAAAGGAGATTTGACGCAGCGCAATGCCTTCCAATCCTCCAGCTTTACGACGGTCACCTTATAAAATGGGTATTTGTAAGGTTTTAGTATGTCTTTCAGTTGAATTACGGACGACTGTCGACTGTTGATAAACTTGCAGGGATATTTTATAGTGTGTGTACTTCATTCCACGTATTTCAATATCTAATTTTGTTCTGAAGTCTGTTCTTTTATTTTTTGGAGTGTGATGTCTGTGATGAATGTACTTATAACGGACGATAACTTAAGACTCAGGCTAAGAAAATTAACATACATATGTAGGATGTATTGGTAATTAATTATTGCTGTAGGCAACACCGACAGCTTTAGAGCAATAATGCGCAAGAGAGTGCCCTTCCTGATGTGTCGTGTGCGGGGCAGCACCAACAACCTTCTGAACACCATAATGGAAAGGGTTGAGTGTCCTATTGTGGGGCACTGGAATGAGGTACACAGTTCTGGTGGTATCCTTTTTATTAATGTAAGATAAACACGAATAAGTACATATATAATAAGCGCAAATACTGATACCTTATAGGAAACTACAGTTTTGAGCTGTTTGGGGTCGAAACGCTCATGCCGGTCATGCGGCCCGAGTACGTGGCTCCTTTTTAAGGAAATTTCTCGCCGATTGATCGAGACATTACGTGACCAGAGGGCTGGCTTGTTCTTTGGCCAAAGAATTAGCATTGCCATTCAACATGGCAATGCTGCCAGTCTTCTGGGCACGTTTCCGGATGACAGCGATGCGGACGAGTACTTTGACGCCTGAGTGTCCTTTTGTTTTTTGTATTTATTTGTATATTTACTTAGTAAGCCGTTGGTCTCGGCTGTTATTTGTAAATGATAAATGATAAATGATTTTATTTCTGTAAGTAGGTTCTTACAAACACTTTTACACGTCAAACATATTTTATTTGTCAGTAGTTGTGCAGCTCAACTCAGAACTAAAGGAGCTCAACGATTCAATGAACTATACCAAAGAAAGGACATTTGGCTAGGCCGCAAAAAATACTATAACTGCCAGACCATGTCAAAAACTAACTGAGAATAAAACAAAATTAAACAATGACCCACATAGTCTTCACATTTACAATAATTAAAATAATATAATACTACACAGAGTAAATATTCATGTCATTGCATAAATAAAATTCATCAATGTCAATATGTATATCCGGACATAATCTTGGTCAGATCATTTAAGGACCATGTTTTTTGTTGGACTTTTTAAGTTGCACAATCCTATACAACATAAATGTTATGTGTCTCGTACTATTTACGCGGCGCACGCCAGTAAAGCTCCCAGTCGGCAGCAAGACTTTTTCCGACAACTTCAACAATAATCGTCATATTTCAGCCAATTTACACAAAACCTTATTTAATTATACACAGAAACCTTCCTCATGAATCATTCCGTCTAAAAGTGAAAACCGTTTGAAAATCCGTTCGGTGGTTTTCGGGTTTATCGCGCTCAGACAGACAGACAGACTGATAGACGCGGCGGGGGACTTCGTTTTAAAATAAGTAAGAATGGTTGGTTGGTTGGCGAAGAATGCTCCGTATGCCTTGGACCACTCACTGGAACGTCCGGGTTACCATGGTAGCCTGTACGCTTTACTCCGTTCAAATCGATTTCATCCCGTAGTCGCTCTGTAAAGCTTCCAAATAAGAGAAACAACAAATCTATTGACGAACTACTACGCATAAGAGATAAACTATCCACGATCTGTAACGAAAGAATTCTCGGTTACTTTGTGCACATTGCACGTCGGGAACCAGATAACCTTGAAAAATTGGTGGTAGAGGGGAAAAACCTCGCGGCCGGTCACCTAACCGCTGGTCAGTACAAGTAGCAGCCCTCACTGGACTCTCTGTTACGATCGCCCTGACAGAAGCCGAGAACAGAACGAATAGGAAGAACATTATACATAAAGCCACAAAGGCTTTTCAAGGATGCGAACGTCAGTAATGAAGTACGCGACCAATAAGAGAGATATATCTATTCACTTAATACCTTAAGGTTTTGCAAAACCCATGGCAATGGGGGACATATTTTTTGCGAAATAACACGGATGTACTTAAAAATTTAAATAAGCACATAACACAGTAGCCGCATCCATTAGCGATTCCTAGTTACATATAGCGGAATCTCCATACGGATGGTTCAACACGTTCCAACAGTGATTTACCGCCTCGTAAGTGAGTAGGTACCGTCAATACTCGTAGCAATGCGTATACGATGAATTTCAGCCATGCCGTGATGTAATAAAAGAGGGTTTATTTCAGCATTTTCAGAGAATACTTGACGAGTAAGTCAGGTTTTTGGATTTTATTTTCTCTGCTTGAAATTCTAGATCGAATAGACTCATTTGGTGTAGAGGTTTCCACTGGTGCCTAGGTTTTGAAGTGTTATTACTAGACGCCTTAGGAATGGTTATGGGTGCTCTCTCTGTTGGTTAGCAATGTATAACGTCAGAAGATAACGTCTGGAAAAAAATAGGTATCCTGAAATACACGAAGCGCATAAAAGGCAAGCCAGCAAAATCGATTGAAATTTTCTTTGTGAATGAGTTTGTTAGTGAACTTACAGCGTATCGAAGTATTTATACAGTGACCATTGCTGTGTTCTAGTGACAAGTGATGTCACAGGTGCTTATGACTTCTTACCTCATCAGGTGTGTCTTCAATAAATCTCAGAGGAACGAAGATGTCATCTGCCTTACTTGTAGGGAGAATACCGATACTATTTTTTTTTTTTTAGTGTGGTAAATCATCAAATAACTTCTCCCGCTCTGGGCGGAGCGGGAGGGTGTGTCAGACTCTTACTGACTAAAACCCACCCGTATTCCTTCCTGTTGCCTGTGTTGCGGGGGCCTCGGTGACCCATAAGTACCTTCCCGCGACCCCGGCAGGCATCGGCCCTAGTGGACCCCTACCTTTGTGCAGACGACATCTCTTTGAGGTACGGTGAGCTACCCATTGCTCACCGTCCGCAAGCCCCCGCCTACGGTGGCCGGAAATTCGTCCGCGATTCCCGACGCCCAGGGCGTCTCCTGCGGCGGCTAGGGGCGAGAGGGCGCGAAATTTGCCTTTCTCTCAACTGTCCCGCCTCCTCCTTCGCGAGCATTACTGCTTCGCAGAAGGAGGTGACGGCTGCCCATGCCCTCTCACTCCGTACCATGGCCTGAACCAAGGCCGGACGCGAGAGATCTCTGCCGCCGATCGCCTCCACGAGGACACGGCGGTGCTCTGCCCAAGCCGGGCAGACCTCCACCGTATGCTCCACCGTATCCTCCGGGAGAATACCGAAACTTGCCAATCTTTTCTGTCGAAATCTCACCGTGAAAACAGGTCATGTGAGCTTGAAGTAACTGTCAATAGCTGGTTTGTGTACTGAATACCAGTTATATATATTTATATACGGGAAAAAAAAACCAGTGCCCAAATTTTGACAAATTAAGCCCAAGCGAGTTTTATTAGACATATATTTTTTTTATTTAGATATGTCGTAGGAGAAAACACTAACTGTAATACTGGCCACGCGCGGTGTAGCGGAACGCGCGAAGGTATCTAAACAGCTGTGCGGTCGCTCGATTTGCGATTTGTAGGTTTTTTTAGATATTATATGTATTTGAAGTCGGGAGAAAAAGTATTGAAAAAATAATGAAAATGTTTTCTGATACTGGTTATTTTATTTTCGCTGTATACGTTAATGTACACCACATAAATACATGACAGAAAATAAATCAAGCACTACAAAATGTACAATGGGCGGCCTTATCGCTTTCTGCGATCTCTTCCAGGCAACCAAGGAATGGACAGTGATTTGCTTGGACATAAAGTGGGGCTGGCGTTGGTGCAAATAATAAGTATACAATATACTAAAAATAGATACCCAGATATATAAATATCCTAAATATAGACACATAAATAAATACCTACCTACATACACACTCAATGTAGAAGTAACCAAAATAAATGAAGACTATAGATAATTGCAGTTACGAGAACAAGATCACAACGACAAGTGTTCCTTTACGAGTCTTTTAAACACGAGTAACGACTGCGCTGTTGCTGACAGAGTTTTATCACATTAACGAATACTACAGGCAATTGCAACTATATCGTAGCAAACAAACCATGAGCGATACACAATTATACCACTCAGTCGAGTGACTTTATTAAAAAATCCTACCATTTAAACCGAAATATTTCGCGGTAAATTTTCATGGAACCCCAAATTTTAAATGACTTCAATATAAAACTGGAATAATATCCGATTCGTCCGTAATAGCCGGCCACCATTGAAGTTATCGGATTCATTAGTAATATTTAAAAAAATATTTGTTATAAATTCGTTATAAATTCCTAAGCTTATATTATAGCTCACCTTTGATTGTAACTACTTATTGCGTTGCTTTTATAATTAACTTTCATGTTCCTGGAAGGTGTATTATCATTTAGCGTTCAAGCGATTGAAATCATATTCAGTCATCATTCTCCTGCCCTTATTCCAATCTATTTGAGGAATCTTTGGTCTTCCCGTAGAATGTATGAATGTGAAATATAAGTGTAGTCTTATAGGCATCCACAATCATACTAAATGTAAAAACTTTCTGGCATTTTCAAATAACATTTTGCTCATTTATTTCGTAGCAAACAAAACCGTGTAACAAATTGTTAACATAGCTTATTAATTTGTTTTAAAGACCAAACCTTATAGAGAATGAATTATTAATAGGAAGGAATTTATAAATTTGTGTTATTACACAATCATTGATATGTGAATTTGTCGCTGTTTTGTCTCAATGACTTTATTTTTGAATTGAGAAAATAGTCGATCGGTTTATTAATTGCAGATTCAGATTCATTTATTTGCAAAAACATGTGTAGATAATATACATTCTGTGATGCTTATTTATACATGTTTGACCATGGCTGGTGTACAAATTAGGTCGAAAGATATTAAGATTTCAAAATAAAAAAATACTTACAAAGAATAATAATATAAATAAATCAACAATTAACATTAATAGCAAATTAAAAAATTAGGTCAATAGTCATGCGATTCAAAATAAATAGAATAGATTCAGTCAGTATCTTCAGAGCGATATAACATTAAAAAATTATTAACATTATACAGGGTGGGCCAATAATTTTTGCACTTTTAAAACATGAATAGAAATAAAACTACAACTGTTATTTTGTTGATTATATATTTAACGTTTTGAAAATTTAATGAAATTTATTTTTTAAAAATGACATCGTCGAGATGTGCACCGTCTCGTCGTTGGCACTCTAGCAATCGACTACGCAAACTTTGGAAAACTCGCTGACACATGCTGCGGGGGATCGCGGCTATCTCGTCGTGGATGTTTTGTTTTAATTGGGATATATTCGTCGGTTTATTAAGGTAGACTCGACTTTTCAGGTATCCCCATAAGAAAAAATCGCATGGTGTAAGATCCGGGCTTCTCGGAGGCCATGGAATATCACCTCTGCGAGAAATCAATTTATTCGGAAACATTTCTTTGACTACCGGTAAAGTCACATTTGACGTGTGGCATGTTGCTCCATCTTGTTGCATCCAGGTCCTGCTGTTGTATCCTTGAAATTCATGCAACTGCGGCGTCAAAAACTCTCGCAACATCTTGACATATTCCGCTGAATTCACAGTTACATTATCTCCTTGATTATTTTCAAAGAAATACGGACCAATTATGCCCTTTGCTGATATGGCAGCCCATACTGTCGTTTTAGGTGAATGAAGTGGCTTTTGGTGTTTAAGGCGAGGGTTTTCCCTGCTCCAATATCGACAATTGTGCTTATTCACGTGCCCGTTGATGTGAAAGTGGGCCTCGTCCGTAAAGAATACATTCTCCAGGCTAGAGAATTGCTCCAGCATTGTGTCAGCCAATAACTTACGTTGAATGTAATCATTTGGTTTCATCTCCTGCACAATTTGAAGCTTATACGGGTGCAGTTTGAGGTCTAGATGCAAAATCCGCCGTAGACTGGTTCTCGGTAATGCCAGAACCGCCGAACGCTTACGCGTAGATAATTCTGGATCGTTCCGAACGGAAATTTCAACCTCTCGAATGTTCTCATCGCTTCTTCTTGAACGTGGCCGGCCTGTTTGTTTAATATTCGTTGTCGATCCCGTTTGCTCGAACTTCACGACCCAAGCTTTGATTAAATTCACACTTGGACACTCGCTTACACGGCGTAATCCATATTCAATTCGAAACAGGCGTCGTACAGTAACGTAGGAATCGTTGTTTTTGTAAAATTGTTTAACACAAAAAGCACGCTGTTGTCCCGTGAAGCGCTCCATCGTGACTAAAATTGCATGTAGCGACGCATAGTTTCCCGCCACCCGCGCACCCCTCCTTCCAACGGTATTCGAGAAATTTAGTGTTGCTATTTGCAAAAATTATTGGCCCACCCTGTATTAGGCTTTTTTAGTCAGTATTTTTTTAATGTTTTCTTAAACTGGTCTGTATTTTTTGACACAGGGATATTATTATAAATTAATGGCGCTCTGCATACAACGCTTGCAAAATTAACTTCCATGGCAATTGCTTCACCTATCTCCCAGTACACTCTGCGCTTTACAATTGTTTGTTTTTAAGAGTATTATAACTAATACAACACAGAATTATTCAAACGACGTCACGAATAAAGTTTGATCACGGACGCTGCTGGCCGGAGCAGCCTAATTGTTACCATTTTCATGTAAATCACAACAGAACTGTTGATTGTATAACTTTAGGTGTTTGCTATTTTGATTAGACTGTGTTTTGATATTGTTTGTTTAAGTAGTAGGTACCGATATAATCGTAGTTGTCTTTTGAATAAATATCTGGTAAATTAATAATAAAACAAAGTGAAATAAAATAACTTAAACCCTTGAGTACTTATTGTGTAACACGCTTTCAATCACGATCCGAAGGATTTAGAAGAAAATTTCTAACCCATTGCTATATTATATGTTTGAAAAAACCGGCCAAGTGCGTGTCGGACCACGCAGAATGAAGGGTTGCGTAGTTGGGAAGTTGGGATGAATTTATCCCAAAAACAAGCTTAACATTGTAGTTGAAAAACATGGTCTCCCATACATCGATATATGCCACAATCAATTCTCCAACTGCAAATTTAAGTTGGTCGACTATTGCTCGTTAACTTGTAAAGCACACTTAGCTGTGATAGCTTTCCTTTTAATTTAATTATATTTACTACTGCCATGATTTTTTTCACATCAATTGTTTAGTGTTAAAAATAAGCACAACAAAAATTAGCACTTTAATGCTTAATGTTACGCAAGCGGATCCTTGAATTGAAAAGTGGCGTTAACAGATTCGCAATATTTTAAACGGCCTATCCAAAAATATCCCACACCATGGGGTAGACGATAAAAAAATATCATCCCCACATTAAGTGCAAGGGAGGTACCCAATCAAGATTTTATTTTAGCACTTTGTCGGCGTCATTAATATGTAATACGTATGCCAAATTGCAGCTTTGAGCTACAACGGAGACAGACAGACAGACAGACGGACATGGCGACAACTATAAGGGTTCCTTGTTTACTACGGAATCCTAAAAACTCGCCTGAATGATAATGTGAATAACCCAACAGATGTTGTTGAAGTATCAAAATGGAAGACATTGCCGTTGTGGGATTACTCCATGTTTTATGGGTAGTTTGACCTAACAATCATATAACTTTGTTAACAATCTAGGTCACCTCTTTCCATTGATCTTAGTTGCGCTGATCCCATTAGAATTATAGTATTTATTGTCATTCCCTTTCTTTTTTTTGATGTTGGCAAACGAATTAATATATATATTCGGTATTGCAACTTCCTATCTCCTATCCCATCCTGCACATTGCCTTTCGTTGGCGTGTGAGCAAGATAGGTACACCAAAGTGGCGCCACCCCGCGAAATCACGTCATCATATGAATGAGAGAAGAAAAAAATGTGGCGATAAGTGTGTTCGAAACGCATCGCTCGCGCAACTCGTGCGTTGAATCTCGACGAAACAACAAAGATTCGTGAAATTGCATACGTACTCGTATCGTCGCTCCAGGCCTAGAACGCATCAAGTAAGGTACAATACCTCGGAAAGGGTGCACAATGCACCCTTTCCTTTGTACAAACTGTCGTTTTCTTCGCCTAATTTCTCTCCAAACAGTAATTGTACGCCACCCATTGTTTTTTTTTCAAACTCAAACTCAAACTCAAAGCATTTATTTCAAATAAACCAATTACAGGCACTTTTGAATTGTCAAGGGTTCGGTCAGTCAGTCAGAAAGATGAAGCTAGTTGCCCATTCCAAAGCGTAGTAGGTACCTATGGAGAAGAACGGGCAAGAAACTCCAAGGACACTCTTTTAAATCAACGTATTATGGTTACAAAATATTGTTTACAACATTCATTTTGAAATTATACATGTGAGAACGATGCAAAACGTAAAAGCGTCCGTAATAAAAAGATTACAACAAAAACAAAAGCAATTCAAAAACTAAAGTTAAAATAAGCCGTGGCAGCTAAGAGATGACCAGTCTCTACTGACGGCGCCCGTTCACGAACATGACGCGTGGATCAGCACCATTCAGCTCAACCATTTTGAAGGGAGCTAAATGATCCAACACACGCGCCACCATCAGCGAGACATTAGAGTGAGCACGACATACTCCCAGCCACCAGGGCACATTCAAGTCAATGAAAGACGTATCCAGTAAATGGCAGCTTTATAGTGCATAGTACTCACATAACAATGTGCTGTAATATGTAATGTGCTGTTTTTGTAACACCAACTGCAAAATCTATCGAAATCGCTTATTTGCGCATCCACATCTTCTTAGAAATATATAGGAGAAACATTATGACGAAGGAAGATGTAGAAATCTTATCTTACTGACTATTAATTGGTTAGTAATTCTTGTTTCATTTTTGGAAAATAGTGTTTCACTGTTTCAAAAAAACTGAGTTTTTTTTTAATTTGAAAGCCTTATAGCATACTAGGTTTTGCCCGAGGCTTCGCCCGCATGTAGGTCGGAAATTATCCATCGAGAACCTACAACCGGGATTAGAAGTATCCTATGTATTAATCCAGCTTATAAAATATCTGTATGCAAAATTTCATCCAAATCCGTTCAGCCGTTTTTGCGTGGTTGAGTAACAAACATTCATACATACAAACTTTTACATTTGTAATATTAGTAAGAGGAATATTATATATATTTATGTAGGTATAGAAGTAGACAGAATGTATGATAACTAAACCTAAAAAAGTCAAACAAAAAAAAAACAGAATCTATAGCGTAATCAGCCTATAATGTTCCCACAGCTGGGCCTCCTTTCTGTGAGAGGTAATGGGCCGTGGTCCACAACGCAGGCACAGTGGGGGTTGGTGGATGTCACATGTCTTCGAATTTTTAGTTCTAGGACATGCCGGTTTCCTCACGATGTCACGATTTCCTTCAATGTTTTAAGAGCAGTGGTGATGAAATAATTTACACTAAGTCTAAACTAAACTCGTAAGTCGCGCCCAATTCTACTGGGCAACCACTGCTGTTCAGAAAAAAATAGAATCTATTCTGTTTACAATTGAAGACCCTCCTCAAACAACAGACATGTTCAGACAGAGACATAACATGGATATATCATTATTGAGGCTCCAATTTATTTCTAGTAGGCTAGACAGTGAGGCCAGAGAGCCGGCGGCTATTTCCTGTTTACTGACAGTGTTGGAGGTTTTCCTGCGAGTCTTACGTCTGTGTCATATTCTAGTCTATTTTTTTTGGAATGGTTTCGGTCTTATGTCATGTTGTGTTATTATATTGCCTATTCTGTATTAAATTCTGGTTCGTTAATTTGAAAACGCGTTGTTATCAGTTTGCTTTTACGGATGAAACGCCGCAAATAGCTTGCATTCGGTTTTATGTAATAAGGCTTTAAGACTCCTGAAAATTATTAAATTCAGCTGCAAATTACGGTTTTCTGGCCACACCCTTGATTTGTTTTTGATGACAGATATTTAGTGATTTTCGTAATAAGTTACTTTGTGGCATTCGTATTTGGGGCTCTGTCAATAATTTAAAACATTCCTACATGTTTCTTTTGCTGTAATTAAGGTTATTATTAATTGCGTAAAAGTCTTATCTGAATAAAATCTTTGAAATAACTGTAGTATAAAGATATGCCTTTTTGATAAGAAATAAACCAATGATGTGTACCAAGAAATGTCATAATTTAGTTTGTATTCACCAATCCTGCTAGTTTTTTACGTTATTTCAGCTTCACTTCTATTTCTGTAGCTACTTTTTTTTCTGTTTGCTACTAACGAAGTTAAAGGTGCTCCTTTGATGTATATCTGTATTGCAGCTGTGGTAACTTTGGTTCAAGTTTTCTTTTGATAAATGTTCATGATTATTCAACCAGGGAAAATGACAGAAAACATTTTTCAAATGACAAACAATTTTCGAATATCAATTTTTTTTTAAATCTCTCGCCACTATACTTTGTTCCCATGTCATGGGTG